>JARJEE010000006.1:11260833-12521666 GCA_030180105.1 Hyles lineata | reverse complement strand
GATGCACATTGCACATTGCGTTTCCTTCCGTTAATATCGACGCGCGTGTGTCGCGTATGCTGCAGTACCCTTGAACCACAATGGCCGACTGCATATCCGACACGACCGGTTCCAATTGCTATTTTCTCCCGTTCCAGTTTATATTATAATCAGGATGCATGCCCTGACCATATAGAGGAGGCACTGATGGCCCTCCGTGCATATTATATAGCTTCCATCATTTCATTTCTTTTAATGAAAGGCTTCAAAAAAACTCAGCTGTATGACCTCAGCTCCCCAATCCGTATGTCTTTCTAATGTAGGTAGATTAGATACTTTTACAAATACTTAATGGTAAAACATTATCTGTATCGACATTTGAACATTTATTGTTACTACATTTTAATTCTGACATGATAAGGGATTTGATTATTTTATCGTTCAGTATGACTTTAATCTTTTCTTAATCGGTTACTACGTACACAGTAGCATTTAATATCCGAAAAAAAAAAACTTGAATCTATATTGAGCAATTGTGTAGGTGTTGAATTCTGTATAAAATGCCTAATTATATAACAAAGCATTTTTTAAAATATATGTTTAGCTATTGACTATTACAGTTTTAGAACCACAGTATGAAAAATGAATAAACTATGTTCTAAGCCTGTGTCAATATAAATCGATTGGAGTATGAATTTGAATAAGGTGTTTCGATCTATATTACCAACTGCAACAACAGCAAGCGAGTTAAACTGACTTCGGAGTTCCACGGCAGCAGCACATATGCATTGCGCAGTCGATGTTAGGTACTACACAGAGTGCTATTTCCTATTCAAGTGCTATGCTTGCAGTTGGTATTATAATTCGGGCTTCGGCACCTTTACAGAATATGTGTATTTTTTCTATAGAATTATGACACATTGCAGCATAAGCGTTCGCACAATCGCAAAATGCAATTGCAAACAATTATGCAATAAGGATCAAGGCAAAAATCAACATTACTAATTCACGATTAAAGTGTCGCGTATAACCGCGTGTTGATTGTTTAATATCCTGTTTAAATAAAAATACAATTACCATTCCAATATTGCACAAAGACAGGTAATGTGTTCTAGAAATTATCGCGCAATGCTGTATAATTTCACCTAAACGAGAGTAACAGGGCCAAGGCCTTGTTATCAATGAATGGCCAACAAAGTCTTTCAGGCCATCTAGTCAACGTCTGAGCATTAATGAGAAATATGACAATAGACTTCTGTATTCCATTTACTTGCAACGCTTTCAAGTTTCAACTATACAAAACGTTACTATTTTTTCATAAAGGTTTGCTGATGACTGATGAGTAATTCACAATATAGTACTAAAATATATTTTGAGCATTAGTAACGTTACACCTGTGGGTACAGTAACATATTTAAAACAACAAGAAACATGTTAATTGTATCATACAACATACAAGACAGCAAGGTTCCTTAACCTTTGAAAATTGGCAACGTATTAAGAACTTCTTTCACCTGTCTCCCCTTTCTGAGTTGAGCCGCATGATTCACCTTCATTATAGGACAACCCATAAAGTAATAAATAAAATTTATGAAAAGACCTATAGAATATAGATACACTTTTGATTAAAAAAACGCAGTAATTGATTGTTTCAATCATCGCAATTCGCAATCCCGCATTCACTTGACTTTATACAAACGGATAAATATCTTTATAGTCGGTCAATTAATCACAATAGTCATGACCGCTTATTTCATACTGTATACCTGTCTATTAAAACCGGTGACTCAGTAAAAGACCAGTACCAACGTTTAATATCTATGCTAGCGCATTTATCTCTCAATTTGAAAATGAATACATTTTGCAAACATGAGTTAGAAGTAAAGATAGCTAGATTTGGTATTTGAACGAATTTAATTGGCAATGAAAGTGAAATTTGATATATTAATTTACTTATTTCTTTTGATTACTTACATAATTTTCATCAGAATTCATAAATAAAAGCAACTTTCTTGTCTGTTTCGTATGATTTTACATTCCATCAGATTTCTACGGTTTACTAAGTAAGTAATAATCGATTAATTATTGCGCATATTAAATTAACAAGAATTGCAGTCTGCAAAAATTGAACAGCTTATTTATCAAAATCCGGTTTAGTGTAGGTATATTTTGTATACAAATGGTCGAAGAACACATGACTGGCACAAACATGTGAATGTAAATAAACCTTGAGATATGACGCATGCGTCGACACATATGTACAGCCAATGACCAACACTATTGTATACTATGCGACACATACCTAGGCCATATTTTTTGGCAGAGACAAGTTTTCGCTAAAGTTACACCCCCTTATTCATAATAACCGCTTATCAACCACATAAACGTAAATTAATTAAATCATGTTTAGAGGAGATAAAACTTTCAGTATGTTTTGCTATTCATAATAGTTTTTAACGGCATCTGAAAACTACGTTAAGTCCTTATGAATAAGGGGGATAATATATAGGTCGGCTTGTCACACAGAAAACTGGCGTTAAGTTACTGTTCCATTTCATTTGGTCAAAAAGATTGCCGGAGACCCAAAGTCTGGCAGTAGAAAGTGGTATGGTGCATTTACACGTTAGCTGAGGCTGCGCCAACGTCTACCTACTCCAACCTATCATCATCGAAAAAGCCAAGGCCTGCCGGGCCAAACACCCCGTTTACACGCTGGCGTTGGTGGAGGCTGGCCGAGGTTGGCCTAGCGTGTAAATGCACCAGTAGGTTTTTCATATTCACCGAAATGAAAACCACCATACTGGCAGGTGAGAAACCTGTCATAAGTAAACGTGACTGGTTTCGGGTTACGTTTCAGTCTGCGTATATCCGGTTTCGACCAGGCAACCCTCACTCTATTGACTGGTAAGATACAGGGCGTTATAGAGTAACCGAGATCTGAAGCGATGTTCGAATGCTCGAACGTTCGACGTATGAAGCAAGTCGTAACTTTTCCACTGCTAAAAATCAATACTCTTCTCTATGACACTTATTATTAATTTCGAACTAAGACTATGGTTACGACGTATGATAAGTACACTTTCACGTATTCGTACACTTTTACGTTCGATGTCCGAACATTCGAACTTCGTTTCGTATCATAGATTAACCCCCCTTGGTACATTCTATTTTAATTGCAATAGTACTCGTAAGAGTACCGTTGAAGTCACTTTTTCGTGCCAGCATACAAAAACTAATAAAAACCGCATTGTTTATATTCACAAAAAAATATTATAAGCACCTACTAAATATTTAAATTACCTTTTTATAAAGGAAAAATAGAAGACGCAAAGACATTCAACATCGAGCACTGAATAATTTATTGCAGGCACCTTCGATCAAATATACAAATATAATATATTGTGTATATTTGATCGAAGGCAGGCACTCCTAATATGAACTTGATCTGAAGGTTTTATTATAATAATAAAATATTTATTGTGTCTGATATATGATGCTTTTTTTATGAAGCGTTTATCCTATCTTCGAACAATGTTTTTGTAATAATAAGTAATTAATTAACTGGCTTCCAAGCGTTTGCGCGTGTTAACATCTGGATAAAATCATTTTGGATGTTTATTTTTAAAAGAACAATTGCGCGCCTCGTTGCTTGACTGCATATTAAGTCTAACAAATTTAAATAATTTTGTTACTACGTAAATTAATTATATAACAATGACGATTCGATATACATAAGTATTTAGTCTCGGAAAGCCAGAAAGAGAATCACAATAACATTGAGGCAATACCCAACCATGAATAGAATCAGTTTACGAGGATCATAAAATTCTCTTAGCAAATTGTTATTACAATAACTCTTGGGAATAGACTGTGAACCGTGAAGTCTTAACTTCGATTCCTAGGTCGGACAATCTTCTTCGTGTAGATCCAGTTCGATAAAGAGTTCATATGGTTTGGAGTTTACGCATAGCACTATCTACCACGCGTTGGGGCGCAATTAGTTCGGCGGACTTTAGCTGATAGAATTCACGTTTGAAAACCTCATCATATTCAGGCATTGAATATTATGTTATGCTTGTTTGTTGTTAATCTTTAACAAAAACCAAAAACCTCTAATAAACATTAAAGAGTGCAAAATCTTTTAGCAAAAGTGAACCATAAACCAATCTACTTTCTAAAACAAATCGATTCGACTTTCAACAAATTGCGATCGCATCGGAGGTTAGAGCGCATGCGCGGCGGAGCACGATGCGCTGACATTTGCAGCCTCCGCCCCACCCGCCGACGCTTTTCCCGACACTATACGTAAACATGAAATACTCCCTGGAACACAGATTCAGATACAATACTTTATTGAACACCAAAAATTACAGAAAAAATAAAACAGAAACAATTGGCGGTCTTATCGCTATGAGCGATCTCTTCCAGACAACCAAAAATCATAGAAAGAGAAGAAAATAAAAGTGGGTATTTATGTGAAATAGTAAAAATAAGGATAAAATAAAAAAGTGTGTGCGTTACTTGTAACGGCAGTATTATATAACACTTTTATTGTAGGAACTAGGAAGTGCATTATTGCTATTAAAATCATAAATAATAAAATATAATAAAATACCGAGATCATCGCATCAGTGGTGTGATCTCAGAAGGTATGAAATATGACGCTGGTTTAATACAAAAAGTTGTTTTGGTTTCATTAACAAATTCTCTGTTCAAATTGAGTATTAATTATATTTTTAACAATCATAATTTAATTTAAAATGTCAACATTTTATTTTATTCCATCGTTCTGGCAAACAAGCAAACAGGTCACCTGATGGTAAGTGATGACTACAGCTCGGGAACATCCAATCGTGGATATGGTGGTAGTCCATCAAAGACGTTGGGTTTAGCCATTGCCATATATTGTGTAATGTTGATATAGAGGGGTTTGAGACATAAAACGCATGTTTTGAGATTTTATCTTATTCTAAATTATTTACGGACAGGTAGACGGTTTAGTCATTGAGCGCCCTTGAAAAATAACTAACATAATATATGTAGGTACATATAAGTACTAATAAACCAAGAAGAACCCTAAAAGGATTGTGCATACTCAGTTTGACTGTGGTTCGACAATCATTTGTTTCCTTATTTACTTTAATCTTTTCAGTCCCACGATCTGGAATGCTTGTAGTGCATGATTAAAACAAATTAAAAGGGCCTTGAATTGTTCTTAATATAACCTTGAGTACAATGATGGTTCGTTGCGGACTGCGGTAAAACATGAGTAATACTTAAAAAGACCGTAACAGTGGTGAATTTAAAACTTGCGCTAAATTAATTCTTACATCATTACCAAATGTTGGGAACTAGCGGTTTGTGCACTAGACACTTGTAGTCTCCTCAGTCGTTAAGTAGTTACCCCCCTCCACCACCTCACCCCACAGCGGCTTACGCCCACCTTTCGCCCCTTTCAAGGCCATTTTCCTCAACAACAGCCACCCCACACCCACTTCACATTTCCACCCCAGCTTCTTCAGAACATTGGCAGATGCGCTAATGCTCAAATTGGTGTGAAGGGAGTTCTTGAATAATGATCATTCTATTTTTATCTGGTGTATAAATGTATACCTACTTAAACTTAAAGTTTACTGATTTTGAATTTATTTTTACTTATACTCGTATTGATTTTGGTATATCATTTGAAGCTAATTGAACTGACGATATATGGCTCTTATATGAATATGGCCAATGATATTATTTCTTACATACATACAATAAATAAATAATATACTTACATATATAAACTCATGCCTTTTTCCCAGAAGGAGTAAGCAAAGTTGCAAGTTGCAATCAGAACACACACGTTTCGTTTTGCCGTGTTCCATCCCACGATTTGATAGGGGCCAAGCCTACCACCATATCGGGTCAAATTCCTGACTCCGAGCTGATATTGAATACAAAAATACAAAATCACTTTGCTCGCCCCGGGATTCGAACCCGAAACCTTTTACACACGTTGTGAAATACAGTAAAATCTCAGTAATCTGGCACTATTTGAAGCCAGAGGGTGCCGGTTTATTGGAATGTTTGGATTACTAGATTATAGAGAAAAATCATAATAAATAAAATCATTTCATAAAGAAAATAAATATAATGTATGTATGTACATATTTGTGTTCGTGTTAATCTCGTTTTATAGAAAATGAAATATATCTCAAAATTGACACATAATTACATAGTTTTACAATAATCTGCTTTTGCGCAACTTGCGAGGAAGGCGCGGGCGCAGGGTGCCGGATTATTGGATGTGTCGGTCTATTGAAGTGCCGGACTAGTGAGATTATACTGTATAGCGCAAATATCAGGTGTGACTGTTGGAAGCGTTTATTTATTATTGATATCAAGATTTCGAGGTTAATCCTAGCTTAGCAAAAACCACCGCATTGGTAAACATGCGAACCAATTTCGTAATGGATTCCAATTGTGCAGTGGCTTGCATGAAACAAATTATTTTATAACCGCGTAAGTTACATAAAGTGACATTTGCGCCGCGCCGGCCGGCTACTGATGAGTCCGCAGATAGAAAGTGTGTTTAATGTTTCAGCGATTTGTGTTCGCAGTCAAACAATCATGTTTCGACAGATGAGATCCGTGATTACAGCGAGATTTTCTACTAGTGCCGTAGGTAGCCGGTGGTTATACCATTTGTCTCCTAGTCTGGGATCTGATTGTGGGCGTAATTTGAGTCTGATAGAGACAGTAGGGTTATCGCTCGTATATTGAAATACTGTAGGTGTATTTGAAGCGAATTTGTCGAGTTCATCAACCTCCAGAACACTCTACGATAAGGTTATGTTGTGACTAAAACTAAAGATTTTAATTTCAACAATTACCAATAAGATTATATCTGTCTAGACTCAAATGTGTCACACCAGCTATGAACTGTTAGGGATAGAATTCTTGGGTAGGACTATTATTTATCTGGGTGTCTCAATAATAGCTTATATCAATACATTATACATATGTTTCTTATATACGCCAAAGCGTCGTCATGGATATCTTATCTGTAGTCTTCATCAGTTCATAATATTAAAAAGAAGAAACATTGAAATAAAAATAGACGTTAAATACCACATCAGTATAAACTAAAGCTGCGCGTGATTTTTACACATTTGTTGATTATCGCTTCATTTGTCACAAATTCAGCATGAAAACTTTCAATGTTTTAGCCTTAAATAAATAGTAAAATAAATAACTTGACTTAAATACCTACTCTTAAACTGGCGTTACATAACATAATCCGTAAACAGACGATATAAATCAATTCTTTGCGCGTGATTTAGTAAAAATTAAGTTGGTTTACTCTTTGGGCATAAACGAAAAATATTATTGTACCTACCTAACATTACTTGTTTTGATTTATGAGCATATTAACTGTTACCGCCAGTGGTTTAAAATCATATACATATGATATAACAATTATCAGTACCTTCCGGCAGGTCTACATTTCAGAGAACGGCCACCCAACTTCGTTCTACCCTAACATGATTATCTATCATCATCCAGCTTAAGCTTTTGCTAGATAAATATATATCTCTCACTCTCTATCTCTCTGTGTCTCTTTCTAATTCAACGTCACCAAGGATAGTCCTCTGCTTCAACATAAATACTTATACGTAATTATTTTCATCAATGCAGTCAAACACTCATCACTCAGATTATCCACTTAGCCCAAACTAATATGATCTCGGTTTAATTTCAAGAAATGACAATTATTGTGAAAGGCCTTGATTATTTTGTTGCTGTCCAGAAAATTCTATAAAACGTAAGTTTATCTTGTGCTCGCGTGATACGAATACATTAGATTTGAATTTCACGGTGTCTGTTTCATGTGTTTAATTTTCATCTGGATGATCTTTTGTGAAATGTAACTTGCTGCTAGCTGTATAGCTATACAGTTTACACCACTGAATACTGAATCCATCATCTTGAACATGTTTGTTATATTATAGTTTGAACACTGCAGTTTAATATTTTATTCAGACGTCTAGGGCCCTGATAGTTTCGCTTTATTATCACTTACATGGCACAAATAATAATATTATATAAACTAATTCAGCCAAGAACAAGAACTTCAAATAACTACTTAGATATCAAATTATTGTTTTTTGCATATTCGACAATAACAATGTCGAATAATCTGATTTTGATTACTTTCATGTTTGTTTTTAATTAATACTAGATAGTTGATAGATTGCTTAAAAACACGGAATAGCTTGTCGTAAAGCTTTGTTCATCACAAGAATATTTAACAATTATCTTTACGTGACATGATATATTTCTAAAAACTCTTACGACCTTATTCACAGACAGTTTTAAAAGCTATTTTAGCTATCACATGTTTCGTTTCTTTCGAATGACTTTTGAATTCATTTTGAGTGAAGAAGATAAAACATTCGATAAGTAAAATAGTTTTATTATTTGGTCTATAATAGACTTGCCGTTATAATTTATGAAATTGAGTAATCCTAAAAAAAATAAGACACATCCACAACAATATTGGATAATTTAATTTGTCGTAATGTTTAGTAAACATAGACCATCTACAAACGAATTGAATCGTCCAATACTGTCGTGTCGAACTCCTGTCGTGATAGGTATATAAATTCACGCATGAGTAGTTAGTAATTGAGATAAATTGGCCAATGTGTCAACGCTCCAAAACAACGTTGATGCAACAATCCGACAGACGTGGGTAAATTGTTGGCCAACTACACATTTGGGAACAATCCATGCAAACAATGCGACAGTAACAACATAATATGCAACAGAAGTTAATATAAATGACTTAGCGTAGCTTCACGGGTGACATGGTTTATAATATGTTCTTTTTTATATTTGATAGTCTCCGTGGCGCAGTTGGTTAAACGCCGGTTATTAAACGAGTGGCCGTGGGTTCGATATCCTCGCACCGAGTCAAATATTTGTATGATCCATAGGTATTTGTTTCGGGTCTAGGTGTTTGTGAGACCGACATTTCTCGTAATTCATGATACCCACGACAAAAGACTCGATGTTAATGTGGTGTCAGGACTATGAATGTGACTGTTGGGTGTATTTATTTATTTACATTTAGGTACCGATATTGAAACCTAATATTGAAGTAGATAGTCATATTAGTCAATGTAATTACAAGAGAATATTTGGGCCATTGATACACTTCCCATTGAAATTCCTATAAGCCAGGATCTTAAGTGATACGCGTATTTTAAAATTACACATTTTAAGCTCCCTGAGTCTCTGGTGATGTCAAGTTATGTTTAACCCGCAACAAAATATCATATACCAAAATAAATAGTGTACTTAAATTAATTACATATTACACACATAATACTTACTTAATGCAAACTTTATTTTTGGAACGATGCCTATTTAATACATTTTCACGGGCTGCTTGTTTCCGGCGAAAAACTGTGTGACTTGTGACCGATGCCGTAAATAAATGTCACGTCCGGTCATCGACTGAGTTCACATCTCAGAGTTCACATCGATCCGGTAATGACGCAATTGACTCATTGCTTATAAGTAAATAACAAGTGTAAATATAAATTTCCATTAAGTTTTACCATAAAAAGTCATCGAGTGTTATTTAAGTGATTCTTGTAGCTAAAAAAATATGATTTTAGAATTACATACTATAAAAAACTGGCGTTTGTATCTTCTAAAAATACCTATAGTTAAGTAAAAAATATGATGATATAAAAATATATTATGTTAACCTTTTCAATATTTATGCGGCTTGCTCAAAGACTGAATCAGTCGATGACCCTGAACGAAGGACGCATGTTGGTGGCATTGGAATGATAATGAACGACACGCTTTCCAATAATAGCTTTGAGTGTAGTTTTATCTAACAATTAATAGATTTATTAACTGATAACAACGTATGAGGTGAGGATAACATCATTTCCCAGATAAAGTTTATTGACAAATCCGGCAACAAATTAACGATACTAATCGCTAAGGTGTCTCGCAATACTTTAATATTATTGCAGAATGTGGTATTGAAATATTAATATATTGGGAATAAATAGTTCAGATTGAGTCAAGCAAGCAAGGACAGAAGTCTTCATACTTCATTACACACCTTCTATTTTGCAACTTTGTTACAAACCTGTATCTAATTCTCGTAATACATTTGAACTCTTGACTTCTGCATGTATCTAACACCTATTATTACTTAGCGATGACGTATTTAACATTCCCAATCATTATTTGGATCGCTATGATTATAAAAGTCCGTGACATTAGCCAACTACGTCTAGGTCTAGTAGACAGATAATAATTGGATTCACCCAATAAACCAAACGAATTCGTCATTTTTGTTTTACTGATTCCACACGGAACGAATCGTTTGTTAAAACTGTGCCGGTTATAACAAACTACTGCATTATCATAGTTACTTCAAGACCGCCGAAATCAGAGGCTCTCTTTTTGCCTACTGTAATTATTTAAAAAATCAAATACTTACTTCATTTCCCTATTTTTTCTCCATAAATTACTGGGTTCCGTAATTAAACATGTAAGTAGATTTAATTAGCTGGCAATACAGCATAGCACTATAATAGATATGTATCTCCATCCATAAAAACTTCAAAAATGTCAGTATTGTACGGCCTTTTATGTTTATTAGATAAACTTATTCATAATACGCAAGAAGTATGCACACTATGTAAATGATGCACACAAGCGTGCGGTTACACAACGTATGTTCTATTTACTCAGACTGAGAAGCAATCATGGCGGGTTTCGGTCTGCTGGTCATTCACTGACCGATCAAGCAACACGCACGCCGACACATAATAATACATCAATTTCATTTCATTTTCGGAAATACAAGTTTCTGGCGAAAGGGTTTCGCCTGTCCATCGACTTGCCACATGATCAATCATTATTTTTGAAGGCTTCTGTAATTCAACTCAATTGTTTAAGTTGAAAATATTATTCGAATTATTAATAACATCAAAGGAATCCTAGAAAAAATATTGAAACATCTCATAACACCTTAAGCTCACCTAAAAAGTAATATATTCCAATCTAACTAGGAAGAGTGAACGTGCGAAGTTGAAACAATAATATTTCCGACACGTATAAAACTTCCATGGAATATTTATGTAACTTAAAAACAAGACAATTCACCTTTCGAAATTTTTTTAAGTGTTTTAAAGCGTATCTCGACTGTAAAATCTATTGTTTCCTGGTAAGAAAACGGCGCATAAATCCAATCTTTTAAAGGAAAATCTCGTTGAACATTAGTTTCCGATAGTTCGAACGCAAAGATCGCCAGGAAACCTCGAACGATTCGTGACCGATAATAATCTGTAATGACATTAAACTTATTGTAAAACGTGAGAAGCTGTTACGAGCGAGCAACGTAAGATCTCATACACTTTCTTTGCCTTGTAGATTTTACTGAATGCTGTGTATTTGCATACCTGCTTAACTGATAGGCACATTGCTTTTCACGGCACTTTCTCTGCAAATATTATTTTCGGGTTCCGCAATTAACAAGTATCCGTCGATTTAAATTTATTGAATATGCTGTCTTAGGCGAATCCCACTAGGATTAGTTACAAGACGCGTAAATTCCAATTTAAATGAAAACAAGCAATAAATGGTGGTAAACAGATTATGAACGATATAACAAGTTAATGGTACATTTCCAAGTCTAAGAGAATGGCAAGAAATACTTGAATGGTAACTATGTTAGTTTTTGTTTTACTATTTAGTTGTAATCTCAATAATTAATTATAATCAGGACTTTGTATCTCCATAAAAACGTCTAAAGTTGAAAATAAGCTGCAAAATGGATTTCATACACCTATGTGAACTACATAACTAAAGACGCGAATTTTAACATGTATTTCACAAATGCTCTGTAACACAATCTTTTTAACTGGTAAATCATTAACATACACCATCCAAATCGGTAATATCCTCAACAAGTGCCAGGTCAAAAGTACCCTGAACCGACGAGAATGCACGAAGAGGTTAATGAAAGTGGATGAAGCGAAAGTAATATGTCAGGATCGAGCAAACTGGCAGTTTATTGTCTCTGCCTACCCCTATGGAATACAGGTGTGACGATTATGTATATATGTAAATCATTAACATAAGCTACTTAAGTAACAACATAAAGATGATATTAAGACAGTGAACCATTGGATAAAAACCACGGAACCGCGAAATTCATCGAACTCGAAGTTTTCCGTTTTAATTTGCTCAGTTCTGATGGACAGCAGTGCTTCAATATCTGTTAATTTCTTCGGCCACAGGCGAATAATCGAAAGAAATGAGATTGAAATTAGATTGGGAGCGAGGGGCGATGGATGGCGCGGTAATTGCTTCGCGGTTTGATCGCCGCCACCGAGTACCGACTCACGTCAGTACTCGTAGTTACTAGTCAGTACGTACTGCGCCGTCACCGCGTCCGCGTCTCGAACCGAAACTCGACAGCACCATTAATAACATGGCTGAAAGTTAAGTATAAAAAACGACGTACACGTCGTCAGTGAACTTTGAACGTGATTGTTGGAAAAATGAGCGAAGAGCAAGAACAATGTGATTCGTTCAACTCATGGGAGCTGAATGGATTAAATTCTCTGGACCTTTGGGACTATACCGTCGAGTTGGAATGCCTGCAAGGAACCGAAGGTTAGTTTCACAAGGTGTGGTGAGAGGATGCCGGACGGTGCTCAAGACACGGCTTAAAGAGCGCAAAAAATAAATTTAAGTAGCGTTTAAACCATGGAATTGTTGATTACGCCATTTTTCGATAGAAATACCGCTTTCACAAACATAATCCTTGTATTTTTCCATGTCATTGCGTTTTAACTAATTATTGTATTTATTTTAATCCTTGTTTTTTTACTAAATCCACTAATCCAAAATATCTATTTAAACAAAATAAAAAACAATCCGTTAAATGAAAGTGTTAGCTATCATGGGCATGTAGATATCTGATCCTCATGGACAGATTAATGCTAAATGACAATAGAATTTCTAAATCTAACTTGTTACTCTCAATTAATAAGCTAGCTTATCTGAGTTTTCCTTATTTACTGTAGTTATCAGGACATTAAAAAGACCAATCATGTAATGAAACTGACTCGAAAGCACTCGAACCAAGACATTGTTTTAACAACCGTTACGAACCGGTTTAATTTTAATTTTGGATGTGCATTAAACCATCGCGTTATCGCAACGGTAATTACCACTAATGTATTTGTCATCAAGAATTGTACTTTGATTTTATTTAACACGGGTAAATAATATCAAAATAAACCACTTCACTCCAATGATTCAATGATTACAGGAAATTGAATAAGTTGTTCTTATTCGAAATTTTAAAACTAAAGTTTATGTGGAGTTAAAAAAACAAATGCAAAGAGCAGACTTTTTGTCAACACTCTTGCTTAGCCAAGTATTATATAACTATGAAATTAATGGCAAAAATGAGACATTAATTTTAGTTCCGACAGGCTGTAAATAACGAGTATTACTGACCACTAATTAGGTCCTATGTCAACATGTTACAGACTTCATGTAACCCAAATTTGGTAATGATCGGTTGCCATGTTACGGAAATATAATGTAACCGACAATCTCAACATAATATTAGCATTAATAGTTATGCAGATATTCATCCGTAGCTCTATTATATAGCCACTAAGTTCTGATTAATCTAGATTGATTTGACATGAAATAATTACAATTGTGCTCTGACTGGTACGCAGCATAAAATATTTCTCTAAATTTGTGTATCTGTAAAAAAATACTACGAAATATTAATATATCTTTGATAGATATAGTGATTGCACTTATCTCCCTTGGTTTTGATATTGACGTAATTGCACCTCTAGATAATGTGGCAGCGATTAATCAACCATTTTTTCCGTTACTGATAATTTCCATTATGTTGAGATATACTGAAATACCTAATAAACATAATATATGACGCGCGGAAGCATACCATAATAACGTATAAATTGCATCAGATTATCCTTTTCAGTTCAACATGAAGATCATGTGAATTTTCTGTAATATTATGAATTTTAATATTGCGGTAGTATCATAAATTCTAATCTTGTAAAGTTGTCACCTCTTTAGCCCACCCAGGTCTTGTCGTATTGGTTAAACAACACCAGGTACTAATCGTGAGGTTATAGGTTCGATTGACAGTTTTAAAGCAGACCTTAATTGGATCACTGTTCCCTTTCCGCGATTGCAATATACAGGCCCCTCTATCAAATCTATTGACGGAAATACTGACGAAATACGGATATACTGTATTTCTCCCTTACATGTTACGGCTCCGATGTGTTGGACTACGTATAATGTAACTTATAAGAATAGAAAACATTCAGTTTCCCAATAATACATTACCTGAGCATAGTTATATACCAGCACATTCTTGATCGAATCCTATAAAAAGTGAATAACGATTATATATAAAGGTTCTTGACCGACAAAAATATGCAAGTTGTACATGTTACATTTACGCAACACACATACAGAACAGAGGCACATTAACTCAATACTTACGTTAATTAACATACAAAAGCGGCACTGACTGAGGTGTTAGCAGACAAGCCGTCGACTATCGTAATAAACGTGAAATGCTAATTATGTGCAATCAAAATCTCCGAATTGACGGCAACTGGCTGCAGTTACTTAAGTGCTAACATAATAACGCGTATCAGTATCGCGGATTCATTAACTAAAAATGCTAGGGCAGTCACAGTTAGTGAATTATAAGCTTTAGAATTATTAGATTAGCTTGAGTGTAAATTCATCTCTATATTCCAACTAAGCGTTACGTATCTGGTGGTAACAGAGACAAACAGCAAAGTAGGTATACTAAAATTATTTTTAAGTGAAAAGCTGCCACTGTATCAAAGACAAAAACTAACTTGTGATTTAGTAATTGCTTATTGAAGGGATCAATTTAGTCCATTGTAATGATAAACTCGTTTTAAAGTGTTAAACCTACTTAACCCTTCCGGACATTACCGGTTCTTATCTGCACTTACTTAAAGATTAGTCTATCGAAGTGGACTATTTTACTAACCCTTTTAAGGAACTTAAGGACTATGATTCAATGTTTTATGTAATTTAAGTTAGGTACTCTATATATTGTATCTTCTTAGTTTTTGAAGTTATGAACATACTACACTTAATTGATTCGATCATATCCAATGATTAAACAACGATTATAAAAACACACGACACACTTAAAAATATTTTTGTATAAAGTACAGAAATAATAAAATGGAAAAATATTAATATGTATGTTTAAAACAAAAACATGAAATAAGTACGTATAGTTTTTTCCATTAAATTTTTGCCAAGAGGTTAATTTCCGACACTGGCTGGTAATTACTTACAAAAAAATATTTTATTGACCTTCTTCTCGGTAATTACACATGTCTGTCAGTGGAAAGCTGAATCGGTATGCCAGCTGTAATTAAAATTATTTGTGAGTCTTTTTTGTACTAATTACATATCTAGACATATTTCGGCCGGACAAAGACCTATCAATGGCTGTTATTACTAAAATTACATGCATAATTCTGTACCTAGTTGATTTCAGTAGGATATACACCGTGACATAGTAACTGCATTCATTTATTACTCTTTTCTAGATCATTTATTTATTTAATTTAAATACAGGAAATAAAGAACCCCAAATTACATACATTATGGCATTGTTATGCAGTGGCGTAACAATAGGGTGGCAGAGTGCGCAAAATGCCACGGGCCCCCGGCCCAAGGGGGCCCCGCCCGGCCCGGCAGTGCCCTGGTCCGACAGGGTCTCAGGCCCGACAGGGCCCTGGCTCGATAGGGCATCGGGTTAAAGTTAGACAGAGTATAAACAGAGAAGAATGTAATAACGAAATTAATAATAATAAGTAGTAAGTATAAGTCAGTTGTTGACTACATTCTAAACATGACAAACATCATCATGTATTTGATTTAAATGTTTTGTTTTCGTTTCATTATACGAGTAGAATAAACCTAGTTAGAAACTAATAAATTATAATTTAATGAATATTAAGTTAATACACTCATTTGCAAAAAAAGGGCGGTTTTGATTTTAATTCTTCTTTAAAAAAATACGGTACCAAAATGATTTCAATCATTTGTACATGTTACTGGCCGGTTTTAAAAATGCCGTGGTGTTTAAAACAGTACGTTCTAAATTCAAATTTTCGTTTGATGCTCGTTTTTACAGAAAACCACTTGTTATCCTACATTTTTGGTGCGAAGTTCCAAAAGATAATATCGATTTTCATAACTTTTAGTAATTTTTTATGAATTTATTTCATATTCTTAATTGTCAAAGCTTCATTTATTGCTGTTTAGCTGTCTCAATAATGTTAGAGAAAGTGGTAAAAGCTACTAACATTATTGCGCTGCTCGAAGAGGGTTGCAGCCAATGCTTCGTGGCTCAGAGGCTAAGTGTGAGTCGCTCGACGGTTCAAAGGACCTGGCAGCGGTATCAAGACACCGGTTCCGTCGAGAGAAGGCCTGGTTCTGGAAGAAGAAATTGTGAGTCATGGACTCAAGAAGACTGGAATAGGGTATTGTTCTCCGATGAAGCCAGGATATCTCTGTTCGGTGAAGATCGACGTCGACGAGTGCTACGAAGACGAGGAGAACGCTTTGCAGAGGCTTGTTTTGAAGAAATCACACCTTATGGTGGGGGCTCTGTTATGTTTTGGGCAGGAATAAATTCTATGGATCGTACAGAGTTAGTCTTCATTGAAAACGGCTCACTGACTGGACATCGATACATAACGGAAGTTCTAATTCCTCATGCACAACCCGCATTGGCCGCTTTAGGCGAAGAGTCAATTTTTATGGACGACAACGCTCGCGCCCACCGGTCTGGCGATGTGGAAGCGTATGTGCAAGAGGTCGGCATTCGTCGTTTGGATTGGCCAGCTCGAAGTCCCGACCTCAATCCTATAGAGCATGTCTGGGACGTTCTGAAACGACGCGTGAGATCAGTACAACCGGCTCCGCAGACCATCAGAGAGCTGAAGAATGTGATTACCGCGGAGTGGGAACGTATTCCGCAAGCAAGTATCCGGGATATCCTCGCTAGCATACCCAGACGAATTCAAGCTGTGATTTCAAAGCTTTTCAATTTCAAGCTGGGATTCAAACCCGCGGCCACCTTGAATATGTTGGCGGCCGCGTCTGGTCCGTTTCCCCACAGGCCAAAAAGCACCTTAAAAATATTCTTAAAAATGAAACTACAATGTTATTTTTTTACATTTACGAAGGGCCCCATTTGATGATTTTTGCCACGGGCCCCCGATGGGGTAGTTACGCCACTGTTGTTATGTTTATAATAACACCGCCAATGTTTTCCAAGCGAGAACACAATTTATGCTTAATATATGTATTTGCATAAACAATTTTTATTCGGAATTCGTTAATTGTTTTCTTTGCTAAAATCTGGAACATCAATAGCACGCCTATGTAAATATGCAGCCATATTTAAAGAAAATATTCAGTTATAAAGAGTAACCAAAGTCAATCTTAAATAAAATTTTATGGGAGCTAATGACGCCACGTATACATTTTATAAATATTATTGGAGACTGGAGGCTTCAAAAAAGTTTGCCGATCGTCAGTCTACGGACAAATATTTTTAATAACGAGGCGTGTAACTACTTTATCATTATTTTCCTATTTTCAGTGCAACTTTACTGTAATTTATGCGTTTTCATAGAAACAACTGTCAACCATGACAAGCTGTAAGTTGTTCTCTGTTACTTTACCGATTAAGACTGTTAGTTTAAAATAATATATTCAAAAGACAGACTTGCTTTATCTAGACATTTCTTCATGACTTAATCTCAGTTATATAAGCTGTCAAGAGTTCAAAACTGGTGCTGAAACATGGCATATTTTGATCTGTTACTTAAGGTACAGTACTTGAACAATGGATGATTCGATGCTTATCTATGTAGGGTGTAAAATGAATGGAAGTTGCTTAATATCGTGTTCTATTCATATTCATTGCATTCGATAGGTACTGATGTGGAAATGAAATATTCGTAAAACAAAATGAAACGAAGTTATTTGTTATAGAAATCTAAGTTACTTTGTAAAAAGGGAATATGTTGCATATTACATACATTCATGTACATAGCCAAATATTTAAAAAAGTCCAAACCAATATAAAATTCTTCATTTTCAGAATATATTTACACAACTACTCGTATATAGTAATAGCCTATTTTTTTTATTATTTCAAAAGCATTAAATCAAATCTTATAAATATGAACGCACGACAATAAAAAAAGTCTTGCGTCCCATATATCAGAAACTATGAGAGACTTTTTTCTCATAAGCTCAGACCAGTGACACTATTTCGGGTTCTGGGAACCTAACCTATGACCCTTCATTAAGCAGCAAAAATTTTACTAATCGCTCCACGGTAGCTTTCAAATCATCTTTAGAATATTTTATTTTAATTAACACTTCACTTGATATCTGCACGTTTTATCAAACGTTTAAGGATCAGTGTGTGAATCGCAAATGCACTTTCTCTGTAATACAACAATACACTTATATTGTTCGTCACGTAGTTTCAGATAATACCACATCACGTATGAGACTGACATTGATTATCCTCAATCGTGATTGAAAGCTAAACATGATTCGACTGTCAGTTTATTTACTTCCATCATAACGTGCAAATAAGCTAAGGAACTCAGATATCTTTTAACTGAAGAAGTAGCTAAAGAAACAAAAATATCTTATTTTCACCTGACGACTAAGCATTTGTTCTACTTAAGTGTACCTATATTTACTAGTACAACAGACGAGTATAACTAAACTCAAAAATAATTAATACATCATAACAATACGTAAAGTAATCCGAGATCAAAACATTTTTCAAACAACATATCATCATGGGAATATTTGCAATAGGTAACTCGGACAGCAACAGAACTCTTACCAACATATTAACGTCTTTAAAACAACGGAGCCATCAGTGTCCCAGAAATGTGACAGCGTACTCTCGTAATGCCGAAACAATGTTCTGCGACCTACTTTAGCAAACCAGACGTGGTTACAAATTAGGAAACGCGTTAAATGATGACAAAGTACATTTTAATATAACTTCTGCCGCTGCACTCTACGTTTGGTTGTTTCGTCCAGTCATTACAGTAGTTTAAAAGGGGTAGGTCATAGGTTATTGTGTGGAAACTGTTTAATGCACTACCAATTGTTATGCTTATAATAGTTCATTCAATTGTCTTTTAAATGAAGCTATTAACTTCTTCCAGCAACAATTAACACGCAACAATGGTTGTGTCGTTTTGTGGGTAATGTGAAATAATCAATGATTAATGATGTAAAGATATTCAGAATTACATCTATTGACCATGAAATTAACAGTTATCAGTAGATAATTGTTAATAGCTCTGTTTTTAATTTAATTTTTGTTAAATTTATCATCTACAGGGTTGTTAATATTTTAACCGTTAGCTTAATATTTACGCAAACAAGCGTAAAACTTGTTGACTCTATTAATTAAATAATAAGTACCTACTAAGTACTACCATATTTATATCCGTCTACAATTAATGAAACACTTGCTAATTAAATGTTGTATAATGACTTAATAAAATCTAGTTTTATTGCAGTGTTCATTATTTACAAGATAATTTTGTAACAACGACTTCATAATTATAAAATATGAAACATTTTACGTGATTATAAGAATGCTTACAAAAACGTTTTAGCATTGTTGAAACTTAGTAGTTTCCAGAACGTAATTCATTTAATTTGTTTTCCCTAAAGAAAAACCCGGAGAACATCTCGCCATCATTACACAGTAAAAGTAACAGACAGAGGTTTATCGTAAATCACATTAAAGTAGCTATTGTGTAGCCACTGATGACAAAGTATCTCGGGCATTCGGGTAATGATTTTCTCTTAGAAAGAACAAATCATTAGATCAGCCATAGTGATCTGAATATGATCGCGCGAGAAAGTTTCGCATTATATTAGAAATCCTGGTGAGAGTGTGTACTTAGATTGTTCACTTATCTATTGTATTTAAATACACTTTGAGCATAGAATGTGACTAATTTATAGAAATTAGTTTCTTCTAAAGTTGTATCATTGCATTATTAAGTACCTAATATATTTTAAGCACTGGCCCCGACAAATTATGATTACTACTGACGTATTTTATTGTAACGCCAAATTATTCTGCATTCCAAATATCAGTGCCAAGGCTGATAGAATTACTGTTACTTACCTACGCTAACTTAGTAAAATTACATTGAATCTTAAAGAGGAAAATAATCTGTACCATGAACTATCTCAAAATATTCCGAAAACTTTATATGCCGAATATTTTTATCATGTTGGTTGTAAAGTTATTTTTAATCCTGGAGATTAGTTGTGGGTTACTGACTTGCAATAGTAACTTAGCGTGGCAAATTAAAACACAGTAAAAACTCCGCTTCAGAACACGAGGTTAGACTTTAGAACAAAAAATACTAAAACAACAACTCAAATCTGCCATGAATAAAACTATAAAGTTAGCTGTGTTAATATCGCTGTTGCAGATCTTTTCTGCTAAGTCATAACGGCATTTGATGAACTTGTCAATTTTTTTGACGTTGTTAATATTTATGAGAATCTAAATACATCAATTTCATATTAGTAACACACTGGCAATTTTTTTCATAAACATTGTTTCATATTTTCCCATTATTTGTACGTCTATATTGCTGCGTCTTCTTGCATGGTCTGCACCACTTTAGCCGATCTTCGGCATCCTTAGTTACTAGGTACCTAGAGTCTAGGTCTAAGACAATTCACTCTCTAATATTTCCTGGCGCAATGAAACCAACACTTCAAAAAGATTTAGATTGTTTGTTAACAATTATTTAGTATCTACTCTAAATACTAATCGGTAAGAGACATCGGTATCTTTATTTGGTTTTATTTATTCTATTTCCTCCAACGTGGTCATTAAACATGCGAATTTCGTAAACATTGTCGTGACTAAATGAGGTAAATATGTTGGTTGACATCGTAAATGGGTTTTATGTTTTAATAAAATTATTTACACAGCAAATAATTCTATTTAACACGGGATTAAACACTCGATCAATTTAATTAACTGGAAACACACAATTAACGTCGTGTTTCTTGTATACCCGCTAGTTATGGATTTAAAGATAAGTATCAAAAGCGAGTCTTCCATTCCGGCTGTTGGCAACTCCACAAGGTTTTCTTACGTGCTTACTGACTATTACTTAAATTATCAAACATATTCACGCATCAAGAAACCGGTCTGTTTTTTTGTTGGCAAAACTTGATGTGTTAGGGAAACCGTGTTCCGTAAAAACATTATCTCTATAGGGGCAAAACGCGTATTATATATGTTATTATGGTCTTTTCAAATTTATGATCATCCAAGGGACATCAAAAGACATAGACTGCCTAATGAAATAGATAAATAGACATCATGTAATGATCGACAGCCTTGTAACTACAAAATATGATGCAAATCACAATTAACAAAGAAGTAATATGCAAAGAATGTTAGAAATAAGTATAACTTCTTCCTGCTCAAATGTGGTATTTATTATAATTGTATTAAGAACTGCTTTACTACACTTATGTAGATAGTTATTTGTACCATGTGTTACCATGCATAACATTTTTTGGAGCGCGAAGTTCCAACCAGTTCTTCATAATTATGTATTTATATTGTATAAAATTTCGTACCCAACTTCTTGTAGAGGATCAATAGATGAATCATCAGTATTGTTATTCGATGAAACCGGAACTTGGCACCGTATAATTGTGTTTTATTCCATACACTTAAATTTTAAAAGTCAGCGCTCTTTATATCTAACAATTATTGTTTAACCTTTACTACCTCCTTTCTTTCTGATCATAAATCACAATTTCACTAATATTTACAACCGTCAACTTTCAACGTGCGTACAAAATATTCCCACCTATTCATTGACCTCAATTTAAAATCTAAGCTATATATTAACGTTTTGTTCTCTCTGCAAGGTTATGCCTTTCACGAAACTATCGTTTGGGCGTTGTGCTTTGGTCTTCCACTTGCATTAACTATTTACAAAAGACAAACTTAACCAGCAATGATCACTTATGTTTGCTTGCCTGCGTAGTGTGAGACTACCAGACAACGCAATGCGCCGGCAAATGGTCAATTACCTGTTCCTCCACTACGTGTGACTATCGCAATCCGCAATGCGGTCAATTGTCACTATAATACCCACTAAATTCCGGCGAAATAATTGCTTGAATTTAAGCTCCGCCATCTTAATAAAAACAAAATTGGCAACATCACAAATACAAGACAAAAAATTACTTACGTTGTTGTCATCACCTTGACTATAATTTTTTTGCATAAAATAATATTTATTTGAAAATATTTACAATAGAATAATATTTTTATTTCAGATTTGCAGTTAGCAGCGGAACTCGGGAAGACATTACTCGAAAGGAACAAAGAACTGGAAACAGCTCTTCGCCAACACCAAAACATAATCGAGGATCAAACTCAAGAAATCGAAGTGAGTACACTGTACAGTTCATAGACCTCGTGGTAGCTTTTGTTAAAAACAGTTAGATGAACGCGAACTAAGAGATATGAATAGATTTCTCGTCACAAATTAAAGCATAGTAATGTTTAAATTGGTTTCAAAATTATGCATTCTTGAAAAAATAAGTTTAACGAAACACTATTTATTTCAGTACTTAACAAAACAAACAGTTGCGTTGAGGGAGGTGAATGACTCGAGGCTGAGAATTTACGAACAACTCGAAGTCAGTATCCAGGAGTTAGAGCGTGCCAACCACAGACTAGCTGTCGACCATTCAGGAGACAAGAAACACATTAAGACGTGAGTATAAAATTTATATTAAAACACGTAGGTACAAACTCTACTCTATTAACCATAGAATATCATGAAAAATTAACAAAACATCTCATTATTTTGCCAGCGTGTGGTTATTTTTTATGATGATTATTTACGTAAAATTACCTATAAGTTTAATAAGATGATTCAGGTAGAGTAAAAACCACAATTGTTTACTTGTGGAACCAGGAATGGGAGCGCCCACGGTAAATGATAAAGAATCGAACAATTTCGAGTTTTTCAGACACTCGGATAGGTACCTGGGTACCTTGTGATATCGTTCACAGTAATTTCCAGTTTGCAAAGATAATTATTTAGACCGGTCGATCAAATATTCAAAGTTTAGACCTATCAGTAATATTTATACCTTTTTTTAATTAAGATTGAATAAGATGTGTGAAATACGTAGAAGTATAAGCAGATATAAGTACCTGCTATAAGTTTTTTTCTCGGAGTCATTATTGATAATTTTTAAACTATACGAGATTGCGGATATTAGTTATTATGACCATCTTAGTTACTTTTTGTATTTTTCACCAGTAAAAAACATATAAGTTGATTACAGCTAAGCATATAGAATCCTTATGATTACAAAGAAGGAAAAAATCGACGAGTTCTTAAACAAGCATAGTTATTGGATGTAGAAGTTTATTAAGTAATTTTCAATTTCCAGGTTATGCTCCAACATTGAGACGCTGGAAAGCAAATGCGAGGAACTTCAAAAGACTGTTGATGATCTGAACGCCCAACTAGAGATATATAGGCGAAGAGCGGAGCGGAAACCTGAAAGCGAAAAACCCAAAGAAAAAGAAAAGACAGCGGCGGAGATTACACTTAATTGCAAGAAACCTGAAGTAAATAGTATACCGAAAACGGTAGCACCTCTCCCAGAACTGACTAAAGAGGATGAGGATTTATTAAGACTAAGCGATGAACTCAGAGAGAGTAAAGTATCTTTCGCCCAAGAACAAAGGCGAGTTACCGAACTAGAAGAGCAATTGGCGTCTATGGTTCAAGAGAACAACAGGCTACAGGAACAGTTAAGGAATTGGCATCAGAGAGATGACGAGCCCAAATCCATGCAGGAAGAATTCTCCATTCTTGAGGAAGTCAGGTGAGAAATAGTAATTAAAGAGAATTCTTTGTTAGGTTGTGTCATTGATTCCATAATTTACATAATAACATTTTCAAGATTGATGCCAAACTTAGTTTAATCCGGAAAATAATTTTATCTACAAGTATTTTAGTACATAAATACATGTGTGACCCGGTAATAATTGTGCTTCCAGACAAGGCCAGTTATGCATTCGATGTCTACGAGGCGTGGAGCGTGATGATATGTCGTCTATGCTAGACGGAGACGATGACGACAGAAGTGCAATCAGCTCACTAATTCTCCCTCCTTCTGGCCAAGACAGTCCTCGAGAAGACCATGTCAACAGTAAATTGATCAAATTCGACGTAAGTATCTTCAGTTTGCTTGCATGAATGAATACATACAATACTCTTTAACAGTTGCTTTTTTTGTGTACAAATACTGTAATATTTCCATTAACATTCTTGACAAGACTATGCTTATATTTACTACGTACCAACAAAATACAACAGATTTATAAAAATGCGAAATAATGATTAAGAACTAATCAATGAAAATGTATTTCCCTTTTTTGTTCTATAAAATCAGTTCCTATCTCCGACTAACACACAAGTTTACATTATAACATTGCAGCGTGACTAACTTTATTAACATTTGCCGAACTAACTATTGTAATTTATTTAAATGTTTTCCTGTTCTATTCCGTCCGATGTCGGGTTGTGATTGTGCAAACCAATCATGTGCCACTTTCACACTTCCCCTGTCATGCATAAATATAACACGGCGTAAGAATTCCTCAACGAAATGTTTTTTTCTCATATGAACGTTTCGCTCGTTTCTAGGCGACAAAGCTTTTCCAAGTGCCCCTGATGTTGTTGATCACGCTTTGCATATGCATTATGAAGCGCATTTGCAGTAGTTTTCTTTGGATGTATCGTATGTAGTGGAAGGTACGTCCATCAGCGACACTATACACTAAGCGCGTATAACGCACGCTACAGAGTGGTGACTGGTGGCGGTGGACGATGTTATTGTTTCATATTATAACTTATTACATCAGCACCTGCATGACTTCATAAATAACAGTACTGATTCGACGGACGTGGATTGTGGGTTCTGTTAATACTAATTATTCGTGATATCACTATGTGTTGAACATTTTGTTTCAAAATAATTATTGTTCGTGCTTTCTGCGTTTGTCTAATACGTAAACGAGTGGAAGCTATTGTTTTACGTGCTATAAGTATTGTGGCGTAATGGGTGTATTTTTGACTAAAACATTTACATGGTTGTCATAATTTTCTTACTCATTCATCGTACAAAAACATTATCGAGAAACAATTTGATCTTTTAATTATCGTCACTTAGAAACTTAACTGGCATCTTTTCTTCAGTAACTACCGATTGTATCCATCAGTTTATAAAGCATAAATATAACATCATGTTTTAGTAATCACAGAGTAACCAATGTCTCACTGCCTGTAACGATCACATGTACTAATGTTACGTTATCGCAGCAAGAGTGACACTATACTTATATTTCCATTACAGAATGCCAAGGAGAAACTACTGCAAGGTATATGGGCAAATAAAGAAGATGGCCATGCCAACCCATACAGAGAGCTGGTGGAGAAGTATGAAGCTCTTCTCGAAGTACAGCTCTCACAAGTGAAGAACGTCAGAAAGAATAAAGAAAATGCTTCACCCAACGCGCAAAACCAGTCCGGGCCTTTGTCGCTACAGGACGAACTGCAGACTTCGGGCGACTACAGTCAGTTCAGTGTTAAAGATACCGATGAAGAAAGCGGCCACGGTGAGGATGCCCAAAAAGGTGACAAGCAACAAAAGAAAATCGAAGCCACATCCCGTAAGAAGATTATACAGACGCCAGACTTTTCGGAAGCCGAGACATCCAGCTCAGGTTTTTCAGATGAGACCAGCAACAAAGCCACACAAACGGAGCGCGAGCGACCTGGCTCCTTCTTGTGCACTATTGCTGATGGAGAGGACTACCGTTTCAGTATTTATGATGATGTTAGTCCTATGGATAGTCGATTCCGTAACAGGCCCGAATATCGAGAACTGTTTAAAGAAATCTTCACCATACTCAAGAAAGCCGCTGAAAACAAAGATGAAGGAGAACAATTGCCTCTGCTCGATGACACTACAGCCGGTAAAGTACCACCAGTCACACCCGCGACGGAAGAGCCCCCGGGCAATTTCACCGATGACACTCAAAGTGTCCTGTCATCTGTGATGTCTGAACAATCTATTCCAGTTTCCGATATTACCACCCCGGAAACACCAACATTAAAGGAAGTTGAAAAAGTTGCGCCTGCCCCCGAGACACCTGCAAAGAAAGATTACTCCAACAAGAAAGAAAAAGCAAAGAAACCAGTGGAGACCGATGCAGAAAAACCCAAGGAACAGGAAAAGCCGAAGGATAATGAAAAAGACAACGATAAAGATAAGGATAAGGACAAAGATCGTGTCCTCACGCCACTAGTCCGCCAACCACTGGAGTACATAGCGGCAACTAGAAAGAAGTCCAGACATCGCAACCGCAAACACAGCCAAGAACGTCAAGGCGCTGATTCCCCAGTATTCCCGTCGCCGCCGAAAGTCACGTACCAAAAGTCATCGAACAAAAAGAGGCGAGACTACAGACCGATCGAGGCCAGTCCACTCGTGAGAACGGCAGAGAGTGAATGGAACGGAGCGACACTGCAGTTCTACAACAGGAACTTGAACTCGCCAACCCCGAGCGCGAGTGGCAGGACCGGCAAGATCTACCAAGGCTGGAACCCCGAGACCGACTCGTGGGATATCAAACAGAGCACTGCCTCACAAGAAATACACAAATTAAGAAAGCTAGAGCTTTCGTACGCAGAAGTACTGAGAAACGCCGACAAAACAAAATCCAGGCGCAAGAAACATCAGTAATAATTTTAACTTGTCGACCCCTCTTGCTCGTAGTGAGAGTCGAGAGACCCAACCGCCATTTGTCCTTTGCCAACTGGACATTAACTATAGTTTAGGAGTATTTGTGATCTGCTATAGTGTAACTTTTCATTTGTATCCATCTACGTTCACTATCACAAATTGCCATAAGTCAGGCCGGTATGGTTACCATACCCGCGTCACATCGAAAATAGACCGAAATACAATTTTTGTCATACCTACCCTCCGATACGAATAGATTCCCATTTTAAATGTCTATACAAAATAAATATGCATTTATTGAAACCAGAGCACCTATGTACGTCTCAATGTCATTATTAGTCATGTACTATTTGCATGAACTCGAGTTTGAGGTTGATAACCGAGAGTTTTAACAATTAACTCTGTTCTGTTTCTATTTTAGTCATTATTATAATTGTATATTATGTATTTGAATTTTGATTTGTAAATATGCATTTTTAAGTTAATTATATTTTTTTAATTGCCATCGATGATTTCGAGTACTCACGGTTCTGTAAGGAATTGTACGAAGTATTTAATGCAGACGGAGAGAAAGAGAGGTCAGAGGTATAAAATAAAAATTTGCATTGGTATTGATACAAGTTTTTCATTTCTCCTCACAGTGTATAATAAAATAAATAATGAAACACAATAAAACAAAATATTACAAGGGTATAATTTAGGTTAGTTTTTACACAATTGGTATAATGATGGTCTACTTGTTGTTCTGCGCTTCGAGTTCTCGCTCGACGATACGGCGGTACTCGTCGAAGCCGCCTTCGATGCTGGCCACGGAGCCCGCGCCGCACACCCACAGCTCGCGGCACACCATGCGGATCAGCCGCTCGTCGTGAGACACCAGGATCACGCCGCCCTGACCACATCACACGACACACAATCAATACATAGTACCTTTAGAATTAAAGTGACCTAATGCAAAAAAAATATATTTTGACTTTTAATCATATATTGGCTCAAAATGACTATCTCCATCGACCCTTAAAGATTGACCTGTAATGTAAACTGCGTTCTTCTCGATGTATCTTCCATAAGTAATAGTAAGGTTTTTCTATTCGATTCTAAGTACAAAATTTCTTATGATACAAATCTTTAATGAACATTTTCCAAAAAAATATATTTTTTTTAGTTAGGTCTCTTTAATTCTAAAGGTGCAACATATTATACAACACACAAGTTGCATATCTACTTAAACGTCCACGGACGGGCCCAAATATCATATTTTTAAATATACCCTATCTCTATTAACAATAAGGCTGTTTTATATTGACAGTGACAGTTAAATTATACCTTATTAAAACTAACATTAAGTTGACATTACATTATTACATTGACAAGCCCTTAAAGGGGCCGGGAAGTTAGAGTACATATTAAATATACAATGGCCTCGTAAATAACGAGCAATGTAAAATAGTTACTTAGCGAAATCATTAAAATAAAACTTGGTTCATAATAATGTCTTTGTATTAACCCTATTTACCGACACATGTGATATATAAAAATATTCCTTCATTCTGGTTTGGCGTCACATCTTTAAACTATAGATTCGTATGAAAACATATTATAGTCATCTTACTCTTCAGCCACAAAAAGTATATTGCTTTGAAAGATAATTAGCCCTCGAACAATATCCATAGCGACTTACTGAAAACATCTTGAGTGGCTAATTCGTAACATCCTGAGTACGAAAAAAACGATATTCGATGTATCATGCGATTCTTGATATTTAAATCTACTAATGACGTTTTTATTATGATATCGTTGAATATTTTAAGCAACACTTTTCGACACTGTTGAATTGTTCAACAGCCAATATAAGTAAAATAAAGGCACTAGAAGATTTTAACACATGGAACCGTACGATATATCGAATATCGTTTTTCACAGTCGCTTTCCTGCATCCGGTTATTTTCTGCAACCCACATTGAGGTTTATATGTTGCATAAAGTACTTCCTTTACTTCATAATATTAACGTGATAATTACACGATATTACTAGCGGTGTTACTCTATGATCCGTACGTATAACGTAAGACTGTATTGTGTACGAATGTGCCTAACTACTCCACAAAATGTCCGAATCCTCTATATTACATCACGTCGAAACCATAGACAATTCTTTTTATTTAATATACATATAAATAAAGAAAAGTTTAGAGTTAATAATGATAAGTATCATAGACAATAGTATTAATTTTTAAAAGTGCAAAACTTCTGACGCCAAATGTTCGAACATTCGAACTCCATTTCGAACTACCGAGCAACCCTCCAGACCTAAACAAATGAAAATGTTTAAAACACTCACGGTATATTTATTAATGGCCTTGCCCAGGGCCTCGATGGTCTCGATGTCGAGGTGGTTGGTGGGCTCGTCGAGCACGAGGAAGTTGGGCGCGCCCATGCACATGCGCGCGAAGGCCACGCGCGACTTCTGTCCGCCCGACAGGCTCGCGATGGTCTGCAGCGCCAGGTCGCCGCTCACGCCGAAACTGCCCAGCTGACGCCGGTACTCCTCTATGCTCTTGCCTGCAGAATGATATGTGTGTTAGAAACATATCTCAAATATTACAGGGGTTTTGACTATCGTCGGTTCTGTATAGACTGGGTATTATATGAGAAACAACTATAGCATATTTATAAAGATAGCATAATTATAAAGATGTTACGTTACATATTTATATAATTAAGTAAGATGATCCGACTTGTAACAAACAATCATAAAAGTAAAAAATTAAAAAAAAATATCATTTCAAAATTAACTATAAGCTTATTAGGATTCTGTACAGTCATTACCATAAAAACATATTACTAACATTATAGATCGGTCATATTTGTAAAGGAAGTAAAAAACTTGATAATTTATTAATTTGAGGGATTTTTAGCAACTTTTTACGGTTTTTTGTTTCTTGTTCATCAACCCGGCAAAGTATAATTAATACATCAATTTAAATTCAATGTTCAAATACAGAAATTAGTATTATAATTTAGCAAAAAATAGCACGATGCGGCGACAATTTGCATTAAAAAAACAATTATGGAAACTAACCTACTCAGCACTCACCTGGATAACTTTTCTGCAATAATTCAACTGAGTTGACATTCATCTCGAGCTGGTCGACGTGATGCTGTGAGAAGTAGCCGAACTTGAGGCCTCTATGCACGTTGCGGATACCACTCGTCGGAGACAGTATACCCATTATTATCTTTAGCAGTGTTGTCTTACCCGCTCCGTTGTCGCCCACCTGTGAAAATGATAATCTGATTGAATATATATTTTTATTGCTATGAATGGCGAGATGATCATGCCATTCGCCTAATGGTAAGATATACGAGCGTTCATGGACAACAATGAATTAAAAAGCATTCCACTACGCTCGCCATCAACTTCCTTCAACAACCTTCAACACACAACAGTGCATTTACAATGCTATTGGACTGGATATTGGTTTACAACTTTTTTATTTTGTAAAGCTAGACAATTAGTAATGTTCAATTTGAAATGAGGTGTATAACTAAAGAATTTCATAATTACAGTACAATCGAACAAATATCTAAACCATATAAATATTTAAACTGCAATAATTAATACTATCCTATGGTTTGAAATATTGAATATTAAATAAAAAAAATTGGCACTTATTTATTCATAAGCGTTTAAAAATACTAGTTTAGTCCACAATTTATCGCTACTGTAGCATGCTATTAAAATTAATAAGAGCCATCATAATAAATTATATTTTTCAATGTCTAACAACCATTGTTTACATTTTCCCACACTCAAAATGACCTATTATTAGACATTTATCATTTGAAAAATAGTAATTTCAGACCGCCTCCGTTAGTTGGCTCAGTTAGTTAGACGAGGTGAGGACGCGCGTTCGATTTCCGCACCAAGACAAATATTTGTGTGATCCACAGGTATTGGTTTCTTATCTGGGTGTTTGTGAAACCGAAAAGTCTATCGTAGTTCCTCCCAAGGAAGCCAAAACTAAAATATAAAATTGAAATGATCTGTCCCATTATAAAACCTCATATACTTTTCATGTGCATAACAATAATATAATGCATCTGTATTCTCATAACTTTCGAGAAATATAGTAATATAGAAACATAATTTTATGTTGATGGTGAGCGACATGCCTGTCCATAAACAAGAACAACACTACTTAGAAATTGATTATATGATGCTCCAAAACGCTCGTCACCCGAAAACGAAGTTCGAATGTTCGAACGCCGTACGTGAAACAGTATGAATGTGCCTAGATACTTTACAAAATGTTCCAATCTTCTATCATACATCGTAACCATAGACTAAGTTTTGAGTGAATGATAAGTGTCATAGAGAATAGTATTGATTTTTAGAAGTGGAAAACAAATAACTTATTTCGAACATCGAACATTGGAACATTCAATTTTCGTTTCGGATCATTAAGTAATCACCGTGGTAATTATACTGGTAATAAAGTATTTCAAACTAAACCACAACAGTGCTTATACACCACTACTTAATGCAGAAATACGCATAGCGGTGGCATCTACCTAAATAGCCTTTTACACAAGGGTCATATAAACACGGTAACACCTCTATAGTATTTTATGTAGGTTGAGAGAGGCTACTGACTTCCTATAGTTGAGGAGAGTAAACAAAAGAGGAAGAAAGAGAGAGAGAGATAAACAGAATCAGGTTTACTTCGTACTCACAATACATATCCTAGATTCTAAGGTGGCTCCCAGGTTGACATTTGTGAAAATAACTTTGTCCTTGGAATAGTAGAAGCCGACTTCGTTTAACTGCAATATGGGCGGCGACAGAGGTTCTGTCTCAGGAAACCGTAAAACAACTTCCACTTCTTTTTCTACTGGTTTTAGTTCAGGCCTGGAAGGATATTAAGACAACAATATTATAAAATAATACAGATAAAAACTAAGATCGATATATATTTTTAAATGATAAACCTATGAAAGAGTCATTTGCTCGGTGTCAATATATACAAATATATCATAAAGTATTGGATTTGTTTCAAAATTGGGAAAAGGTAAACATATGATGAGCAATCTTAGGTTGACGAGTGTAAATCTGATGGGAAGTTTTAAAATCGTAAGGTAAATGATCCTAAACGTGTAATCATAAATTTGGAAGGAGGTAAAAGTAAAGAGATGCGGTGGGACAAATCGAGTGGGATGGGACGGGACAGGAGTGCAAGTAGTGGAGCTGAATGAGAGAAGACAGGATATGGAAAGAAACTGCATTTGACGGGATGGGACAGGACGTGAATTAGAATGTTTGTGACATATAGTTTATTCAGCATCTTAATCTTTTTTTCAATCATTTCCTTTGTAAGTCACCACAAAGATCGTGCATTAAAAAATCAGTATGTTTAAAGTACGTGTTGCTAACGTACCAGACGCGGCCGCCAATATGTTTACGGTGACGCGGTTTCAAATCTCAGGGCACTCCTCTCACTTTCGGAATTATGTTTTTATATTTAATCACACTATAAGGCTGGTTTTCCTATCACGCTGACCGCCGGCGCTGATGGTCCCGCAGCTCGGATCGTTGTAGTGTCGTACTTATCACCGTGGAGTACATACCGGTGTCTACATCACGATTGGCCATGACTATCCATCGGTGCGTGCGATCAGCGTGACAGGAAAACCAGCCTAACGGTGATGGAAAACATCGTGAGGAAACCAAAGCCATTCGGAAAAAATCTATGGTATAACATACCATAGTCCGCTAAACCACACTAAGCCAGAATGATAGACTATACGACCTAACCCCTCTCAAACGTACTCTCGATTGTAAATGAGGCCCGTGTCCTGCAGCGGATGTGTAAAGTGCATTATTTTATTTTATTTATTATTTATTTTGTAGTGGAGAGGCCTTTGCCCAGCAGGGGGACATATTATAGGCTATTAAAAAAATGTAGTGGATACGTACAGTTTGTCGAGCATCTTGATCTTGCTCTGCACGGAGGAGGCGCGGTTGGCGTTGTAGCGGAAGCGGTCGATGAACTCCTGCGTGTGCGCGCGGTGCTGCTGCTGCGCCTCCCACTCGCGCTGCTGGTTCTTCAGCTTCTCGCTCTTCGTCTTGTGGAACTGCTCGTAGTTGCCTCTGTGTTACACAACCAACGACTCATTTAAACACATTGGAAAATAAATGAGCAACTGTATAAGTCGCCAACGAAGACTATGTGATACGGACTCAACAGTCTTATTGGAAAGTAAATCAAATAATCGGCTTTATAAATTGGTAACAAAGACTATGACACGGAAAAGTACCAAAAAAAGTGGCACCACTAATAAAAATGTCATTGCTGTGCACACTCCGATACGACGACGAATGTTCGAACGTGTTCCTATACATGGACGTCGAAGGAACGAACATTCGCATTTCGTGTCGGAGTATAGAGTAACTACCCCTGTTATAGAACAATGCCAAGCCATTAAACATCACATTACATTTAATTGAGCAAAATCAATAGTATGTACACAAGTTATTCTTACCTATACGTGTCTATCCTTTGTGTGTGTAAATGCATGATGTCAGTAGGTACAGTGTCGAGGAAGTTTCGGTCGTGGGACACCACCAATAGCGTCGTCGGCCAGTTCTGCAAGTAGTTCTCTAACCAGATGATCGCCTTTATGTCCAACATGTTCGTGGGCTCGTCGAGTAACAGCAGGTCCGGTCTGTGGACAATACCATTCATTAAATGATTAGTATACAGAGTGATATTGACATATGGTATTTAACAGTGGCGGCTCATCCGAAAGAGCGCTGGTGCAGTGCACTCCCACGAAAATTACATACTTAGCTAATTCAATAATTTATATATATTTATAATACATAAGATCCTTACATTACATTCTTTATATTTTACTATGCCTATAAAAAGTCTATTATATTACATGTAACGTCAATTTGTAACGAGTGGAGCGCCAGCGATTGCGCTCCTATGAAACGAAGTTTAGTACGACTCTTAGTACTGTATTCAATGCGTGCGAAAGAGAGCAATCGATCCGGGCTGGCGCGTGAAACAAAAGATATCGTATGAGAAGTTAGCGTATTCTGGAGCGCCGCTCACGCGTCACTCAGTAGTTGTCGTTCAGCCAGCCGCGGCCGTGCCGTACGCGCGCCGATGGGATATCCTACTTATGCGCAGTTGTCGTTCTTATGTATACAAACAACTTAATGACTTAATAGTAATTTATAGCAGCTTTTGCTGAAAGCGTAAAACTTTTAAATATTGTATGCACCATTCCTATATTCCTATGACATCAGTAGAATGTGAACATTGTTTTTCGACGTTAAATAAAGTCAAAACGTTTACGCGAAATACTATGTTATTTATGTTATTTAAAAACATTGTTATTTTTGAGGTTTCTAATGTGATGTCGTTAATTATCAATTTTTTTCCGCTTACATTGCAAACGCAGGCTGAACTCTACGAGATTTATCAAAATAATGTACTAATTATTTGTACACATTGAAAAGGTCTACAGAAAACTCCGCGATGGTATATGTCTGTCTCTTATGGATATACCACAATAACATTTTTTTGTCATTTACTTTTTACGATAAATAATGGCTAATTTTCGAAGCGATTTTAACCAATACAGCATTAATCCTTATCCAATTAAATAGCTTAAATACATTGTTGATTTAATATAGATCTATATGGTCCTTTACAGCACAAGATTTAAATTAATACTTTCGAAGATATTACAGATTTAAAATTGCGGGACGTAGCGCTTGCGGCGGTACTTGCCGGCCGGGGCGGCGGCAGCGTGCCTATATAGGAAGGTTTATATGTATAATAATAATACGTACATATTATTATAAAGAAATCTATTTGTACCCGGGCGAAGCTGGGCCGGGCTGCTAGTGTATGATAAGCATAGAAAAACGCTTATTTAAGTCCATTTCTGATTTTCACAAGAAAGAAATAGATATCTTCGCATGCCAAAAAGACCGGCGAATGGATTTTGTATACAAATAAAATAAATAGTAAGCTCTAGTTTTTCAATTATATTTTTGTGAACCCCCATCAAAAAATTTCACGAGCCGCCTCTGGTATTTAATAAAAACCAAATGTTCCTAACCACCCCAGGTAACATTGTACCAAGTTTAAACAAAAACTGCCTGGTAATTTTGTAAAAATTGCAAATTTAGGTTTTTACGGCTTTTGATCAACTCCAATAGATACCGAGTCTTTTTCGACTCAGGTAAGTTCCCGAACCGAACTGAAGTTCAGCTAAGCGGTAAAAATACTCGCATCTATATGGATGCCCAAAAATCGTGAAAACTAAAACCATATTTTGATTGATTCACAGATAATACTCTATATTTGAAATGAAGATTGTAATTTAACAAAATACAGGATGTTTTCAAAATATTCACTGATTAGAGGAGATCATAATTCCAAATTCAAAACACGGAACACGCCTTTAAAAACTGGAAAGATGTATTTTATTCCCGTATTCGGAGCTTAAATATTTTGTCTAAACCAACAAGCAAGGGAAAACACACTTCCATTCATTACTAAATAAAACAAAACGCTACTGACTTGGAGAACAGCGCTCTGGCGAGCGCGAGCCTCATCCTCCAGCCGCCGGAGAAGGTCCTGGTGGCGCGCGCCTGCATCTGCGGCGTGAAGCCCAGCCCGCTCAGGATCACGGACGCGCGCGCCGGCGCCTTGTCCGCCTCTATGTTCTCCAGCTGCACGTATATCTCGCTCAACTCTGTCGACAGGTTGGGGTCTGTTGACCTGGAAACATGCATACATACATAAATGTATAAATAACACCCTAAAGCCACACACATAGTCCTCATCCCACACTAAGATCATGTCTCATGTCGTGGATATCAGGAACTACGAGAGATTGTAATAAAACTATTATCTACAGATTTGATTTAATTTTTACATTTTTTAACTTCCCGACGTTTCGATTACTTTACAGCTTGTTTCATCATCATCATCTTGTATGTTAAAAAATAGAAAAATTAAACCAAATCCTCAATATAATCCGTAAATATTAGTTTTATTTCAATGTGTAACATTCGCGTAAATCTAAGAAGTTGGTTTCTTAGGAGAGACTTATCCGGTCTCACTAAACACCTAAATCCGAAAATAATATTTGTGGACAGCACAAACATTTATCTCGGTGTGGTGATCGAATCCGCGTCCTCTCGTTTCACAGACGGCGTTTAAATAACTGCGCCACGGAGGCTGTCTTACATACGTAAACATATCACATAGATAAAAGCAAAGACTATGGATCTCCATCTTACTGGATCTTGACATACTGATTCGTCCGATTTCATGGATCTCTTCAACAAACAATAGATATTCATTTATAACTAAACCCCAATATAAAAAACAAAGAAGGCCTATTATTTTTTCAACCTTTTAAAATTAGTTATCAACTTATTCCTAATATCTAAATCATATATTATACACACATATTAGCTCTATACTAAGAAAAATATAACTAGAATAGGAATAGGCCCTATAAGCGTATTGACAATGTTTCAAGGTCTTCAACATTGCAATTTATACATACAAGTACGTACCGCATTGCAATATTCATGAGGTTAATATGATAAATAGGAAAAAGACCCTGCTTAGAAAATTTTAACTTGAAACATTGAAACTACTGTTTTAAAAGCTTGTGATCGAAAACTAATCTTCATTTTATTTAAACTGTTTTATATAAATGGGATGTATGTTTTTACTACTTTACTGTATGTAAGGTATATCCAAACCGACCAAAAACAAAGCCAGGTGGTAGTTTTGGTGACTACAAAATACAGATAGGTACAATTCATCTAAAAATATCGTAAAAAAACGTGACTACTTTTTTTTGCGATGTTTTAAATATTAATTTGAGTGGTAAATCCAATTTTTTTTCTAAAGTTATAAATTAAATCATTGTGTACCATAGCGTCTTTAAAAAAATGTTTTTACCACCCAAAACGATAAAAGGTTTTTTTTTTAATCTTAGCGTTTTTTTTTTTGCAAAATATTTAGTTGCATTGTCTCTGAAATCACTATAAGTACTTGGCTTCGTTGTCGGTCGCAGTATGGATATACCCCGTAATACTACCAATTTATTTAAAAAATGCTTAGGGACTTAAAAACTTCAACAAGGATATTATGTTAATTTAGATACCTTTATACTGGCTCTCAAGGTTCACAAACAGTGTACTGATATGTTATAATTATTACATGCCTGTCCAGAGGAGTGAGCTTCCCCATATTACAAATCAAAACTGCAGCTGAGCAACAAATTAAGAATCAATTTAGCATTAAACCAGAAATGGAATAATAATTAAAAATACCTTACCCATTATTGATAGCAGCAGTAATCTCTTTCTCCCGCTTCAAGAGATTCTCTCTGACAGTATCACATTCTAAAACACTCTGCAGGGCTAATGTATCGTCGCCAACAACTTCTTGTTCAACATGCAGTATGGAAATATGCGAGGGTATCTTCAATTGCTTACTGGATATCATTCTGAGTAGTGTTGTTTTGCCTAGACCATTCCGACCAACCAAACCGTATCGCCTCCCAAATGCTAATATTAAGTCAGCGCCTTGTAATAATACTCTGAAATAATATTAACGTATATAGAAAATAAAAGAGTATTATCATCTCATGATTATTTAACTTTTACTTACAATTAAAACTAACCTGTCTCCATATGCAATATCAAAGTTTTCTATTCGTATATCTTGTGTCCTGTTAGTGCCCTTGGCTTCGAGCTTATTGTCTTTCTTTGAGGTGACCTGTGACGCAGTTGCAGTTTGTAATACGGGCACCGCCACTGGGACCTTCGCATCCTTTTGTTTTTGCTGTTTCTGTTGTAACTTTGCTTCAGCCTTCTCTAATTTTTTTGCATCTACTTTCTAAAAAAGATAATAAATATTATAAAATTTCCAAATGTTGCTTCTTAACATGTTTTAATTATGTTTGTAAATTAAAGGCCATAGGCCGATAAGGGTACTTAAATAGCCCCAGAATCTTGATGATCATTTGAGGGCATGTTGGTACTGATAAGATTATTTAAATCTGCGAGTTTCTACTCTCAACCTCCAATTTTTTTATCATTTCAATCTATAAAAATTTTGATACAAAGCTTCTAGCAAGTTAAATTAATGAAAAGGAAATTTAGTGTACAAACTGACCAAACTATCGTCTCTAGTCTGCAGCCATATACTTTTGAGATCATCAGTTTCGGTGAGAGTTGTGGTCATAGAAGCGAGATGTATTGGTGCATCCAAAACTTTTGTAGGTCCATTACTGTTGGATGTTTTGTCTGGCTGCATCATATGTAAGAGCTTCTCACATATGTTCCTGTCAACAACAACTTCAAATTGTTAATACACATTGAAAATTAAAGGTTAAATTAATCTAAACCACCAAAATTGTTACAGATTTTATCGCAGATTTGGTTTAATTTTTTTAACTTCTCGGTATTGCAATGACTACAATTTTCGTAGTCACGTAATAATAGTATTCTTTTTTAATGAAACTTTGGAATCCATTGGTTTAGTTTCATCACAAATCAAAATGTAGTAATTTAAAAAATAATGTAAATGACTGAACATTGAAATATAGAAAATAAAGAAAATAGTATTATCAACATTTCCTGTCACTACGGGAATTTCTTTGGCCTTTTTTGTTCAACACAACGACATATCCTGACGCACTGATAGTATATGTTTAGACAGGCTCTATGATGCAGTTGGTCAGACACCAGCTGTGAAACAAGAGGCCATGGGCTCGATCCCCACAATGAGACACATATTTGTGTGAACCACAAGTATTTGTTTCAGGTTTGAGTGTTCGTGAGACAAAAAAGTCTCTTGTAGTTTGTGATACCCAAGACACAAGACTTGATTGTACAGGGAGATCAGGACTATGTGCCTACTGATAGTTGTATTTATTTATTAGTTAACCATTCACATGCTTTGTAATAATATGATATCAAAAATTCATATTTATTTATAAAGACCATTTACTCATGAACCTATAATAGCACAATGTTATCAGTTATTAATTATGAAATACATTGTGATAGAAGAATGTTTCAGTTTGGTAAATATTTTGGCATTTATGATTTTATATTCAGAAAAGAGATCTAGAGCAATAAAACAGGCTTTAATATTCACCAGTAAATATTTGAAATTGTATCATTTAATTGATAATTTTAAATCAAAATATAGTATAAAACCGCATTAGGCCAGCGTGGTGGACTATATGGCCTAACCACTCTCAATCATACTCTCGATTGTAGAGTAGGCCCGTGCCCTGCAGTGGGACGTGTATGGGCTGATACATACATAGTATAAAAAAATAAAATAAATATAAATAAAAAAAGAATCCAGTAGATACATTCTACATTGTATTTTAATAACCTTATATCCTCTTCAGATTTCTCCGAAATCCCTTGCAGCACTTCACCAACAGCCTCATACACTTCTTCAGTATCTTCAAATTCACCAGCACTATTATCTAAGATATCTGCAAGTGTCAAATTAAACATTATATGCTACAGTATACATTTCTAGCATAAAACACATATTTAAGTAATATTATTCTTTAGTGAAAGATTTGTATTTTCTCCCATTAATTAAGTTACTAGAGAAACTGAAGCAAAATTGGTAATTAAGAATTTAGGAGTATATTATTTACTTTTGTAAACTCTCACATTGAAATCTTCAGTTCAAAATGTTGCAAATTTCAACTAATGCCACACCTTAGGAAAATACACTGGCAATATTTCCCCTTTTTGTTATACTGGGATAAAATATCTACATTTTTTAAATCATTTAAGCATAAACGAGACGTAAGAGTAGAGACGAAAGAGGATATGGAAACTAAAATTACCCATTTATACATGTTTCAATTATGTTTTATTCTTATTAATAATTAGATAGAATTATTCATATAATAAGAGTTATTAGATTAAGTACTCAACCGGATTTACTTAAACATCGAATATTTAGTTGTTATAAGCAGATACCACAATTGCAACAACTGAAGTATAATACTTGAAGACTAATTAATAAGGTTGAATTGTCAATTTTACTAACTCAAACAACTAAATTATAAGGGGGAAAATAAACGACTATTAGTTAACATAATGGTATATGCGGATATGGATTACTTCGATGATTAATATAATATAAAAAAATAAAAATTATTGTCATAACCTTTACTGAAACTTACCTTCTACATATTTCTTGAGTTCATCGTCAATTAATGGAAATTGACTTTTCAGAAAGTCGCCACAACTAGCCATTTTCTTAACAACAAATATTAACTCTACAATACCTTATAACATTTATTTATACAAAAAATTGCTACAAATTGTGAAACCCACAAATCGACCAAAATCACGTCACGTCAACGAAACGTTTGTAAAGATAATAATAAAATGAAATGTCAAATCTTATGGTATTACATTTTTATTCCAAAAAATATCTTTTTAAACGGGTATTTTGTTAATTAACATAATTAACTCCCTAGAATTTGTTTAAAATGTTTATTTTTCTAGGAGGTATTGAGGTATTTAATACATCGAAAGGTTTTTAGACTTAATGCTGAAAATCTAAACAATAAATACTTGGAACATGAATGCATTGTGTGTGTGTGTGTGTGTGTGTGTGTGTGTGTGTGTGTGTGTGCGTGACCGATTTTTGACATGATTTCATGTCAATAAATACAAGACACGAAGTCCAAGCTAGATTTTGTAATAGACACCGGATAGTATTACTCAAAATTATTTCAGAATGGTTGAAAATTATCAAACTCGCTCTTATTAACTCTCATTGACGTATTTAAATAAAGGTTACAGATGTTTTGCATCCTGTTACACGAAAACACGTAATTTACTGTGTGCCTTAGTTGGAAAACGCCCAAGTAACAACAAGAATGGATGAAAACATTGATAGTAATGTTGCTGTTTTGGCAATACTGGACAATCAATGTGAGTAAACACAATTAGGTGTAGATTTCCTTTAAATATGGATCACAAATATTTATAAAATATATTTTTCAGCAGCCGCATATAAGCCCACCATGGGAATGGCAACATATAATCACACTCATACTATCAATCAAGAAGAAATAGAGGCAAATGAAAGCAATAAACAAAGTATGTAGGAAATATATTTTAGTTGATAAATAATTTATAATTTAAATCAGCAAGCACTTTCTATTACAGATATAATCTGGACAAAAAATGCTACTTTGATGCTTCTCAGCTTGTATGAAACTAAAATACACATGTTGGATAATCCTAAAAAGAAATCTAAAATGTGGATGTCAATAGCCGAGGAATTAAAGTCCTTAAATGTTGAGGTATCACATTTTAAGCAAGTAATCAATCATATAAAATAATACATACAAAGTACTAATATTACCATGTTATTATTACAGGTAACTTCAGATCAAGTTAGATGGAAAATAAATGCACTAACAAAAAAGTACAAAGATTGCATAGATAATGGTCAAGGAGCAATGTCATTCAAATACTTTAATGAAATGCATCAAATTCTAGGAAGATATAATGATAATAGTGGAGACTATAGATTGGCATCAGGAGTAATCCAAACTCAAGACCACATAGATAAAGACAAAAATAAAAGAAATCTGCCTTACAAAACATCAGCCCCATTCAGAAAATTAAGAGCTGAAAGAAGAACAAAAGTAGAATTAGATAAACAATGGATAGAATATATAAGAAGACAAGAGGAACAGAAGCAAATAAGAGATGAAAGGTATGAAAGAAGTTTAAGATTGAGAGAAGAAGAATTACAATTAAGGAAAAAGGAATTAGAAATAAAGCAATCACTAGCACTTAAGAAACTGCAATTGAAAGAAAAGAAACAAGAAGAAATGTTTAAGATAGAGAGAGAAAAGTGTGCATTATTAAGAAAATTAATTACAGATCAGGAACTAATGAGACAATAAAAATGGAGTTATAGGTGTGGACACATAGATCTCTATAGGCTGGACCATAAATTTATATTGATTAATATCAATTCTTTTATTGACTCCCCAACACAACTTATGCTAAAGATATTAATTGAAGCATATTCAGTGTTTGCATATAGTCAGTTTACAATTGATATACATATAGACAACTAATACTATTAATTGACTGCTCACTGCTCAGCATATACTACATCAGTCTGGTTTTTAAATTGCTTATGGTGGTAATTGGAAGATATTGTAATTATGTACATCATACATGTGACCAACAATTCTTTGTCTTGCTTTATTAGTGGAAATTTCATAAGTGACTAGTGTCTCTGTCTCATTATTATAGTTCTTCCAAAACATCATGTTCATTGAGACAATAATTGTGTAATATACATGCAGCTGCAATTGTATCAGTGATAAAAGCAGTATTTCTATATATTCCAAAATGTTTAATTCTTTTAAATCTCCCTTTGAGCAAATTGATTGCTTTCTCACTTAATTTCCTAGTTGAAGCATGTAAGGAATTAAATTCTCTCTGTTCAGGTGTTAATCTTTTGTTCTCTCTGAATGGTGGAACGAGCCATGGTAAAGATGGATAACTTGAATGTCCCACCAAAAATGTATTGTGTGGAAATAATGCATTTCGGTTTTGCATAGCTGTATTATAAAGTGGTGACTTCTTTAACACTCTGGTGCTATTTGCAGATCCTGGCTCACCACAAAATATGTTTGTAAAACGTAAGTTTGAATCAACTGTTATTTGGAGAATAATAGAAAAATACCCTTTTGTATTACAGTAATCTCTAGGATTTTTTGGCTTCTCAATCCTTATATGAGTACAATCAATCACTCCCAACACATTAGAAATTCCTGTTTTGGAATTAAATAAATCACAAATACATTGTATTTCATTATAATCTTGAGGCCATTTCACGGCTTCATTTAACTTGGTAAGTATCCAGGCCACAACTCTACGTATTACCCTAAATGTTGATGATATGGAAATATCAAATCTAGTCGCTATTGGAGTCAAAGCTTCAGTAGTTGCTATAAATGACAAGAATATATAAAAGCATAACTTGGGTTCCAAAGGTTTCAGACCAAAGTTATGTGAAGCTATGAACCCAGATTTGTCCAACTCATCTGAAAAGAGACAAATTAAATATTAGTAACTTGAAAGCACATTATAGAATCTGTATTTAAGGATTTAGATACCAATAAGCCGGTAAGCAGTTTTCCTCGAAAGTCGTAAGCGATTTTTGAATTCTGAGTCTGTCCAAGAATCTATAATATGTAAGTAATCATCCACCCGGTTTCGTCTCAGTCTTATCAAGTATTGCATTAGAGGAAAGAAAAGTCTGTCATCCTCTTCCTCTTCATTATCGATATCTGAAGATTCTGGTTTTATGGCACATACATCGCTCCAACTACTCGTATCACTATCATCACTACTAACAGCTGCTGTTTCAGCCAACCATAAAACAACTTTTTGATTATCCATTGATTTGTTTTATACATTGATTATAATGTATTTCCTCATTTTTATGAATTCACTTCCTTGAATATGGTTGGAATATATGGATTAATCGATTATTAATTTATTACCACTTGTTACTTCTTCGATATGTACACAGAACATTTTACAAGAGATTTACTAAGTGTATCAAAGATACACTATATTAGTAATAAAGTGTATGTATGTGACTGTTGGGTTTATTGGGTTATTCCAGGTTATTCTTATATGTATTAATGTATATTTACTTCACGTATTAAATCACAGACGACTAAAAATACAGACGGCCAACTCCATACAAATGTTTTAACACGTTATGCATACTCACACAACTACATTCATTTATACATTCTACATATAGAATTCCATAGAATTCATTCAAATGTTCATCGGACCTTTCATTCTTTTCATTGATAATTTTACCACTGACCAATAGTATTTAAGATTATTGTTCCGCGTATTTGAGCCATCTCCTTCGCGCGTTATACGTATATATATTTCACAGGGGTAGCCACCGTGTAACCTAGTATGAGATAGCGATATTTGTGGGAGTGTGGCCAGGTTGACACGTTTTTCCTAAGGTATCGGGAAACTTTGACCGCTCTTTAAAAAAATATTATTGATAAAATATCGATATTTTAACTTTGAGTGGAACTACAGTGCACATACATGCCTAGGTCACCAGCCTTCACCCAGAACTAATAAAAACACTGTATAACATAAACATAATTTAAGTAAATAGCTAGTTCTGAAAATAAAAACTATTGAAATAAAAGCTAATAACAAAATAATATCTAGTCCGCCCCGTGACCACGAAATTTGTAAAGTAATCAAAACGTCGCATGGAGAATTTAAAAAAAAGCAAAACTTAAATCAAATCCGCGATAAAATCAGTAAATAAGTTTTATTTCAAAAACAATATCTACTGCGCAACCATATACAGTTCAATACATATAAGGAAAACGTTTAAAAAATAAAAGATAATTAATGAGGTTTGTTGTTTAATATGTAATTAAAATCTATAATATCTTTTGTTTTAGGGAATATCAACTGTCGGACCGCTGGCCACCCCAAATAATGTAAATATTTGCCTCCAAAACGTCAAATTTCCTGGAGTCAAGCGGTTACGCCGATAAGGACAGGCTACAAAAGCTTGCATCTCTTTCTTACACGAAAGTTATGTATAAATCTCTTTCGTTTTGTGTAAAAGGGATAGAACATGTGACTCCGTCTATTAGTTTCTCCGTCTACGATATATTTTGACGAGTTTCGAACCAGAGCTGGAAATCGATACTTTACCGAAATTGCCGATTTTTCAATTATAGGGATGTACAACATATTTTAAGCGATCCGATTTTTATTACCGAAAATTTGCCGGTTTTATATTTGGGTATCATTCGTATGCATGTTAAAATTACTCGATTTCATACGAAAATAAAAAAATAAAACAAAGTTATAATTCAAAACCTTTACTCAACAAAATTTATAAATGAATTTTATTTCATATATTCTACATTATTTTTAACATTTTTATCATAATTTAATATTACAACCTAAAATACTTTTTATACATTTTCAAATTGATTTGAACATTTTCAATTTGTAAATATTAATTCTCTTAATTTTAGGACTATTAAAACAATGCCAAATCAAAGAATATCACTGAACTAACAAATAAAAGTATAAATTGAAACATTTAGTGCACAATATATTTTCCAATACCATGAAACGGCACAATATTGCTATATTTGTAAAGTGTAAATTAAATATAAGAAGCCATTCGTGTAAATTAATAATAAAATACACCCAATTTAACAAACATTTCAAACAGAGCAAAATTAAAAACATATGCTTACATATCTGAAGTATTTAATAACAAATTATTATTTAAAGTAGGATGTAATGAAAAATATATTTGGGAAAGTCATAATATCATATTTACAATAAGAAAATATACACAAAAATGTATATCAAGTGATATGATATTATGATACATTAAAAAATAGGCAATAATGTTGTGTGTAAAGTGTAATGAAAAATAATGATAGTAAATTGTTTACATTAACATATTGAAGAATAAGCAATATTGTTAAATTAATACAATAAATGTGTTGGCTTCAAATCATAGAACACATTAAATGCATAATACCAACATACTAAAACATTTGAGATTAACTATTATATAACAACATATTAAAGAAATAGGCAAAAAATATGTTTATAATAAGGTAATTTTGAAGAATGCTTTTATGCTATTACAGTCCATAATATAGGTTGGTAGGCACACCTGTTTTATGCATACTGTTTTCAATATTATTCATTTCATTCTTAACTACAATACACTACTGCATTGTATTTCATTTTAATAACATATTATGACCAAAAACCTTTAACAAATGCCTTTTCTGAACATCTTAATCATATCAAATAGTATCAATATTATAAACAGATTATTAATGAACATAATTACTTATGCTGTGAATTAACCTTTGTAAATATTAACATATAAACCTACAGAGTAGAGATCCTTCAGACACAGAGGTGAAACTTTCTTTATGCTTCCAACGATGAACCCATTTGCCTGCTAAATACTTGGACTGCAAATTTAACCCGACTCTTGCCTGGAAATTATAAAACAATTAATTAATAACAAAATAAATATGAAAAAGACACAATCAGTTGTTTCCACTGCTTGCCTGACGTTAAATAATAATTATAAAACATTAAATAATTATAAATTAAGCTGTGATGAGCTTGCGGGTACCTATATCAATAAAAAGCTCTAATATTGAATTGTACTGTACTAGATCGGTCTATGTTGTCCCAATTGCAGAGCACGAGCATCCTCTACAACCGAGAGTATCAATGAAAGGTGTATGGCTACATAATTCGTCACGATGGACTCATACAAAAAGCTAACCTTTTCACATGAGATCCAAAACATCTGTATTTTATAATGTATTTGAATGTATTGTTATTTCTTATATTCCGGCAACAATTTAAAACTAGGAATAGTATCACAACATGGTCACAGCGGAATAAAATATTATATTTACCTTGTTTCTGTCATATGAGGTTAGAATTATGTTTTTCACTAATTTGGTGCTCCATGCTCCGCCAACATAGCTCTGTCCATTTAGTACATTGTTTTATACTTTGTTTGGGAAGGACACACAACACTTTCTTAAATACTTTATTTGATTTGTGGTAAATTCACTCAGGAACAAAACACGTGACCAACATTAATAATTATCATGAAAATCACAAGTTTATTGATACCATTTGCACAAAACAAACTATATAACGTTCGCACTGCTAAATATTTACGTTACTGATTACAAAATAGATGAAATAACATAAAAAATATAAATAAAATCAGCCGAACCAAACTAACAAACAGCGATTGACTGTTGACAAAAATGGCGGCAAGTGCCAAGTGCACACGCACACATTTACAAAAATAGCGTAAGTGAAAAAGATGGGGCGAAAACGGCATATGAGAAAGCGAGATAAAAAAATGGATCACTTTTTAGGCCCAAGTTAAACAGGCCTGTATTAAATAATATGTTTATACACAACAACGATTTTCTACCACAGTTTTCTACGATCTTTTGACGTTCCAACATGCGTTCCAATTCACTATTGACTATTGTCAAAATACGATATGTCAGTAACACGCTTAAAATAATAAAATAATAATTTAAGACGTGGAGCAAGATTTTTAAATGCGATCATGATGCGATCCCATTTTTCTGTCTACGGATTCCATGGCGATAAGTGACTAGTGTTGTTATGTGTCCCGCACGTAGACGGAGAAACTAATAGACGGCGTCACATGTTCTATCCTTTTTACACAAAACGAAAGAGATTTATACATAACGTTCATGTAAGAAAGAGATGCAAGCTTTTGTAACGTAGACGGAGAAACTAATAGACGGAGTCATATGTTCTATCCCTTTTACACAAAACGAAAGAGATTTATACATAACGTTCATGTAAGAAAGAGATGCAAGCTTTTGTAGCCTGTCCTTATCGGCGTAACCGCTTGACTCCAGGAAATTTGACGTTTTGGAGGCAAATAGGTATATTCTGTCTAATGAAAGCTGAGAGTGAATTTTTTTTTTCTTATACTGGCAACAAATAATGAAAATGAAAATGAAATGAAAATGAAAATAATTTATTGAATCCATTAAAATGTTCAACATCATTTAGATTCAGTCATTTTTTTTTTATCTACCACCCGGTTCGGAAAGCGGTTTTCACTAGAGAAGAACGGGCAAGAAACTCTAGTGTTGCTCTTTTCAAAACCAGTTTACAATGTAGTGAATTATTACAAAATTTACAAGTTGGTTTAAATCAGAGCAGTTTAATAATAAATTATTGTACATTTACAATAAATATTTTTGATACGACTATTATTATATTATAATTACTATGGCTGAGTGAAGCGAAGTCGCCCAGAACGAAGAATTAGTATACTCTTAATACGCCAAAGCAGTGAATAATTGCGAGTCTTATGTAATCCATCAATCAATAAGTTACAATGTAAGCAGATCGGATAGACCAGTCTACGCAAGTAGCACCCGTTCACGAGTATGACGCATGTGCCAGCCATCGGCCTCCTCAACCATGTTACAGGGAAGTGACCGACCCGGCACACGACGCCACCGCAAGCACAGACTTTTTAGCGAGCATGACATACCCAATCACTTACATAGGAAAACAATGGCAAATTTGACAAGTTACTTAATTTAAGTGATATTTTATAGAGCACACCAAGACTTCCGTTCCGAGATACTACACATTTATTTAATTTTATTCTATTCCCAAGCCTTGTTATCGTCTAAATATTCCGAAATTTTATAATATGCTTTATTGCATAATTTTTGCTTGATAGTAGCTTTGAATTTTGTAATAGATAAGGCTTTAATATGACTGGGAACTTTGTTATAAAAGTGTATACAGTAACCCTTAAAAGATTTGCTGATCTTGTGGAGTCTGGTCTTAAGAGTAGCTAGATTGTTCTTATTTCTAGTATTTTTGTTATGAATATCGCTAATCTTACGAAAACTTTCTCTATTTCTATGGACATAAATTAAATTTTCAAAAATGTATTGTGATGCTACTGTCATTATATTTATCTTTTTAAATTTTTCTCTAAGAGAATATCTGGACCCTAGCGAATAAATTGACCTTATAGCTCGCTTTTGGAGAACAAAGATGGTATTAATGTCAGCAGCACCACCCCACAGTAAAATTCCATAACTCATCAGACTATGAAAGTAGGCAAAATATACCAATCGAGCTGTATCAACATCAGTCAATTGGCGAATCTTACCCACCGCAAATGCTGCGGCGCTCAGCTTTTTAGCTAGAGCGACTATGTGAGAACCCCATTGAAGTTTGGGATCTAATGTAATTCCTAAAAACTTAGTTGTATCCACAAGGCTCAACTCATCCCCATTCAAGTTAATGTTAGCATTAACTTTTTTGACATTAGGTGTCACAAATCTGATACATTTAGTTTTTTGGCTATTTAATAACAGATTGTTAATGCTAAACCAATGTACTATTTTTGAGAGGGTGTGGTTTACGTCGTCAATATCAGGATTATGTCGATTTACTTTAAATATTAATGAAGTATCATCGGCAAACAACACTACCTCACAGTTGTCCCTTATAAAAAAAGGTAAGTCATTAATATAAATTAAAAAGAGAAAGGGTCCAAGGATCGAGCCCTGCGGAACTCCCATAGTAACGGCAGACCCGGGTGATCTTATTCCGTTGACATCTACACTTTGGACCCTATTACTCAAATATGATTTGCATAATTCAAGAGCAATACCATTAATTCCGTAGTGGCTCAATTTCCTGATAAGAATATCATGGTGAACACAATCAAACGCTTTGGATAGATCACAGAATACACCTAAGGCATCCTGTGAGTTCTCCCAAGCATCAAATATGTTACTGATAAGCTCCACACCAGCGTCAGTTGTGGAGCGACCCCGCGTGAAACCAAATTGTTTACCATGAAGTATTTTATTTTTTGAAAAGTAAGTTTGAAGTTGTGAGAGCATTAGTTTTTCAAAAATTTTGCTAAATGAAGGTAGTACTGAAATAGGTCTATAATTAGAGGGGTCCTCTGAACTACCAGATTTAAAAAGAGGTATAACTTTACTCAACTTCATTTTATCAGGAAATAGACCACTGTTTATACAAGCATTAAAAATTACAGCTAACTGGGGATTAATATGATTAGTTATTGTTTACATAACCTCTTCAATAGCAATTTGTGGACAATTTTGTAGTTTTCAGTATTAAACTATGCCTAAAGGAATAAAAAAGGATGTGAAAAAGGTGCTTTAAGACATGATTAATGATTACGAAGCAGTGAAACCTGAAAGAAATACCGTTTTCAAAGAAAAATCGCGATTGTTGTTAACTATTTCCGAAATAGCATGTAGGTGGTTCTAGAAATGTTGATACTTTTTATTGCATTCATCAAATAAAATTAATTGACTGCGATAATATTATATATGATATTTTTGTGACTATCGAGAGACGTATTACGTGTAATGTATCGTGCTAGATATTAATTAATTATCAATTAATCTAATAATGAAGACTACAGATTTATTTATTTATTTAACTCTTTTTTGCACTGTACAGAGAAACAACAACGAAATCACAAGATAATAATAATAGTACAAGTGGCGGCCTTATCACACTAGGTAATTTCTTACAGGCAACCATGGGATGGATATTTAAATAGGAGATAGAAAGGGCAGTCAAGGGCATAAATGAAATAATGATAATCTACAATGAATAATATTCTACATTATTTAAATACCTATAATATAAATACACATATACATATACATATATATATATATATATATACACAAACATACACATATACATACTTATTTAGTTTAGATATTTAGACTAGATTTAGTTGGAGACTGTTGGACTGATGGTGTGGAGTAGCTCGGTTTTATTTACGATGATCGATTTATTTTAAACAAATGTATTTATAAGCAGTTTATGTATCAACTATTAGGATTTCGTAGCAAATATGGAAAAAAAAATACCCTTATATCTGACAACTCTGTTGGCCATGATCTGTCTGTAGACATCCTGTAAGGTGTTTTCCGTTGACCTAGCATCGTAGAGTGGTTTCATAGTACATGTTTATATAAAAATCCAAAAATCCAAATGATGGCAATTATAATACCTTCCTGATTTTTTGTATATACTTAGTGAGTTTTTAGTTTCAAGTATATACCTTATCTAGATAAATTGAAAAATTCAAGTTTTACTTTTAGGGATTATCAGCGAAACGAAAAACTCGAAGATTAAGAATGAAAAAATACGCCAATTAAAAAATTAAATCATCAAGTATCGATTAGATATTTCTTAGTACACTCAGGGTTGTAAGCAGGCCCGTTTAACTTAAGCCTAAAAAGTGACCCATTTTTTTATCTCGCTTTCTCATATGCCGTTTTCGCCCCATCTTTTTCACTTACGCTATTTTTGTAAATGTGTGCGTGTGCACTTGGCACTTGCCGCCATTTTTGTCAACAGTCAATCGCTGTTTGTTATCCCCTCGACCGTCGATTGACTTTCTGTCAAAAAACTGTCATGTCAGCGAACTGTCGGAAGAGTCTCGGGCCGTCGTAAGTCTCCTCGCTCTTTAAGCAAAAAGCAACCTACTGTCATTGAAATAGGGTTTATTTTTATTTAAACAGGGTATTGGTTTATGTGACAGGAATCGCATTGCAGTTCGCGAGTTGCGAAATGTCGTAAGAGTCTCCTCGGCTTCAAGCAAAAAGCAACCTACTATCATTGAAATAGGGTTTATTTTATTTAAATAGGGTATTTGTTTATACACAGGATACCGCATTGCGGTTCGCGACGATTTGCGGCACCTGTCATGTTTTTCGGCGACCCGCAATGCGGTTCGCCGACGGTTGAGGGGTTATGGATTGTAAAATATAGCTTGATAATTTTGACAGATCGCAGTAGGGATGAGGGTAGTGTATAAACGTTAATGAATCGATTCGATTATTATTTTTCTATCTTGTTATCGATAATTGCGTGATTAATGTATGGATTTTATAAAACAGATTTTTTTATTATTATTACTTTAAAAATAAGTTATTGCTAATACTACTAGAAGTAACATATCTTCCCTCTCGCTTCAATGTGTACCCGTTTGCACGCACCATCCGCAGAGATTTTGTTCCCGATGTCCGCTCTAGTTTAATACCTCAATGGGTGTTGACAATATTTTTTCCGACTCTTCGTCTGTACCTTGCGTTGATGATGGCTCGCCATACTTTTCCTGCATTATTCGAAACACAGTCGCTCGGCCAGTGCCAAGTGCGTCCGCAACTCTGTTACCAACTTGGGTAGGGTAACAAGGTAACAATGGTCCGCCAGTTTGACACTCACGTTCAAAATATTCTTGCAAGCGAAGCACAAACTCGTGACACTCGCTATTCAAAACAGTCTTTTTCGTTCTTTAGGCCGCGTCAATTTCTGGATACTTCTGGTTGCCGTGCGCCGCTCGCCCTCGATGACTCATACGTCGACACCTTGCCATTTCACAACAACCGTCCGGTACCGGACGGACCGGACCGGAAATATTTTTGTTACAATCGTGCAGTCATTAGATACTATTTTTTATTTCCATTCTTTAGAATAACATCTGAAAATATACTAACTATATTATCGGTAACTTTTATTCCATGCACATTTGTTTAATGTAATCAGTAAATGGAACATATTTCGCCAATTAAGAAACAAGTTACTTTTATATTTACATTTTTGTTATGTGTTGTTTTTATTTCAAATCCGATTATTGATAGTCTGTGGTTAATCGTTATGCGTGGCACATCTCTAAGGGGGCGGTACCTGTCCATGAAGTACAGGTTTTATTTGTATCACATTTTAACAAAAAAAAATACATAACTTTATAGGCGTGAGCTGTCATAATTATCAAGCTATATTTTACAATCCATAGTTTGGTTCGGCTGATTTTATTTATATTTTTAATGTTATTTCATCTATTTTGTAATCAGTAACGTAAATATTTAGCAGTGCGAACGTTATATAGTTTGTTTTGTGCAAATGGTATCTATAAACTTGTGATTTTCATGATAATTATTAATGTTGGTCACGTGTTTTGTTCCCGGGTGAATTTACCACAAATCAAATAAAGTATTGAAGAAAGTGTTGTGTGTCCTTCCCAAACAAAGTATAAAAACAATGTACTAAATGGACAAAGCTATGTTGGCGGAGCATGGAGCACAAAATTATTGAAAAACATAATTCTAACCTCATATGACAGAAACAAGGTAAATATAATATTTTATTCCGCTGTGACCATGTTGTGACACTATTCCTAGTTTTAAATTGTTGCCGGAATATAAGAAATAACAATATGTTCAAATACATTATAAAATACAGATTTTTTGGATCTCATGTGAAAAGGTTAGCTTTTTGTATGAGTCCATCGTGACGAATTATGTAGCCATACACCTTTCATTGATACTCTCGGTTGTAGAGGATGCTCGTGCTCTGCAATTGGGACACCATAGACCGATCTAGTACAGTACAATTCAATATTAGAGCTTTTTATTGGTATAGGTACCCGCAAGTTCATCACAGCTTAATTTATAATTATTTAATGTTTTATAATTATTATTTAACGTCAGGCAAGCAGTGTAAACAACTGATTGTGTCTTTTTCATATTTATTTTGTTATTAATTAATTGTTTTATAATTTCCAGGCAAGACTCGGGTTAAATTTGCAGTCCAAGTATTTAGCAGGCAAATGGGTTCATCGTTGGAAGCATAAAGAAAGTTTCACCTCTGTGTCTGAAGGATCTCTACTCTGTAGGTTTATATGTTAATATTTACAAAGGTTAATTCACAGCATAAGTAATTATGTTCATTAATAATCTGTTTATAATATTGATACTATTTGATATGATTAAGATGTTCAGAAAAGGCATTTGTTAAAGGTTTTTGGTCATATGTTATTAAAATGAAATGCAATGCAGTAATGTATTGAAGTTAAGAATGAAATGAATAATATTGAAAACATTATGCATAAAACAGGTATGCCTACTAACCTATATTATGGAATGTAATAGCATAAAAGCATTCTTCAAAATTACCTTATTATAAACATATTTTTTGCCTATTTCTTTAATATGTTGTTATATAATAGTTAATCTCAAATGTTTTACTATGTTGGTATTATGTATTTAATGTGTTCTATGATTTGAAGCCAACACATTTATTGTATTAATTTAACAATATTGCTTATTCTTCAATATGTTAATGTAAACAATTTACTATCATTATTTTTCATTACACTTTACACACAACATTATTGCCTATTTTGTAATGTATCATAATATCATATCACTTGATATACATTTTTGTGTATATTTTCTTATTGTAAATATGATATTATGACTTTCCCAAATATATTTTTCATTACGTCCTACTTTAAATAATAATTTGTTATTAAATACTTCAGATATGTAAGCATATGTTTTTAATTTTGCTCTGTTTTAAATGTTAGTTAAATAGGGTGTATTTTATTATTTATTTACACGAATGGCTTCTTATATTTAATTTACACTTTACAAATATAGCAATATTGTGCTGTTTCATGGTATTGGAAAATATATTGTGCACTAAATGTTTCCATTTATACTTTTATTTGTTAGTTCAGTGATATTCTTTGATTTGGCATTGTTTTAATAGTCCTAAAATTAAGAGAATTAATATTTACAAATTGAAAATGTATAAAAAGTATTTTAGGTTGTAATATTATGATCAAAATGTTAAAAATAATGTAAAAATATGAAATAAAATAATATTATAATGTTGAGTAAAGGTTTTGAATTATAACTTTGTTTTATTTTTTATTTTCGTATGAAATCGAGTAATTTTGACATACATACGAATGATACCCAATTATAAAACCGGTAAATTTTCGGTAATAAAAATCGGATTGCCTAAAATATGTAGTACATCCCTAAATATTGAAAAATCGGCAATTTCGGTAAAGTACCGATTTCAGCTCTGGTTCGAAACGCGTCGAAATATATATACGTATAACGCGCGAAAAAGATGGCTCAAATACGCGGAACAATAATCTTTAATACTATTGGTCAGTGGTAAAATTATGAATGAAAAGAAAGAAAGGTCCGATGAACATTTGAATGAATTCTATGGAATTCTATATGTAGAATGTATAAACACATGTAGTTGTGTGAGTTTGCATAACGTGTTAAATCATTTGTATGGAGTTGGCCGTCTGTATTTTTAGTCGTCTGTGGTTGTAAGCGCTAGATTTTTTAAATTTCCCGCTATTTTGCACTCTCAGCTTTCATTAGACAGAATATATTTACATTATTTGGGGTGGCCAGCGGTCCGAAGGTTGATATTCCCTAAAACAAAAGATATTAATAGATTTAAATTACATATTAAAAAACAAACCTCATTAATTATCTTTTATTTTTTAAACTTTTTCCTTACGTGTATTGAACTGTATATGGTTGCGCAGTAGATATTGTTTTTGAAATAAAACTATTATTTACGGATTTTATCGCGGATTTGGTTTAAGTTTTGCTTTTTTTTTAACTTCTCCACGCGACATTTCGATTACTTTACAAATTTCGTGGTCACGGGGTGGACTAGATATTATTTTGTTATTAGCTTTTATTACAATAGTTTTTATTTTCAGAACTAGCTATTAACTTAAATTATGTTTATGTTATACAGTGTTCTTATTAGTTCTGGGTGATGGCTGGTGACCCAGGCATGTATGTGCACTGTAGTTTCAATCAAAGTTAAAATATCGATATTTTAGCAATTATATTTTTTTAAAGAGCGGTCAAAGTTTCCCGATACCTTAGGAAAAACGTATCAACCTGGCCACACTCCCACAAATATCGCTATCTCATACTAGGTTACACGGTGGCTACCCCTGTGCATAAAAATAATGATTTTTTTTTGACTGTGGTGTTTACTGTTTACTGTTTGACATAGTCGTTTTTAAAATTGCATTACTATAAAATAGGTAATAAATATTGAATCCAAGACCTGACTACGTAAGTGAAATGGACGTGTGTGATAATGATGAGGCTTATGTTCATGCCATATTAAATGACTGTTAGTATAATTATTTAATATTAAATTCGTGCATAGTAAAACTGATAATTTCGTTGTATGTTGTAAACTAAATAAATTTCCAGCTGATCACGGACACTTAGTATCGTCATGTAACAATACAATGCAAAGTGATACATCGATGAACACAGACACCAAGTCAAGTCCCCATGAATGTTCTGAAAAACATGGTAGGTCTACTAATAATTTGTATTTATAGCGAGTTCAAGATGAACATTAAAATTTATAATAATTACCTTGTTATGAATCTGTATCAGCCCATATACGTCCCACTGCAGGGCACGGGCCTACTCTACAATCGAAAGTACGATTGAGAGTGGTTTGGCCATTAAATTTAGTTGTTATTAATGAAAGTCATTAATTACTTATGGTATTACATATGAAAGGCTATGCCTATTACATTAATTTTATTGTAATAATTAGGAAATTATTGTAACATTAGCATTGTAATTTTGAAGGTACTGGAGCAATATGGACCAGTAATGCAACATCTATTTTGTTGAAATTATATGAATCTAAATTGGAGATGCTGGTGACACCCAAAAAGAAAACTAAAATATGGATAGCAATATCTGGAGATTTGAAAGATCATCACATAGATGTAACTATAAATATATTACATTTTTTATTGCAATAAATGGTGAGACGTGCATGCCATTCGCCTGATAGGAAGTGGTACAATGGCTTAATAAATCTCATTGTTTCTTTTGCAAAAGTAATAAACAATTATAAGTGCCTACTTAAATATTATATCCTGGATATAATAATAATTCACTTTAACTTAAATTTCAGATGAGTCCAGACCAAGTGAGATGGAAAATAAATGCACTAACAAAAAAATATAAACAATGTATTGATAGCGGACAACATGATAAATTCAGATATTTCAAGGAAATGGACAAAATTTATGCACAATATAATGTTGATTGTGACTCATACACATTCACTGAGTTTTTGCATAAGAAAAAAGATTATAGCAAGCGACAACAATGTATTGGTGCATCAAGATTCAGAACTTGTACAGAAAATAAAGCAATGATTGAATTAAGAAAGATAAGATTAGTAAACAGAATAGAATCTGATAGAAACCAAGAGAAGATACAGTTAGAAAAACAGTGGTTGGAATATTTAAAAAGAAAAGAGGAACAAAACCAATGGAAAGATGAGATGTATGAAAGACATTTAAAATTACGAGAAGAAGAGTTAGATTTAAAGAAGAGGGAAATAGAATTAAAGGAGTCATTAGAATATAAAAAGATTGAGTTAATGGAAAGAGAGCAAGAAAATTTCTTACAAATAGAAAGAGAGAAATGTGATTTATTAAAGCAATTGTTTAGTATGTAATATTAATTTAAAAGTTTACTTAAGTTAAACATAAACGGTTTTATTCATAGACAGCTTAAATACCTATTTTAGTTATCAATGCTTTATCTCTTTTGAATTCAGTTTGAGAGAATAAGAGAAAATCTTTGATAATAGGTTTTAACTGTCTGTCTAGATGTGGTAAATGAAATAAATAAGTTATTTAAATGTGATGTTGCTAATAAATTATTATATAGCATGTAATTGTGTTATTTTTTTATAATTCGTTTTGTTTCATATACAGAACTTTTAGATACCGCACTCTGCACTCATCATTCGCGTCATGAGAAAACCATTGAACTTAAACTAAAAAGCGTCGACTTATTTTTTCCGCTCCCAATATTTATGTTCATATTAAATTGCATTATGATTGTATAAAGTTATCTCAACTTGCTGTAATTATTAATTAGTAGTATTTTGTGAATATTTTAGAAAACACTATTTGCTTTTTTTTAATGAACGTCAATTGTCGATTAACCTATCTAGAATGTCTGCTCATTAACATGTTTATGTTCATAGTGGTTTGTTATTGAGTCTGTGGCCTAAATTCAGTTCTGCCAACATAATATCCCGCCGCGACGCAAATTTTCTTGTGAATATTATTGTAAAAAATAACAAATAGTTTCGTTTTCAATTATGACTGATTTAAAATACAAGAGGTATGAAAAATCTTTGGGCTTACTTACTACAAAATTTGTGTCGTTACTTCAAAAAGCAAGAGACGGCGTCTTGGATTTGAAAATCGTAAGTATTGCTACTTGGGTAATGTCAAAATGGTTTGAGCACGAAATATAAACATTTGGACGTGTTTTTTGATGCACTAATATTTATTCTTAGGCTACAAATTTATTAGCCGTCAGACAGAAAAGGCGTATCTACGATATAACAAATGTTCTCGAAGGAATTGGATTGATAGAGAAAAGAAGCAAAAACAGTATACAATGGAAGTAAGTGACTTTTTTTTCTATTTATTTTAATTTGAAGTAACGTAGTTTTAACGTTCGAAATATACATGTTATTACCGATTTATATATTTGTGCTACTATAGTCAGTATCACGCATTATGTCATAAGTTATTTCTTTGATAATGAACACCTCTCTTGACAGCTAAAAAGTTCTAAATAAATTCTAAAAAATATCTGCTGTCGTGCAGTAAAATTGAAAATGTTATTAAGCCACATAGTTTATTAAAAAACAAAATACTATTTCTATTGGTAAACTTCTTATTAGTTTTTAATAAACAAGAGGATTGTTGCATTTAAGTTTTATTGAACTAGGAAAGTGCAGGGTATATTCAGCAAGAGAACTGATTGCCAATGGGCTTGAAAATTTCTAATGAGACCTTATACTGGCATTGGAATCATCAGTTGTCTTCCTAGAAACTGCACGGACCTTGTTATAAACATCACTGAATGCAGGCAATATTTATTCTCTTTCTAAATTATTGAAATAAGTATGGTACATGGTATATCATATTATGTCTAGAGATTAGAAATAATATGTTTCTGATCGGACTGGAGTAAAAAAAGTATTTGCATCCAGGTAGAGTCAGTCCAGGTGGATAGTTATGTGATATAACAACATCATCAGTGCAATGGAGTGTCAGGGTACAAAGTATGTAACTTTGTTACTTGCTGTTTTCTAAATTTTTGACGTGACAACGTCTTAAATTAGGTTGCGGCTGGGAGTCACTTATGAAAAAGTGTAACGCCCGGTAACGTTACGATGAGTCACCGAACGAGAGAGAGGCCCGCCGAATGCCTTGCGTCTCTCTCCCACTCAACTATGATCTAATTATAGTTGAGTGATTTTTTTTCATTTTTTTTTGTTGCTATGAATGGCGAGACGAGCATGCCATTCGCCTGATGGTAAGCGATACGACCGCTCATGAACAGTAGCAAAACCAAACAACACCTTGAATTACAAAGCAATGCTTGGCATTCCACTGCACTCGCCACCCTGAGACATAAGATGTTAAGTCTTAATATGTTCAGTAGTTACTCTGGCTACAATGCCCTTCAACCCTTAAAATTGTAATAATTTATTTCAATATTGTTTTTTCAGAGGTGCAGGACCGGATTACAATACCAATGAAATTGGGGAAAAAGTTCTCTCTTTGAGAAAAAAAATAAGTCGACTTGATGAACATGAAAGACTGCTTGATAAGTTAGTATGGTAAATTATTACTTTCGAGAATTAGTTACAACAACGATAATATTTGCGACTTATTCACAATGAAGACCGGATTCATTAAAGGAATTAGTTATATTGCAAGAACTCAGTCAAAAATAGTTGATTTTGATAGAAAGCAAGATTCGGTCAAAGGCCGGATGTAGATCATAGTTGCATGACAGTTTGTAGCGTTTTAGGAGGAATTTTGCGAACTATTTTCGTTTACATATTTTTCTATGTAATGAAATTTGTCGACTTATTTCGTCAAATTATGATTTTCGTGTTTATAGTATATGGTTATTTCGTCAAATTATGATTTTCGTGTTTATAGTATATGGTTATTTCGTCAAATTATGATTTTCGTGTTTATAGTATATGGTTATTTCGTCAAATTATGATTTTCGTGTTTATAGTATATGGTCTATCTACAAAATAAAAGATATTCCAAAAAAATATTCAATCCCTATTTTAGTCAATACTTATTATGTTTTAATTCCAGGAGGCTGCATTGGATAAAGCAAAGTATAAAGAATGTCTTAGATGATGTGGACAATCAAGAGCAGTGTTTTGTTACGAATACTGACATAGAGCAGTGTTTTAAGGACAACCAAGTTTTAGTATTGGAAGCACCTATAGGTGCTAATCTAGCCATTGGAACCGTCCCCAAGGTTTGTTGGTCTATTTTATTTCTTTTGTTTGTTATGAATTTGTTACTTGCTTTTAATAACTAAATCATATTTCTCTGTTTAGGAAAAGGATTCGGAACAACATTTTTTCTTACATGTTAAATCAACAGAATCAGTGGGAGTCATACTTTTATGTGACAGAGAACAAGAAAAAGTAAGGGTAATGTTTTAATATTTTTTCATTTTGAGTTGAATTTATATAATATCTATTTGTGAATAATCTTTTACAGATGCAAGAAGATGAAACAATGGATGATGGTGAAGTGGAGAGTTTTATGAAAAATTGTGAAGAAACTTTGCGGAAGGGTAGAATTTTCAATTGTTATGGTTAAAATTATCATAAGACCCAAAAATACTGGATAATATTGACATACCAGCATTAATTTAACCCACATGTTTCAAATCACCCAGATTCAGTATGGCTTTATTGAAGGCTTGGAATACTAAAATCGTGAATTTTGACAAAAAATCCAGTCAGATATTCATATTTTGTATAATGTTACTTGGAGTGACGAGAAACAGGAGGGTTAAAATAATAAATTAATGTAAATAATTCAATATCACCTAGTATAAACATTATTTGAATGTTTATGTCTCAATATTGAGTATATTATTGACCAGTTTTAACACACTCGGCAGGTATTTGTTCCTGTACGTTGAACTGCAGGGGGGTTACTCTATAAAAACAATACGAACGTCGAATGTTCGGATGTTCGACGTCTGGAGTAAGATATAAGTTTTCCACTTCTAAAAATGAATATTATCAATCAATCATCTATTATACTTATAATTTTCTCCGAACTTAGTCTTTGGTACGGCTTACGATTGAGGATTCCAACATTTTGTGGACTATTTAGGCAAATTAGTGAAGTACGTACCATTCGAAATTCGTATAGAGTAACCCCCCAGGGCACGGGTATCCTCTACGATCAAGATTACGATTGAGAGGGGGGCGGTTGTACAGTCCACTAGGCTGGACTAGTGTGGGTTGGGGGACTTTAAATATCATAGAAATTCAAATAGCTATGGTATGCAGGTTTCCTCACGATGTTTCGCTTCACTGTTATAGTGCCTGGTTATTGACTATATACATCCATTAGCAACAGGCCACCACCCCTTCATATAACAACTATCTGAATTTCACCTACAAGTGCATTAAGTTCCATATAAATGTAATGCAATAACACCATTTATTTAGTGATTAGAATCTGTAAAAAACGTTGAATGATTAAAAATCACCAGTTGGATCTTATGGGGCAGAATGGATTAAGTACTTTGAAAAATATATGAGTTTTGTAAGTTTGCTGTTCTTATGTGAAATAAGATTTAAATAATTAATTGTTCTACTATAATAATATGAAATGTAAACTGATGAGATTTTTCTATTCCAGATTATTTGTTGCGGCTAAGCCCTCCAGCGACGCAATATGACTTTTTATTCACCCTCCAGGGAACAGAGGGATTGTGCGAGTTATTTGATATACCCTGTTAGTCTAAAGTGATTGTGAAATTAGGTAGGGTCCAACGGACAAACGACGTTTATGACGATAACAATGTCAATCATGTCAATATAGATTTGTTATTGGTAAATAAACCCTAAATAACTCATGGATTTGTGGTCGTGCGCGAAGTGAAACATTGTATTAACTAGTTTTAAAATTATCGTTTAAGAGTATATTTTTGACCGCCGAAACTATGCATTATCGGCTTATACTTGTTTTGTATTCATGGGCAAGTTCTATGATGCAGGGTATGTCTATTATTACCCAGGATAGTATATGGAGTCTGTGTTAGAGCAAAGTCAGCCCATGTATTAATTATTAAGCATGTAGTAGAGTATTGTGTTGGTACTGCTCCATATATTTCATTTATTTTTGTATTTAGTGTTAACGACATTATATTTTTAAGATAACGTTGGAAAGACATTTTTTACAATACATATTTTAAATCGTGTTCATTATGTACATAAAAATCATGTTTAAAGCAAAATTTATATTGATTTCGCAAAAGTGAAATAAACGAATTACATATATAAAATTAAATGTATTTATTTCTTTGATTTCGGATTTGACACAAATCTGTCCAGGACACCAAATGAATGTTTCTTTATTTTCGTTTCCTGTTCTGAATTATTTAAACGTTCCGTTGCTTTTTTCGCTTGTTCCACATACTCCTGCAAACACAACATTAATGTTATTGGTATGTGGATAAGTTTGTTTTGCATGAAAATATTATACATAAATACTTATTTTGTATAATTTAAGGCTTTGAGATAAATATCGGACTACAATCCTCACCTTTCTAGCGGCTTCTTTAATTATAGTTTTCCTGGCGATAGTATTTTTACCCTTGTTCTTCTTTCTTGGTGTAAAATCAATATTCTTAGGTTTGACATGCTAAAAAATAAATCAAATTATAATATAATTGATTTGAAAGCTAAGGAGGCCCTTCAGTACAAATTGGAGTTTCAAAAAGATTACCGTGAAAATCGCGCTAAAATAAATATTAAATTAATTTAATAGATTAGTCTAAACGGTGATAAAAATATTATTTTCATCTTTATTAAACTTCCTGACATAATACAGGCAAACATTTTCAACATCGCTGCGAGCGACGACTTATTTCAGTAACGCCCCCCTAGAGATGAACTAGAGCACGCGCACCACTTCGTCGAAACACTTTAGGCGCTTTTCGCTCTCTCTATATATTTATGTTAATGCAAATTATAACAAAATAGTAACACGGTCATAGAAAAAGGAATAATGTAATGTCTCACCAATATTTTTTTCTTGGCCTGCATAATATCCTTCATAGAAGGCACATCAACCTCAGTAACTTCGAACGGATTAAGAGTAATAAGTTCAGCAGGGATCTTCTCAAGCAAAGCCTTGACTTCTGCTTCTTTCCTTTGACTCTTTGTCTGGAATGGATTGCTTTCATACGCATCGAAGTTGGGTTCACCACTTCCTGTGAGAATTAATTAATTATTTAAGTTCAATTTGGTTATTTTTTAACTCTTACGTCAAATTATTTTTAAATCAATTTATTAGTGGCATATAGTAACGATTAGGAGTACTGGTGTGAAATGTTGTCAGAGACATGGGGAATTTTTGTTAGGTATATTTTGAATTGTAATGAAACGAATAACATTTTCCAAAAAGTGTTATAACTGTAAATTAGTAATTAAGTGGTAATAATTAAGGTTAAATACTTGCCTGGAACAATGATACTGGTAAAGCCGCGATTAGTGCCGATTCCGAGCACATCTTCATAGGGGCAAAATTTAAAATTACTTATAGTTTTAGCCATTTTATGTCGCATGTACGGTTTCTCTACAGTTTGTGTACAGCAGTTGCTAGAAAACGTAGAAATAACAAGTTTAAATATCTCTGTCCATTATAACGCAATCAATAATCATATATTTTGATGAATAATAAATAAATAAATACACCCAATAGTCACATAAATAGTCCCGACCTCACACTATGATCGAATTTTTATTTATCACTACTTCCTTGTACACCACACTAAACATAATAAAATTGTGTAACAATCAGCGGTCTTATCGTAAAACGGTGGCGACTTCCAGACAACCTTAAGATGAACTAAAGTGATTACAATATGGAAGAAATTTGTGGTCACAATGAAAAGAAAAAACAAAGAACGATTAAATTTAATTAAGCAATCAGTCATATAATGTTTTGTGTCGTGGGTATCAAACTACTTGAGACTTCTCGGTCTCACAAATACCCAGACCCGAAACATATACCTGTGAATCATACAAATATTTGTCTCGGTGCGGGGATCGAATCCGTGGCCTCTCGTTTCATAGCCGGCGTCTAACTGCGCCACGGAGGCTTTCTCTTTCACGACATTCACCAGTGAAATACATTTGTGTGCTAGTCAATGCTTTTTGCTGTGGCCGATACATTTTTAATATGGTCATAGTTTAATTTTGGGTTGAAGTGGGAAAATTAAATACATAAGCCATGCACAAGTTTTACCAAGGAACAATCAACCAACATCCATAGCTATTGAAAAACCTCGTAGTCAGGCTATTTCTGTGGTACATATACCGGGTATATCAAATTAGCGACCGAAAAAAAAAACAGGTGGCAGTTTTAGTGAATTCATATATAATTCAACTAAAAATTTTACAAAAAATGACGATTTTATATAGATAAATATTGTACACCTTTTCATGTTTAAAGATGCTATGGCACGCATGGGTGTAAATTATTATTTTAGCAAAAACTATGGATTTACCACCCAAATATGAGGATATTTAAAAAAAAAACACAAGAAACTATTATCACGTTTCTTTGCGAAATTGTTGGTTGCATTGCACCTGTAGTTACTAAAACTACCAACCGTAACCACTTCGCTTTTGGTAGCAGTCTTAATATATCCTGTATATTGTTATATAAGTAGTATATTAGTTTACATACTCGTATATCTCGACGATGTCGCCAAGCCCGACTGCAAGCATGTCTTTCTGCGAGAATTCCAAATCGACGGGCGCCGATCGTAATACATAATGTTGTAATGGTCCGTCTAGATTCCTTATGTCCCATATTTTCATACTTCTATCGACTCCTGACGTCGCCATGTACCTGAAAGCCAAATAATATTTTAAAGTATATGTATACTATCAATTATTAGTTTAATTTTATTTATGTTATATTCATATAATTTATTTCCATGATTTGTTTCTAATGATGTAATAAATGCGAAAATACTATTTATGGCCGGTTTCTATAATCTATCTATCTTTAACTATAGATTTCGTTAGATATTTCGATGAATTTTGTTTCTGTTAACAAACAGAGATATATAGATATAGAGCATATATTTGTAGACAGCTAGGCAAGATAAATATATATTATGTCAATCTTTATTTATTGAAGCATAGAATTGTGTCTACATAGTAATTGCAGCTATTTTAAACTCTTGTTAAAGATAGATAGGATATAGAAACCGGCCGTTAGTTTTCACATGATAATGGATAGTCGTTATATTCGCTTGAATATAGTTGATGGATGAGAGAGCAATATAAACTCATTTATGATTTAAAACAATGTGTTTCTATGGTTATATTTATTGTTCACCACAAATGAGTTCTGTGATAGGTAAATGTAGTAAAAATTTAAATATACCACATACTTACATTCCATTTTTATTCACAGTTACAGCCGTTAATGGTGCCTTGTGGCATAATATTTTTGCAAGTGGTTCCTTCACAGTGGGTGCCCATAATGACACTACTCCTTTAGAGTCACCCAGGCACAAAGTGGCATTGTATGGGTTTTGAGTCATTGTTATTGTTCTTCCAAGGCGATTATTATAATGTCCTGCTATTTCTCCTATAGATATGTCGAGCCATGTTAAAAATCCATATTCACTCTGCGAAAAGGAGTTACTTTAGATCTGTGGTTCTTAATGGGTGGCCCATTACCCACTGGTGGTCCTTGGAAGCATCCCAAGTGGTCCGCAGAGCGATGCTGAGACCATTCTTAATATAATTTTATGCATGATTTATTTATGGATAGATATAAAAAGCGTTTATTTATTTACAACATACAACGAAACTGGTCAACGAACTGGGGGGTCAATGGCAAGACAGAAATTTTGTCAAATTATTTCTTATCATCTAGTTTAGAACTTTACTTTTTAAGAACCACTGCTTTAGATGGTATTCTAGGCGCATTGTATATGTCGACAAATGCGCAAACAGCATGCCTCGCCGTCGCCAAACAGTGTACCGGTAGGCGGTAACCGTGTGACGCGTTACATGTTTTTGTTACACAGTATATCTAATTTTTGACTAATGTCATTAAATTTTGCATCTGAACACGCGTTTACTTTGGGGTCACCCCCCACTCTTTATAGTAAGTTAGCTCTTATCTCTTAAAGTATGTTTTTACACAAAATATCTCAATTTTTTATTTCTATTAGGTTATTTTTTACGACGTATTTGAACAAATGAGCTGTAAGACCAATTTTTTGAGATTGGCTCTAATTTATATTTGAAACAATTTCAAAGTTCCTAAGAATGCAGAATAGGCATTCAGTGAAACTAGGTTTTGGAGCCCATTATTTCATTAAATTAGTAGTATATCATGCATTTATATCTTCAGATGATATAACAGAGAAAAAATAAATAAAAGACATTGAAGAACATACCACACATGCCAATAAGAAGTGATAAGGTAAGAATTCCATCCTCAGAATCTTGTCAATCTTTTTCACACAGTGCAACTCAATACCCTTATTATCGTAAATATAGAGCCATTCCTTTTGAGCAGCTGCCACCATAGTTTCAACATGTAGCCAACTGGAATAAAATTAGAAAAATATAAGAATTGTGATTAAATGCATTTTCACAATGTTGGATATAAAAATATTTTACGATGAAAGTATTTATTTATGAATTATCCAGAAACTATAAATAAATAAATTGAAGGCATATTTTATTACAAAAAAAGACATAAAATATATTAAAACATAAGTATAAATAATAAAAGTCTAAGTTAGTCAACAATACCTTATATCATGAATAGATTCCATGACATTAGTTTCAAAATGTAATTTCTTAGTGACCCAATCAAAAGCAGCCAGATGCCCTTTTTTACTACCCAGAAGCAAATGCCTTCCATTACGAGAGTACTTTGCCCTGTATGGACCAAACTCAAGATTGAGCTCAAATATTTTGGCTGCTGCAGCTATGTCAACATTGTCCGCAATCACTTTCTGTGTAATTGCTAATGTTTTATAATCTTCATCCTGTAGCTCAATGCCTCTGTAATAATATAAATAATTAGGATTCAATTAAAATGTTCAATCCAGTCAATTTTTTGTATGTTTAATATAAGTGAATGGGAATAGAAAATTGAATAATATTGCTGAGCTTACTCAAGGCACTATTGCAATTCTGCTGTCCTCAAGCCAATGCCATTAAGTACTAAAACCACTTTTTGAGTTATGCATAAAAAAGTGATATTTAAAATAAAAATGTGCTACTTAATAACAAGAGATCATCTTTAAGACCTCGGAGTAATGAATAATAGATCGCAGGAGGCACTTTCAAATAGCAAAACTTTTAATTTAGAACTGTAATATCGTTTTTTTGTACATAACTCAAAAAGTGGTTTTAGTACTTAACAGCATTTTAGCTTAAGGACGGCAGAATTAAAGATGTTACAAATTGCAATTCAATAACATGGGTAATCAGTCTTTTGTAGGTGGGGAGTTATTTGTCCAGATAATTGTGAAAACAATATCTATATGTGTACTACACATACCCCTGGTCTTCAGTCAATAATATTTCTGCTCTAGCAGCCTGCTCCTGTGCATAGTCATATTTACGTTCTTTCTTCTTTAATTTCAAGTTGTGTAGAGGATGTCTAACTCCTTTTCCTTGAAAACCTTCACCACGGGAGAAGTTCTCCAATTTCTGTGGATTCAATGGGGCTTTTCCTGGGAATTGTTGTAATTTCTGTCTCTTAAAATTTGGTTTCTGTCTTAAAGGTTTTCGATCCTGTAATAAAATAGCTTACCATAAATCTATATCATGTACAGATGTTTAAATATAATTATAAATTACAAAATGCAATTTTGCTGCTTAATATTTATAAAAGGTTATGTCATTCTAACTTACTTTGAACCTTTGTGCATTGTATGTTTTGGGGGTGATTTTAACATTATAAACTTGGACTTCATCATTACTTCCTGATTTTTCAACTTCGCCTCCCTTTTGTATGTTATTAAACTTCTTTTTATTTCCACTCTGTGAATTTTATAACAACATAATACAGAAATCAATAGTGTAAGAATTTAATTGGCTGTACTTTTATTATATTTTTATACCTGCTTCTTAACATTTGTGTCAGGTTTGGGCTTTTGTGCATCCGTGTCGCCGTTGTTGTCAAAATATCGCTTCATTGGCTGTTAAATTAAAAAATAACATATTTAAAACACTTAAAAAAACTGCAAGTTATCTGTTATCACAATACTTGTTTTATGTGAATTGTGATGTCTCGATTTTGTTCAAGCGTACTTTACCTTTTGCTTCATCTTGATGACATTAACATGAGTTATAACTTTACTAATTGTTTATAAATCCCGTATTAAAATTTTATCTGCAACCTACCACCTGAATCACTTTCACAACGTGCTTTTGACATTTTTATTTGTCATTTGTCAATGTCAATTGTCAAGTCGTTAACCACAGACTATTAAAACAAGACAGACCGCTAATTCCATACAAAAAAATGTGCACGTTAAGAAAACTCACACAACCAAAGCACTCACATGTACTTTATACCTATATTGTGTTTATATTTCATTCATGTATTAATCGGTCGTTTCTTTCTATACCGTGTACATTTTCTTTACGCATGGATTTGTCTCTTTCGCACAGGTTATACATCTATATAAAAAAGCAGTGCTGGAAATCGATACTTTTCCGCAAATACCGATCTTCAAATAATTAGAGATGGCCTCAAGGTCTGGTTTACATCAATCCCTCAAATTTACCGGTTTTTGATACCGATTTTTTTAGAAGCACTCACGTAAGATTTATTTAGTTATTTAAAAAAATAAAACAAAATTTTCAGGGTAAATAAATTTTATTTGAGAATTTATTATATTTGTTGTAACAATTTTAAAAAATAAATAAACTATACATTGGTTTTCGTCCATCTTACATTTAGTTTTAACCATTATGCGTCCCATCCCTTATATTCATTGTTCAATAATTACAATGTTTAATTGCGTACAATGCCTACTTACTATTTTTATAATTAAAAAACGAATTATAAATTTAATACATTATTCATGACTTTCATTCCAATGTAAATAATAAAGACATGTTTAATTTGGTTAATATTAAATACAATGAAACAATACCCATAAATACAAAATACATAACATAGTAACATGCATTTTCAACATATTACAACGTGTGAGGCATTCCATGCATCATAATATATTTGGTTATATCATACAAAGACACAATAAAATTAAATTGCAATATCAGCATACTATAAAACAAGAATATAATTGGCATACAATTTAAAGCAAAAATGTTCTTTACTTGACAAACATCAAGTAAGTACATATCAGATGTAGGAGATTGCATAGCAACTTAGGTTTACTTAGATTTTACATCCTAAAAAAAGAGTTAAGTGACCACATTCAAATATCATTTCAATAATTTTAATTTTAAGACAATTATTAAATCAAGTTACAAAGTTATGCTATTAAAAATAATGATAGTAACTATTATACAATACAATAAAGCTAAGGATTGAATTTGACAGCATACAATTGGGACTGCTGTGAGCTGAGGATGATGATGACTACAATTGTCATTAAGTATGTACTACGCTTCATTACTGACCTATAACACAATACTTTTTCACGGATTAGGGCCTACATTTCTATAACTTTTGGCCTACAATCCACATTATTTATTCTATTATTTAAATTACAACATTTTACAATCTGCATTCTAATTACATACAAACAAACAGCTTTAATTAAAGACTCTTTATGACTATTACAATAATTATACTATGTAGTGTCAATATTTCTTTTTTTAATAATCATATTATAGCGGGATAGACTTATATATTTTCTGTATTATATATTCTGTTCACTGATATATATTTTCATGAGGGATGGAGTTTTCTGTAAAATTACTTTCCTCAGAATAAACATGTTCAGGGTAAACTAAATTATTGTTGTTTTAGTAAATTGACGTTGTTTAATATACCTAACATTTTATCATCATAATTGGAACATTTCGTATATAACTTTACACTATCAATATAGCGAAAATTTTCTTCAGCGAATAGAGGTTTAGCTTCCCTTTGATTAGGAGAGTCAAACCACATTGATAATATTTTTTTATATCTACATTCCACAATTAAATATGTTCAGAATTACAAGACATAGCATGTCTCAACTTATTACCGAAGCGGTCAAAACCAATTAAACTATCAAACAAATCATTTATAAACAAAATTATTTCTGCTGTGAAAAAACTATTATCAAAATTCACATTAAGCTTTGAATAATCATGTTCTTGGAGATGTAGAATGTTGTCCGTCCGTATAAACTTGTAGTGATGTAGCCACTTGCCGGCTAAAAACTTGGCCTGCAAGTTTGACCTGGAATGTATGTACATTCTAATTATTATTATGTAACAATAAACAATATCAAAACTATAGATATGGACATTTGGTATTTAATTTAACCCACATGTTTCTCATCAGTCCAGTTGATATTTGCAATTGAAAAAAACATTATATTTTTTATCACGACTTAGCTAAACTTTGGTTAGATTTGAAACTTATCTGAGCGGTAGACTCTTCTACCTATATGGGATTAATAAAAGCCTTCAAAACTAAAATCGCGATTTTTAACAAAACTATCAAGCAGAATTTTTTTTCAAGCTTGGCACAATGTTACCTGGATGGTTAGGAACACATGGTTTAAATTAAATGCCATATTAATATCACTCAGATTCGATATATTGAACATTTTTGTGAACATTGATCACTTAAAAACAGATTTTCCATAGAAATAGTATACATTAATTATTGCATTACCTTCATTTTGTCACAAGATGTTGGATGTATATGTTTCTCAATAAGTTCACTGCTTCTTGATCCACCAAAGCCATCATTTTTGTATAGGTTTTCAATACATTCCCACTATGCCCTTCGATAGCCAACAAGAAGATTATTTTTCTGAAAAATTATTACAAAAACAATTTAAAAAATGATTATTAATTTGATATATTATGTAATTACCCATGGTTGGACCCAATTTTGAAACAAATCTCATTAGTGCAATAGTTAATATGTTTGGTTGGGTATTGGATATTCATGACTTAATAGCAATTAACAACATAAGCAGGGCTTTGTTCATTAATTGTAGTTCGAAATATAAAACTGGATCAAAAACTTATAAAATTATATATTTAATAGAATTCTCTAAAACATAAGTTTTAACCCTAGTCATAGTCTATTATTGGTTGATCTTCAAAATATAAGGTTTCTTAAAATTTGTATATATAAGTTTATGCACAGAAATACACAAGGCTTTAATCTAAGTTTTTCATACTTATATCTTCCGGAAGAAAACGTTTATGGCAAAAACGAATATTGGCGTGTTTAATTAACACAATCTTTTGTAAATAAGTAATATATTATTAAACTCCTGACCAGTGTCCACATTTCTTACCTTGCTGAGTTTCTGAAGGGAACAGAAAAGTATTTATGTTTCAGTCCTGTATGAGTGCTGCACCCAAGAATAATGCACTTATTTACCATTATTTTCACACTATTGTAACAAAAACATCGAGTATTTTAACACAAATTAATGAAACTATTACTCGTTTGAGCCGGTAAGCACTAAGGTCACATAAGGTTATTTTATCTTTTATGCAAACAGTAGCAAACAAAATTAACAAATTAACGAAAACATCTGCCTTCAAAACGAACAGTTGAACCAAAATCCATGATGGGAATGTTAACTAAATCTAAAATAATAAATTCGCCGTATTATGGTTTGATCACGGAACAATACAAAATGGCGGTTAATCCGCGCAAGTTTGACAAGAAGCCATTTCAAATTTACTACGACACACACACTAGTACAAGTGGACGGAGAAAATAACATGCCATCCATTTAAAAAAGTAAGATAGCATATAATCCTTAACGTGCAACTTTTTTTGTACTGAGCACAGACTAATAAACAAGACAGACAGCCGAGTCCATACAAAATTTTTAACACGTTAAGGGAACCCACACAGTGAAAGCCCAAACATGTTCTTTATGTCTATATTATGTTATACAATTCATTCATAATTAATCGTCCATCACTTTCTATCCAGTACAAATTTTGACAGAGTGTTCTTCTTTCCTTTTCGCTCAGTGGTTATATACATGTGTAGCAGTGCTGTGACAATCGGTACTATTTTGAGATACCGATCTTTAATTTAATTAGGGATGGCTTTATTTGCCGGTTGACATTAGTACCTCAAACTTACCGGTTTTTTTTTACCGGTTTAGGTACTTGTATATTCATATATTGGCTTTAAAAAAATAAATAAAACTTCAAAAATAAGTAACTTTATTTATTTAGAGAGTTAAATTAATTTGTTATTCTGAAAATACCATTATTAATCCTTATTTAGATTGTCACTTTTTTCTCTACCACCCGGTTCATAAGGCTGTCTTCGCTAGAGAAGAACGGGCAAGAAACTCTAGCGTTGCTCTTTTATAATATATTTACAATACAGTGATTACGCATTAGTTAAATTTAGAAAAGTTTACAAATCATCTATAAAAATCAATTGATCATAATATTACAGGTTATTTTATACAGCTGAGATACCTACGTGAAGTCAACCAGAACGCAGTTCCGCTAAAGCAATGATTTGCAATGGCAATAGTAGTTACAAAGTAATTAAAAGTTATATTATAAATACATTAGGTTTCGTTCATTTTACCTTCTGATTGACCCTAACATACATATTTTAAAATTCATGAGGTTTTTGCATTGAGATATTATAGTAGAGCAGATATCGGGAACAAAATTTGTGCGTATGGGGCATGCACACGGGTACACAATGAAGCGAGATGGAAGATATGTTACTTCGTAAGCGTGACAGAAACAGAAATAGAATGTACCCTTCATTTTGTTACAAACATTTTGTTTGCAGTGTCCCCTCTAGTATATTATCTCAATGGGTTTTTGTTACTTCAATCGCGATAATCTTAGGAAACTACCACTAGGATAAAAAAAATATGCATTTGATACCGATTCATGAGATTTTAGAATATTTCTCTCCTCAATCAAGGGATCAAAGGTTGTGTAGAAGTGAATAATGTGAAACTAAGAAGCCCAACAAATTATTTATCACATTTACCTGTTTCTGGAAAGAAAAAATGTTAGATATGTTACTTATAAATCTTATTATCATATATTTTACTTCTAAGACACCTCGTAACTAGAAATTTTACAATTAACTAAGGGTTTTTTTTTAATATTTTAAGCCTTATGAATGTGAAGTTAGCAACTACAGTTACAGTTTGTTTATGTTAGTAACTACAGAGTTGGTATTCATAGAAAATGCAAAGAAACTACCGTAGAAACATTAATGTGCTGGATCATAGTAGTTAGCGATATAGATTTTCCCAAATTAGTTCAGGGTTCTAGTAAATTAATAAAATGTTTTCATTATGGTTAACTTTAGATACATTAAAGCAATAGCGTGCTAAAAACTTAACTAATTACTGGTGTAAATTTATTACACCATGGAAGCCATTCCATGTGTGACATTATAAATGTATTATTAAATCAAATACACAACATGTTAAATACAAGTCTGAATACAATGTAATGTTAGTATCTTGAAACCATATATGTATATAGTTTCATATAATATGTAATCACAAAAATACATACAGTTTCTTAAAAATTCTGCTATAAAAACGAAAATGTTGGATTAAATGATTTGAGGAAATTCAATAATGTATAGTTATCCATTCACTCTACCATACACTCCTATATAAGTGGGCCTCCTCAACAAACGATTGAGATTGAGATAGGTCATGGTCCACTAGATCATCATTTAAAGATATGATCAAAATTGCTCTTCCATTACATTGCAAAACAATAAAAAATTGAATAAAAAAATATGAAAGGTGCAAAAGCATGACTCGTATAAACAGTTTAAAACAACATATTATGCTTTTCAATTAGCAATATGATAACCATATTGATGATTACTTTGTTTTTAAACCATATAAGGTGAATAGAGATACAATAATCAAACTATTATATGATCCTACTATGCAATATTTCAAAACATAAAATTAAATTTATTACAATTTCCAGCAAAGTATTGCAAGGACATAATTACAATGAATTGTATTGCGAACAATGTCTGCTTACAAATATACTATTAGTTTTAATTAAAAACAAGTCATTATGAAATTTAATACATCATTGCAGACTTTCATTCTAATATACCGAAATAATACATTTCAAATTGGTTAATATAAAATACAATTAAATAATACAACCCTTGAATACAATATAAATAAAACTACAAAATAAGTTTATAAATATTGCAACTTGTGAGACATTCCATGCATAATAATATAATTGGTAATACTATATAAAGGCACATTTACAAGCAAAATGAATATAAAAATACTGGACGCAATATGATTAAGAAACAAACAAATTTCTATTTCAGGATTCTACATTTAAATTACATGTAAGATTTGGCATTCAGTTTAATATATATAAATATTTTGAAAACCATCAGGTAGGTTCATATTAAGGTGTAATAGAATGTTTGGCAACATAGGTCTATTTTAAAGAAAACCTTGAATTTAAATTAAAATGATTATACACCCTAAAAGGATACTTGAGCATCAACAATCAAATTTAATAAAATAATTTTAAATGTAATACAATATTTAAATGAATTAACAAAAGTTATTACAAATATTGCAACATGTGAAGCATTCCATGCATAATAATATAATTGGTAATACCATATAAAGGCACATTTACATGTAAAATGATTATGAAAAGACTGGATGCAATATTATGATTAAGAAACAAACAAATTTCTATTTCAGGATTCTACATTTCAATCATATGTATATAAACATTCAATTTAATATATATAAATATTTTGACAACGATCAAACAGGTTCATATTAATGTATAAGAAAATGTTTGGCAACATAGGTCTATTTTAAAGAAAACCTTGAATTGAAACTAAAATGATTTTACACCCTGAAAGTAGACTTGAGCGACACTCAAATTTAATTTAAGAATTTTAAATTTAAGATAATATTTAAATCAATTAACAAATTTATTCTATATAACAAAGCTAAGGATTGAGTTTGACAACATACAGTTGAGACTACTGTGAGCTGAGGATGATGATGATGACTATTAGCTATTATTATGTACTACGTCTCCTTACTGATCTATAACTCAATCCTTTTGTAACTTTTTCACGGATTAGAGTTTCCATTTCTACATCTTTAGGCCTGTGATCGACATTATTAATTCTATTATTAAAATTACAACACCATTGTTTAACCTGCATTCTAATTACATACAACCAAAAAGATTCCATAAAAGACTCTTTATGATTATTACAATTATACCATGTAGTATCAATATTTTTCTTTAATGAACTTACTATTTCGGAATAAACGTAAACACTGCAAATGGATGGTAAAATCTTATCAATAATATATATACTCTGCCATACAATTTTACTCAAGTTCTTGGAAGGATAATACAACCTATCTACATCAGTACTATACTCTCTTAAACGAATTAATTGGTGAGATGACTCACTCTTACTTAATAGGGAATTTATACAGTTACTACAATCATTACATTTTAAATTTGACATTAAAGAGCGACAAATTGCGCCAGCAATATATGGTATAGATTTGTGTTGATATATATTTTCATTAGGGATGGAGTTTTCTATAAGATTACTTTCCTCAGGATTAAGATGTTCAGGGTAGGAACTAAATTTTTGTTGATTAATTAAGTTATTTAATGTACCTAACATTTTATCGTCATCATCCGAACAATTAGTATATAATGATTTTCCAGTTGTAATATTATTAATCAATAATGTTTTGAAGGCTGACACAAAATGAGTACAGTCAGGATTGGTATTAAAAGTACCATGTGCCCTTATCTGTCCAAAGAAATTTTCTATCGGATCTTGATTAAGACGTCGGAGACTTAGAAACTTTACACCTTCAACAGAGCGCAAATCTGACCACAAATGTTTTATTGAGTTGACATTATGCACAAAATGCTTCAGTGATAGAGGTTTTGCTTCCCTTGGATTGGGAGAGTCAAAACGCATAGACATTAATTTTTTTACAGCTTCATTCCAGAAATCTATGTGTTCAGAGTTACAAGACAATGCATGTGTCAATTTGTTACCATAGCGGCCAAAACCATTTAAACTATCAAACAAATCATTTATGAAGGTAATTATTTCTGCTGTGAAAAAATTATTATCAAAATTAGGATTAAAAGTAGAATAATCATGTTCTTGGAGATGTTGGATACTCTTCGTATAAGCTTGTAGTGATGTAGCCACTTGCCGGCTAAAAACTTGGGCTGCAAGTTTGACCTGTAATGTATGAGCATTTTAATTATTGTGTAGCAATAATCTATATAAAGTCTATACTAATATATAACTTTTGACATCTTATTTATTTAATGAATACAAACATTAATATGAATGAGAATGAACAATATGAAGTATGTATGGCATCCCATCAACTACTTCCTAAGCAAATTGGTTTGGCGAAGATTTTGAAATCGGAAAACATTCAAAATATAACAAGAATAAAATATAAAAATCCATACCGAGTGTTAATTACTTTTGAAGTGAAACAAGATGCAGATAAGTTAATTAATAATAAAAATATTATGGAATTAGGTTACCGCTGTCATTCAACTAGCGAAGTAAGCACAATATATGGCGTCGTAAAATACTTAGAAATGGACGTAAGTGATGATGAATTACTCAAAGCATTTAAATGTGAACATAAGATAGTAGCTGCAAAAAGATTAAAACGTATGTCAGAAAATGGTGAATGGGTGGACAGTGAATCGGTGCGTTTCAGTTTTAATGGCCCGACTTTACCATTTTATATCTACGGATATGACTGCAGATTTAGGGTGGAACCGTATACTTTTCCAGTGACTCAATGCTCAAGGTGCTGGAAATATGGTCATTTTTTTTTTTTTTTTTTTTTATTGCTGTGAATGGCGAGACGAGCATGCCGTTCGCCTGATGGTAAGCGATACGACCGCTCATGAACAGTAGAAAAACCAAACAACACCTTGAATTACAAAGCAATGCTTGGCATTCCACTGCGCTCGCCATCCTGAGACATAAGATGTCAAGTCTCAATATGTCCAGTAGTTACTCTGGCTACAATGCCCTTCAACCCGAAACACAACAGTGCGTTTACACTGCTGTTTGACGGGAGAAATAGACACTGCGGTGGTACCCACCCAGATGGCCTCTCACATATGAGAGTACCTACCACCAGTAATTTGGCAAGACTTTGTCCACGTAAGAAAAAAAATTGCCCTAAATGTGGAGCAGAACATGAAAACTGTGAGACAATGAAATTCAGATGTATAAACTGTAGGGGTGAGCATATTGCATTTAATAAGAGATGTCCTGTTTTCCTTAAAGAAAAAGAAATTCGTTCAATTATGAGCCGAAATAATTGCACATACAAGGTAGCTCTAACCAAGTATATAAGAAGCAAAGCTAATGTTCAGAAACAACAACACAACTTTGTGGAAGTTAGTAATGACGGTAGCTACCCACATTTAGTTGATAACGAAATAATAAGAACAAAATATAGTCAAACAGGAACTACAACCAAACAAATTAATGAAGAGCTTACAGATGATAGTGAAGTGGAATCTGACGATAAAGTAAATAATAATACACTAGGAAAAGAGTAATCAAGAAGAAATAGAAACCCAAAAAGAAACAGAAAAGGAACATTAATGTCTGCGACAGAAACAAAAATGTGAAGACACCAGAAGACAGTAACCAACCATATGCAGGAGAATGTCATAAGAAGAAAAAAAATGACTTTTGGAACATACTATGGAAATTGAAAGAAGTTGTACTGTCTAAAGAAAGTTGGGAAGTGAAATTGCAGCAAATATTAAAAATATTTTTTGAAGAAATAATATCATACCTTGTAGAATTAGTCAAACGTGAAGATTTTTTAAATAAGATTGTAAACACTATCTATAATGGATAATAATGCCCTACTTTTAAATGTTACTGGGACATCGGGCGCTGACTTTTCATTTGAGCAAGTTCTTAATATTGCTCAATGGAACTCTCAGAGCCTGATGCCCAAAAAGTATGATTTAGAGTTGTTTCTTTCACAAGAAAAAAATCAGTATTTGTATAATTAGTGAAACGTGGCTAAATTCAGAGACTAGTATCAAAATAAAGGACTACAATATTTTTAGGAATGACAGATTAGATTCGTATGGCGGAGTAGCTTACACATAGGTCAGTCAAAGCTCATATACATCCTATAAGTGTAAATAATTCAGGAATTGAAATAATATGCATTAAAATTTGTAATTGTAAGAATTTAGATTATATAACGTCCGTATATTGCCCCTCATCTGTTAGAACTACTCGAAATGGCTGGGAGCATATATTTTCTCAGTTTTCAACAAAAACTATTATAGCCGGTGATTTTAATGCACACAATTTAACAATCAATAACATCCAAATAAAACCAGTAGATAATGTTAAATACTTAGGTATGTGGTTAGATAAATCTTTACTATGGCGAATGCATATTAATCAAACTAATGTTAAAGCTACAAAAATGGTGAACATTTTTAAAGTATTAGCAGGTGCATCTTGGGGCTTGCATCCCATTCATCTTAGAAGATTATATATTGCTTTAATACGAAGTAGGCTAGATTTTGGAAGCTTTATTTATGACACTAAAACACATTTAGAAAAAATTGACCGAATTCAAAACATTGCACTACGTACTATAGGCGGTTTTATTAGAACAACACCCATTCATGTCATGGAATATGAACTCTGCGTTCAGCCACCTTCCATTAGACGTCAATATCTAGCCACGAAATATATTTCAAAAACCCAATCATTATCTGGTAATTTAACTGTTTCTCTCTTGGACAAACTTTCATTAAACTGTCGAACAAGATATTGGAAAAATAAAAAGAAGCTATTGCTTGTATCAGTTTTTGAAGAAACAAGAAGAGAAAGGTGCAATAAAAGTCAAACCCTTCAAATGTTTCAATGAAATACCTGGATGTCTAATATTAACACAGAGTTTATAAAGATAGATGTAGATGAAGCTCATGTACCTAAAAATCAATGCAATAGCTCACTATTAAAACACAATGTTATAGAAATGATTAATTGTAATTATAAAAACTGTTATAGGATATTCACGGATGGATCCAAAATAAATAACATGACTGGGGCAGCTTTCTATGATCCCAATTGTAATGTCAAAGAGCTATATAAAATTGTATCCCCTCATAATACAATAATGGCGGTGGAACTCTTTGCAATCTCAGAAGCAATATCGTATATCGCCACTTCGGATATTAAAGATGTAGTCATATTAACAGATAGCCGAAGTGCTTTACAGCATATTGCTCGATGTGTCTCTGTAGGAAGAGGCGATTTGTTTTGTTTTTAGATTTATTGTTGATAGGCTAGCGAAAGAATCCTTGTGTAATGGCACCGAAATTTACATAAGGCCAGAAAATACAGAAATTTTAAATAAATATAGATACAAAATATTTGAAAAATGAAAAATACATAGTGATAAGATATTTACTCAAAAAGGAATCTGGTACCGAACAATCCAACAAGAACCTCCTCGAATACCTTTTTGTATGTTAAGTAATATGAGAAGACAGTTTGTCGTCGTAGCGCATAGACTCAGATCGGGGCACTTGCCTCTCAATAAATTCAAACATCTAATGAAACATACTGACTCTCCCAATTGTTCACTTTGTGGAGTGATAGAAGATGTCCACCACCTTCTACTTAATTGCACCCGAACTGAGTCTATGAGAGCAAATATGATAGATAAATTTCATGTAAATCCAATGGATACAGGAGTATTTCAGAGTATTTTGGCAGAACCGACGAGTATAATGGCTAAATATTTGTATTCTAAAATTTTTGATAAAATAATGTAGCTAGTTTCAATAATTATATGTACAATAGGTCTGACATAGTCGCAGAGCGACTCAAAGATCTTATATTAAATAAATAGAAAAAAAAAAACTTGACATATTGATAACTTTTTGTGATTAGTGACACCACATCAAAACAGAATCTTGATAGAAATTGTATACTTTAATTTACCTTCATTTTGTCATATGAAGTTGGATTAATGTGTTTCTCTGTAAGTTTGGTGCTTCTTGCTCGGCCACCAAAGCCATCCCATTTGTATAGACTTTCTATACATTCCCACTTTGCTCTTCGATAACCAATAAGGAGATGTTTTTTCTGAAAATTATTACGAAAACATTTTAACAAATGAGGTACATCATAGATATGATATAATTGGTTGGGGCCAATTTTGTAGCAAATGTCATTGGTGCAATTATTACTTCGTAAAAGTTCAGCATTGGAATCTGATATTAATGACTTAATAGCAGCAACATTAGCAGAGCCTTGATCACTAACTGTAGCTCTAACTATAAAACCAGATTTAAAAACTGCTAACACTATTTCTTTTATTATATTCTTTAAAACAAATGTTTTAACCCCATCTCGTGCAAAATAAAACGCTATCGGAATTTTCCAAGGAGAAAATAACCCTCTTAACATAAAGACTAAAGCTTTATCAGCTACATTATTTGTTCGTTTACCAGAACCCATATCTTCAAAACCCTCAATAACCCCAGTAAAATAATTAAAATTTAAGTTCTTTTTAATACTCATTTCATCAAACATTAAAGTGCATTGCCTGTCTATTGTAGGTTTATTTAATGCAGCATCTGCCAAATGTTTAAATATAAAGTCATTAATACCAGGCCTCAAAGGAATATTAGTAAGCAGGGAATTAATTCGGGACTTGCAAGGTAATGCTATATATTTTCGCAAAAATCCATAGCACTTAGGGCTTAACTTATATAACGACAAAGCAAATACTTTTTCGTCATTAGTATAGCGCCGACCTTTTAATGAAGTACCAGTCAAACGTAACTGTGAATCTACTAATAACTTTCCAAATTTACTTAATATGTTATATTTCTTTAAAAATAACTTAGTTTTAGGAGCATTAAGGGTTACTTTCGTCTTAAGCCTTGTTTTTTGCAATTGTGCAAGACGTAACTTATTTCTTAATCTGTTAATTGTTGCACGTAAAATCTGCTTACGAGGGGTAGATTTATTTGGATCTAGTCTAATACGCTTAATTAACTGACATTTTACTTGACTACTACAGTTTCGTTTTTTTACATTAGACACAGCAAGGGTAGATGATGTGGATGGGGTAGCACATATTTCTAGCTGTTCTCTATTAGGTGGTATGTAAGGGTCAACATGAGATATAGCACTACTACTAGGTTCATTACATTTAGATTGAAATGTATTTGAAACAACAGGTAACTCAGCAGAGTCAGAACTAATATCTGCTTTTACACTATTAAAGCATTCATAGTTTATAGTCGGTTGATTTACTATATCTGAAGGGACAACTACTTTAAAAATAAAAGGTTCTATATGGTCATTAGTGGGCGTTATTTCTAAATGTTTCTCTAAATTTATATTCAAGTTCAAACACGGAATTGCACAAGGTTTTAATTTTAATTTTTCATTAATATGTTCGGCAAGAAAATGTTTATAACAAAAACGAATACGGCTACGTTTAACAAAAGGTATGTTTTGTAAATATGGACAAACCCCTAACCACATTTCCCACCTTGCTTGGTTTGTGAAGGGAACACAAAAATATTTATTATTTGGTCCCCGAGTTTTACACCCGGGAACAATGCACTTATTTACCATAGTTCTTACAAAAATAACAAGTATTTTAACACAAATTCAATAATAAACTATTACTCGTTTGAGCCGGTAAACACTAAGGTCACTTAAGGCTATTTTATCTTTTACGAAAACATAAGCACACAAAATCAATAAAAAGGAAAAAAACCGCCTTTGATTGCAAACTGTAGCACCAGAATCCGTGATTAGAAAGTTATTAAATTCCAATTATAAGATTCGTTGTACTATGACTTGATCAAGGCACAAGAGAAAATGGCGGCAAACGAGACGAGATACGTTTGACAGATCTTTCAATCCTAGTGACATAAGATACTACGTCACACACACACTAACATAAATATGGAGTGTAGAGAGAGAAAGATGAACGCCATCCATATTAAAATAGTGAGATAGCTAGCATAGCTTAACGTGCAACTTTTTTTATTCTGAGTTGGACGGGCCTGGTACTGAGTTGGACGGGCCTGTCGTTAACTGTCAAGCTGTTTTTTTATTTTAATGGAAGGCAAAGGTTTCAGGTTCATACAGCCTAGTCATTTAAGTAAAGCTGAATATTGATCATTGAGGCAGATACGGATTTTTTATTTTTCTATCAATTAAAATGATGAGAGTATAGGCCATATAGTCCACAGGTGCAGGTTTCCTCTTTATGTTTTCATTCACCGTTATAGTGCGAGGTGATTGACTTGCAATCCATACACATATTATGACTTCGAAAAGTCGGAGGTGTTTCCTGGGATTTGAACCCGCAACGGCTGTGAACATGTTGGCAGCCGCGTCTGTTTCGTTAGTGTCGCATGAAGTGCGTAGTGGATTGTATGGTCCTTTAATCGTATTCTCGATTACTAAGGAAGCCCGTTCCTTGCAGTGGGAAACAGCAGTGTAAATGAACTGTTGTGTTCCAGTTTGAAAGGACATTGTAGCCAGAGAAACTACAGGACATATGGAGATTTAATATCTTATGACTTAGGACGTCGTGTGCATATTCTCGTATTGTATGATACTGTCTATGAGCGGTCGTATCGCTTACTATTAGGCGAATGGCATGCTCACATCGACACTCACAGAAAAAAAAGCTATGCCGCCTGGATGGAGTTTCCATTTATTATCAGCCCCGAATCAGTTTGCGTCGGTTATGGCGATAGGCTCGCTCTTTTTTCTATTCACGGAGTGAGAAAATATACAAGGCGAGTTGGAAAAAACACGTGAGTTTATGTTTTATTTCTTAGATTTACGCGAATGTTACATTTACATAAAACTGTATAAATGTAATAAAAGAAAATAAAAATTAACCCTTGCAATCTTCGATCAAATATACACTAGATACAACATGAGCGCTTAGAAAATGGCACTAAAAAAGAGTGCTTTAAGCACTCTTACGCCTTCAGTCACGCACCGACCGTTGCTTCTAAAACGTCGCATAACTTAAAACAATATTATGTGAAAAGCTACTTTAAGCTCCAGGAATAAGGTGGAATTTGTGTTAATATATTTGGAATATGTAATCTTTTTGTTTACTTTTTTTTCATGTCATGCATCGGTGCCACTTTTTAACAGAATTTTTACAGGGAACTGTGTATCTAGTGTATATTTGATCGAAGCTTGCAATAAAATCCGTAAATAATAGTTTTATTTCAATTTATGTTTATAATTAGATCTCTACCTACTTGAAATATAGCCTGTAGGTTTTAATCGATTAAAATTTGGGATGGAGGTGGAGTATATTTAAACCACCACAGGGAAGCTCTCCATAGCATTTTATATTACTGGTGTCCAAATGCTAACACGAAATAGTAATTGTTGTATCTCTACTATATATAGTATCGTTGTACATACCTATCTCATCAAAGTGGATAACTCAGAAAATATTGTATAAAGAAACGTGCAAAACGGTGATTTATTTTATTATTTTCGTTTATTGTACAGGTTGTACATATAGGTATAATAAGATAATAAACAGGGTAACAAGCAAACAAATCGTATAATTCTGGTATTTATTATTTTTATTTTCATTAACAACACATACTCAATATTTTACAGAAACGTATATGACAATCAGAGTAGTAACATATTAATAAGTTTTAGTATTTAAATGCGAATAAGTGTATTCCTGTGTATTATTTATCTTCACAAAACAATATTTCACGATAAGCTATATTTAGGCGTGGATTGGACAGCCGAAACATTCAGCTTCAAGAATAAAGTTTAAATTTAAAATGGTAAAGATTGCGCATACATATGATGTATGTTTCGTTAAACGCATAAACTTAAAACAGCAAATTAACATCAACTCGTTCAATTAAGCTATCACATCTCGTGAAGGTAACAATAAATAATTAACACGTAACATAATCACAGCGAGTGAACATTGGCTAACAAAGAAAGTATGCACTTCATTTATACCTAAAATTGATTATCAATTAATGACTTGAATTAACTTACACGATCTAATGAGATCTTATTATTTTCTAATACAAATAAAAACGTCCCTACGACGTGACAACTATCATTATTCACAATTTTATTTACAAAACTGACTAGAATGCCCCCTAAAGAGACTTTATTTTAGTTTACACCGTTCATATTTATATCTCATTATTTTAGTCTTACATACATCAGCGGTCGGGAGTTGCTGTGAATCGATAAGCATTTGGCACATTCCCAGTATTATGAACCTTTAAGACAGATTAACAGTTTTCCTTATTTACTACTATTAATTTTTCCTGTTCGATAAAAATCTGAGTTTGTTTATGAATTTATAAATTTCCTAAACCGTGGTCGCACGGCGTACACATGGTGGCCGCATACACCTAGCCACGCGGGCGTGCGTTTATTTTGAATCATAGCAGATAATTATATCGAAACATAGTTACAATATATACATTCAAACGATATTCCCATGTGCTTGTGTGGCTAAAATCGCTTACGTACATACAATAGTATAAACTTCTTCCTAACAATTACATTAAATTTAAGCATATGAGTAACAGTGTTTAAAATTTATTTAGGTTCTATATATGTCCAGCTTACTGATAAAAGTCGAACGTACTTTCGATCGTTAATGTGATGTCTTAAAGAAGTCACACATCGTATACAACGGTTTACAAAATAGACATCGTTACCTAATAGTAGAACACGAATACTCGTCTGCGAGAACCCAAAACCGGGCTTTTACAGTCTGTCCACTGCATCGTCCTTCGGTTTACCCCGAGCACTGTCGTACAAATCTTTGGTATGGATTACATTTACACGTAACAGAAATTGCACTAGTCCGTATCAGTCCATCGTATAAGCTCCGCCGAACGCCACCGTCACAATCAATCGTTCAATCACTGTCGCTCAGATTCGGCGGCGCTTTGTGAACCTTAAATGGGGGTAGGGAGCACTGTGAAGTCCTGGAGCGCGTTTTTGACCGTTTCGTATATGGGGCGGTTCTCGTCGGGGCAGTAGCCGTCGGGCGAGCACAGCGTCTGCAGCTTGGTGAGGTACGAGTCGAAGTTGTCGTGCGCGGGCTTCTCGCCGGGCGCGGGCGGCGGCGGCGCGCCCCCCGGCCCCCCCGCCGCCGCCGCCGGCGCCGCGCCTCCGCCCGGGATGCGCACGTGCTCCAGCAGCGTGATCACGTTGTTGCGCAGGCTCTCGTAGTACTCGTTCAGGTTGTTGTTGCGCTGCGATATCAACTGGTTCTCCTGCAACCAACGACACGTCACCTGTTGTATTCACTGAATTCTTCAACAATACAATTGCACTAGCATTTGCATGATGCATTCATTCGTGCCGTTAAGTTGAGCGGTGGTACCACAGAAAATAATTTATTGGTACTCACAAATGTGCGATGTTTTAGTAGCACTCAAAGCTTGATGTTTGAAGCCAAGACTGTACCATCTAAGTTATGAGAGAAAACATCAAATTATATTTAATTTACTATTACTAAAATGTCATGACGACTAAAATGTATAAACGTGGCTCACCCTTTCGCCGTGCGTGAGCTGCGTCTCCATCGCGTTGATGTCGGACTTGAGGCGCATCATCTGGGACTCGACGCGTGCGTTCTCGCGTTGCAGTTCCGTTATTTCTTGTTCCAGCGTCATCAGATCTTCACCGTTGCCTGTTTGCATGTTCATCTCCATTCCTGAAGATATCAATAAATTATTGTTAATAGTCAAGTAGGTAAATCCCAAAAATGGTTTATTTAATTAAATGATAAAATTATTTGGCGAAGGAGAATCATATTTCACAAACCTGAATATGGTTTAGGATACAGTGGTGTGATGTCGTCCGGGTATTTGGGTTTCTTGGGCTGTGGTGTGGGAGTGGCCGCGCCCGCCACCGGGCACCCGGAAAGTGAGCGATGTGTTAAGAAGGAGCCGTTTATATGTCCTGACCCGTCGCAGCCCGGAGTGGGACAGTTGACACCGTCGAATTTGATGGCCGACGCTGCCGCCGCCACAGCCGCTTTATGTTGTTCCACTGTGCCGCCACTTTCCAATACTCGCATTTTGTTTCGATTCGCGATTGGGCAGCCGGAGGCACTGAAGGGCGAAATATTCAGTTTTATATCACAATACGGAACATGTTGTCTGGATTGCTCATGCACTGCCACTAACTACCGTTACGAACTACTAAGTTGCACATTGATGCGACTCTTACCTTCGATGCGATAAGAATTTCCCTGTAGCGTGTCCAGATCCATCACAGCCCGGTATTGGGCATCTAAGCAGCGTGCAAATCAAGAAACTTATTGTAAACGAGATGTTGTATTTGTACATTACGAGTGAACATTGTGAGCAACAGACCAGTATTATTACTGTTTATGAGTGAAGTAATCTGACCTAGCGTACGTTGTTGTGTGTCTGAGGTCGTGTGAGCATTGTGAAAATTCTAGAATTTCAATGTCCCACATAAATTACCTTGCATTGTGTAATTAATTACACGAGAGCTGTATACACAGTATTGATGTCTGTAGAACTAATAATAAGTAAATAAAACAGATCGAGTGAACATAAAAAGTGACCTTAACGATTGATATTATGTTTCTGAGCTAGGTACATAAAAGTAGCTGCCATGTTTCGTCTCAGAACTCTGTGCGGAAACTTAAGTCAACTTTAAATGAATATTTCTTTAGTGTCAATAAAATGACAACAGGCTCACCTCAAGGGCTCTGAGTCTTGTCCATCCCTGGGTTTGCTTTTAGGCTTGTTGGCCCGGGGACAGCCGGACAGCGAGCGGTGTGATGAGTAGTTGCCGGTGACGTGACCCGAGCCGTCACACCCGGGGGTCGGACACTTGAGCTCCTGGGAGTGAGGCTGCAGCTGCGAGCGGTCGGCTCGAGGGCACCCGGACAAGCTGCACATATACAAACTGCTTACAATGCCGTGGTATTATCCCGGAACAGCGGACGCGAGTGTCACACCTTATCAATTTAAATTTGGAATCTCTTGAACTAGCACGAAGGATGTTGGATAGTGTTAAAATATTTTTATTTGTTCCAATGTTTGCTATTTGAGAGAAAGTGATGATATAATTGCTCGATATTTCTATATAAACAGAGTGCGGTTTAATACACGTATTACGCTTATCTTATCTCTCGGACGAGTACCTTACAAATTATACGATAACAGATTAATTTCACCTAGTTTTCAAGCATAGCACATTTCCCAATTTTATTTGCATACCTTATTCTTAATTAAAGCCTTATCGTGTTTTAATTTCGGTTATAATTTAAAACAATAAAAAATTCAGACATTTCTATCAACTCTATCATGATAATTGTTCAAGGCAGATATGACTTAATTTTATATTAAAATGTTTGACGTAATGAATACTTCAAGGTTTAAAATTAAATACAAAATATACAGCGTATTCATATTTTGGAAAATGATTATTTAGTATATATTAAAAGTCGACTGCAGATTGCGTGTGATTATAGATAACACAAGCAGTAACTTTAAATGTAGAGACGATCACTATAGCTTCACCCAATATTATGCTAAACGGACACACTTTTACTACCCATTGCAAGAAGAGAGTGTTTACACATAAAACATTTTAAATCAAAACATTTCTTTTTGGTTGCCAATTGTTCATTGTTGCATAAAACATTCATCACTCAGTCGCCATGTGGTGCATCAGAGAAAGATAGAAGCGTCGCGACAGACAGTTTCAATAACTGCTAATGGTAAAAATAGTAAGAGAGTTAAACATCTGGACAGTTTCGTACAACTCATTCCAAGTATTTATATTTGAACGGAGTAAACAATATTGCGAAGTTATGCTTATGAAATGATCAATTCCACGACGTAGCCAAGACATATTATGTACATTGTAGTTACAGCGTAATTACTTATTGTGATGTTGACGACGTAAAATAAGGCAATTATCTATAAAGAAATCATTATACAATTGTTGAATCATAATGAGTCGGACTTAGAACATAAAAATGCTTTTGTTAATTATTTTATTCTCTATTGAACATTCCTAATAATTGCAAGCTATAAAAATGTTACAAGTTATAGTTATTACCGTAATTTTAAACTAGACATCGAAACTTATGTAGTTAAATTTGTGCATGATTATCTAATCTTACTCTCAATAGAAGGACATAACTGACGCATCCTGTTTACTCATAAATCTTTCCATGCATTCTCATTCACAATGTTTAATTTGAACATCATATGCATGATGCTCGCATCCTTTGATGTTATTTGTGTGCTGCAGTTTTTGAGAACTTTTATTTCCATATATTTATATATTTTATATGATAGTTTCTTTTTTAGATATATGGGCTATAAAATATGAATTGTGAAGGCTTGGGATGTTTTCTCAGACCGGAAGTTTCAATTTGTTCTATTGTTTTTAAAGGTCTGGTTTTGTGTTTAATCCCAAATGGCATTGTAAATGGGTGGTCGTAAAATCTCGACCACTTTTTTCTACCTAATGTCCAAAAACTGTTTGCGCTGAATCTGTAGTGGGAGTATGTTGAAGAAGAGTAAGGGTATATACATATATGCTAATATAATATAAATCGAATACAATTAATTAATGTTTATGTTGCGCTACTTTTGTCGTGATATATGTAGAGTGACGATACAATATTAAGTAAATATTTAGTGACACCGCACATAAGGAATGTAAATAAAATTGTGTATGGAACGAGAACATGCTAGTAATATAATGTTATCTTTGTAGTGTTTACGATAAAAATATTTCTCCTAACAAATAAGTTTCCTGTAAAAATAATGTCTATTGTGTAATATTGTATGTAGAATATTACTTTCTACTTGCAATTTGAATCTATTTTGGTAGAGTTAAATAGGGCCTGTATTTGATCGTTATCTACATACATTATAAGTACATATGTTTCTTTGTGTTATAGATTATGACATATTGTATTTTAATGCGGTTTTCACTTATTATTGGTGTTTCTTATGTGTTATGCGTGGTTTCTGTATTAATATCAAAATGCGTGATGCGTGAGAATTATTTAAAAATATATTAATTTTCCATAAAGTTTTTATATCTTGTAGTTCGTACAGATGAATAATTTACGGCGTGAATAGTTTGAAAACGGAGTTTCTCATGACTGAATTTGGCGTTCAGTGAAATAAATACATTTGAAAAGTTTGAAAACTAATAAGCACGACCTAGATACTGATACCACGGCGGTTTCATTCGACAGTGGCGACTGCAAACGTGGAATGTTTTGCATGTGACATTCTAAATAATGCACCCACATAAATATATTTACATACATTACTCGCTTGTTTGTCAACGTGCGTCTGTTCGAAAACAAACCTAACGGAGTGATTTCAATAAAACAATACCACCGCGCCGTTTTCAGACCGTATATTCAATGACGTCTTTTGAAACATTTATTTTAAAAAACATTGCTGTAACTGAAGTGTATTCCAGAAATTACTTGCTCCCTTTAAAGCTGGAATCTTCAAAATTAAAACAGGAGCTCATTTTTAATATACAAGAAGTAAATTGTAAGTTATATTTGCAGATTTTAAAGATGGACAGACTTTATAATGAACACGAAATATTATTTAAAATGTAGATTCCCCAACCATGGAATATTTTAAAAAGAGTGGAATTATTGAAATCGCTTCCTTTAGTATTTTGAACTGGTGACCCAACATTCTGGAATTGGCGCGACCAATCGGGCTTCCCCTTCATTTACAATTTAAACCCCAAAAAAAAGTTATTTATATTACATATATTAAACTGTTACAGTAACAAGTCATAATAATAAACGTATTCATTAAAATAGAGAAGGCATTAATTAATTTTAAACTACTTTAGTATTTCCCTTAAGATAACGTAATGATTGGTTCAGATAAAAGTAATGAGATTGCAGTCAAAAGTAAACAAGACCATCACACAAAAAGTTATGCATTTAACGTATTTTTCAAGTTGCAAACAATTTACATAAACAAAACATCTCGTCAGTATTCCGTTTTATGAAATAGTACGAAGCGCGCTTTCGACGTGGTATTTCGTGATGAGTACATACATGGCCTAGTTTAGTGTGTTTGTGCACCGTCCTACACATTTTATGGCGTGGAAGCTAATAATAACTTCAATGAACATGTAATAAAAGGAAAGCTGGGTTAACGCATTTAGACATTAGTCATTTTGACACAAAAAATATTATATCTATAGTGAGTTAAAGTGACTGTTAAGTGGGACACGGAAAAAAAACGCAGAAATTAAATACCGCGCAAGCGTCGCAAGATTAATATTTAAGGCGAAGGCACAAAGGCATGCGGTTAGTTTGCATCAAAATCTCGTGGGACGACGCCAATTGGCGCGGAAATGCGCAAATTGCTGTTCAGGGGCACAATTGTCACTGCTGCAGAACGGCTGTGCAAATGTAAAACGTCGGATATTTTTGGCTTCACTTATTACGCGACCTAATGACATATTTATAGCATTTAACGTCTATTCACAACACTAACACATCAAAACCGCGTAATGATTACTTTCGTCTAGTTTGAACAGAACTAGCGCAGAGCGTGTGCTTCTACTTTTATATGTAATTACTTCCAAATGCTATTAATTATTGATGAAAAATTACTAGTGCTAACGCGTTTTTCGAGTCTATAAGATCTATAAGATTTGTATTGCAAACAATTGTTCTATTATAAAAGCACTCAATAAAAACCAGATCGCCTTTTGAGTCGTAATGTAGACTTCACATTACAACTTGCGTTTATTTGCATCGAATTATGGCAAAACAAACGTCTTTGTGAATTCGTTTGTCGATATTTTAATTGAAAACCAAGTTTGTAATTATACATCAAGACTCAAGTGTTTTGTAAATAAATAAGTGTTGACACAATAAAAATATTTTCCCTAGATGGATAAATTCAGCCGCTCTACAATTTGAACAAACTCTACCTTATGGGGAAATGCATAATGCAAAGTGTATGCGCGCTGCAGATAGTTATGATTGTTTTTGTCCAACGCGTAACATTTGCACAGCCGTGCGGGTCGCCAGAGCGTCTGCGACGGCACATGTGTGCAGTGGACGAAGGTAGCCCGCTTGCCTGCGGTGTGTGGCGAAGTTGCCCGAAACGTGACCGGACCCGTCGCAGCTCTCCACGGGACACTGGATCAGATCCCTCGACTCGCGTATCCGGTAACTCAGTTTCCCATAAAAGTCGTCGCGGTGATAGCTAGCGTAAATAAATACATACGCAATAAGGAGCAAAGAAAAACAAAACAAAAGTACATACTAACAATGATGAAGAAAGTTATGTGCGTGAATTTCCAAACAAAATGTAGCGCAGAGTTTGAAGTGGCCTAAACTATTAATATTTAGCTCATCAAATATGTATTTAACCCGTATTCAATGTTTTGTAACTACACCAATAATTAACTTTACCCTTAAAATACTTTTATCTATTCGTTACGAAGTTATAAAATGTTTACAAAGTTTACGTACTATTACGAAGTGGACGCAGTTTATGTTTGAAATCTTTGAAAAACTATCGGAAACTTTTAAAAACAATGTGTAACTATATGTTCCTCACCTGTTTCGCCGCATATCTATGTCCTTGTGGTGGTACAACGTATGAGAGCGGCACGTAATATTTTTAATATGTATCTTATCGTCATATGTGTTTATCTGACATGTTGGCGCGGTGGCAGCGGCTCGCACGGTGCGCGCCTGCGCGAGCGCCGGTATATTTAGACTGATCCGCCAAGTGTGACTTGTGTTACGTTCGAAAACACTCTGTAGTGTTTCTAACCTAAAATAGATATGCGCCCGCCACTGTTTATCTATTCAGGAAAAAATACCACGTGTATGTATCACTTCGGAAAGTTTGAAGTTACTTTATATGTGTTTGATTTTATAACTTGACGTTTTGAAAGTTTTGATGTTGGTTTAATGATGTAATTGTGAGATTAGGATCATACAAATTGTGAGAAATAATGAGTGCTTATACATTGAGTTTTTATTTGCACATATTTTATATTGTTAGGGATCTTAGTGCATAAATTAACATTTCATATAAACACCTACTTATTATTAGGAAGTAAATGATAGTATACTTAGTAATTAATAATACCATAAGAATATATTCTAAATATTACTAAACTAAAGTAATAATATTATGGAATTGTAGTTACCTAAATTTGACAGTACCACACGTCACATTGACAGACGTCAATGGAACTGTCATTTGTATTGGATTCACAGTACATATATTCAATTGATTTTAAGATATAGCTTTTTTTCATTAAATCCAATAGTAAATATTATAGAAATTGGAAGTATACATTTCATTTAAAAAACGGAATTAATTATATAGGAATAAATTTCAGCTTAAATAAAATTGAAACTACAAAAAAAAAGGTTTTTTCAATAAACTCGATTATATAAAGAAGTAGCTACTGCCTCGACATATTATATAAAATGTTGTTGTGTGTATCCAAACGCAATAAACCGCCAGGGTCGTGCAAGTGATTGTTTGATAATGACGTCACTCCTTTGTAGCATACGACAACGCAACTAATTAAAACAAGTAATAACTAATCCTCAATGAAGTAATGGAGATTAAATGAGTATTATTATGTTTGATTATTATTAACACAGCTAATGAAGAGCTGCGTTACTTGTAGCGACATCTGGTTACTTCGAAGTTTATTAAGTTTTGTAGCCAGTATATCGGTTAGGTAAATAAAGTTGATAGAGTCACAAAAAAGGGACAAATACTAAACATTTTAGCATAATTTCTTATTATTTCTGAATTTTAATATATTTTATTTATTGCAGTTATAAAATTTTAGAATTAAGATATAAACGATAAACAATTGAATGCACCTAGATATTTACAGTTTATTATAGCTTGTTTTTAACACAATGTTTGTATAGAAATTTTTCCTCATAATAATAATATGTCAATATAGCTCGTTGTTACAAACAAATGATACTTTATGTAGAGTCATATAATCATCGTCTGTAGTTTATCCAATCAAGAGAATACTCGTTTTACATTTTCCAGAGCAACAACTTTATGTGCTCTTATAGTATAAATGTATATCTATATATGTATAATGTATCTTCAAGCTGAATAGTGTGATTTGGTTGAATACTGTGATTTGACTTCCAATAAAGAATTGTTGCATTTTATACTAGGTATATGAGTAAACAAGAAATACTTCCAAAATATATTGTCTTCGTAGTATATCTTATATGATGTAATATTCACCTGCTGTCTTTAGGCTTGTCGTGCGGCGCGTGCGGGGGCGGCATGTAGCAGGGCGGGGAGTAGGGGGGCGCGTGCGGGGGGTACGCGGGGGGCGGGGGGTACGCGCCGCACTGGTACTGGTAGCCGCCGTAACCAGCCGCTGCTGCCGCCGCCGCGTAGTCCGGCTGGCCCAGACCGTAGCTGGCCACTGGGTGTGGACTTACTCCGCCATAACCTTGGAAGTTAAGACGAAATTATTGTATGCCAATGTGGCGGGTCATAGCTGTGCGAAGCAGATACAAATGTAACACCTATGTAATTACCTACGTACCACAATTAAATATTTTGAATTAGAATTTGACAATTGAAAAAAATACACTCAACAGTCACATACATAGTCTTGATTTGACACTAAGATCGAATCTTGTGTCGCGGGTATCAGGAACTACGAGAGACTATTCGGTCTGAAAAACACCCAGACCCGAAACAAAAACCTCTGCTTCACACAAATGTTTATTTCAATGCGGGCATTGAACCCGCGGCTTTTCATTTCACAGCCGGCGTCTAACCAACTGCGCCACGGAGTCTTTAATATTATCATATTGTCATATTATATAGATATATTATTCGCACCATAGATGATAACACATATTCTAACAGTGCAGGATAACTTCGGGGGACACCTGCATGACATAAAGTATGCAAAGTCTATCAACCCGCACTAGGTCAGCGTGGCAATGGCCCTTCCAATTGAACTCTCGGTTGTACAGTAAAGTAAGGTTAAATCATCATCATAATTAGTGACCTTTATGTAACCACTGCTTAACATAGGACTTTCTTAATGATTCAACATGGATCTGCCTGAAGAAATCTACATCAGGTGAATTTTATAAGCTGTACTTAATAATTGTAATAATTTGGAGTAATTTTCAGAATTCCTTTTGGAGTCGTCTTGTCGCTCTGATTTGATTCATAGCGCAAAGAAAAAAGGTATTCAAGAAATAGTTAAGTTAGGATGCATTTATTCAAAGGAATTAGTCTTACGGCGCTAGCTCCATCAATCTTGTACCGTTGAATTGCACTCTACATTAACAGCCAATGCCAATAATCAATCGAAAAATTAGATTGAAGTCAATCTGGATTGTTTTCTACTTTTCGATTGGTCTCTTGCCATGTTGCCATAGTTTTTTCGCTATTGAGATTGACTATTATTGGCAATAAAGTATAAGAAAAAAGATTGAGCTTTCAATCTAAAACGGCAAATTTTGGATTGGGATTGTTTATTGGCAGCGGCTGTAAATGTATATTATAAAGATTTGTTTCTATTTTTCAAACTATTTCATTCATTATTATTATGAGATAATAAATTAACCAAATTCTTCTTTTATATAGTCGGAATAAGAAATATTAAGAGGAAAAAGAGACAAAATCCTTTAGTAGAGTTCTGAGCAAAACTTTATGATTGAACTGTTTCTTTCCTAAATTGTAGTATAAGTATTTTAACATACCCATTAATCTAAAAGGAACAGATGATTTGATAGCAATACTTTTACAATGCATAAATAACTTTTACCACCGAGTTCTGACTCGGTAGAGTCGTTTTATCGGATATTATTTTAATTAAAGCTTGCGAACACAGCTCTCGACAAAAACCGTCTCGTAGTAGGGTGGAAGTAACCGCAACGTTTGGTTACCCGTGTTACCATGCCACTAGCGCCTCGCAGGGTTTAACAATGTTACAAAATAGGGAAATGTACAGATATACTGCTCTTACAAATTTAATTATTTTGAAGCAGTCAAATTATACAGTTGTAGGTGTTTAAACTAAATGAAAAGAAATAATAAAGTAAATGAGAGAATAGTCAATATTTATCTATACAAATGCAAAAAATAATTTGTGTAGTAAGATTTTAAAAATTGTATTTTGTTATTCATCACTTCCCGTTACTGTCTTTTATATCCTTTTTAAAACGAGGTTCTAAATGGTTGGAGAAAACTAATGAGTGTCATTAGTTTACGACCATCTTGACTAATATTAAATACAAATATTTTTCTAACAAATAACCCAAACTGGTGCCATGATTGGCACGAGTAAACAAACATTTTATTTGTCATGGGATTTACCACTATCCCAGACGTTTGGTTAAAGCAATTATCTCTACACGTTGAGCCTTCTGTTAGAATATCTGGTTTGTGTTGGTTCTTGCCGCGGCGACACCCGCGGAGCACACGCACCGTCGGGGAGAGATAATCGCGGTCGCGTTTTAATTTGTACGCTCTGTTTTACGACTCCGCGGTGTATAGGGACCCCGTGCCCCCTAATGTGAACGCTGAGTGTGGCTCATGCCATGACTCATACACCGTATTCTAATTTCAAGCTAAATTAATGGTTAATATGTTAATTTTATTATTTGTTGTTGAAATACGGATTGGTGTCATATTGGTGATTATCGGGTTATTTTATAATGTACGTGCGATTATAATTAATGAGATATTAATTATAAAACATTAGTTATGTTATCTATTTCACGCTCATAACATCTTAATAATACAGTTATTAATGTGATTCAATTAACTTTGTTACATAAAAGATTTGAAAAGTTTATATAATAATAATAATTATTATTAAATACTTTTTGAGAAGAATTAAAATATATTGTTAAAATTAAAAAATGGTACAATACTATATAGGTTAAGAAAGCTTTGAACTGTGATGGATATTGTTGAAGGTTTTCTCTGTTTGTTAAACTCAGTACTCACCAGCTGTGTCTCGATGGTAGGCTTCAAGGTAGGGATGACTGCCGCCGCTGTCAGGCGTCGACTCTCGACTGTACGACACCGCGCCGGGGAAGCCACGACTGCAACAACATACAACGTTCAAAAACCGTTATGACCTACAAATAATATTAAATGTCGATAGAAAACCAAATAAAATTGAAATTCGAAATACAATAACAATTTGTCGAAGTATCCTATGTGTAGAAGACCTCACCTATGTGGTAAACGGGACACGCTAAGGTCAAGGGTCTGTCCCTGCGGACTGGGCACTTGGGGGCTGGCTGTGAGCTGGGGCGAAGCTCCCGGCTGCGGGCTACCGCGCGCGCCGCCCCCGCTCCCGCCGCCCGCGCCGGCGCTCGTGTACACCGGCGACGCGTATGGACCCTGTTGTGAAAATTTACATTTCGATATAATTCATGGGAAAAGTTTCCAATCGGTTTGATCTAATTTGGTCTGTTTCCTCACCTGTGGACTAGCACTAGAACTGGACAGGTCTATTGCGGGGCGCGGGTCGCGCGGGTCGCGGGGCGTGGGGCTGCGCGGCCGCTGCGCCTGCGCCGCCGCGATCTTCACCGACAGGTTGATCGCGGAGAAGCCGGGCGGCACGCCGGGGCCCATCGCGCCCACACCGCCCACCCCGCCGCCCGTTTCGTAGTGGTACATTGGTCTACGGACAGCAACGAACGTTGCTCATAATTTGGAACTTAAACGTTGAAAAGCGTCGGTTTCACCTCGTCGTCCATTCCAAATTTGAAATTTGAATGATTTTGATTTTGTAGCATGGGAAACTTTGAAGAAGTTTTGCATTATCGCGGTAATGAATGTAACTTGATGCCGATGAAGTATCGTTGCTAAGAGTCTCGTTTACCACATAAGTAGGGGCTCGGATGGTGTACTGGCGGTGCAGTATGCGACGTACCTAGGGTAGATGGGTCCGGCGGCGGCGTCCTGGTCGGGCTGGTCGGTCTTCATGGGCGTGGGCAGGTGCGGGTCGTGGTAGCGCTCCTCGTCCCAGCCGTACGGCCGCTGCGGACACTGCGGGTCGTACCGCTCGAACGCGGGCGCGCCCTCGTAGCACCGCGTTTCGTAACCGTACCGCGCCTCGTTCATTTGACTACCGAGTTTATTCAGTGTCATAAAAGGGTGAAAGGATTCATATTCCTCATTTATCTATAGCAAATAACTAAGAATGCAGAGTTTATATCATTTTTTCTTCCAAGTTGAACGTAAATATATATTCAAATGCATGATTTTCTTACATCCAACACCCAACAGTCACATACATAGTTCTGACCCCACACTAAGATCGAGTCTTGTTTCGTGGGTATCAAGAACTACGAGAGACTTTTCGGTCTCACAAACACCCAGGCCCGGAAGAAATATTTGTGGGCCGCACAAACATTTCTCTCGGTGCGGGGATCGAACCCGCGGCCTCTCGTTTCACAGGCGGCGTCTAACCAACTGCGCCACGGAGGCTGTCAAATGTTCTTTGAATCCAATTTTGAATAATTCTACTTAAAAAAAGCAGAATAAGATTTTTAATTGGGTAGCGTGTGAATTGACGTTGAAATTCATTGATGACTCAACAATACGTGTTGAGATTTCCTATATAGGACACAGGTATTCACCTAGTTCGGCTGCAGAGGCGTCCAAAATATAACATGTGTCACATTAGTCTAGGAATCTAGGAATATATGTATACTTTATATGTAGGTATTGTTTTTGTAAGTTTATACATTTATTTTTAAACATCAAGCACCGCAAATGTCTCCTGGTTTTTTTACCTGCTTGAATGGTTGCTTGGAAGAGATCGCTTTTAGCGATAAGGCCGCCAATTGTTCCACCTAATGTACAGTTACTTCTTATTTTTATTTTATGTTGTGTGGTGTGATAATAAAAAGTTTATTATTATTATTAGTCTTAAGACCTTTTGTTTGTATAGATGCTGTACCTCAAGTTGATGAAGTAAATTATTATTATTGTTATTGATGGGTAAGGCAAGCATACTTAGTGTAGTTATTAGTATACTATAAGTTACCTGTAAGAGCGCACGTGGTCATCAGGCGGCCGGTCGTACGGCGAGCGCTGGTCGGCGGGCGCGCCGTAGCCGGCGTGGCGCGTCTCCATGGCGGGGGAGTCGCGCTCGGGCTCGGCGGCCTCGCGCTTGGGCACCAGCAGCTCGGGCTCGCGAGCCTCGCGCTTCACGGCCGGCCTGGGCGACGGCGACGCCTGCGCGCGCTCGCTGCCCGCGCTCGACGCGCACTCGCTCGTGATCGTGATCGCAGTTGATATGGGCACTGCACAAACAATTTATTATTTTAATGGTGGTAGGTCTCACATATGTGAGCGTCCATCTGGGTAGGTTTTCTTTTTATTGCAATGAATGGCGAGACGAGCTTGCCGTTCGCCTGATGGTAAGCGATACGACCGTTTATAAACAGCAGCAAAACCAAAAAATACCTTGGCATTCCACTGCGCTCGTCTTGAGATAAAATATGTTAAGTCGCAGGGTAGGTCTCTCATATGTTAGAGCCCATCTGGATAGATACCACCGCAATGTCTATTTCTCTCTACAAACAGCTGTTTTTATGTTGCAATACAACTAGTATTGCAACATAAAAAGTATTTAATGAAAGTCAAGGAACATTAGTTAATTAGCACAATGTTTTCAAAATCCATTTCATCTAAGATTCTTATCGGAGAGAAAGAGCCGATGACAGCGCCCTCATTGTGACCTCACGATCTTTTTAATGTTCTATGGACTCTAAATAATATTTAAACAAATATGACTTTTTAATTACATTCATACTTAAAAGTGGAGCTTTCATTTCAATAATATACAGCAGGTTTAATAATACATATATGTTTGTAGGTATCTCCAGTAAATACTCGAACCTCATCAAATATTAATTTAGTTCATTCAAAATTTAAAAAAAAACAGGAATAAAACTATCGCAAATACCACGAAAATATTAAAATATTATTAGTTCAATACACAAGTAAAGAACAATGGCAACTGTCCATAAATTGTTTTTATTGACATAAAAAAACACGTTAGTCTGAGGGTTAATTTCTAATCCAACAAATGTAATAATTGTTAAAGAGACAACGGAAAAAAATATATTCACGTCTTATTTTTTTATGTACTCGTATTATCTTTGAATTGACCGCTACAAACTGGCCATTAATAAATAAATAATTTTAAAAATAGAATCAATTTAAAAGAAAATCTCCTAACTTGACATTGGCATAACGTTTTCAACAATTGCCACAAAAAAAGAAAAAAAAAAGTAAGAAAATCACCTGGTGGTCTAGCTCGCTGTGATCTGGCGGCTGCCTTGCGCGCGGCGGCTGTGGGACACCCCGACAGGGAGCGGTGCGTGCTTCGATTGGAGCTCACGTGGCCGCGACCGTTGCACCCCGGCGTCGGGCACTTCAATATCGTCTCGTGCAGCGCCAATACTGTACAATACGTGGCAACTATTGCAACTTGCAGGCGACTTTTCATACAGTTCATTGTTAACGTACAATGTAAGTCATTGCGTAATAATCCTACTTTCGTGTGATGGGGATTTAAAAGGGGTAAATTAAAGTAGTAAAGATTTGATTTAGGAAACTGTAATATATCATGTATTTTGAATTTCATAAGTAAGTAGGATTTCGGTAAGCACGATATTATAATCTTTTAATTTAAAATATGCATGAATATTAGTGTTTCAATTGATAAAAGTAATTAAAAGCGTTCATGTATCTGTAGAGTGGTTTATAATATTGAATGTGATCAGGTGAAGAAAAATTGTAACAAGAGGAAAAAGCATATTCGATGGACAAAATAAATAAAGGCTTTATGCAAGATGGACAAAGATAAATAATTAAATGCATTGCACTAACTATTCACTAGCACTATTTGAATAAAAAGAAAAATATCAACTAAAATAAGCGATATTTCATAATTAAAATGAAGTTCACCAGTGAAAATACGCGAATCCAGGCAAATTATTTTCAACAAGCACCTTCTGTTTACAAGATCCTGTATTCGTCTAACACATACACTGTCTAACTACGCAACATAATGTAGCAAAGCTTTCGAAACACTCCGTCGCGTTACTTACTCTCGGGTGTGACTTTATCCTTTCTTGGGCATCCTGACAGACTGGAGAAACAAATCACGGTATCAGTAATGTTCTAATATTTAAATATATATATTTAGTATTTTATTTGAGAGTGATATAAGAAGATATGTCCTGTTAACAAGATGTCTCGGGTCCTAATAGTCTACAGAGTTCCAAGTAAAATTATTTATAGATGTAGTAAGTAATTGTATTATTAAATTATTACAGTGAAATTAATCAGTAATGATTACGTAATGACGACTGGGTATATTGTGAACTAGATTATATTCTTTTAAATAAATAAATCTGTTCAGAAACTTAATTGGAGAAATCAGGTTATTGTAAACTGAATATAATGCTATACTTCTTTCTTTATAGTATAAGAGCCAATTAATGAGTGCCTAACGAATCGTTCATATTAAGGAGCGGACAATATTAGAATAATATAATGAAGCTGTGTTGAAAATCTTGAATGTTTACCTGTATGTACTTAATGTATGCTTGTAGTGACATTTTGCTATACTGTATAATGTGTATAGATTTGTTGGTAAAACCATAGATGCTACATCACGAATTGGGTCTCTGATTACAAAGCTTTGTTTGGTTTCGTGACGCCACATCAAAACTTTATGTAGACATAACTCTAAGTAATTGCGCCCAGACTAAAGATGTCATGTTGATTTACTGCTCGGTCGTCGCACTTGCGTCTTCGGGTACAATTTATGTAACGGTGTAGTGTTCAGGCTGAAAATCATGAAGATGGTGAATGGTGCGTGGTGACTCACCTTCTGTGGTGTGTGTAAAGGCCGGTGACGTGGCCCTGCCCATTGCACCCCGGTGTGGGACACTTGTTGCCTTCTGCGAACAAATCGACCGGTGCACAAATTAGTGTTTTCCTAATCACAGGGTATGGGGCGTGCGCGATGGATCGATAGCGCCGGGCGTGCCCCCCGGCCGGGGCGTACCTGCGCGGCCCCGCCTCGCTCCCGGCCCCACCCTACGCACAACTTCAAAGAAAAAATAAAGAACGCCGGGCGGCTGCGCGCCCACTCGCAATTTTTCTTTCAGGAGTGACGGGGCGGCGCGATTCCGCCCCGCCCACCGCCTGCCCTGACCTGTTTTTATTGCTTTACATTCTGACGTAAACCGAGCTATCACGCAGCAATACGAGGAAAATGTTCGGCCACATTATATACGAGCGCCGTGTAGGTGGAGCCTTCGCCCGCTTTGACTACACAACACTTTTATACTAAAACCTTTCACAAACAAGCAACGATTTGTCTTTCAACATACATCTCATTAGAAGTGATCATAGCTAAAAGCAAAATGAAGTGAGGAGCCGATAAGGTTAATTGTTATTTGTTTACATTACGCTTTATTAACAAACAGTAGTATATGAGCGAAATCGTACAGCAGTCGAGTCGGAAGTCAACGTGCAGCTACGTCATGAGATATCACGAGACGACCTTGAAACAAACTTCGACTTAGTTCATAACGGAGTTGTACATTATGGGCAGGTCGTTAAGAAAGTTTGAGTATCGTTGTTTGAGGTGAAGGTGGCCGGTACCTCTGACGATCGGCGGGGAGAGCGCGGCGACGGGGCGGGAGTCCCGCGCGGGCTGCGCCGAGGGCACCGCGCGCGCCTCCTGCAGCGCCGTGGCCGCGCGGGATCCGGCGCCGGCCGGCTGCAGCACCGTGTACTGCTTTGACCCCTTGTGCACAGAGCTCTTGTCGTGATCGTTCGAGTAGCCGCCGAAAGGCTCACTAGGAAGTGTCACTCCGTGGATTCTGTGTTTCACTTCTGCCGGTGGTTTGAAGGCGGATTGTGTAGAATACGGCAGAGCCGCTGTGGCCGCCTTATATGCATTGTAGAGGGATTGCTTATTAACAGAAACCACTTCGCCTTTCCGTTTCGGTTTGAGATCCAAGTCGCCGTCGTATTTATCGTCGCATCTGTCGGACATGTCTATTTCGAGTTCGTTGGAAGACGAGTCGCCGAGTTCATCGAAGTTTGGTCCGTCGTAGTTGTTGGAATGTTTGCTCTCTCCGTCGTAATCGTCACACTGTTCCCTGGATATGTTGTGTTTCTCTTCGATGTCGGCGTTTCCGTTGATGACGACCTCTTCTGTTTGGTATCGTATCGAGTAGCCTTTATGTGACGCGTCGGCGCTCTCCATGGACGGTGAAGGGGAACAGGGTAACATTTTTTCAGATCGTTTATCAGTGAATAAGTTTTCGAAACCGTTTGCATCATCGTTTTCGTCGCCGCTGTGTGCGACTGATTGTTCTCGCGGCCAGCTCCCTGAAAGCGTTTTGAGCGCTGCTTGCGTTTCTTTGATGAGCGTTTCATCGTCTACGTCAGACTGTCGAATGGTGATTGGTCGGATCATGGGCATGGCTCGACATCGCAAGTCGAGTTCATCTCGTCGTTCGTCATCCAGCAGTCTTCTTCTTCGTTTATTGATGATCTCTTCCTCATCCATGGAGCCTTCGCTGCTCATTCGTTCCAAGCGGCGGTCGCTGAGCTTGAACGTTTCTACATCTACACCGAATTCCAGTCTCCGTTTGTTGATTTGTGGGATGTTTGGCTGAGAGTTCAGCGGCGCCGTCCTGCAACAAAAGACTGGGTCAAACTGGCTCGGTCTCTGAAATTTCAATACACAGCATGTCAAACATTAATAAAATATAAATAAATGTACTTGCGATTCGATTTTCCATCCACAATCACAATATTTTTACGCGGAAATGATTCTCGGCGTTTCCATTCGACGTTAACACTTACAAGCACTGTTAATTATTTTAAATGCACAAAAATCGTTCCCACGTAAAAACCATTTCACTCAAGAGCTTTCAGACCAAATAATTTGTACTTCGTCAAACATACGGACAAGTTAGTAATTATAGACTAAATAAAATTTTGATAAACCAAATACTTGAAAAATTAAATACGTAAAGTAAAAACGTTGGACGCAAAGTAAATGGGAGGAACTGTTAAAGCTAAAACCGTTTCACGTTTTATTTGACGCATTTTGTAACTAAACGACGCACCACGCATTTCCTCAGCCGAGATTTGTATCGATTTAGTCCTTTAAAAAACTTTCAGTTCAAGAAACTTTTTAAATAAGTTTTTGAGGTCTGTCAAAGTGATTATTAACTTGTTAACTTTTTAAATGACTTGAGAGTAGCGGCGAGAAGATGAGGTTTTAATAGTTGCATTAAAATAAGTTTCAGGACGTTTGAATGCCCCCAAACCACATCCCAAACATATAATATGCTTCTATAACACAAAACGTTGTTATTGAAAAGAAGATAACTACATATTACGGGAAAATAGGGTAATATTATACAAGTTTAATAATAACGAATGAAAATTAATACCCAAACGCAATGATACTTAAAAAATAGTAAAAAAAAACGTTTTAACGACATTTTAGTTTCTTTGTGTCTGAAATTACCAAACTAGCACTTAAATTCATTTTCATCCCAATCTGGATTTACTCTGTATAATAGTTTTAGAATTTGATTAATGTGGCTATTTAAAGATTGCATCGTACATTATACAAGAACATTTTTGGAACAATTCTGTTAAAGGATTATTTGACATTTTACTAACTTTACTCCACTCATGGTCCATAAAACGATATTGTACACTATTAATAGATACCCAAGCAGAATGTAATAATAGCAAATGAAGCAATATTATCCAAACCCTTCGATAAACTCAAGAAGCTCGCCTCCTTAAAGTGAGCGGCCTGATTTATTGATCGGCGATATTCTCCCGAACTTGTGCAATATGCGCCCGACTCGAGTCGAGATAGTAATCGATGGTCCTTGACGGTACCTTCGAGGGAGCCCACCGGAAGCCCCAAATACCGATAGTACGAGGCCCGGCAAACATTTACGTACGTGACTCCCTGAGTCTGTACGAGTAGCCACTAAACGTAACGCGAAAACGTTCCCGAACGCTCTCGCCGGGTCGAAACGAGCGATTCCACGTTCGTGAATACTTGTGTGCGCCGTAGGGTAATTAGATAAACCCTGAGGGCGGTGGATGCTTAACCGGTTTAAACTAGTGTTCGTGTGGCCTTTATCAGCGGGTGGCGACTGGCGGGTTATCTCGGGGCCGCGTTAATTGTAATGCCTGGAGATTAGGTCGCGATATAAGGATCATCCACCGTGCGAGTTTGTGGACGAAGAAACACCGGGATTATGCCAAGACACTGCACTCGCTTGTTTATAATATAGATTATTATTAGTATAGATCGGACAACTTAATAAAGATTATATTATACAAACTGTAAATATGTTATGCACAAACATAATTCATAAAGGTAGCAAGCAATTTGTAGTTAAAAATATAAAAAGTTGAATAGGTGAATTTTGCGTAAATCCATAAATTTATGCGTTAATTTCCACAGAGAGCAGGTACGAGTCGGACCCTTTCCCGGCGCAGAGCAATAAGAAACACGCGTCGGCCTCCCGCGGCCCTTAAGACCTCGCGGCTTCCAAATTCAAATTGCACCTTAGAATTCTTAATTATTGAAATCATAAATCAAAACGCACGTCTGAGCGGGCGACCATAAAATTGCGAGGGAGGTACGTGGAGCGAGATCGGTGCTCGAGTGTGGTAGGATTAAGACATTATCACTTTTCTTTCGAACAGTCGCGCCCTCGTTGGCGCGGCTCGACTGTAAATCAGCGGGTAAATCCTCTGGATTAGATTCATAGAGTTGCCGCGGCCTGCGGATCGGGAGCCGGCGATAATGGCGTCGTGTGCTCGCGTGATTTTGCTTTTAAATCGACTCCCCGGGAAAGATAAATACACTTCCAATTTGGCCTGAAGCCCGAATTGAGTTTCCAGTTTAAATGGCTTTAACGCCAACTTGATTTGAGTTTATAGCGATGGATGGCTGAAGATGACTGATAACCGGACACTTGAGAATGCCTACGTTCCACAATATATAAGAAATTATCTTCTGGTAATATTTTTTTAAACAAAGGATTATTTACATTGTGTTTTTTTTTTTCATAAACTAATAAATATACATACATACACATAATCCTGACTATACATTAAGATCACTCAAGTATTGTATCGTGGGTATTAGAAACTACAAGAGACTTTTCGGTACCCAGACCCAGGACAAATATTTGTGGGCCTCATAAATATTTACCTCGATGTGTGGATCTCTCTTCTCGTTTCATAGCCGGTGTTAAACAAGTGCGCCACGGAGGCTGTCTATTTATATTGCTTATGTTTATATATCGTATATGTTGTCAGAAGTATATAATTGAAAAAAAAATAATTATTTCGATAAGCTTTGAAAGCTCACACGTTATATTTTATTTCGTTAATATTGTGGATTAATAAAACGAAAATATGTGATTATTTATTTTACACCCATCCACATATTTTTTTAAGTTTTCATGACATTCGTGATGGCATATTTTAAATGGTCAAAACACGAGTAAAAATTGCAAGATACAATGTTTCTTTTCGAAATGGCAAATCAAGACAAGTAGAACTATCAGAAGTATGGATTGAGCAATAAAAAGTTGAGAAGAAAGAACCAACAGCAAACAGAGCAACAACAACAAGAGAATGAAGCATATTGGTCGGTGAGCCGTCTCAGGTAATGTACTGTATCAGCCCATATACGTTCCACTGTATATGGGTTGATACAGTACATTAAATTACAGGGCACGGGCATCCTCTACAATCGAGAGTACGATTGAGAGTGGCTAGGCTTTAGTCCAGGTACTACTGGATTAATAACGGATGTATGTGGGACAAAAAAAAACACTTGCATGTGTTACTACTTACTAGACGTGTTTCATAGCGAACACCGTACACTTTAATGGTGTGATAGTCTACGATACTCCCTATTTAGATGGATATATTACGAATAGGATAGCAATTATAAGGAGAATATTATATTGTCAACTGATAGGTATCAAGGATGGCGATCTGTCTGTTTGATGCCTTTTGTGAATTGTGTTCACGTATCTTTTTTTGGATAGCTCTTGAAAGGTTTGCGGGTAAGATAGTGGTACTTTAATACTACTTTATACTAAAATTAGTGCAGGACATACAGGCATGGCAATTTCTTGTATCAAAGGGCAAGAATCGCTTGGGTCCCTAACACAACAGAAGTAAGAAAGTAAATACAAACAATATTTTTTTTAATGTATTAAATTCTAGCCAGAATCTTTATACTTCATAAAATTAACAAATATAGTTCAATTCTGATTTTATCTAGCAATATCACAAATAAATGTCAAACATTGTATTTTCAGTATTTCTTTTAAAGTGAGAAGGAAAATATAATAAACTGTGAATTCTGCCCAACTATCAATACATATCATGTTTATGTGGTAGCGGCTATAGTTTGTTTCTATTATGAATTATCATGACGAGACGAGCAGGTCGTTCATATGAAAGAGTAATTCCTACCAAAAACTTGTTATTACTAAGCATTGCATGAATTTGCACTGAGCTCATCTGCTCGAAACATTAGGTTTTAAGTCTTAGTATAACTAATTACAACCAATCCAATATTGGCTACTACATCAGTCAGCACCAAATACAAATTTCACACTGTTACTTGTAGGCAGAAATATACCTATGCAAAGCGGTGGTACCATTTCTAAACGTTTTGCATGCAAAGAGGGTACCATCCTGTAAGAGCCCGATAAAGCTACAACACCAATGGGTCGGCTCTACCGGGTTACCACAGTCAAATAGAGTAATGTCGTGAATTAACTGACATATTCTCCGTAGTTGGCCTGGTAGCTGGTGACAGGATATTAGCATGAGAAGAATCTCCTGTCATTAAGACCCAAGCCAATCGGTTTGGGTCTAAAACACTGGGTGCAGTGTTTCACGTTTCGAGCTCAGCGTGTGTATTCGGTTTTGGGATAATTATGTTGTCCGGTGAGAGATCCATCACTCATGGATCCGTATCAAATTATAGATGTCCCACTGTAGGGCACGGGCGTCCTCTACAATCGAGAGCACGACTGAGAGGTGTTTGGCTATATAGTAAACCACGCTGGACTAATCCGGACTGTACACACCACAGAAATGTATACAAATGAATACACCATAATAATACCCATAATAAAAATAAGATAATAATAAATACACTAGTTACACACATAGTCCTGAACCCACATTAAGATCGAGCTTTGTGCCGTAGGTATCACGAACTACAAGTGACTTTCCGGTCTCACAAATACCCAGACTCGAAACAAATACCTGTGGTTCACACAAATATTTGTTTCGGTGCGGGAATTGAACTCGCAGCCTCTCGTTTCACAATCGGTGTCTAACCAACTGCACCACTGAGGTTGTCAATAATCACAATGGTATGCAGGTTTCCTTAAGTTTTCCTTCACCATCATATTGCGTGGTGAATGACTGTCATATGACATAGATAATTTCCAAAAGTCAGAGTTGTGGATTATGAACCCGCGACCATCGTGAACATGTTACCGGCCCTTTTTAGTCCGTTACCAACGAGCCACCACTTTTTCTGATGGCTGTATACTTTTTATAGTAGTTTCTGTTTTTTTTTGGTTTGGTCTTACGGGCATTGTATCAATCGTAACATTGCATCGGTACAAATGCAGTATTTTGTTAATTCAGACATTTATGTGGTAGTGTACATAATACTGTATATAATACTTAGTATAATTAGCTCCTCCTACTGAGTATAAAATTGCTTTGCTGTATTATACGTGATCTCAGCTTTGCGTTCATTGTTGTGTATTTTCTATAAATACATTTAAATTTTATATTGCGTAAACATAAATAATATACTATATTGCGTAAATATTTAGGCAGTTATTTGTTAAAGCATTGACAATCTAGATCGACATTTCCTTTGAACGAACTAATTTGTTTATTTTTTTAAATAACTAATGCCAAACCAAATACTTATGGAATTAAGAGTGTACCAGTAAAGTAATTTTCTTGCTATAAAGATATACCAAGATCTTATAAACTTGAGGAAAACTTTTGGAGTACTATTAAAATATTCGCAATTAATGATTAATTTTACAAAGCAAGTCTCTTTGGAACAAATGAACGTTAAGATTATTGGCAGTAAATATAAGGTTTTATAAATTCAAATTCATTTAGGTGATATAAGCTGAATAAGCTGAACCGTAGTGTATTTATTGTACACTACTAACACCGTGCCCGTGAATTTCCTCGGATTGATTTAGAGGGAAGTAAGAGGATGGTAGTTATAAAAGGCATAGACCAGGCCAAGCTTGGAAATGAGCTGTGGACTATGTCGTGAAAGTGTTCTGATTCTATGCTCACCAAAGCTCCAGCGTTTGAATGTATTGGCACAATGGTGTTATCCAAAACGGGCCTATGTCTTGCAATAGACCACCAATACAGGTTAATGGACGGATTGATGATGAGCGGTAATTAAATGATAAATAGAATACCATTTATACTCATACAGGCAATACACATACAATTTTTTATGTCATAATTTTTTCTTTTGGCTATAAATAAAAGTAACATTCTATGTTAACGTTGCACTTTTAATTAATTCATTTATTATTTTTATTGAATTAGCTTAATTTTATTTAGGGAAACCAGGGACGATTTTAAATTTTCTGGTAATATCTGGCAGATAAGGGCTTAATAGATATTTTATTAGATCACAAAATAATTATTACTACACACGATATATTGGCCTTTCGGCTATAAATTAACGCCAACTTGATTGCTACTACTATTACAGATTTTGGGAAAAACGTCCAAATAAACACAGTAAAATATGTTACAGTGTAACATTGTAAATAAAAACATAAATTGTTTTAATTTATCAATACGTATATTTGTTTTGTATCAGTCTTTTACATCTCATACTACCCAAATGATCAAAAACAAAGATTTTTTCCGAAAATATTTTTTTAAAATTAAGTTTTCTGGATTTTAATTATCTATTTTATTTTCTTGTGAATTTTTATTTCAAAGTTGTACGGAATATAACTATTTGCTAGTTTTTTGCCTTACACAGTATTTCCATCATTTTTCCTCAATTCTGGCTATTATTACTTAAAAATATAAAACTATTCTGCGTTTTGAAAGTACAACTTGTTACTTTCGTCGCTATATTACAAGTTTCTAGATTTTGATAAACATATGTCCCTAAAGAAATAGGGATAGTTGTACTATTTACATATGACACGCAATATTAAACTTACCAACATAAAAACAAATGTAGTAGAAACGAAAGATGAAAAGTTACTTTGAGGGATTTTTGCATCATAGCTTATCTACAACTTAAACCTGATGGCACAGTGCTGTGGGCGCAACTCAGGTGAAGGGAGGGTTGGACGATGGAAGGGAGGGACGAAATTACTGAAGTCCGTCATACACCATATCAGTGTAGATAACATATTGTTTTACACAAATCTTCCATGGTCTTCGCTTCATAACTATAGAATTTTACACATTGAAATTGAATTAAACCTTTGCGATAAAATTTGTAAAAATAGTTATATTCAGTTAATTATAGGTTATTTTTATAAGGGTTTTAATGAGCAGTGAGTAATTTGCACGATGTTAACATATATACTATTGTTGTCAAATAAAGTATGTTGGTTGAGATAAAAATAACACAGCGATGGTTTAAAATTTGTTATTAATAGAAGATTAATTTCTATCATGGAATCGCTGTATCTAAATTTCATTTTAAATTTGTTTATAAAATTCATATTTAATAACGGTTTGCTAATCTAGTCACAATAAGATTTGCAGTATCAATGCCTAGGCCAGAGTAAAAAAGAAAGTTAAATCAATTCAAAATTAATCTTTCATGATAAGTAATAAAAAGAGACAGAAATATTTTATTTAGTTGTACTTTTTAATAATCGTTGCATGTGCATGATGCTGACCTGCTGGTAACGAAAAAGATGCGATTGCCAACATGTTCACGGTGGTCGCTGGTTCAAATTCTAGAGCAAACTTTTTTTGTTATTGCATTGTATAGCGAGACGAACATGATGTTTGCCGGATGGTAAGCGATACAACCGCTCATATACAGTACCAAAACCAAACAACATCTTGAATTACACAATAATGCTTGGCATTCCACTGCGCTCGCCATCCTGAGACATAAGATTTTAAGTCTCAACATGTCCAGTAGTTGCTGTGGCTACAATGCCCTTCATTCCGAAACACAACAGTGCATTTACACTGCTGTTTGACCTCTGATTTTTCGGACTCATGTGTGTATTGATAGTCACTACGACTATTGAATCACCACGCACTCTAACGGCGAAGGCAAACATCGTTGGGAAACCTGCTTACCATGGCGATTTGTACAAACTAAGCCACCGTGGTGGACTATACGGGCTACCTCTTCTCAATACTCTCGATTGTAGAGGAGGATCCTACCACGGGACGTATATGGGCTGATACAGATAAAACTTTACATTTTCTTATTTAAATTATTTACATATACATATACATGTTTATTTGGAAGTAACGTGTGGACATTAACTTTATAGGGATAAAATATTTCTACGCTCCAAATATTTCAGATATTTATATTTACTTTTGAAAATACGTTTACATTTTATTACAACAATAATAAAATATAAAAACATAACTGCATTTATTTGTAACTGAAACTGCGTACACCGAAACGCATCTAAAGCCGGGCAATCGATTTTTAAAATGAACAAAGAGCAACATATGAGTGCAAAAATCAATAGAGCAATAGTTTAGGCGAGTTTAAATAAGTGGGGTAATGGTATCGTGTGCGATGCATTGTGACTGCCAGCTTCTGCGCCCTTTCCCCTGCTAGTACAACGGTAGGGTTGGCAGAGAATGAAATATAATAAAACGATATATTTTTCGTTTCCGAAACGCATTTTAGTGGTTCACTTTATTTTGGAATATTATTATTATTATGGATTATTAGATAGCGTAGTATGTAACGTAAAGTCCTGGGATAGATCTTCACGTTCAGTATTCACCTAATATTTGCTTGGAGTATGAGTGTCGTTTAATTCAAAAAATATCCGAATTTTGAAATTCATAATACAAGACAGATACGTTATTAAATTTTGTGTTATGTACACGATTGTTAGACGTGTTTATTGTCAATGTAATTAGTTATTTTGAAATGTTTTTTTTTTGGCTATGCTTTATCATCTGGTGAGCTTTGTATGGGATGGTGTATCCTGCCATGTTGATTTGGCATAAGTAACTAAATAATAAACGAAAGATTTTACAGATCTCACTAAAACGGGCTGCTAAAATCTACTCGCACCAAATGAATAACCCTTTCGTATAAAAACATTGTACGTTTTTCTATTGACCTGTCTTTAAATCGAAACAAATAATGGTGAAGCGTTCGTCGGGATGTTGTGGTTTGTATCCTGGTACATTAAATTATATATATCATTTTGGGGAGTTAGGAATATGTATTTTATAGATTGGTTAATTTAATAACCTATAAAATCTTACTCAGTAATGTAGACTTTGAATACGCAAATATAATAAAATACTCTTGTTTATACTCACGTTATGACTATAATTACGGAATGGAAAAAGTAATCATAAGGGTGTAATCGTAAAAAGTAATGGTTTAAAGGCCGCAATATATTTGCAGGTAATATGTGAAACTAGAACAACGCCGAAAGATGCTGACAGGTAGGTGGTTTTATATCTCATTATAAATCACAGTGTATATTCCAAGTATAATCTCAAATAAATAATGTTTATTTATTCCGTGCATAACACGAAACCTCTCTCTTGTTGTTAATAATTTTGCCTTGTTTTAAATATATTTGTACTGAAGTTATAATTAAATGCATAGGTATGTTCATTAACTAAACAAAAATTTGGTTATAGGATAACCTGATCTACACAAAAATCTACTTAAATTTTAAATAGGAAAAACACATCTCCCTTCAAATTTACTTCAGATTATTTAACAATGTTCCTGCAAGAAAGATTACCAAACATTCACTTCATGAGACAAAAAGGTACGACAAACGTTAATACGGAAGATATAAATATAGTTCTAAAATGTTTATTTACTACTTAATGCAATCGAAGTAGATTAAAAATAATGCGTAAGAACCTGGACTGGACAGCAAGTGTTTTATATTCTTTTGACAAGCAATTTAAAACAAAAAACAATATTTTGCGTGTTTCAACCCTACAAAGGTTCGTTCGGAGGGCGAGGTATCGCGCGGTGGATCGGCCCTCGTGATGCACGCGGCCGCGCCGTGTAACGTGTTTCACTGCGACTACTCCGCTTGTTGCGCAAATACTATTCACATTCGCAATTTAATTCAGACATCGTTTATACCCAACAAACCCGTTTCTTTTTGTGGGTATTTAATACTGTCCAGTAATATTGAGTTGTAAACAGGTATTATGCTTTTGGATATAAGTAGGGTTGTTACATTGTTAATTCGACATGTGTATTTTTGACTGTATTTCATTATGGAAGTTTCTTTATGCTGTTGAAGGTAAGAAGAAAACCTGTTTCAACAAATGACTGATGATATTATGTTTTCTTTTATTCGCTCTCATCACATAACTAGAGTCTATGCATTGTACAAAATAATATTTATGCAATTTTCCAAATTCTTTTGGCTTACAATTTCACGAATTGCCAGCCTGTAAAATAGTATTCAGTAGATATGGATTAAAACTGATTTTTAATATTAGAACAGTATATTTTACTGCTGAAGACTGACGTCAGCTGTTGAATCAATCGTCAATGTAAAAGAGTACCTACAGCAGCGATAAAACTAGTTAATTCTCGCTAACTATTCGGTATAGCATAAATTATATTGAAACATGAATATTAGTTGTATCAGCATAAAATTAATAATATGAAACACTAAAATTTATTTTCTCTTGGTTCAAGAAAGTCGTTGCTCTTTACCTGATGGTATGACAATGCTATCTAGGTAGAGTATTCGTTACAATTTTATTAATATTTTTTCTCAATTTATATTCCTAACAAAATGACGCAATGGCATAGGAAGCTAATGGCATTCAATTTTGTGCTAAAATTTATGTATTATATTCGTAGGCATTTTTGCCTTAAAAGGACATTAAATAACAAACCTTATGTTATTCAGTACCCAGTCATATTTTTGGATACTACACGTAATTCCATATCTTCGTAAGTAATAAAAAACACAAAATAAACAATAATTAATTTTCAAATTAGACCGCTCGAGGAATAAACGATGATTCCGCTAGGGTAATATATGTAGGAAAAAAGAGTGAGGAATTTATATTTGCAAGTGTTTACAACAATGATTTAAAAATCAAACGATTAACCTTTTACAACACCTACGTATAGTTAGGTACCCATAAGTGGAACATACAAGTCTATATAATATATAGATTTCAGCATTTTTCTATGAAGCTTAACTGATTTTACCCATCATTGATATATAATAAAACCTTTTTACTTCCACAACAATCATCGGGAAGCATTATAAATCCTTGAAAAAAAAAGCATTCCTTTTTCAAAACAATAAAAAATAAATAAAATGTAAAAAAAGGTTTTAATGAAGCATTTAGATCCGTGAGATAGGTGCAGCGTTTGAGTGGAAACAATTTAAGGTCGTTATCTAGATGGGCTCGCCGCCCTTGGAGCCCGCCCGGCGAAACGTACGTGAGCGGCGCTCGGCGGCTACCTGTTTTGTTAACACTTTACCGCCATTGTTAACACGATACGGTTTTTGTAAACAATGCCTCGGTAATTTATTTATAGTTTTATGCGATCGTGATTTGATGCCGGTAATTTGTTTGCAGTTTTGTGTTTTTATATGCAGTTTAGCTTAATGTTTTTAGTAAGTGGGTTTAAGCGAAGGATTTGAAGTTAGTGATAAATATTTTGCAGGTGTTTTCCCCTTATGGATATTTTACGTGTTCCGTAACACAAATGTTCTGTTGGTAATTAAATTGGTTTTAAGTTAAGTAAATCAAAGGTATGACCGGTGCATCCAAACGGTGCTGTTTTTCCTTAACTAGACTAAATTCATTCAAGAATAACTACTACTACTTTTCTAAAGGTCTCATGTTTGTCTGAAACTACAAAAGTCCGTGTTTCAAAGTAGTATGTATTTAAGTTGATAAAGTAAGATAGTAGATACTTTTGTATTATATTTTTTGCAAGCAATGCAGTTATTTAGTTCTGTAAATATATTTTTATACTTTATTTTTCTACACGTTTGTTCATTCAATACTTTCTATCGTGTGTTCCACCAAGGTATAATACTATTGTTATTTTCAGATATCACCAATTTTTAATATATTTTATTCTGATTTAAGAAGCAAACACTGGTTCAATGACGTCGGGTTATGAACGTAAAAATAAATATTTAAGTTAAAATCTCCTTAAATGTAGTATTCGCATAATAAATCAGGATAATATTACTAGAATTATGGCAATCACATTCACACGTGATTCATATTATTGCATAGTTTATGATAATATTATTTTTATTACCGTAAGATATAATTTTTTATGAATGTATTGTTTTTATGTACATAGTTTTTATGTATGTTATCGAACTCGCTGAAACCCTACACCATTACTTTAACTGAAAGGAAATTCACTGCTTCTTGTCGTGGCAGGATAGAGATAGATAAATATTTTTAATGCAGCCTTAAGTACGTAGGTATGTATGTATATAATTTTTACGTCATTTAATGTCGCGAAATATATTTTTTGCATAATATGTATAGATTTTCTTACTATAGTCAGTAGTAAAAGAGCTAGTTTTAATATACATATAATGATACAATCGATTTAAATCAAAGCTATGAGTTCTTTTCGGTAGACCTGAAAACAGGCTGTATTTTCTTCTAGTATCAGTTTTGCAATAATGTTTCGAAAACTTTTACTTGTAAGTTTTCTTGTATTTTTGCATCGCAACCAGTATTGTTTTACCGTAAGCAATTAAATAAATACGTTATACTTTAGGAACTAATATTTTTTAATGCTAGTACGATTAAAATAGTAGTATTTTTGTAATAAAAAGTCACGTACTACATTTTATTTCTACTTCGCGCATTGCAACATTTGAGAAACAATTTCTAAAACGTAAGAAGTTATTCATTCGTACAGATAAACTGATTTCTAGTAGGAATCGGTGAAAGCGTTTATATTAATTACCTGTGTGTACATACGTATAGGTATTTGTTTAGCGGAGGGCTGTTAACACGGTTACCGTTGCGTGATTACGTATTCCGTCTCGGGCCTAATGTCGCGGTTATTTGCCGACTTGCCGATTTAATTGAGCTTATTCGATTACCACAAATATACCAGAGAGGCGCGCATTAATCATTCACATCAAACACTCAACACATCATACATTCATTACATACGTCGCTTCGTCAACATCAAGGAACTAATTGAAAGCATTTCGTGAAATGGTTTTACGAGCGTGGGATTTGTGCGTGAACGATTTTTTTTAAATCTTGCAACACTCTTGAGTTTTTCACAAACGACGAATACACTGCTGAAATAACAATGCCGCACATTTCCAATAAACGATTCAAACACTATCGACGCATACACCGAATAACGGACGTGCAACTATTCGTCTCAAAAGAAAATAGTTGACGGGATTGAAATAATTCTTGTCAAATTTTAATTCAGTCTGGAACTTACCAAACGGGTCGGACGAGAGCCGACATCGCTATAAAACGGAGGGGCCACTCCTCATCGCGCACTAAAGTTTATTATTTAATTGAGCCACGGGTTCACACAAAATAAAAATAAATAAATCACTTCACAAAAAATCACAATTTATTAGCGCGGTTGGTTGCGTAGCATTTTCGTAGGCCGCAGTACGGCGGAGCGCGTCTACGTCGGAAAAGTTTGTCCGTGGGCCGAGTCGGGCGGCGGCCGAGGAGCGAGCTCTACGGAGCGGGTGGCTCACGGGGCGCTATTCGCGGACTATGCGGAGCTGGTAAGCAGGCTGGACACGCGGGGGAGGTGGGGGAGAGGTGGGGGGTGGTTGCACGGCGCGGGCGGGGGAGCGTGCGCGCGCACGCCGCCGCCCACACCGCTCCGCCCCACACACCCGCAACCTATTTATTTCTAGTTACGTAAAATTTACGCGCAATACCCGATACTGCATTTAGCCTATGTTACGATCTTGTACAGCTGTACATAAGCCTTATGTGAAATATGGCTACATTACCGCCTTAATTTTTCAATAAAGATGCCGTAAGACATCTTTTGCAATACGTGGAACTTCACCGATTTCATCCCCTAGTGTACATACAATATACGAAAGAGTACAAATAGCCATTATTGGCTCTGTCATTGGTTGGTATATGTGAAAAGCTTTTAAGAGTTCAGACATCGGTCGCGTAAAAGGCAGACGGTCACACATTAAATGCCAATCAGTGTTTTTCACGCGAGACCACTTAAAGCTCGAGGCAGGTGAGGTATAAACAGAAAAAAGATGTGCTCGCCGGTCGTCGAGGGGACGCGCCGTCAAATTTGGCAGACGACTTTTTCTACCGCAGCCAATGCTATCGATGCCACTTAAACGAATTGAATAAACACGTCGAGGGGGTTGGCGATGTTTAGGTATGTGCGAAGTGCGAGGGTTTTGCGTCATGACGGCGGCGTGTCCAGCGAGCGGCGCGAGTACGCAACGATTGATTTCACAATGAGCGGGAGCGGGGTCGCGCCGCGTGCTCGGCGCCGCTCACAAGGCAAATTAAAGCAAAAGTTCGATAAAGTGTGTCGTCACAATCAGCTGTTCGCGCCGCGAGCGCAACAGACAATGCGATTAAGATCTACGCAGGACAACTTTCGCCGGCGCGCCGAGCGGCAGTTAGTTGTTATGAAAGAGAGAAATTTGTAAATTGTTCGCGCCCGAGTTCGCGAACTCCGTCGAACCGGAGTTTGTTTTAAGAGTCCAACCTTGAAACAAGAAGAAAAGTAGTCCTGTAAAACAAAGTTTTGCGGCCGCCGTCGCCGGCGCAAGCGGTTCAAGGATTGTGCCCGAACTGTCTGTCTGTACAACTTTACCGATTAAAAGCTCAAAAGCTTCCAAAGTCATTTTAAAAGTTTATCTGCACGCGGGCTCGCGCGGCGCGTCACCGGGGGGTGGCGTAGGCGCCGCTTCGTTATCATCCCACCGCAATACTTTAGTTAAAACGTAGTTTAACTCATTTATAAATGGTCGTAGGTCGGCCATGCCCGCTGGCCAGTGTGCTGGAGTGACGTCATTGAGGCAGGTTGATGGCGCGAGGAGCCGGCGTCCTCTCCGCGAAGGACGTGTGCTCGGCGGCGCGGCTGACGCGTCGAATAGTTGCCAACGTACACACTAAGTTCCTAGACCCTTCGCTACTTTGTTTTACAGCTGTTCCACTTAGCGAACTATGCCTCGAGTTGGGCGCGAGTTCTTGCATGTGTATCGGCGGCACACACCCGCATCCGAATAGTTTCATAAACATAACCCAACTTAGTTTTGGACGACTTTTCAAAGTCAATGCATACTAACTTTCGATGTCTGCGAGTGCGATATTACGATTGGATCAGTTTGCGGGTGGCTTTAATGCATTCGTTTGTTGGAAACTTTGTTTTATTGGAACAAACTTCGCAACAAGGTTAGGAAGGTGTCTTCATTTACTTTTTGGAGCGATGTTGGCGAAACTAAGTTTTTGTCGCATTATCATTTGTTGTCTATTATGAGTTGTGTTGCGGCGAACATTGGCACTTTGTGAGCAGTTTGTCTGCATAGCCTACGACGTTCACGACTTCTTAACTTGTTTAATTTGTTTAAGCACGACTTTGCGTTTAGTACATTTCTAATGAATTCCGTTTTATTGCCTTTTGTTCCTGCAGCAATAAACCAAATGCTTCATAGAAGTACATAATATGGACTTTTGATAATGGCTCTATTTTATTAGCGTAAATGTCATGCGGTAAATAGAGATTACAATGTATTTTATATACGCTTAAATATATTGTTATAAAACGTGATGCTACTTGACCGGTTATGCTTAACGGTAGCTTTAAGATGTGACGCTAGTAACCTGTCTTGCAAGTAAATAATGTATAGAATTATTTTATTATAATCATATTTATAAAGTTTCGTTCTTACAATAACACATCTCTGAATCGAGGCTTCAAATAACCCTAATCTATAATATAATACATTATTTTTGTTGATTTATTTTAGCCATCCAGTCCAGAAAACGTTTGAGCACGATTCGTTCTTATAATCAGCGTAATTACCGAAATCTCTGTCGGAAAGTCACGATCAACAGTCAAGCGCGTAGATAAAGCTGCTACAACCCTCGCAGCGGTTGATGTCACCGACGTAACTTGAACTCCCTCGTCTCCCCGACGGGGTTAAATAACGGGACTCCTTTAGGTACGTCGAAGGTTTACTAGAGGTCTTAATATTACGGCTGTGACGTGCGTGTTATCTTCCTTCGCCAATAAGTCACGCAATAATTACCGCGAGTCGAGGATCACGCGCTCCCCCGCACATATTTATGCACATTACATAAATAAATATCGCATGCGACAATTGCACGCTGTTTTATGGTTTACAGTAATAGGTGCCCGGGGCGTACGGCTGTAGCAATATTTTGAGGTATCTCGACTACTCTGTTGCGAGTCGGTAAGTCTTGGCTTTGAGGTGCGGTGTTTGGCTTCCAGTTTCTTGTTTGTTCTATTTAACGGTTGATTAGTTTTGAGTCTTATATTGACTTTTGCCTATTTTTAGCTCTTTGTTTTGTTTTATTTACTTATAGAGTTATATCATGTATATAGAAATTATCATCATTTTCAATCGTTATTTCTTCGGTTTAATTATTTTTGACTCCTATCTAGGTTGGTTGAGAACATTATAAGTAAATATTTTTGATTATTATAAACCTTTTGTCCTCACTGATATGGGATGCCGTTGTTCGTTTTTTTTTGTATTAATGAATCGAATAATTATGACCTCGGGTATAAGTATTTTTTTATCGAACGATCGACGGAAGGAATTTAATAAAGCTTAAATTAACCTAAACATATTTCTTATAGTCTGTGTGCTTTTAGTCAGAGTAATTAAATTCCATAATAATCAATGCAATGCCTATACTACTCGTTCTTTAGTTTTTTCATAACAAGCTATATTATTATTTATAATTAGTTGAAAGAAAATATAAAAAGAAAATAATTATTAACTTATTTGTTCTGTAAGCTCTTAAGTGATTTGAAGATAAATAGGCCACTGCTAAGCTTAAACCAAACACACCCCACTGACTAAGTTGATTAATCTTTTTCATCAAATCCCAGGCATGTATAATTGCGGAAATCGTCGGGTCTTCGAAACTACTTTAAAAATGATTAAATTACTTACACCTTAGAAGTGGAGGGCCTGAATAATTTGTGTGTTATCTGTTGTAGAAATAACTCCTCCGTATCGTTCTGAAACAAATAGAAAAATATGTTAAAATAGCTATCTTAGTAAAGCTCCGCTTGAGATATGCTTGGAATAGATTATGCTGACTAAGCATCAGGATGATGATGATTCTCAGTCCACTGTCGAGCACAGGCCTCCTCCACTATACATATTTTAAAATCACAATATTATCAATAATAAATTGACCTATAAATAATCCAAATTGAAACTAATAATATTGATCATTTTATCGAGAATTTTGCACAATCCTGTTTTAATTTATATATATTTTAATTCTATACATGTATTACACGTATTAAGTGCGTGGTGGCCTGTTGGTAAACGGACCGGATGCGGCAGCCAACATGTTCGTGGTGGTCGCGGGTTTGAATCCCAGGGCACAACTCTGACTTTTCGGAGTCATATGTGTATTGATAATCAATCACCATGCACTAAAAACGGTGAAGGAAAACATCGTGAGGAAACCTGCATACCACAGCGATTTATAAGAATTTTGCATCACGTATTAATATGTAGATTTCTATGGTATGTAAGTCCGCCAACCCGCCTAGGCCAGCGTGGTGGACTATATGGCCTAACCACTCTCAATTTTATTCCCGATTGTAGAGTAGGCCCGTGCCTTGCAGTGGGAAGTGTATGGGCTGATACAGACATTTATTACACCAATGTAAATATTATCATTCTTAATATCACTTAAATAACAGGTACAAGCACATTTATTAGCTGCATTATATATAAATAGTAGCTATGTAGTAATTACCGTATTACGTGATATAGAATTTTACTAAAATGCGATTTTAATTGATACTACGCGCCCAATCGCACGCTTAAGTACAGACAACAGAAAAATATAATGCTACTTAGGTAAAACTTTTGTAAATGGGTGTTTATTTGTATTAGAAATGTATATAAAAAAAAAAAAATACGTGAATATTTTGTCCTATTTTGAAGGCTTATATTCATAAAACACAAAAGAAAAGAAAGACGCATTTTCGGTGGTCGGATTGTTAAAACAAGTTTCAAGAAACCCTCAAGACAAAAACTGAATTTTAACTTATAACCACATGGATGACAAATGTATGTATGTTTAGTAACCAGCGCGAGAAAATATTGTATTTGTACTTACGTATATTTTAGTTTTATTTGTTTTGTTTGCTATCCGTACAATGTTTCCCAGTCCACATGTCACCCGTGGCAGCGTGGATGTTTGGACGCATTACAGGCGTGGGCGGTTCGTAAATTTGATTTTAATATTGAGCACATAATTCCCTGTTTGCTTACGGCCAGTAATTGATACAGCCCTCTCGGCACGATTGTAATGCCAGTCATTATTTTCAAATTCATCGGCTTTGCCTTTTAAACGATGGATTATTCAAATATTACAGTCTTGTATCCAAAACTGGGTTTTGTTTGTGTAATTAAATAATAGTTGTTTAATGTTTTGTCGTTTGGTTAGTTATTTATAACCTAAGCATATTCTCTTCCTTGATGCAGTAATTCATATGTTAATTATAAACATATTTTGTTATAATTTTAATTTTGTTGTTTTTATATAAACCTTTCTCTAGCTTTGGAATTTTACTGTATCCTTGATTCTTTTATGATTTTTACACTCAGAAACCCGTGTTCTCTACGTAAACACCTACTTCTAAGCAATATAAATATTCTGTTATCTTGGAGCTATCAAATTCACAATTTTCACGCAGAGGTGAACCACTCAGGTATTGCATCAATTACTTTTTAAGTACGCCGCAAAAGTTCTTCTTGTTATGATGAAATTAATTTTAATTTACGTCCAATTTGAAAATATTCGCTAAAATTTACAAGTATATTTGAAACATCCGGTATATGGTATGTATTTTCCTCACCTAGCCCGGCGTTTACCATATATTCTCCTTCTATACCTTTTTTATTTTTTGACAGCCTCCGTGGCGCAGTTGGTTAGACGCCGCCTGTGAAACGAGAGGCCGCGGGTTCGATTCCCGCACCGAGAGAAATGTTTGTGCGGCCCACAAATATTTCTTCCGGGTCTGGGTGTTTGTGAGACCGAAAAGTCTCTCGTAGTTCCTGATACCCGCGATACAAGACTCGATCTTAGTGTGGGGTCAGGACTATGTATGTGACTGTTGGGTGTTATTATATTATTATATTATTATTGGTCAAGTGAGCTTCATTAGGTATTGAATACAGTATACGATTTTTCTTGCATATTGTTACAGTGCTAGATATCATACATTATCTAAGTAGTTTTCAACACCTATGACGTAATCACGAATACAATTACTTACTGTTACCAATTCATCATTTAACCTAATTATCAAACCATAACATTACTCACATAAAGGTAACGTGCGAAGGGATTACGTGTAAGTATACTACTTAACACCAATTCATATCGAGTGCAGGTGAGGCGGTGTCTGTACGGCGCTGTACTGTACTGTAGGAAGCTCCCCTCGCCACAGAGATTATGGAGGCGCCATCAAATATGCATAAAAGCCGTAAAATGCCACACTTAACCGCTCCCCGACGCCTCGCGGCGTTGTCACCTGCATGACTCCGTTTGCTCGTGTGTAATGTAGTGTGCAGTATGTTAGCCTGAGCAGTATGTTGGCTTCAGAAAATGCTAGCTATATGAAATTCTCCATAGACAAAAATAATAGGGAAATCTTCACGTGTACTCGCAGTATGATAGCTTTAGAGGATGCTGTATAAATATATTGATATGAGTATTTCCATAGTCAAAAATATTAGGGAAACCTGTACGTGTAGTCGGAGGTTTCTGAATGCTTCAGCCAAGTTCTACTATGGTACGATTATAACGCTGAGACCTCGGGTTCGAATCCTAGGTCGGGCAAAGTAATATTGGATTTTTCTATTCAGAGCCAGAAATTTGTACTCGATATGGCGATAGGCTTGCCTTCTATCACATCTTGGAACGAAACATACAAAGAAACGTGGGTGTCCTTGTAGCACCTTCGCCTAACTCTTCTGGGAAAATCATTAATTGGTCAAAGTAAAAAATATTGGAGCAATGATAAAGATTGCAGGAAGTCGATAGATAGAGAATTCTATGGATTTTTTTGACTGCGACGTACATAATATGTTCAAAGAGTATTCATCAGTGAACTTTCTTTGACTAAACAGGATGGTCTTGACGAAGAGTAAGTTCGCAATAATTTCGATCAATGCCGTGATTTATTTTGTAGAAAAATGTCTTCCGGATGACAATCAATCAATAGAAAATGAAATCACCCTTACACACGCATACAATATTGCAAATCTAAGCAAAATATTTTATAATTAGCCACATGCATTACTGTGTCTCCGCTCACACCGCCCCGCAGCATCTCGAGGCAGCCACAATTGGAGCCTCCAGACAGATGCTTAGACGTACTAGTAATTAAAAATTGCCACCGTCTCATAAATTTGCATGAAGACGTGAGACGCCCGTCGTCAACTTACGCGAGTGTGAATTTATGTTTAATGTTTAGTACTCCTAATTCTCAAGCCTGAGTGTACTAATTATACGCGTCTTTTAATCATTATTAGAAATTAAGGTTTGGAGATGTTCTCTTTGTCAATAAGGGTAATTAGAATTACAGCAAAGTATTCCAGAGTATGGATGAATCTTATTTTATTTGGACACTGCTTAACCGAAAGAAATAAAACAACTGTCTATAATTCTAAATTATAGACAATTTTTATATCCTGATCTGAAGTTTCATATTTTGCCTTACTTATGTCCGATACCGGTACTTAAAATTCTTTAAGTAAGTCTGTGATAAACAATGTATTCCACAGTCAAATATGTAATATAATCGTACATATAACATGTTTGCACACATTTTACAAATACAATAAACTGAAACACATCTTACCACTAGCTCTTTAACTAAATCTGTACCGAGGATGGTAAACAAAAACATATTCACATCTAACTCAAAGGCAAATATGGAGCGAAATAAACAATCCCATTATAACAATCATCTTGCCGTTCATTACGCGAAGCTAAGATACTAAATTTAAATTAACAGTCCCTTGTTAGTTAAACTATGTACATCTGCAGCGGAATGAACGTTCATTTGGTAAGCGAAAATCGTAATAGTGTCGCGACTCGTGACACACTACCGCGTTGTACTTGAGCATTTTCTTTAATTGGAAATAGATTCTGATAGATTTATTGTAGAAAACGAACAATTTACTTAATTTTTTATAATATTTTATCTGAAAGTAAATACATTTTTCCAAACCTTAAAACGATTAATCGATTACAAATTTTGTTTCGATACTGGCACAAATAAAATAAATATACGATGAAACAATTGATATTTAAATTTGGAACGTTCTAGAAAAAAAGGCAAACGCAATTAGTGATCGAAGGATGTGGATATTAGTTGATGGATATTTGTTAGTTTTTTTGTGAATAATATCAAAACAATATTCTTCTGGCATACAGGTGAGTTTTACGTTTATAGTTTCTCCGTCTAGCTTTTTACACATTTCCACAGAACCTCCCCGAATACACCGTTTATCGTGCAGACATTTCTGTAGTCAGAAACAGCCAATTAAGCCGGCGTCGCCTCCGCCGTCTTTATCGTATCTTTAATGAACACTCATAAGCGTACACACTACTTAACCTATTGTGTCGACTGACGGTGAGACTCGCTAGTCACTAGTGCGCCGAGACTTGTACACTGCCTGCTCAAATGAGCTGAGAGACAGCTTTGTGGGATTTGCGTTTTGTAAGACGACGCTGTTTTGTTTCATTAATAGCTTATTGATTTTTTGTGTTCTTAGATTCCTATTTGGTGCATCGGTGGCGTAGTTGTACTGCGGTACGGTTACAAAGCTGAGGTTCCGGGTTCGAAGCCCGGGACAGGCAAAGTAATATTGGATTTTTCTATTCATTATCAGCCCAAAATCAGAAATTTGTGCCCGATATGGTGATAGACTCACTCCCTATCACATCATGGGATGGATCACGGAACATACAACGGGTGTCCTGGCACCTCTGCCTACCCCTTCTGGGAAAAGGGCATGGGTTTATGTATGTATATAGTACAAATCTATTTGAATACTTGGCCTAGCCCATCTTAATCGTTCTCTTGATTGTAGAGGATGCTCGAGCCCTGCAGTGGGACATACATTATATGGAATAATACAAATACATTCGTATTTAATCGTTAGGATCACATTTAATTCTTTATTTTGTTGTCTGTGTATCTTGCCATAACAATGTTTGTCAATATAAGTCTTATCTAACCGGAAAATAAACAGCTATGTTTCAATTTACAAAACTTGAGTCACTCGTTACAATATTTATAACAAAGTTTCATAAAAACATTAGATATACAGTATTTTGTACGGAAAAAATCGTAAAAAACTTTGGCCACCCTTCCCCCTGTCGATACCTCAGTGAAACAATGTAGGCCTGGCGCGGGAAATGCTAATACGGGCCCGTTACGAACAAATTGATACTCGATCGTCGCTCATATAAAACACTCTGCGAGCGAGATCGCCCCATGAATAATAAAGAATTGCCAAACGTCGACGAGGCGACGCGACTGCGCTCGTGACGCCTCCCACTAATGTTGGGGACACGTTTTGGCCTTTTTACGTCTTTTACACAAAATACGTATTCTGAAAAACAAATTGATTTGGCTATGGATCGGTTGGCATGACTCAGGTCATGTGACCTTTGCGGTAGGTGACAAATACTTTTGTAAAATATATTATTGTTATAGGCTTTGGTGTGTGTTGTTTATGATGCATAAACGTATTGTATAATTTCTTCTTGTTGCTGTAAGGAGTTGTCTTTTTGATTGTCACACTTGGGAAAATAAAAACGTATTTAACACATTGAGTATAGCTTGTTCTACTCTACAGATTATAATTAAACAAACTCTTTGTTATACTTGTTTGCATGGATGAGCTTGATATTGTTCAGTTAATTAAAACACGAGTCCAGTTACGTAGCCATATTTATTGCAACTCCTTGACAGTACAGTGTTGACCTCTAAAAACATACTACTATAATGTTGCCATTATAACATCTCCCTTTTTCCAAATACTTAATACTTTTACACTGAACTGCTTCTTTATACACAATTAAAATCTAACTTAATAACTCCATATTTACTGATTCACAACTACAAATCTTAATATACTGAACTAACTTTATACAATCAAAATCCAACTTAATAACTATTTCTTAATTTGACTTTTCCACAACTACTAATCTTATAATTATCATACACATAAACATTATAACACTTTAACTTAATCTTATTCTAAAACAACATAATCCTTATAAATTGCAGGCTTCCTACTCATTCTGCCCGACTTAGTTATATAAGTACTATTATCATCAATTTTAAATCTTACTTTCTTTGTTTTACTTTTATTACTTATGTTATCATTATTATTTCTTAATTCAATCCTATTCTGGTTTTCTATTTCCAAAGTACCTGACTCCTCACATGTTTCATTTCCTATGTTGCTGTCATTCTCATTATCATCCCATTCTTCTATATAATTATTCACTTTATACTTTCCTCCTCGTATCAATGCTCGTCTATTTCTAACAATTACCTCACCATTTTCAGTTTTTACTTTATAAGACTTTGGTCCATCACCATAATCTATCACTACACCACTTTCATAAGGTTTCACTCCATTATCATTTTGTATTTTAACTACATCTCCTTTAATTAAATTTGGTAACTTCCTAGATCCCTTATCATACTTAAACTTTTGTTGCTTTTGTTTTCTGATAAGACTCTTTTGATATTCTTTTTGATCTATATTTTTCCATTGTTTTCCTAAACTAGGTATAATATTCCTAACATTCCTATTAAACATTAATTCTGCTGGAGTTTTTAGATCATTATTTATTGGTGTATTTCTGTGTAAAAGAAGACCCATATAAATATCTTTATTATCATATATTAATTTTTTCAATGTATTTTTTATTGTTTGTATATGTCTTTCTGCTAACCCATTACCTTGATGATGTTTTGGACTTATAATTTTATGTTCAAAATCCCATATTTTAGAATATCTTCTGAATTCCTGACTAGTAAACTGAGTTCCTGAGTCTGAATATACTATTTTAGGTATACCATAGCGAGAAAATATTTGTTTCAAACTATTAATGGTGTCTTGTGCTGATAAACTACTTAATTTTTCCACTTCTATAAATTTACTGTATGCATCTACTACTAATATATATGCCTTTTTATATAGAAAAAATATATCAGTTGCTACAATTTCCCATGGACCTTTAGGTATTTCTTTTTCTATCATTTCCTCTTTCCTATTCTTGTTTTGAAAACTTTTACATGTATCACAATTTTGTATCAAATCTTCTATTTCTTTACTACCATTGTCTTGTATTTGTAAAACATTTCTTTTTTCTTTACATACACTAGAAATCCTATTTATCATATTAAATTTACTTAATGTTTCCAGCCCCAATATAGGCAAATAATTTCCTTCACAAACTTGAAATGTAACTAGCTGATTTTCTTTCCCAATTTTACACTTTAAAGATACCTGTCCTATTGTATGTATAGGATCTCCATTGTAATTTGACAATTTCAAACTAGATTTATCAAATCTGTGTACTCCTATTTTATAGCAAAATGACTTAGGCAAAACATTACACTGTGCTCCTGTGTCTAATTTAAATTCTATACTTTTATCAAAATCACTAAAGTATACATTTTCTGACCAATCTAACTTTGACGCTGTTACATTATTTATGTAGACATTATTTAATTTATTTTCATCACTATTTACTTTTATATTTGTATCACAATCTGTATATACCTGTTTTACATATCTTCCTGATCTACATTGCCTTGCAAAGTGACCTACTTTTTTACATTTTAAACATACTTTATTATATGCTGGACAGTTTCTTTTTTCATGTACTTTCCCACACCGTTGACATGGAATGGTACTTACTCTTGAGCAAGAACTCTCCACTGACCTTTTCTGAAATTGCGCATATTTTCGTTCTCTTGAAATTGATCCTGACCTTGAATTTCTTGTTCCCATGTTCTTGTTTATTTTGTTTATCTGCTCATTCATATTTTCTGCTTTATGCAAGTGTTCTGATGCTACTTCTGCTGCTTTGCAAATATTTATAGCTTTTTGTAATGATAAATCTGGCTCCCTTAATAGCCTGTCCTTGATTCTTCTATCTAATAACCCTGTTATTAGCTTATCTTTTATTAAGCGTTCTTGCTGTTCTCCAAACTGACATTGTATTGCCAATTTCCGTAACGCTGTTAAATATTCGTCAAAGGATTCGCCCTCGTGCTGATTTCGTATGAAAAATAAGTGTGAATTTACGCTTAAATTTTCTCTTGGCACAAAATAGGCATGAAATCTTTTCATTACAGCATCATACGTTGCAGTTTCTTCATCCATTTCAAATGTTGAATATATTTCGATGCATTGTTCACCCATGCAATGTAAAAGTAATGCTACCTGGACATCCTCTGGTTTTTGGTCTCCACCTGTCGCTTTTCTGTATATTTCGAATCTTTTCTTCCATATTTTGAACCCTTCAGCATTATGATTCATGGATTCTGGGGGTTTTAATCCCGTAAATACGTTTTTCTCCATGCTTAAGTTTTTCTTGTCAATTTACAAGTAATATTTACGTATACTATTTTGCTTACTTTTTCTTGATTTACCTCACTTTTTCTTGATTTTCCGCAGCGCCATGTTATACTTGTTTGCATGGATGAGCTTGATATTGTTCAGTTAATTAAAACACGAGTCCAGTTACGTAGCCATATTTATTGCAACTCCTTGACAGTACAGTGTTGACCTCTAAAAACATACTACTATAATGTTGCCATTATAACACTCTTAATGCTACAAATATTATTGTTGTTCAATAAGGCGTTTGACTTCTTTATGCAGATCGCTTTCAATAGGTCATTGTGGAAGTCCATGGAGGAGGCCTGCGGTGGAGTTTCTGTGGCTGAGAGAGAGAGAGTGGGGGAGAGAAACTAAAGTTTTATCACATGAATTATATAAATAAAAGGAGTAAAAGGACCAAAACAACTTCATATAGGCTTTGTAAATATACGTAATTAAGCAATGGCTATAGTTATAATATTTTATAAAATTCCTCTACAATAACAACATTAGCGGATATGGATTTGCGAGGAAGCCAGTGTTTTCATAATGACAGCCGCATTAAAGTACAGATTTTAGTAAAAATTCAGACGGTTGATTCGTTTTTATTCAGTGCACGTCCTTTATAAACCATAATTTAGATTTTTACACAGACTCGTGTTAAATATTCCCCTTCTTGCGACATAAAAATTCCCCAAACGGCTGTAAAATGTGACTCGCTGCGACTACACAAAGTTTGTGATTATTGAGGTTTTATCACAACGTTGGTACTAAAAGATAAATTTTACAATTTTATGCAGATTTTAATGAGTTTATATGTTGGTTTATTTTCATACGTGTTTCCATAATATTTTCACGTATAAAAGGCTGGGATTTGCTTTACGACTGTGTTGTATTTATATGTTCAAACTTTAAAAAATCGATATGTGTATTAGTCTGCAGTTTTAGGGTTTGAGCCGCAATATTATTTAAATTGTAGTAAATACTTTAAAATCTTGTATAGATATTTGGTTGTATAGTTTCATTTTAAAACCTGTTTTTAACTCTAGTTAATATTTCACACGTAATGGAACATTAGGAATCACGGTGGTTTTCTGTTTAATTGACATGAATTCGTAACGTGAGCGTAGTGTAACAGGTATTTAATCAGTAGTCGAGTGTATAATCGCAGCTTACACGGTTGTCAATTAACGTAATCGAGAACGTGTAGTATCATTAAGTGGTTTATGTAGGTAGTTATACTCGTTATTTATAATTCTGGTGTATTTTATAATTATTCTATTTTTTTGACGTGACAACGTCTTAAATTAGGTTGCGGCTGGGAGTCACTTATGAAAAAGTGTAACGCCCGGTAACGTTACGATGAGTCACCGAACGAGAGAGAGGCCCGCCGAATGCCTTGCGTCTCTCTCCCACTCAACTATGATCTAATTATAGTTGAGTGATTAATTTAATTATATTCATATCAATAAATATTCTACCGAGAAAAAGACGTTGTCACGTAAAATCTTTTATATATTTCTCTCTTTAAAAAAGTTTATGCCAATTGTCTAAAGCAAACACCGCCTATTAAATTTTTTGTGAACAAGAACGAACTTCTCATTTCTCCAGGCACCGTGCCGTTGAACTTTTACAAATCTTCTGGCTATACTCAATCATAATGTGAAGTGAATGTATCGATTAATAAGTAAAACATAGTATCTTTTTGCATTTTTTTATAATATGCTCTTTATGTATGAGAAGAATTAAATAACCCATGGGATCGAAACACAACTAATGTAGCAATATATTAATTGAAAGCCTAATACATTTATTTCAATACACCTGAATCTGGAATATGTCTCATAAAAGTAAAATAAAACCATACCAAATCTACTTAAATTTATAATTCACATATGAAAATCAAACTATCCACCCCCGTGTTTCGGTGTAGTGTGTAAATGATGGGTGGTTTGTTCTGTTTACACAAGCAATTCGCACAGACAATTAGCTCTTTATGCGATTAAACGCTCTCCGAATACGCAGGTGTCGACATCGCGCCGGTACATCGACATCTCACGCTCACGTTTACTGCGAACTACGGGCTGTTCACATCGGGATTTGTTACAGTATAAGGATGTAGTTACGTACTGATTTAGTAGGCGGTTTAGTTGAATATTCAGTCTTTTATTTAAATTGATAATTGTTGTGTTTGTTCTTTATCCATTTTTATACAAGCGCTACAAAGTAATTAAGATGCACCTGATAGTAAAAGTAACGCAGACTATAAAGTATATCTATTAAAAAAAAGAATTAAAAAAAATTGAACCTTACACGTTCTACATAAGCTATAATTTTCTACTTTAAAAAATGAATACTATCCTCTATGACACATATCATTCATTCCGAACTTAGTCCTATGGTTATTCGACATTTTGTGGAGTATCTAGGCGGATTCGTACAGATTTAAGTACGACGTCTGCACATTAGAACTTCTTTTCTGATCATAGACTTACTCCCCTGATTTACAACATTTACAATGACAAGTTTATTTTTTTGTGTACCTTGTTTGTTTTTCCAGCAGATATGATCCATCAAAAGCAAATAAGGCATTTCTTAATAACATACATACATAAAGACACGCCTTTTATCCCAGAAGGTGTAAGTAGAGGTGCCAGGACACCCACCTTTCTCCTTGTATGTTGCGTCCCACGATGTGATAGGGGGCGGGCTTATCGCCATACCGGGTACAAATTCCTGACTCCGGGCTTATAATGAATAGAAAAATCCAATATCAATTTGCCCAACCCGGGATTCGAACCCAAGACCTCAGTTTCGTAATCGTACCGTACACCTACGCCACCGAGGCACTCTTATGAATTCATAAGAACTAAATAATTATTTAGTTCTATAAATACATATTATGCAAATTAGTTCATAAATAAGAATTATAAGGACACAGTTTCATTACTGTAATATCCATAATTAAAATACATGCTTAAAAAAAACAAAACACAACCTGCAATATACAGTTAGTTGTGACGTGATAACAGAATGGCGTGGCGTGTGGTGAACATCAACGTGCATTGAGCGTTGAGACGGGCCGGCGCGCCGAGTGTCGTGAGACGGCAGGCACGAAGGAAATAGAGCACAAAGGAGCGGTCTGACGGGATGCTTGGAGGTGTCTCCGCAAACTGACCACAGAGCGACGAACTGAGAAGACAGGACACATGAGACAGGTGGGATTTACTTATTTTTTTAAAGTTATTGGGGTATGAGGAAACTGGCTGCAGGTCGAATCGAAAACGTAACAAATAACTTATGGTTAACGGTAGAGCATTAAGGATGTAGAGAACGGGTGTAGGACTGTTGGACCTTCAGTAATCTCACTGGCAGATCTAAATGCAAAAGCAGGGCTGCTGGTGCCTCTTAAGCCGTTAGAAAGTGGTAGCACTAAGTACGACGTGTGATTTTTAATTAATGAAAGTAGTATGACGATGTAGGTAAATATTGAAGACTGGCTTCTGCCCGCAAAAGTTCGTCTGCGTGGTTAACTTCATTTGAGGTATATCTGTACTATGTCCTTATTTATAAAGCCAAAGAGTTTATTTATATAAACGCGCTGATCTCGGGAACTATTGGTTCGAATTGAAGAAAAGTATTATGGTATTGAATAGTCCTTTAATGGATTAAGGTTATAGGCTCACATTATGCTTTGACTAATTGCTTTTTTCGTCCTGTTCCGTACCGTCCCTTTATATCCTGCCCATCCCGTATCATTCTCACTTATGTAATATACTCGTACTCGTAGTGCCATCACATACCTTTGAGTATAAAAAGTAACATATATATCGGAATTCCTTCCTCATCCCAGGGGAACACTAAATCTTTCGACCCTAAGTTAATCTAGGGTGCCTAGCTTTTTCTAAGTTCATCGCGCACAACCGCATAGAAAAACACAAAAAATCTAAAAATCATTATTTTGGGTTTTATTACGTTAATATAGTCCCCCATATTACTTTTTCTCATTTATATTCCATGTTTAGATATCGATTGGTTATAAATTTACTATACGTATAGATATTATGTAAGTCAGTCCGTAATAATAACATTGAAAGTGGATATAAACAATTCGTAGGTGAATAGACATATTGCTATTGTTTTTCATTATTTATTTATATATCAAGCGGCAAGTTTTATCAATGAAACCTATGGAAAACACTAAATTTAATATAAAACATAATTTAAGTCTCTGACAAGTGACCATATTTAGTATTTCTTTTAAATAAAAGTGAATGTTGTTTAGTCTATGTACGAGAACGTTAATGTACACAAGAAGGCTGATTCAAGTTCCAGCAGCGAGTGCATCGGCCTTCAACACGAAGGAGCATAAAGATATTGAGCGTGCATTGTCGCGCGCGGCATTGTGTGCTCCGCGAATCGGCCGCGATAAGGGCGTCCGCCACCGGCCGCTTTGTCTCCCTAATTGTTATATTCCGAACAAAGAGCCAGCAGAAACAAACGACGTCAGCGCTTGTTAGCACCCCGACTAAACGCTCGTGTAATAACGTGTCTTCAAACAATTGTATTATACATTTCCAATACGTTAGGAAATTGACTATACGCGATCGCCCATCGCCGGCACTTGGACGCTCGCTCCGCGATATAGAAAATAATTTTATAAGCTCAAATGAAATCGCATCGGCCAGTGATTGGCAGCAATAAAAATGATGGAGGGTTGGGCAAAAATGCGAATAGCACGGTGTAATAATGAATCGGCGAGAATTGGCGCCAATACGGCGTTAATGATGTTCATTTTGGAATTTGGAACGGTTCAACGTCGATTCGTTTTAAAGTTGAGCCGGTGTAGGATCGTCCCCCGCCGGTTGTACGGCATCAATCATTTTTGGAGGGTTTCGCTTATCCGAGTTTTCTTCCTGCCTCCGTCCTCTACTTCCAACTTTTACATCGAATGATCTCCGCTGAACCAACAGAGCGTTCTCCGTAACCGCGTTTTGTATTATTTTTTGTGAATAAATAATATTATTTCTCGAGGGAAAGGGGGATTGGATTTCGTTAAATATGGTTTAGTAATTGAATTGAAATCTCTCAATGTCGACGTTCAATTAAGCTTTAGATTTTGTGATTTGCCGAGGTATTTCCTTTGTTTCGCTGTAATAAATTAATTTAAATAAGTATAATATCAATTCGACTCGGATGAATGGTAAACTTAAACATCTTATTATAAGGTAATGTTTGTTTACAACTTTCGTAACAGCTTTCAATGTCTTAATTATTTTGTAATGGACTTTCAACATTGTTCAATAATAACAGATGAATATTGTTCATAATTTTCATAGCTGTAGTTACCTGTAGCTAGTAAGCGCCACATCTATAAAATCGTCTAAGGAAGTAGTGAGTGGCCATTGATTCTTGTATGATTTTTCACACATAATAGTAATGGAACCATATTTTGCGAGAATTACTTAGATGTAAAGCGTGAGATGATGTATGTCAATTCCTAGATTTATTTATATATTATTGACATTAATTAGATTTCTTTAAGAAATAATACAAATGGGAATCAATTATATAACTACTACGACAAATACTACATTGAATCGTGTTGGTATTTAGGGCATTTTAAAAGCCTTTTATTTTTAAACACAGCTCAGAAGTTAGGAACGTGTTTTCTAAACCAAATTGTTTTATCATAATTACAGCATATCCATTACAAGCACTGTCAAAAGTGATTAATGTTAATGTCGGACGCAAGATTTTTAACTAAGTTAAGATTAAAATAGCTTAGGGTATTATAATTCGCCAGCAAGCTCGGGGCGATGGATCCGTCATCTCTCCCTACCAAATTATAATGACACATCCGCCGGGAGGTTTTAAGCCAATTCAACTTGGGCAATACCTATATTGTACGCCATGGTTTTTCCCTAAGAGCTCGCCGAAATTTCAAAGGTAAAAGATTAGAGCCAGGTTTTCTTAATGGATGTTTACGTTGGGAACTTTTGTATTATAAGTATGTAGTGTTATAAAATCGAGTAACGATATTTTAAAGTCATGTGGTGGAATGAACTTTGGCTGACTACTGAGACCTAATGGACAGTTGAAAGTATTATGATTTTACAATAGATATATTTGTTGCGTAAATGTCTTGAAAATGGTTATTCTCAACAGTATAGTTACTCCAGATGTTTATTCTTTGAGTAATATTCATTGTAGTCATTTTTAATTCATGAATGTAATGTACAAAACGCGTTTTCATTTTTGTGTAGTTATTTAATTTATATGTACTGAGTTTTACTCTATTTACCATCCTTGTACGTTAAAAAAGTTTAGTGACTGTTTGCCGTCTGTAATGATTCAATGCGTATAAATTTTGCAAATGTGAGTGCATATAGTCTATGCTTTTAGACTCCGGAAAATATGAAACTCTATTCAAATGGATTAGAGAATGAAGCGAACAGAAAAGTAAAATAACACAAAATTGAGCCGGCATTTATACAAATGAGCGGCAGGAGTGCGCGGAATGTGTCGTAATTCAATTTTTTCAAAGCGATACTAATAATAACTTCCGATTCCGCAACTCCAATCCAAACAATATCGATTCGCGAGGGTCCCCGTAGGAAACAATTTGTGGTAAAAATCCGCACTGATAGACGCACGATATGAGCAACGGCGGGATTTTTTACTTATTTTTTATACTGCGGGGGAGATCGCGAGCGGCTGATCTTTGTTTTATGAGAACGATTAAGAAAAGCATATTTGAAGTGTGTACTCGGCTTTATTTGCGCCCCGAGAGGGAAGCCACGCTTCATTGATCTGTAATCGTTTTTCACATTTTATTGCTGTAGTGCCTTCGTTACGCGAGGGTTATGAGTGCGCTAGGGTGGCTTGATTTCGTGTGTTTTGTGGAAATTAGCGAAATTAAAATTGGAATCTCGTTCGCGACATAATTCAGATTGTGCGAGAGAGTTGGCGTTGAGATCCTGTTATTTTCTCACTTAATTTGGCGGCTTTTAAGCGTTGTATTGTGGCGCGAGGCGTCTGCTCGCCGAGTGATTAGAATGCTAAGTACGCGCCCTGAAAGGGTTCCCTTAATTGTGCGGTGCTCGTGTTGGACCGCACCGCTGTTCGCCACGGCGTCGCACCGCGCCGCGGCAAACATCGCGGCCTCCACCGCGCAACACGCCGAGCAAGACAATTGAGCACGTCTTGTGAAAGGATTTTAAGAGCTTATTTCATACAATTTTAAGGAGGGTTCTGCATACATTATAGTCATTGTGTATGGTATGTGACGTGTATACGAATAACCCTATCATATTTGTGGGTAAAAATGTATTATTTATGGGTTTTATTACATATTTACATATTTTCATTATGCAAAATATACTAAGAAGAAATAAATTGACATTTGACGATGAGCTGTTACGTATTGTACAGTAACAGTTTATAAATAAGCTGAATATATTGTTTTTTGTCATTATGACATTGTGGTGGAGTAATCTGGATTTTAATAACTATAAGATGAAAACTTGAGATCTTGAGTTAGTCCGTGTTTCTTGTTATTTATATTCTGTGTAAAGCTGAGAGCAATATTTGTGTAATTTTTGCTATAGCTCCGGAAAAACCTATGGTTATAAAAAAGAATATACAGGTATATCAAGACTGCTATCGAAAACGAAGCCGGGTGGTAGTTTAAGCGAATTCAGACACAATGCGACAGAAAATGTAGTGTCGCTTTTTTTGTTATTTTTTCCTATGGTCTTATTTGGGTGGTAAATACATTTTTTTCCTAAAATAATAGTGTACACCCTTTTATTTATCAAGACTCTAAGGTATAAAAGAGTTTATTATTTTAAAAACTATGGATTTACCACACAAAAAAGATGATATTTAAAAAATCATAAAAAAATTGTCGCGTTTCTTTGCGAAATTTTTAATTGCATTGTGTTTGTAGTCACAAAAACTACCACCCGTTTTCGTTTTCGGTAGCAGCCTTGATATACCCTGTATAAGCTTACTAGAAGTTTTTAACTACAACTGGCTTGCTTTGTTATGTGTGATTCAGCGTGACAAAAGTATATTTAAGCTAATGTAATAGATGTGTGGTAAGAGTTTGGATATTAGTCAAAGGACTGTATTTATTTGTTCATACTAAGTTTGTTCTTTTTACCTCAAATGTTGCATTTTTATTTAAAACATCCAAGCGCTGTAAATTTCGCCAAAGATACATATAACGGCCAAAAAATTAATTGCAAGTGGCGTCGCCGCGATTTAGACGACCGAAATGTGGTCGTTAGTGCGAATTGAACGAAAGGGTGGGGTGGCTTTGCGCTTCCCCAATATAATTAAACTTTACTTCAGCGACATTTTTGGAAATACCTATAGAGCGTACATTTACGAAATGAATATTCACATTCGAAAATTGCCGCAGAACGTGACATGTTAAAGTAATCAGTTATTTCAAAAATTAATTTCAAATACAGCATACAATTTTACAAATTAACGCGGCACGGTCCTTTTGTTTTGGAGGAGCATGGCGCAAAATAAAGGCGTATTAATTATTCAACGCCACACTCGACGCAATCAGAATAAGTGGTGATGTTTCTGTCACCGGGTGCGGCCGCGGCTGTGGCGGTGGCGGTGGCGGCGGTGGCGGCGCGAGCGTCTCGGTCTCGCACGATTAGAATTCTTAAGCCGCGCCGAAGGCTCTTGATTAGAGGAAATTAAAATCATTATACTCGGGCGCGCGCCACAATGCCGACGTAAAAATAAGCGGGAAACGCACATAAAGAAGGAGGCCCGCCGGAAACGGAAGCGGCACCATCTTGGTGCCGCCGGGCGGGAAAACAATGGATTCGTTAATTAACATTTTCTTACGCCTCGCGGCTGTCGAACGAACGGTTTATCGGACAAAATATTTATGACGCAGACGCTATGAAATTCCAACGTAAAATTGCAAACCGTGCCCTCCTCAACGATTGTTCGTGATACGAACGCTAGTTCAATTAGTTTTCTGATTGTGGAAATATTTTTTAATGTTGAATGCATTCCATATTTTTCACAGCACGATAAAGAACAAACACGAATATTTCTGACGAACTATATGTATATGTTAAAATGAAACGTGACATGATCGAACAGTTCGCAACTGACACAAAAGCGGAAAAAAAGGCAAAAACACGAGTGCGTTGGTTTTGATTGGCTATCTACGGCGTGCATGCGGAACAATATGTCAATGAATGTTGAACATTTGGTCGTAAAGCCGTAATAGAGACAAAGTGGCGCCCGCGGCGGCGGCGGCTGGTAGCGGTGGTGTACGGCAGGCCATGGCCGGTGGCGCTGCGTGAAAAACGGCTCGCATCAATAACGCGATATCAGTCAATGGACGCGCCCTGCGTTATCGATGACTGATTGATACAATTTTGTTACGTGTTTGTTTTACGTGCAGATGTTGTGTTTAATATGACGTAGAAAGAGCATTAACTGATTATAAAACTATACTATGGGCATATTTAATCAAATTTCAAATTATTTACAATAATTTTGGCCCACTTTAACATAGCAGTATTAGTGGAAAAATTGCCGAAGATGAAGCCGTAGAAAATATTAATCCGTAATTCAGTCTTAATATTTTTAATAATTATTTAGATACAATAGGATTATAATTAAACATTAAAATGATTACATTCCAAGTTGATGTAGTGAGCCCATTTTATATTCGTTGATAAAATAAATATGTACATATATCCTTGATTCCTTTGAATTCCTACGAATGCGTAAAACTACAATTTGTAGATATGATATTATAAAGCAAACTCTATTCCAGTACAGTAATTGAGTGGAATCAGACAGCAATACATCGATATCGACACGCAGCCGTCACTATAACATTGGACATTCATCGGGCTTCTATTGACCTCTTGACAGAGTGGCGTCATTTGTTACGTGGAGAACGCTCCGAATGCACTCGCCCGTTTGGCCCCAACAATGTGACTGATAACTGTAGTTTACATACGGTTTAACTGCCCGTTTTGTTTTATTTGCGTTTTGTTTACGCAATTTTATTTAGTCATAATAATGGTTTGCAAATAAAATTCTATGGGTAATGAATTAATGTCAAGAGAGATTTTGAAGATTAACACAGTTTCGATGTCTTAATAAAAGAGTTCGTGTATCAATAAGGACACTGTCTTTGTCTTTGACAAGAAAGAAATGGAAATGACATCCTTATTAGGTTATCTCTTTTTAATTGAGACACTCACGATTTTCGAGGCTAAAGAAGACATTTATAGAAATTTGTTCTACCAATTCAGCCGCAAGCCAACATGGTTGTAATAAAGCCGAAGATTTTATTTGGGGACACTTGTATCTAAAGATATCAGAACGAATTGAAAAGAAAGTAAACTATTTATATTTAACAACGTGCTGCGATCTTTAGAAACCAAGCAACAAGAAAATAATTATAATAGACGTATATATTTAGAATTAAAATGTAACAATGATATATCACTTAAAACATCGCACTGATGGCAACTGAAAATATATTATAGTTATATAAATAAATAAATAAATATTTAAATTCTGGAGTCGTTTGAAAATGAGTTAAATAATCATATCCTGGCAAAGACGGGACAGACCATTAGTATTTTATATAAAAGTTAGTATGATTTAACAGCCTCCACGAAAAGTTATTACGAGCGGTGTATAAAGCATTTTTGTGTTTATATAATTAATTGTGGCGTCGTCCCGTACTGGTTGGATTTAGCCAGTTGTAACAGTGCAGTAAACCGTTGTTAGTGGTGGATTACCGCCATTAACCGCTACGGCGGCTGTAAAACGCTTGATCGATGCGCACCCCGATGTTTATTGTCTATTATTATGGACACAGTCAGGACTCGGAGGGACGCCGGTGGCGCACTCTGCACGGTATTGATTTAACGAGTTAATTTCTTAAGTTTTAAAATTATCGATGGAAAATGTTTGGTATAAGGCGAAGACAAAGGATTTTTTTGCATATTATTGTCATTTCTATAGTAGTTATAAGTTTGATTTTAGATATGTTTTGCGGGTATTTTATAATGAACATACGATTTTTTTTGTTTACCAAATCATTTGAATAATATACTTCGATAGTGCGATTGTCTGTATTTATTTAATAAAATAAAGGTATCTTAATAATAATAAAAATTCGTTATTATTACACCACAAAACATAAAATAAAAATGTGAAGCAGATGTACATTTGGTGAAACAATTGGCGACTTTATTGCTAACAGCGATCTCTTCTAGACCAAAAATAAAATAAAAAAATGTTAAATATTAAATTAAGTTCAGTAAAATATAAGCATATAATATTCAAATAATAATATTTAAGTAATATACGTTTTGTGATGTAAAATGTGTTTAAAAAGGGATGTCGCAGATGCGAGAGAAATAAATGCTTTACGCAGAAAATCATAAATAAAATATTTGAATATAAGGACGTGGTACACCGCAGGTACCGCAGCCGCCGCAGCAATTGTCTCAATTATTAATTGTAATTTTTGACGGGCACCTGTCAATTTGGCGGTGCACAACCCTTCCCTAATCCGGGCCAAGACGCGAGCTGGCGGCGCGTCTCCTTAGCCGCCCCTCGGAATAAATTAGCCTCCTCCCGACCACATCGGGATATAAAATTTTGAATATGAATGGAAAATTTTGCATTTGTAATAAACCGCTTTACCCTGTAACGCTGCAGATGCGTACTTGAGCACTGGATAAAAACGGAATAGCTCCCGATGTCGCTCCTCAGGTGGCCCGCCATAAATATTTATTAATTATTTTTTCAATAATCTCTCGTGCGCCGCGTCCTCCCAGCACGGAGGGATATCTCCACCGTTAATTGCTTTTTGTTTCATTTGAATAAGTATTGTTTTTGACTGCTCAAGCGTGACGTTGAATTTTATAAAATCTCGACGATGAATAATTTTGTTGAAACAAAGTTAATTGAATCCCTTATTGATTCTAGTAATTTTTGTTTGAAACTTTCTTGTTGTCCGTTAATGATTTTATTTGCGTTCAATTATAATTACCCGAAAATTAAATATCTCCCATCAGATCTTACTACATGTTTTAATTAAACATTTAATTACAGCTCTCAATAATAATATTTTTTCAGTATTCATATCGTACTTTTGATTTATGAAATAGTATAATACATTTGTAAATAGTTTAAAAATGGTCTACAAAGAATATAATAAGAGTTCTTAACTAATAATATCTCGTTCTTTTCAGACAAAGAAATAAAAAACAGTTGTATTTTACCAATCGTCTCGCTTAATTGATTTTATAAATTGAGGGAAATCTTAAAAGAGCACATTTACATTCGTTGCACGACTCTGATTCGTAGCAATATCCGATTCCTTAAAACAGATTGTATACATTAGAATAGCTTTAATAGTATTCAATCTTGTATTAAATGCAGTGAGATAGAAAATTCGGATTATTATAAAAATTAATGTAATGCATCTTTGCAAAATAAAAATAGTTATATTTTTTCCTTTCTAAATATTTTAATCGTAGAAAAAAGCAGTCTTCTTGCTTAAATGCAACAGCTAATTGAAATATTACCCTATGTATACGTATAATTAGATCCGTGCCGGTTTTAAAACTAGGTTAAACAAGATGAAGCTGTAAAGTAAAACCTCAATTCGCAGTCTAAAAAACTTCCAGCAATCTGTTATATTAAATTTTAAAGCAAAATTCAATAAAAATAACATGAAATAGAATTTCCCGAAACCATTTAACATCGAATCCTGATAATTGTGCACGAAACCTATATGCGACATTTATCTACGGGCTGTAGTGTATGATTTTACTACCGTGGGGCAGTGTTGAACGATTGTACCAATTTATCCACGTAGCATACGGCAACCGCCCCCGGCGATGTTAATTTTTTATTTGATCAAGATAGTTACCGGCGCGGGTAAATAGTTTCGTAATAAAGCCAATTTTTTGATAATACCATACTTTTACGTGAATTTCGAGTGGTCTACAAGGAGTAAATTATACGAGTAGTCGTGTCATTTTGTGAGCAATTTGAAAGTCGTTTGATTCCAATTTATCTTGCTTTCTTGTTAAAGGTTTATTGATTTTAAAGTCGTGTTGTTGAAGCGATTCCAATTTGCCTGTTTAGTATTAAAGTTGGTCGTTCTTTTGTGTAATTTTAATGTAATATTCGAGTTAATTTTGCACGAAACTACTTAATTTGTGTAAGATAATACATTTTAAATAAATTCGGATATTCTATGTTTTAACTTGTTAAGATCGCAACAAGGTTTTTATTTATATTTTAATAAATGTTATAAGTTATGGAATCTATTCGATAATCTGTACTGTATAATAACACAATTGTTTAATAGAATTCTCGTGAAAATTTCTCAGTAAAAATGATTTTACATCGCCCGAAGGTTGTCCTATAGATCCTGGCTATGCAGCTAATTATGTATTTTTCTTAAATGCGTGGAATTGAGTCTAATGTTATTAATATTTTCATATCTAGGGTTAAAACTTTAATGTAATCTGCTTTGGAATCTAACTACCATGGTGGAAGTCCTACCGGCAATTTGTCTTTTAGCTATTGTTATTCACAAATTGATAATCGATGATGGTCCACAAAGGCGCGCTAACGACTTGGCATTACTTGGCAAACGTTATCAATCTTGGCTGTGATCCGCCGCGCCAAGGTCGCAATAACACACAAAAGACGTCACCGCAATGTCAACTGCGCTGATGTCCTACCGATTTATTAGCTCGGCCTTGATTTCCTTTTTATCTGGTGAAATAATCACGAAAATGTGTTCTTAAAAGGCATTTATTTGAAAATTACGGTGATTTATTTATTGAACGATAGGAGACCCGACTACTAACATTTTCAGTTCAAGTCAGGGCACACAAATCTTTCTTTGTAAAGTTAGGTAGGTGGTCTGAGTTAGGGTTTAAAAAACTTACTCTAAGCTAGCCGATTAAACTGTTCCAACATAGAAATGCTAAAACAGTTTAATCCTAAAATATTCATTCACACCTAGATAGGTATAAACATAAACGAATATTTTCCGTAACAGTTGATATGAATAGGTATACGTTTTCATTTACCCCAATGATTGACACTGACAAAATTAAGGGTTCGGGCGGATCGAGTGGTAGTGTCGTACAAATGTAGTTCGGTTCGGTTCAGCGATAAACATCGGAGTAACAAATTAACCGGAGCGGGTACGGCACGAGGCCGACACGGCGCGGTCGACACCTATCGCGCCATCTACGCGGTACGCACCATAACGACATTGATTAAACTGATGTTACCGAGCCGTGGGAACTGTTCGTGCTTCTGTTTTATTTGTTTATTCACGATGGATAGCTGTTGGCAACAAAGCCTGTCCTATCGGCTATTTTTTTATCTCATTTGTGGCTATGCTGCGGTTGGTTTGTTTTGATTGGTTTGAATACACTGCATAGAAAATTAAGAGTGACTGGATGGCTTAAGTTTGAAGCGTGATCATATGCTTTAAAACCTAGAACCTTATACAAGTACCTAAATATATGTAATGCAACAACCAAATAATGAAAGAACAGGTCATTATTTACTCATTAACGAAGCTATTTGTAAATAGAATCCAGTTTATAAAGACCCTTGCGGAATAAATGACCTGGGAATGGCAACGGGTTTGACAAGTTATTAGGGATTATTAGCGCTGTTTCGGCGTAGCATCGGTTTAATAAAGATGATGAGTGAGTTGATACACCAGCGGTCGTAAATCATTAGCCGCCACGACTGTGACTGCTGTCGCGGAATGTCACAGTTGCTTAAATTCAGTAATGCAACTAAGATTATAGTAAACTTATCCATAAAGACTAAAGTACATGATGCCACACGCTGCAGTTTACAAAAATGCTGAAATAAAATTAGAGACCGAGCGTTTTGATATCCATATTGGGGTAAAAAAGTGTTTGTGGAATCTATACAAATTTGTCATATGCAAATAAATTATGTAGCGTTGATTTGAAAACGTAAAGGAAAACTCTTGTAGTAATCATTAGAAAAAGGCAAAATACATTGTAGAAGAATTGAAAATAAAAAAAATGTTGACTAATACGAGTGTGTAATTGAAGTACAGTAAGTAATAAAGGCTCGAAAACAAAAAATATTATTTTAACGAATAAATATTGTATGACAATAATAAAAATCAGCGTCTTATATTGTTGTACTACCTTATAAAGCAAGAAAACATATATTTAACTCTAATTTTCCCACACAAATGTCCGCTTGTCGTCACCACGCGAGGATATCACCATAATGCACGTATCGCGTGAAATTGAACAATATCTTCGTCGATTGACTCGGCTCAAAGGAAATGAATAGATTTCATTTTAGTGTCATTTGTAGAGCTAATGGCGCCTCACACTAATGCCGTGGTGAAAGGTACCGCGTGTAAACATAAGGGAAGCAGTGCACGCGTGCAGTTAGCCTACTGACACATGATTAGCTATTGATATTGTTTATAAAATCTATCTATGATCTATCTAATATATAATTTGAAGTATTCTAAGGATAATTTAGGTACATTTTTTTGTATTGCTTAAGGCATTACCTTTGTGTAAATGCACTATGGTTATTTCCCAAAACGACTGAAACTTGCGTAAAAATTTTTCTTCAAGTTTACTATTTGCTTATAAAGTTATAAATAAGCTGGAAAAATGTGTACGATTCTTATGGAGCTACTTTAAAACACAATTGAATAATAAACCAAAAACAGCTTAAATGGGGCGCTATCATTCCCTATATAGAAAATAAAATTATACTTTCCCTTTCAATACAAAATTGCCGCCGAAATTGTAGCGTGTCCCGATAAAACGCAGCTCAATTACATCACAATGTCTTCTTTGTATTTTCCTCGAAAAAAACTGTTCGTAATAAATAATACCGTATGTCATTTCTCAGCACGTATGAAATTTATAACACACGGAACGATTTCGAAGAGCAATTTATTTGTAATAGAGCCGTGCGCCACGGCCCGCGCGGAGTAGTGGGGGCGCTACAAAAAAAAACCTTTTGACTTTGGACAAAAATGACTGTCATTGTTAACTGAATATTTTAAAAAATATATACTTAAATATTATCCTATGCCTATTATTATGCTCTCTAATAATTGCGTATTAGTGGCAAATAACGAATATAATAATTTAAAAAATGCAAGCGATACTATGTAAAATATATTATTACCATTGTACTAACGAGAAAAATCTAGGTATTATATAAAAGCAGAAGAAAAATAAGTACAAAATAACATCTATAAATAAATGAGAAAATCAGTAGTGTACATAAAATAGAAAAAATGATAGCAGGGTAAGGGTGGTTTGTGAGTCGAGCGGCGCAGACGATTTGTGACTTAATCACTTTATTGGCAGCGAGGGAGCCGGCCTTATCGGCAGCGAACGTCCAACAGTCCCGTTGATGTATGAGTAAACAAGCTTGCACTTTTCCTCGGCGACTTTTGGCGGTCACACAGGCCATAAACTCGTCGCCAAAGTTTGGATTGCGCTTGTGGGGAGACCTGAGTGCTGTTTTAGCATCGTTTTTTCGTTTTAAAACATTTAACGTGTTTGTTTACCTTCTTTCCGTCGTCTTCGTTGCAGTCACGTGCATCTGAAACGAAAATAACATCGTATATTAACATTTTTAATATAATAACGGGAAAGGGTTCGAGCATTTCCATACCCGAAGCGGTGATTAGCCACAGCGCAAACTACGCCACGTACCGGACCTAAATATGTTTGTATTTCGGCTTTGCCGGTACACACACCCAATATCGGATCCCTCCTGAGGATCAGCCATTACGTAGCCTCTTAACGGCGGACGGTTTTAATTAAAAACTTCTTGCATTAGCATGTGTCCGCCTAATCATGATACTAATCCCTTCAAAAATATTATTTAATTTCGTTCAAGAGTATTATCCGGTCCGTTTTTCGGAAACCGGAAAACGAATTAAATTTACCCCGGGGTGGTTCAGTTGGTTCGTTTCATTTGTGAAGGCTGTCGATGATTGTGATTTTACATATTACGAATATTGGGGAATATTATATGTGCATCACAATTGGGTCAGACTTCCTAAACAAACAATACATCAAGTGGAGTAGCGCTGCGGAGTCTTAGCCGCCGATAAACAAGCGCAGGTGTACCCGCTTCAACCGCTGTCCGGACCAACTTGGAAAGTATTCGTAAGCGTTCAAACATACCGGTCTCGTTATGCATGCCTCGCTGGGTTTAATCACGGGCCAACCCCGCCCCGGGCGGAGCTAATGTTTTCACTATGTATTTTTTAAGTGCCGCCAACTTTTGTAAGTATTCGGTTATAGCCTGTATCGTATGTGTTAGCTGAACAGTGTACCTACCGTTGCCGAGGCAAGATATCAATTTGTTTTTCTTAGTTTATTTAAATTATATGACGAAAATATAACTCCTCATATACATGGCTGAGGTAGAAATATTATTTGAAATCGAATTCAAGATTTAAGATAAAACGCGAGAACCATTTTAATGATTGTTAAATTTAAAACTTAATTCGAGATGACGAGAATTATTACGAGCGGTCCAATATTTATTATCATGAATTTGGAATAGTTTTCAATATTCGAGTATAGGTTTTATTAGAACCCTTATTTAATCAGAGAAAATAGTCTAGACCTCAGTACGAGTAATCAAATACTATGCACATGTTTAAACACGTCTGAATACACAAGCGTCGATGCTTCATACGGACGTATAAGTTTGGATATAGATTCGAAGGTCCTCAAACATCTATTAGGTGTATCGTATCCGACATTCGCCCACATCTTGGGGTCTATTGTAACTCGTGTCCATATTGACACAGTGTCCCGCCGATTGTGCGCAACCGACAATGATCCCTTGTCAGTGCGACTGAATTCAGCTCTTGTCCATGCCACAATGATCATTGAGAATTACAATATCCATTGAGCAGCACGCGTCTCGTCCATCCGACGGTTTAACTGATAACAGGTCAAGACGAGCCACCATCCACGGAATATTAATCACCAGTTGCCTTTCAATTTTGTTTGACTTGGCGAAAAGTTTCGTCTTATTTATTTTTTATCAATTTCACTCGGGCGCGCATTAAAAGCGTCGCCCTGTTTTATTATAGGGACGTGAATTAGCAAAAAGAGAATGGATTTTGGTTGTGATTATGTCAAAAATAATTAATTATTATCGATTCGGTTGCGGGCAGGGGAGCGGATTGATAGAAGGCACCGACTGTAGAGCCGCTCTTTAAAATTGGAAAGCTAATTACTCGGCTGCGGAGAAAACCCCGCTACCGTGCGGAGTGCCACCCGGTATTGAGAAATTAAATCACAAGGATTACTTATTTTGAATAAAACTGGATTAAAACATTATGCGTACGAGTATTTAAACGGTAATGAAGCCAATCAGGTGAATTAAAAGCCTGTTACTACTTGGGTTGATACATTTTTCGTGACGCATTAGGTAGGCAATAGGAAACAATTAAGTATGTTAGAATAGATATTTTTTTCGAGTTTCCGTTATATTATTGGAGTGTCGGTGAAGACTGGAATCCATGGTGTACGTGCAAAGAGGCGACTCATCATGTTAAGTTTAGAATGTGTGAGGGTGGGTAGCGCCAAGGGGCACGCGTGAGGAGCTCAACGGAATTTCTTCATTCATTAAGCTGCACAGCTCCGTGATCGGCCTGCGGAAGGGCTCGCTACATTGTACACATCGCCGATGAGCAAAACTTTAATTTAGAGCGGGGTACCTGCGACCAGCCGCCTCATTCATAATAATGAATCTCACCCTCTGTTTAGTTTCTAACCACTTAACTGCTCTACTGTATATATTCTTCTGTTTGTCTCAAATATAAACCTAAAATACTCAATAAATCAAATGGTTTAAGTCAAAAGGAAAGTGCCAGTCATCAGCCTCTTTTTAAATTAACGCCATTAGCTTTGAGATTTCCTCTTCAGAATAGAGTGTAAAAATTGCTTCTCTCTGTTCGAGCGCCTCCAGTAATTAGTAACGCTCCAGTTTTATTTGTTGACGTTCATTATTCGTTGATTTTGAGAGCTGTGTGCGACTGGGACGGAGATATTTCTTGTGTGAAATAGAAAGGGAGGACGGCGTTCAATCGAGAGGTTGCACCTGCCACCGCACGAATTTGCAATTTAAATTCTGAACGAATATTCCAGAGGACCTCCTTAACACGACATCTGTTTAAATCGACGACGATGGAGTGACTGCTGCGGTCTAACTCTTTGTGATTGCTACTTAATTGAAATAAAACAAAACCCCTTCTCTAAGATTTGGGGTAACTCGTAACCACTGGTTATTATCACTTGCAATTGTATAAATTAGAATTTATTGATTTTATTTTGAAGAGACTTTATGACGTTTTTGGAGCTCAAATCACTTTCTTATTTTGGAAAATTTGCAATCTCTCACTCTACTCTCAGATCTGGTTTAAGTATTTCCAAATAAATATATGTACTTTTACTTTATTTATTTGGAAATACTTAAACCAGATCTGAGAGTGCCACCTCAAGGATCGATATCACTAAAGACGTGCGAAAATAAGACTCAAAATTGGAAATAAAGCGAACCAAAAATGAAATTAGACTTGAACACAAAATATAAACGCAATAAGCGAACCATCAATATAATTTTTCCATCTAGCAATAATTTGGCAAATTGATTGATCCCTCTGTGGCGGGATGATGTATGGTGAGCGGCAGTGCGTTGGACGTGGTCGGCTAATAGGTGTTAGTGGGTAAATAAAGAAGCGCGGGCGGAGCCGGCCGTCATTAATAACTATCGCCCCACGCCACTTCATTAACAATCAATCACATGTGGCTTCCCGTGGATAAGACACTTCGTTGCGCCAACGGTGGAATTTTTTCTTTCTTTGAAAAATATCCCTCTTTAAATTCTTTCTTATTATAAATTCACCGTTTTATGCTGGAAAATGTCACATTTTATTTTACGACGGTATAAATTATTGTAAATATTTTTATAAGCAAGTATTACAGTCCTCAGCGATTTTATAAACCAAGATATTACTGGAAAGCCAAAACAATATAGTTTTGTTCGTAACAAAGAGATTGTTAGTAGCGCTACGTGGCGTAGCAAACTACGTAGCCATCGTAGCACGCGCAGAGCATTTTATATCATGCTACATCCCACACTTTGTAACATAGAGTAAAAACTTGAACGTTTGTATTACATTATTCAAAGTATACTAGTTCCACCATTACTTTGATATATTTCATCTGCACGCAAATTATTGGTTAGCTTGGACACCCCAAATCCTACTAATAAACGTAAAATAAACTAACTAAGATCTTCAATACCTAGTTAAATTTCGAGCAGATTTACCAATAAAAACCCGATAATATTAATATAGTCGATTATTTTCCTAAACACGGTAAGTTTCACGCTCATGCACAAGAAAGAATGACTTGTCGGAAGGAGTTAATAATCTTATTAATTTGTTCGCATGTTACCCGCGGCGAACTCGCTGGTCCCGACATTCTTTGTAATTAATGTGAACACCTCATCTATTAAATTAGTACAAGGGCCCGTGAATACACGTGTGAACTACGGCCCAGCTTAGCAAGAGCCCTCACCGTAGGCGAGATCGCTAGCGTATGGGTTGAATGGGAGGTATTTCTAAACTGGTCATGTGTCACATAGTCTTAACAGAATAAATAAATTGTGTGTGAAGAAAATGAGGCAAGAAAATTCATTAATCAAAAGCGCAAATAAGCGAGCTCTGCTTGGACGTATTGTATGATTGATCTGGTATGAAGTATGGCAAATAAACTCGTTTGTTGTAATAGACAAGTTGTGTAATTAGATTATTTACATATTTATTACTTATATGGCCACTACGTGCAATGGAATCGATATTTATTATTTGTTTTTACCTAAAGCTAAATATTTATTAGGACTTAACATTGGAATACCCAAGACATTTACTATATTTAATAGTTGAATAATAATACAAAATAATAATTGAATGGTCCACATATGTGAGAGATAGTCGACATATAGTTGATAAACAGAGTTACAGAAAGGTAAAGCAAATAGAATTAGGACTTGGATGCAATTCCAAAAAAAAAAAAAATATTTTTTGTTTCATTGGAGAAGCATGATTCATCTCGGTTAGATTATTATTTCTTAATTTTGCGTTAAAATTAATCTAAAGTTGTCAAACATAATAATAAGACAAAAATCAACTGATTTAAATTAACTAGCTTCATTAGCACATTCCAGCAGTAGATATGTTACACTTTCGCCTCTAATATTATTTAACTATCTTTGTACCCAATTATTCAAAATCAATAACTTCAAACAGGTCATAAATATTAGTCTACAAACTACACGTTCAGATCAATTAAATTTTATTACACGCGTTAATTAAAGGGCGTCCTAAGTGAAAGATTTATTGGAGGTTTATCCTCATAACCGTAGCTTAAAGGGGCATTACTCAATACGCGACGGCTAGGCCTTTCTCGGGGCGAGGTCTGCTTAAGTGTGTTCTACACGATTATACAGCTATTCCACGGCCGGCTTTGTTATGCGTCCTTGCGTCCTTCGTGACGACGCCCGCGCCACTACTAGTATAATCTACTGCTGAATACTGAATACATACTTTAATGCTTTCTTTTGGAAATTAATTCATATTTGGTTTATACTTTGTAAAATTTGTGAAAAGTTTTTTTTTATAAACTGTGTACGAACTGTGTATCTTGGGCAAAGGGTATCGCTATTTGGACTTGTTTATGTCAAGTAATTATATGTTATCAATTTCATTATAGTTCAGAATTCAAATTTTTGGAGTAGCATCCAGGATTTTTTAAAAAATACTTTGATATCTATAGCTTATTCACTTGGGTTAGATAATAGTGACACCCCTCAGTTTATTATAAACCAGGTTGGTGTGTCCCGAGGCGCGGGTCGCGAGCCGCGGTGCAGCGCAGCGGATGGAATATTCATCACTCGGCGCCGCGTTCTTAAGATTAAGAAAAAGACCAACACAAAGGCGCGGGAACTAGTAACAAAAGCTAATTATGCCGTGTTTACTTTGTAGACAATGGTGTAACACGGCACTTGTGTGATATATGCGCAGTAAATTCTAATGCGCGCTCCTCCGGTGAGGCGTCGCCGTAAAGCCGCGCCGAATGCGGAATGATCATAATAAAGTATGATTTCTTGGTCGGGGACGCGGCCTTAACTCGGATAATCACTCCTCAGGCGTACCCATATAATTCCTTAGTGCATAATGAAAGTTGATTAACATTATACCCCGCACGCGAGCTGAGCCGCGCGCGCTCGTGTGTGTGTGTCCGCCGCAGATTCCGAGTCCTAATTAAGAGCGAGGGAGAGAGGGTCGCGGCCGCCGGCGGGGGCGGGGTATCGATCATCGTCCGCCAAGGAATCGACGCAGGGACCCGCAAAAAGGGGAAGCCCTCATCTGAAAATCAGCGTCCGACTAAGCCGGCCGGACTCGCACATGTGTTTTGATTTAAATGTACGCTAAGGGTCAGTTTACTAGGCGGGCGCGGAAACGTAACGCTCCGGGCGCGATTTGCAAATCCGATGTGAATAATTACACGGCTTACGAGCGCTTACCTACTGCCTTATATTGATTTGCATATTTTCTTGTGGCTTCACGCCGCTTGTCCATCTCACTCGGCGAATATGATCGTGGAAATGTTTTGAATAATTATTCCATTATACGTACGGAAAGGTTCGTGCTAAGTATTTTGACAGATAACTTATTGCAATGATAAATGCTCCGGTGCTTTGAAAATGTCGTTAACTTGATTTGAATTAATTGATTGGACATAATAAAATCGAAAAAAAATATGCCGACGAAACAGTATCGGGTTCTTCAAAAATATATATTTGCTGAAACAATGCAATTCAATAAAATAAGTTTACCATTTGTCGATGTGCGATCGAAGGAAAACAAACGATATAAAAAGGAGAAACACTAACAAAGCTGCTTATAAAAAACGTTGGAAAACACTTATCGCGCTCGAGTGCAAATCGTTGACTGTCACTTCAAATCCCGTTGGCGCCCGAACAAAATGGGAAAAAGTAACAAAAATAACAATCAAATAGAGCATCCCAGCAAATGAGATCCGGAGGAATGATCACGCCCGACCCCGGGGACCGGTTGCCTCTTCAAAAAGGACTTAATCTCTCAATTCACTAAGGAGTTAAGTCTTAAAAAATATTTCGATAGGCAACAAAGAGCCCCCCGGCAGCGCGAGGCGTCGCGGTGTCTTTGACACGTCGCCGCCGGATTTTTTCGCGAGATCTCTTTAGAGGATGTCACTCAGTTTGTACGGGCTTTGTCGGGCGAGGTTAAGCGCCGGTTTATTAGGATTGGCTTCCGATTCGTAAACAGAGGGTCGTCACTGATTCGTTTTCGATGTTCCGTTTATGGATAAAAAATCAAATCACTCACTGCTCAGATTTATTGGCAAAATACCGTACGCGTTTAAAACCCTATCACAATCAATATGAAAATGTGACGAGTGGGGTCGCCGACAGGCGGCGTGCCTTAATTAAGAATACGTGACAAAAGACGAGACATGCACACAAAAACAAGTTGCGCCGAAAAAGGTCCCGGATTACGTAACCCTTTTGGGCTTTTGATTTTAAACGTCGCGTGAAGTGCGAACGCCGGACCGTGGCGTCTAATTTGAAAAGAGACTTGACAAATTCGGCTTCAGGCCACCCCTCGTTTAATCGAGCTATCGCTCCACGCTACACGTGACGTCGCGTCGATATGAATGTTGATACAATGAAATAATAGCGACGAGTGGTAGGCGGTCACTATGGTTACCAGGCGGATTGGACGGAAACCCTATTTGAATGGAGCCGTGAAAGGCTTTTAGCCCCGTTTGACCGTCGAGCGCGGGTCAGCGTTTTGGGCGCTGACTGGCGCTTCGGCACCAAAGTCGGGATAATTAGCAGGCAAACAAGGAACAGGGTGCCCGCACAACTTTCGCGGACCGTTCAGGTGCTCTGCAAACACCATTGCAAGAAGTTTAACAGCAGTTTAATTGCGGAACGAAAACAGAAGCGCACTGAAAACAGTTTAGTTTCAGTGAAAAGAACCTAGTCGGTTATTGAGGTGAACGAGCATAATCAAAGCTAGTTAAAGTTCACAGTTTATTGAAAATGTTAAAATGTCTCGCACCGGTACCGAGTGAAAACAAATTTAACTTTTACAGTAGTTAATTACGCGCAATAAACTCACAGTTGAAACAATTAAACATGAATTTGAAATTGTAACATCAAAACGTTTCACAAGACCCACAACTAAATGTTGATCATATTAAGATTCAATTTATGTAAATAACTTAAGTATTATATTCTTTCGAAACACCCAAACTTTAACTTTATTAAAACCCTCTAATACAATTACATTTATATTCATAAAATGTTTTAGGCCTCTTTATAATTTTCACTCATGAATAGCATAAGTTCTATCATACATACATAGTGCATTCAATTCAATATGAACCCAAAATGCATAGATCAGGGTGCGCAGGGTCCACTTACAATTACATAAACAAAAACAACCAAAGTTCCCCTCACATACTCTTTACCCGCAGCAAGATATTGTCTTATGTTGCATTTGATATATCTTTGAAATGCATCAAACAAATTGAATCAAGTCAATATATGTTATAAAAAATGTCTTTGCACGGGGTCAAACTTTTGGACTTTTCTATATAACAGTCTTCTCATTTTCTGCGACCTTTAATTTATAAATATCAGATTCATAGTGGAATAACCGAGCATCATTTCGGCAACAGCAAATTATTTATGCAAAAATTCCATTCATGGTCGGAAAGGGTTAAGCAGGTAACACCATGGGCAGTATATCCGTTAAGCATTGCACACGGGTCCATAAATCGGACGTGTCAGCGGCAGGGCTGCGGCGACGGAGGTGCGGACAGGCCGGTAAATTAACAAGCCTAGCCGCTCCGTGACGTGCGTGCGCGGAGGTAATCCGCGCGATACGTGACAACCCTGGCCGCGATTTAATTGCCAGTTGTGGGTAGTTCGGTTAGTTGAGTTGATCAACATTAAAGATACACATGTGGGTTCGTATTTAGAAAATTGATACGGAATAAATAACACCCAACAGTCCTATACATAGTCCTTACCCCACACTATATCGAGTCTTGTGTCGTGAGTATCAGGAACTACGAGAGACTTTTCGGTGTCACACTCAGACCCGAAGGAAATATTTGTGGGCCGCACAAACATTTCTCTAGGTGCGGAGATCGAACGTGCGGTCTCTCGTTTCACAGGCGGCGTCTAACCGATGGTGCCACGGAGGCTGTCAAAATAAATGAAAAAGCTGCAAAAATTTTAGCAATTTAAAATATTTGCAATCAGTTGCGTCATTATATCAATGTTCAAACTTATTGTCAGCTATAGGACTCTAGAAGTAAAGTGAGATTAGTCAACTATCAGCGTAGATTAAGAAAATAAGGATTGGTATTTTCCTCCTCGCTATTATATCAGCCAATGCCTATTTCCAATCCTGTGATGCGGGTATTTATACTCTCCATTTGCACGATATATAAAGCAGTTAATCCGGAGAGAGTTGTCGCATGCGAGACGACATAGCCAAGTTTCTGTTAATACATAATTGGGACCAAATCCCTATTGGTAACGCAGTACAGAGGGACAGGTTTCTTAGTGCGTGCTCGGTCGGTATATTAATGAAATTAACCGACGCAATACGCACGCCAAGTTCCGAGGGAGAAGAATGTGAGTAAAATACGTGTATTGGCTTGTTGTGGAAATATTGGGTATTTGTTTCATTGTAAATACAATTTATTTCGTTTATTCAGGTCGATGTCGAGATCATTCGAGACAGCCTATGTTCAGCAGTGGACTTCCTGTGCCTGAAGAGAAAGAGATATATGTATATACTTGTATATTTGAATATTTTATAAGCTATTAAGTTGTAGTTGTGGAGTATTGATATTTGTAAGATGTATATAAGGCGGATTCAAACTTGCGTTGTACGGCGCAGCAAGGAATCTCACTAACCTCTGTGCTAGGCTAAAAGAATGCGCCGTCCTGGCTTAGGGATTTTCAAACTTCTAAAATTCGAGAGTCGATTAAAGTCATTCAAAATAATTTATTTAAGTAAGGTTAATGAGTTACTCACTTCCATTTATTTGTTAACCTAGATATATATATTTTTTACATCAATTATATTATAACTACAAAATTAAATCGGGTACAAAATAACCAAATGGAAACCAAAACAGAGGACCAAATTGAATTAAGTAACACTTACTGCACTTACAAATGTCCAAAAGCATATAAAACCGTGTATCCAGTACCAAATGACATAATAACCCAAATTAACAGTGAAACTAGCTGTTGTTACATTCATTACGGGGGTGTAATTCCCGAGCGTACCTCAGTGCGGTATCGATCCGCGCGGAGCGACAGAAAACTTTCTAGACAGCTTTTATATGCACCGACTCTTTACCCCACCAGTACACAGCTACGTTCGATCAAATGCGCCCGATCTACATAATGTACGTAACAACGACTTATTAACTCCTCAACACGTGCTGGATTACTGTTGAATTGACAATGATTTATTTTCCATTTGTTTTATGGTTTTGAGAGTAAAGAAACGATTGAGCTAGCCGGACTGACGCAAGGGATAATTCATCTCGCCGGTAGATACGTTATCGGCATGTTGGTATACTTAGCAGGTATAAACTATTTACTTCCCGTGCAAATATAAAAAAAGGACTAGTAGTAGTCACATGAGAAAAAATATTGTTTAATTTTGCATGCGGTCTGTTAGGTACTATTTTATTTATGAGGCCAAACACACACATATGTATCTCTAAATGCCAGAATACTAGTACCACTCTTAGTTGGCCAATTTTATTTTCGCTCTACGTTATGGTAAAAGGCGAGTTAATTGTGCGAGTTTTGCGAGTTAACCACCATGCCAGGTATAAAAAGTAGCTCCGAAGAATTTGTATAAAATATTATTTCGTAAAGAAAATACATTGTAAACAGACTGAAATCAAACTGGAACTGGAATCAAACTAAACCACGATTTATATTCGATATAAACGGACAGTAATTATGAACTGTAATATTCGCATACACTGTACTTGAATGATGTGAACTTAAGGTAAAAACTCGTAAGTAATATGTGAGGCCTATAGCCAGCAAGACAATCTATTTACGACTACTATCGATTGCATTTTCATAACTTAGAAAGATTGAGAGTTTCGTCATGAACAAAATTGATGTGGGTATTTCCAACAATCCTTTACATAAGGATAAAACTGATTTGGAACTGCAAAACTAACATTTACTCCTTTTGTAAATTGCGTAAATATGAGAATTTAATTCGTAAACTAAAATCTATTGTATTCTACTTATTTCCTGCCTAATTATTTTGGAAACATTAAAACATTCGTTTATATGAACATTATTAGGTAATGATTGTAATTTGTTTATTTCTCACTCATGTTAATTAAATTAATTCCCTCCAATATTTCAAAACACAAAATCTAGCGCTCAGTTCATTGAACTGTCATAGCTCTCTGTTTTGATCAAATGTCGAGAAACTTGGTAAATTATTCTCATAAAACTTTATTTAACGTCGCCATAATTTGGATGTTGGCATTATTTATTTATTTTGCGAAAGCTTAAAAAGTAATTGTATTAGACTATATTTCTGATGAAAAGTGTCCTACCTACAATCCGCTAAATATGCATCTCATGCTCTTTATAATAATCAAACCCAAAAAAGAAAAACTCCGATAGTATGGGCCTAATTGAATTTACAAATTCTTAAGCATCAGTAGTTATATATTATTTATTATAGTATAGATATTGACAATTGATTTGACACAAGAGAAATATTTGTATGGTGAAGATATATTTATTCAGGTCTTGTTCCTGAGTGTGGATTTATGTTTGCATAACATGCAACAATAGAGGAGCGATACGAGAGTGAGGTATTTTCACACAAGGAAAATGACGCTTTAAGAACGATAAGTTACTCAAATATTTGTAATTCATCAGCTAATTAGAAAAACGAATAATTACTGTAATAGGGGAGCATATTTTCACTGTTTATTTTTCGGTAAGACGTCAGAAATGACGTCACCGGTGACGTGGCGTGCATCCGACAGTTGATAGGGGTAGCATCAACATTTAGACGTACACACCGCAGCCTTATTATGTGAAGTAGCAAACGATTTATTTTGTGAATAGCTAAGCTCGTGGCCATAATAGAGTTATTTATTCAATTTTAGCCTATGCACTACATACATACTGTACTATACACACACACATAAATAATAAAATAGATAATGTTAGGTGAAGGAAAGTGTTACATTGATGTGAGTTCATGTATTAGATGAGAAGTCACAGTATTTTTAGATAGGAAACTCAAGACTATTTCTAACTTTCCATGCTCCAAAGAATTTATCAAACTAGTTTTCTCGCTATTGCTATTTGGATTACCAAATAGAACACGTAAAGTAATCGTGTTTCCATGATAATCGTTTAATTGCGTTCAGCGTATTTTGAATTATCAATTTTATGCTATACCTATAAATATATACCTACGTATATAAATGCTATACCTACGTAATTGGCATCAACATGGAATATAGAATTGTTTTGATTTTTGTTAAGGTTTACTATTTAATGCAAACAAACCGTTCAAATAAACCTTTCCTCAAATGACACAGAGATACAGAATACGGCTGTGAGGAGTAATCGTATGATCCCGTGTGGGGTAACTCTAATCAGCTATGAAAATTAGGTACCTCCACGCCTCTTCTGCTTTGTACTGTTAATGTGGAATTTAATTACTATTTCCAAATATTGTATTAAACATGGAAGGATGTAGTTGCCTTCGTCATGTTTAATTACCGTGTAATCAGTACAAAATTTATATTAATATTGGTTATTAATATTTTGATGCGACATACAAGTATAATGTGATTTGTTGTTTTGTACGGTGGCGTTAGGTAACTTATCACAAAATATTATTAAAATACTGACGAGGAATTACGTGTGCGTTCATTACATATGCTAATGCCAATGTTTTTGATTAGCTAGACATTGTGTATTAAGAGTAAAAATGTGTTTTCTTTATTACGAGCAACGGCTAAGATGTATTTCAATCTACAACTTAATTATAAATCGTAGACCACAATTTTATAGATATTGCCTACCATACACCTAGATTGTTTTTCGCTGTAGAGAAAACAATACATTTAAAATTTAGCCAAACCGAGCTATCCAACACACCTATCGGTTTTCGATACATATTTTGCACTACAGTCACACTCGGTCTCATCATCCATCATCCAATTAGCGTGGCGATCAATCATCGGGCCGATCACTCCCCTGGCTGCTACACCAATGATTTTTTCCACTCTAACCTCGCCACGTTCCCGAGGGACTTGTTAATCACACGCGTGAAAGATACGCGATGTAAAACGTTGATAGATTATTATTTGATGTTTCTATTTGTGGAATGTTTGTGATATGTGCGAATGTGAAAACGAACATTATTTTGTACTGGATTTGTATGACAGTAGCTAGTGGTATTAGCTGTATTTTTTGTTATCGCAATGAATCGTCATTCATCCTCATCTCGTCAGATGAGCATGCCATTCGCTTGATGGTAATAGATACGAGCGCTCATGGACTGTAAAAAAGTCAAATAACACCCCATCCTGAGACATATATTAAGTCTCAATTACTCTGGCTGCAATGTCCTTCAAACGGGAACCCAACAGTGCATTTACATTGCTGTTGCCGGGACTTACCTACCACCAGTAAATTTGTTTGTTGTATTTGGTTAAAAATACCAATTATAATTTTATTTATTCGTTCCCAGGATCTTCATATGAAAATGAAAATTGCAACCTTATCTTAAGACGAAAATTATAAGTACTTGTACTAGTACCTTGATGATATTAGTTAATAAAGGACCCGCCAATGTACTGTACCTATAAATCGTGTGAGCCTTAGACAGTACTATGAAGTCATAAATTATTTTATAGAACGATCAGAGATAAACAGCCGAGTGCATAAATTCGACGCTCTTTCAATCAAATGATATAAAACTCCACAAAACGGAGTGCTATAAAGAGATGAACAATAATTCTTTTTTATTACGCGCCAAAGTGGGAATCTCATTGTCGGTGAGGAAATAAATAATATCGTGAAGGAAAAAGAAAAGGGAAATAACACAACATAAAATATTAAGATTCACCCTGGATTGGCATCATTCTGCGGTCGCCACGGATTTCTTAAGGGGGCGACGATACCTACATCTTTGAATGTTAATGCTATTTGCATATCCGAAAAGTCATGAAATAAATCAGCCGCGACGGACAGCGGGGACGGCTATTCATTATGTTTTCTTTGTCTACAAGACTGCCAATTAATCTAAACAGTGCTTTTTCTTTTTGATTTTTTTTCGATTCCCGTCTAGCAGGAAACACAAATCATTCACAAAAAGAATAAATTACAAGTTGTCATATTATCCAGTTTATGTTGAATCCATTGGTTGAGTCCCTGAAATAAACCGTGAATCACAATTTACATTTGCAAATCCTCACATGTGACGAGGTGAGCCCTTGTGCGGATAATGTCAGGATACGCCATCAAATTGCGCTGTATTGTGCTCCAAATGCGAGAAAAACGGAGAAAGTGTTAGGGCAATATTTACATAAGTTGAGACAGAGGGTCTCGCGAAATACATATGAAAATATTCAGGGTCGAAGTGATGAGAGCCCTCCGGGCGACTTCCATGCATAGCCTTTATGATGGGGAAAATATTTACAGCCAGCGCGAAAACGTAATATTTATGGACCAACTGAAATAGCGAGCGTTCATGCGAGGGAACTTTGTGCTATATTCGGCTGTGATGCGGTTTATTGTTTTACATTAGGTTTGTAATAAATTATAAGTTATTGCCTGCTAAGTTTTGTGTACGTGAGGTGCGATGCAGTGGTGCGTGTGCGTCCCGCATGCTGTCGCGGCCTCCACGGAACAAGCCTAGCTCTACCGGCGTGGATTGTTTACAAACTGACAGTGCGATCGTTATCGATTGTACGGGCGGGAAAGTTTTTATGAATTAACCGTCAAACAAGTAAAGAAGAACAATGAAAAAACAAACTCTTCAAACAAAAATCGATGACAATCTGGGCCAAAAACTTGGTGGAACTTTGTCGGCAAAAAGATTTATATACTTATAAAAAAGTGAACGGGAAAAGAAGTTTTGGAAAAACTTTAAATTGCGACCTTGAACCGGGTGAACTTTGTTTCAGATTACTATTAGTGGAGTTGAAGACGGGAAGTTTTTAATGGGAAGGGGTTGTTATGCCGCGGCTGCTCGTGTAGTTAACAGTGGCGCGAGTATGACGGGGAGCTTTCATTTTTGATTGGGGAGCTGTCCCTCCGCGCGGGAGTGCCATACATGCGTATTGTGGATAGAGTGTGATGAACCGGGATCGATTGCGGACGGAGCGCGCGCCCAGTTGCGGTCGACGTCCAACTTTTGGGTCGGTTTTAATGAAACAATTCCGCAACTTCACTGAATTTGGGTCATTGTGTACAACACTTATGCGTAACGCTCGTGAACAGGCCACGCGGATTTTATTAGTTTTCGTTATTATCATATAATGCCAAGTAGATATTATTGATATGTTCAACAACTGTACATGTTAGTGACGAGCGAAATATCATTTTCGAATATATTCAAGACTAGCTGTACCCGCGACTTCGTCCGCGTGGAATGTAACAAAAACTTTATTTTTCTAAAATAAAAAAATATTTCTAAAATAAATGTAACCTAAGTTACTCCTTATTATATTAGCTACCTGACAATAAAAGTCCCATCAAAATCGGTTCAGCCATTTCAAAGATTAGCCGGAACAAACAGACAAAAAAATTCTAAGGTCATTTTCGTTATAGGTATCGTGTATATAACGATATGTGGTTGGACATTTTTTTTTATTTTCACTTTACAAACAGACACTTCAATTTTATTTATATGTATAGATTTGTTAATTATCTACTAATTCTAGCATTATTTATAAATATAGAGTTATCGATATTAAAGAAACTTTAACTCAATACATTATTAAAACATACAAATAAAAAACTTAAAAATACATACAAAAGTATTATTTAATATTGATTTTGAATCAATTGTCATTTATCATAAAGTCCACTGTAAACCTTCTTCTACAAGATTGCACCGAGCAAACTCCATCACAAGATAAGATATTTATTGAGCCTATTGCATGCTGAGCCCAAATATAAATCTCAGACAACTCATATGAAATTTAACATTGGTCTGTTATTTCGTCTACATATTTGGTGACAAATTTACAAATACGTTAGTGGCAAAATTAATTTAAGATTTTATAATTTGGCTATGTTTAACACCCTTTTTCTTTTCCCTAACTTTTGCAATCCCTATAATTCTTATATGTTTTTTTCTAAATCTTATTCAGGAACGCTAGAGCTTAGAACCTACGTTCGTTACCAATTTAACAAATTGTTTTCAACAAATTTCAAGTAAACACTCTGTGAAATTCCGTAGCTGCTCTCAGCTAGTATTCAATTAAAGAGACGAAAAAATCATCCACTCAACATAATTGCCATCTTAAAACTTGTACAATACGCCGTAAACATTTCCATAGTAAAGCGTTTGTGAGAGACAAGCGCGTCAATTGCGACCTCGTTTCCTTTATTAACTGTTAACTAGTACCGGGTGTTTATGTAAATTGTTATTGCTTTTTTAAGAAAAACGCCGTTTGACACGTCTCAAGTTCCGTTATTACTGGGCCCCGCTTAGTTCCGTCCGGGTCACAATGGGATTTTGAAGGTAAATAAGTCTTTAAAGGAGGAATAAGTAAATTAGAAGCGACAAGATAAGAATCTCCCCTATTTTTTCCGAAGGTTGGGGCGAGAAAAAAGGCGATCGCCTCGGAGCCAGTGTGCACGGGTAAGAAAGTGTGGAGAACTTTCATTACTGCGTTTTCTAATGAAATAGTTTACTCTTTTATTCTATACTTAAATACAATTATGTTGAATCGACTCAGTCTTAATTTTTAAACTTCTGGTTGTGCACAAGTGGTATGTCGATTGTAAGAGTTAATAATTACTCTAGATTTTTAAATTTATATAGACTTTAATGCACTTACTATCTTGTTGCACCATATTCAGTTTTAAGTGCTAGTGATATAAATTAAATAATTTGTATGTGTTATCAATTTATCTTTAAATCAGAAACATGGATGATGTTCCTGATTACTAATTTTTAACTGTTAAAAAATATCATTAACAACTCACAAAGAAAATGCGTAAATACCATAAATCCATGTTCTATTTGGCTAGAATTGATTTGGTTATTGTTGGTTATTTTATAACCTACATTTTTGTCATTATTTTTTTCCTTTTCTTTTGTGTGCACTCAAAATGTTAATTCTAATTTAAACATTATTTCACTAAAATAAAGTTTTATTTTAAACCTATAGCTTTGCTATCTTTCGTAATTAAAAATAATTTATCCCGAATCATAAAATCCCTCTCCATACAACTTAGCATGAAAAAAAATCTTTAAGGGTGAGTGCAGAGACACTCTCGGCCGGTATCATAACAGCTGCTTCCAACGATACCTACTTATTAAGCCATCGACCGACTGCGGACGAGCCTACCTCCGCTCTCCATTATACCTGTTCATGTTTTTAAATTACAATCTCGAGATGGATTACGGGTCAGGCAGAGCCAATTAACTTTGATAAATAGCTGCAAAATGTAGCTAAAAAGTACCTTAATAGACATAAGTTTCACAAGGAGCTGTGGCTGTTTTTGTACAGCATACAACATCCCGTTTAGGAGAAGGTATGAAAAAATTACGTTATTGGTATAAGTACATATTTATTTAACAATAATGATTGCGATTTCCCAACGTAAAACCAATTAAACGCAATATAAAATATAAAAACGAAAGTTAATAATATGTAGAGCGTAGAGTACTTGAGTGCAATTTACTAATACATATTGGTGCATATAAAAACTTTGTAAATTTTTATGATATTTTAAACCACAATAAATATATTTAAGCATCAAGAATCGGAAAATAATAGAGGGCATATAGTAAGTTCTCAAATTATGCCGTTATTAAATCTGAGACAAGCCTGTAGGGTCCGAATTAGCTTCGTTTGCCGAAGGGCTGTCTGGATGTGACAGCTGTCAAAATAATCTCATTTAAAACTGAATTCATTTATTTGACTTACGATACCGAATACATTAATGCCTTTTATTATTTTGATCGAAAGCCAATGAAGTTCCAATTGCATATTCAATTTTAGATACAAATTTGAAATTAAATATTTATGATTAAATCAGTTCATTTTGTATTTAGTTTTATGACCTGATGGAATTTTCTTTCAATATTCTTTATGTTGTTATCTTTGAGCAGTAGATTTAGTCTGAAAACATTTATTATAATATACATAAGTTCGGTTCTTTCTAATACAAATAATTGGACGATTGTTTGCGTAACGTAATGCAGTTAGTTTCTGAACAGTTAGGGGTGCAATTTCCACACGAAGTATCCTGATATCAATATGTTGTAAATATAATACATAATGGTTCGCTTATAACATGTCCTAGAAACATAAGGTACTTGTATTTTTATGAATCCCTAAAGGTATAATTTGCAAGTAATATGTCCTATCGCTTCGAGAGTTTGGTAAAGTCTGAAAATGATCTAAGAAAGCGCCGCGATTACTCCCAGCGGCCCGATGCCCGAGGCTCTAGCACCGATATACACTTCACGAGTTATGCAAATATTATGGACAACAAAAAAGTTAATGTCAATGATAAGTGCGACCCCGAGGGGACGATAGTACCGCGCTTTTTTCTTCACGCCACTCCATAGACTGTGTGGATACTTATTTGCGTCTCAGCTATTGTGTTGCCCCCTCTTTAATTTATTTTTCTTATTTTGCAGCTCGTTTGCATTGAGTGTTTATTGCTAACTGCCGAAATTCATCGCCATGTTAAGATTAGGTTGTAGCTTTTATTCAAATTTTTTTGTTAAAAATATAGTGGAAATTGAAATTTCAGCAAAACACAGTAGCAAGCGAATGTCGAATACTCAAATTTATTTATAGCACTCGTTTGGTGTATAACTTTCCACACACAAATGACAAACTTCCTCCAACTGAAATTGTTCCGGCTGTGAAATAAACTTTATTATTTTATTATTATCTATAGCTTTTTATAGCTTGACACCGAGACACGAGGAAGGAGTTTATCATTGTTAGTGAGTACACCCTGAAATATCCTCACTAACGGAAAAATTGGTTACTAGTGGTAGGTCACTCATATGCGAGTGGCCGCCTGGGTAGGTGCCATCGCAATGTCTATATCTCAGTCAAACAGTAAATGCACTGTTGTGTTTCGGATTCGAAGGACATTAAATTAAATTAAATTACACCCAACAGTCACATACATAGTCCTGACCCCACACTAATATCGAGTCTTGTGCCGTGGGTATCAGGAACTACGAGAGACGTTTCGGTCTCACAAACACCCAGACCCGGAAGAAATATTTGTGGGCCGCACAAACATTTCTCTCGGTGCGGGGATCGAACCCGCGGCCTCTCGTTTCACAGGCGGCGTCTAACCAACTGCGCCACGGAGGCTGTCCTGTGTGTGTGTGTGGCGCACATTGTAGCCAGATTAACAACTGGACATATTGAGACTTAACATCTTATGTCTAAGGATAGCGAGTGCAGTGGAATGCCAAGCATTGCTTTGTAATCACATGTTTTTTTTTGTTTTGCTCAGGTTCTGGTTCAGGAGCGGTCGTATCGCTTACCATTAGGCACACGGCATGTTGTCTCGCCATTCATTACAATTTTTAAAAAACGAGGTGTGTCTTCGAACTGACATGTATTACAATCAAAGGACATTAATAGTAATAATAAATTAAGCTCCTAGGCAAACTTATTGAACAAATAACTTACTGACTGCAAACTGTTACTTGATATCAGTTTTCAATCAAATTTTCTTGAGGATGGTGCTATAAAACGCCCTCGTTAAACTTAGCAACAACGCCAGAGCTAGCATCTCTAGATTTCTTATGTACTGTTTCTGCTAATGAATTAGAAAATTTCTAAAAGTATTGTTTTAACATAATATTAATAATAAAGTGATGTCTTTATCTGTATCTGTATCAGCCTATATACGTCCCACTGCAGGGCACGGGCCTACTCCACAATCGAAAGTACGATTTAGAGTGGTTAGGCCATATAGTCCACCACGCTGGCCTAGTGCGGGTTGGCGGACTTACATACCATAGAAATTCTTATGAACCGCTATGGTATGCAGGTTTCCTCACGATGTTTTCCTTCACCGTTTTAGTGCGTGGTGATTGACTAACAAATGTCTTTATACTATTTAAAAAACAAAGTCTTTTCTGTTCAATGTTAAAATAAATCCTAACTGTCATTTTCCATTGAATTGTCCTCAAGAGGCGCCTTAGAGTAGTCTGTAAAAAGCGCTTCACTCAAGTACCTGGAATTAGGACTTGTTCCCAGCGTGGGGGCTGCGCGGTTCCCATTACCGTACCGAATAATCCCCTAGCGTTTAATGTGGAAAGTCAACGAACCCCGCCACTCTTAGATATTGTGATTTTTAGTTTTTACTACATTGAGGCAGATCCCTTAATATTTTTTATGAATAAGTCTATTAAAATATTTTAATATATTAATCCGTGGTACTTTATAGCTGGCTTCTTTGGCTGTAAAAGTCTTTATCAGAGGTTATTTACCGCTTTTGTCCATTGATTTGTCACCCGTTGCTATGGAGGGAAGTGGATAAAAATATTTCCAACTTCTATTATTTACCTCATGATTAATTTCGTTGCGGATTAAAGACAAGTTAGACACACCCAGAGACTCGCCGAGGTGCAATGTTAGGTGTCAATAAAATGCGTGCCACTGTTGGTCCTGGCTTACAGGAGTTGCTGTAGCGGGTGTGAGGGCGGGACCAGTCTCAAAAAGTCTATTAAAAAAAATATCAAGCCTTTGTGATAAATCTTCATATCTATTTTATGTACAGTAGGTTTTTTAAATGCTTGTTTATTGGCTGTTATTTATTTTCTATATCTGCTTACTTCCTGCTGCAGTACTCGAGCAATGAATCATCTTGAGATTTTTGATAGGAAAAGTATTTAGCTCAAAGAGTGAGACTGGCTACTTTCTATTCCAGAAATAAGAGCAGTTGCACAACACCAAGGCTACAAGCAAGTTAATTCAAATTAATTCCCTTGGCAAGTTGATCAGTGGAATGTTGCTGCGAGACTAAGTCACCTACTAACTCATCTGTACGGATCGATTCGCATCTCCGCCGGATCTTAAGTAGCGTGCCGTGCGCGAAGTTTTACATGCAAATGAATTAATTCTTCGCGTCAGAGTGTTCTCGGGCGGTGCATCCCGCGATGCCTCGTTGCATTTATAATATGAGTTCATTACCTCGCCAGCGAGTCTGCACCGTAATGGGTTCGGAAGAACGTTGCCTTCAATTATGTGCGGGATATTAAATCGCTGTATCTATTGGTACATGTGTGTTTTGTTCGGTTGCTACACGTTTTGGGTGAGAAAATTGTTATAAAATCAGCAAATGAGTGTTGTTTTTATAGTATAACATTGATTTTACCGGTCTTCCGGTCTATAACTTTTCGTTTATGCCTGTTACTTAATAAACTACTCTTTGAAAACTATTTTTCGCATAACAAGACGTTTTAATAAGCCGTTATAGTTTCGGAGAATACAATAGTAATAAATATTTCACAATTTTACTTTTTTGTGTTACATCGGTAATGCGGTCTATTTTTGAAATTAAATAACAAAATAACAAAGTGTACCAACACTATATTCAACCGTTCTGTGGGAACAATCCTTAATATGTACATGAATCTGATTTAACACTGAGGTACATTTTTTCTAATGTTTTGGTTGACTTGTGAAGCAATTGTGATATCTCGTTGAGTAATAGACATATTGATCATGCTATGAAGCTAATAGCGCTACGAAGATCTTCTAATCTATTTCAAATATTTAAATCGCAAATGTCTATGTCTCGGCGGAGTAAAACCGTCTGTTTATTAAAAAATCTTAAAAACAACCTGTTAAAAGAAAAGGGAGGTTGCTTTTAAAATTTCACGAGCCATTCACTCGGTTAACATATTTTCCTTGAGGCGTCGCGGGCGCGTGTGCATTTTTAATTTTTATATCAACTCGGGCGTAGATGACGCGTTGAATTTTTACTGAAGCTGCCACTTTCTATCTTATTAACAGGGCCGGGTTAATTGAGCGGCTAGATTAGCCAACCGCTGTGTTTGGGTAAAGCCGACTTTATAAGTTAATTATATTATGGAATAAAGCTATATACTGTAGATATTGTGTTAATAAATAAGGTATAATTTTATTTGACAACATAATTTATTTTTAAATGCGCTGGGTATCTTAAAAATACACTGCTTAATATGCTTAATTTGAAAATTTTCTTGTATTAATAAAAAATCTTTAAAATATCATATTACGTATTTTATATTTCTAATTTGATGAAAATATTTATACTTAGCAACGGTATTAAAACAAATAAGTTGCACGGTTAAGCATGAATTCAAACAATGCAGATATAAAGTTACGTATTCTGTAACCCTAGTCCAAAACGTTAGTAAACGTTTATCGTCAACTTTCCTTAAAAGAAAAAGTGTGATAAAATCCGTCCGTCACAGCTAATAAAACATAAACCCTTCCGATATGTTTATCACGGGGCGGGCATGATTTAGAGCGTGACAGCCCTATTTCACATCGCGAGCCGTTTTCCAAATTGAATTGATATGTTTCCGCTAACGGTGGAGCGGCGGACCGCAGTATTTTTCAGAGCATATCGCGCACCTACGAGTATGATACGCGCGCCAAAGTGGGCGGAAAACTGCGTGAGGTACAGTCAGCAATGACCATGATACTCAGATTCTCCTGCTTTATTTCCATTTGGAATTGTAGAATAATTTTATATTTTGCTTTTAATGACAGATAGCAGCAGTTCTCCCAGGTGCCAGTTTTTGTCATACATCAAAATAATTTTTAGCTAAACATTTTTCTCAAAAGCTTTGCCGAAAATGCTTTTTTAAAAATGCTTTGTTGACGAGATTTCTACTATATTTAAATTGATATTTTTTTCGGTGACTTCATATAAAAAAAAAAACAAATATAATTTTTTTTTCAGTTTGAAGCCTTCAGCAGTAGAAATCAGTATTAGAAGTGGTTGTAGCTACCAAAGTGCGTTTTGGTATATAAGAACCAATTCGAAACTTCAATTTTCTTCTCCTTCCTTATGAATACGTAGCGAGGTTGACAAAAAAATATTATTATATTTTAATATTTTTTTATGCATGAAGACACTAAACATTGGTAAAATTAGGTTGTGATTAAAATAAATAGGAGGTGTGAGTTTCTTTTGCTGACGGTGCATAATGATGTGTGAGATAGGAGCGTAGTAAAGAGTGCGGGTCGTGCTGTCAGATGTCGCTTAGTAAAGGACATCCACATTTTTGCATATTTTATACCGACAAGGAACAAATCTTCCGAGCTTTTCTACCAATTACTTAAAGCTTTGTGACATAAAAATGCAAGTTTCTTATTTTATTTGTTTGGTAGGTTCATTATTGCTTCATAAATTCTGTATTTAGACGCTCTTATTCTTTATTTATTTAATTTGATATTAGTTGTATAGTTTACTTTTAATGTTGTAGTTATTTAGCAAGTCCCAAAATTTTGTAGTTACTTACGTAATCTTTACGCAACGTACTTTTTACATATGTGTATTTCAGGTAAACATCTAATACTTTTCTTAGTGTAAATATTTTGCCAACACATTAATGCCAAAGGACAAAAATCCTTTACGTAGTCACAAACTATGCTCCCCGCTGAGCCGAGGCACACCTTGCCCTCTCGACTGTATCAAAATGATAAAAATGCTCAGATCCAATAACCATTCATCCATCAAGTGTCAAGATATAATCTCCGGCTGGTGGCGCGACTTGCTTAGCCCCAGACTTGAGGGCGCACCCGAATATAAAGATCCTTGAAAGATTTACACGTTTCGTGGAAAGATATCGCTTACAGATTTCGGCTGCATTATGGCTCCAAAGCTGATATGTTTGAAAATATAGCTAGGTAAAACGTTTGAAGATTACTTCAGGTTTCAAAAACGATGTGTGATATTAAATGTACTTAAACCTTAGAATAGCCATTAGTGTTGTATGGTTTACAGAAAGAAATAAATCGGGGTTCATTACAAAAAAAAAAAAAAAAAAACTTCTAAACATGCTAGTTGTGTTGCGACACAGTATAAGTATGGCTTTATGAAAAAAAATTAGAAACGATCTCTAGAAGTTATTAGATAATATTTAAAACAATAACATCCGAAAATTTAGTTGGTAAAAAAACCCCCTACGTAAGATATCATTTCTTCGAAAAGCGGAGCGGTAAGAAATCTGTTTGTATCTGGCATTCCAGACCAGCGAGCGATTTAAATCTCTTAAGCTGAGTGCGACCGGCCGCGGGCCGCCGCCGCCGACGCTCACAAATCTTTCATAATCTCGCAAGATCCCGTGAGGGGCGTTTTTCATACTCTTCCTACGGCCTGTAAGGTCGAACACGGAGAAAAAAACTATCCCGTGAAAATGGAATTTCACGTGTGGCAAATTGTCACGATACCCGCGAGTGTTCCACACTGTTTTAATTATACCCTCTCGTTTGAATTGCATCGTATATTTATATTTAACAATACGGAGGGCATGTTCAGGTACGAGCGGTATTCATAAGCAAATACAAGGCGAGGGACCCCATAATTTTCGGTTTGCATTTTTCCATCGCGACCGCGAACTCGATTTTCACTCCCAAGGGCGAGCGGACGGTCGGCTTCAAAAATATTAATGAAAATTTTTACATAAATTTATTCGACTGAGGGCCCCACGCGTCGTTGCGAGAACCGATGCGGAGCCCGTACCTGTTTTTTATTTATTAATTTAATGGTATTTTCGGTCTAATTACCTGACTGAGGTATAATTCATTGGCTTTGTGTACGCATAACGAGTATTTGTGGGGACACGTGTGTGGAAATTTTTATATCGTGCAAAAAGTTGGCATGATTTTTAACGGCCTATAAATATTAAGGTTGTTTTTGATTTACTTAATGGGTATTATTTTTTAAATGTTGATGTATTGTAAGATCCTTGAATATTTTCTGATTGTGAGTTACTAACGATGCTCTATTGACACGAATATTCCCTCGAGACTCGCTCATCAATCGAGCCAGCGTAGCCACTGGCTACCCTCACAGAACTCACTATAAAAAGCATTCTTGGCATCAACCCTTCCCTGACGGCTTCAAAAGAACAAACGCAATATATTGGGGGCTCGGCTTAATTTGCCCGCTACCTAACTTTAATGCGAGTAGCCCGCTCGAATGCTCCAAATTACTCCGTGATATTTTTAACGTGAGGAATGCAGCCGATTTAGGTTACGCTTACAATATTAACTGGATTTTGGGTTCGGCCATCGAAGGGTTAAGATAGCTAATTTTTGATGGACCCGACGATCTAGTGGATGAACATCGATTAGGATAAGTGCCTGTGTGTACGATTTATCCTTAAGATATTTTATATTTTATTATAGTTCGCAAAAGTGCTTGCATTGCAATAAATGGCAATATGTGGTATACGGCGTCGTCTTTTATCGTTCATATAAAAAACGGCAATAACTTTTACCACAAAGTTGTGGTTGTCTAGTATGTCAGCACTCGTGCTTCTGATAAGGAGGGGATGGAGGGCAAAGTTAAAAAAATATTAAGAGTTGGACGGCAGTACACGCGTTGGAATACCATTTCATGTCGCGAAGCTATTTAATAAAAATCCCCGATTGTAAAAGAGCAGAGTTTTGAAGCGAGATTGTGCGTCTTCTAATTAGTAATGCAATCAACATTTCTTTTGCAGCCGTCGAATAAACAAGACGGGGCCAAGATTCCTAATTTGTTGCTCCGTGCCACGAGTGAAATTTTTTCTCCAAATGAATTTCCCATCTTGGGGGACATTGGCTTCTTGTCGTGTTTACAGAGAGCTCCCGACGAATCCCACTTTGTTGTTTAATGAAATTATCGGTTTACCGAGTAAATGAACAAAGCCAGATTTCGCTTTCGATGGCTCGGTCAAAAAAGAGGGGAGGGAGAGTGTTTTTGTTTTCCTCGCGGTGGTTCGGACTCCTTTGTGGTATTCCTTGGTCTAGGGCGGTACTTAATCAATTATGATCGATTCGTTAATTCGATGCAGAGGGCATTAATGTAAAGGCACATTCCGGCCTGCTCGTTAGAGTGTACCTATTAATTTAATTTGCCTTTTGTTTGAAAACTCCATTATTTTGTTCTTTTTTCAATCCAAGTACAGTTAATTTAAATTCTTGTAATCTTTGTCCTAATAAGGTACATAAATATTGGTGCTTCGTACCTTATTATGATATTTTATGCGTTACGTTCATATGTACATTTAATTTGTATTCTATTTTTATACTTCGAAGCTATTTTTGTGCAATGAATTGCGTGACGAGCGTAGCGTTCGCCTGATGGCAAGCGTTACGACAGCTCATGAACTGTAGCAAAACTAATAACACCTTGAATTACATAGCAATGCTAGGCATTCCACTGCGCTCGCTACACTGAGACGTAAGATGTTAAGTCCCAATATGTCCAGTAGTTGCTTTGGCTGCAATATTCTTTAAACCGAAACACAATACTGCATTTACACTGCTGTTTGGCGGATGAAATAGACATTGTGGTGGTCCCTACCCAGGCAGCCTCTCACATATGGGAGACAATACTATTACGTTTAATTAGCTTACAGTCTTATTTAATAATAGTAAAACTGTAAACTAATTAAACGTTTCCCGTGACACTTTCTATAAAAATGCCAAAACGCTGTACATATACTATCACTACATATTATTGCCCTTATACGAACAATTTATCCAACACATTTAGAGCTACACAATTAGAACGCGCCATCAAAGAATTCAGCGACCCTCTGGCTCAGTAATGGCCATTCTACCTAATTATTTGGAGTATTTAAGTAAACGATGGCTAATTCGGAGCGTGCTCGCTGCCCCGTAAACAAGAGGTGTGACTTTTCACCATTGTCGGCGATCTGTCACTTCCATTTCCGGCGCGCTCCTTTCCGTAATTCTTTCTCTTATTGTTGCCCTTTGCAGTGAAAAGAATACTTTCTTTTTTCATCCGGTGCTTGCAATTGTCACCCTCCTAGTGTTTGTTGTGTGGGTTGATTAAATACTGCTGTCAAACGTAGGTAATTTCTCCTTTGTGATCATAATGTGTTGCGTTTGGATTTCTTTTTAAATTCTTTTATTATCCGTCTTTTGTTACGTCTCATCCATTTGGCATTCAAATTCGCTTATGACGGATACTTTTTTATATTGATGACAAATTAGAATATATACGTAATTTTTTTCTACGAAATATTAATAAAAAACCTATCTAAAAGGTTCGTAAGAACAAAAAAATAATAATTTCGTACTAATGTGAGTATATTAATTTTTTATTCCGACCCTCATTCGATATTACAGTGGCGCCATCAAACATTTTGATTTGGAAATTATTTTTTTATCCATGTCGTCGTGTCGGTGAAAAATTTACATTTAAATAGAACATCTGCGAACAAGCGGACCCTCTCAAGGCGTGCCATGGCCGCTTTCTTACCCGCTAATTTGTAAATCACTTCGTAATATCGAAAAATTAAAATGCTGATGTCATATTTTACTCGCGATTTATATGCTAATATTTGAACGGCTCGAATCAAAGGGATTGTGCTACATTAAAATATCAATGGGCAATTTGTATAGCGCCTGAAACGCCTTGATTTCCTTCATTGACAGTCTCGGTGGCACAGTGGGTGAATTGTTAGCTGCGAAAAGAAAAGAGGCAGGTTCATTCTCTGCGTAGCAACTAATGTTTGTGTTAATCAATAAATTATTTTGGTTTTGAAGCTTGCAACAACGATTAATATTTTACAGCTGCTTCTTCACAGAGACGTCCCTAGGCCCTATATATTTACTCTAAATACTCTGTGAAACCTAAAAAATAATTAAATAATTATCAAATTGAATTTGTTTCCCTCGCCAGAACAAGTGAAGCATGAAAATGTACGTTCAGTGCGAAGTGTTAATATCTGCAATTAGAATGCAAAATATTCTCGAGCGTAACAACTGTGATGAGGCTTAATCTTGACGGTTAACCATTCCTCAACGCTCAGCGTCTCGGCAATTATTTGTAAGGAAGGGTTGAGTGCGATGTAAACCTAATTCCGCAATATACGTAAATTAAGTAGCGAGCCGGGTACAAGGGGCCAGTAAATATTATTTTTTTATGTTAATAACCAGCCGATTGCGTTAATAAAGCTTTACATCTCGTAATTAGTCGAGCCATTGTCTGCGAGGCGGCGGAGCGGAGTCGAGAAATGAATTGAAATAATTTAACTGAGATCCTAGCCTGTCAAATGAGTGGATTTCGTGGATGAAGCGTTAGTCCGTCTCTGTGACTAATGAAATACAATCATTTTATATCTGTGAATTATATTGTTGTAAACTTGAGGTACACGTCATTTATAGCTATATCAAATTAGCAGGACTAACCTTGTTGTTCTTTGCGTAATATGCGATTAGTATAATGCTTCTAGTCTAATTGTTATTTTATACGGAAATCTAAATAAGAAAAAAAAAACTTTCTAATATAAACAGCACGTAGAGTTGTTTTGCACAAAAACAACATTTACATATATCTTTAAACCAATATTTGTATCCAACTCAATCCACATGTGGATATTGAAAAAAAAAAAACAGGTAGTTAATAATTTGCACTTAGTGAGGACAAACAGCTGACAAGACATAACAAAATGAATCGTTCACATTTTCACAAGCTCCGTATATTTATAATAGAATAATCTGGCACGCGGAGCGATTCCGCCGCCATCATCGTCTCCGCAACAGTGGGTCCATTAATTAATAAATTAAACAATGCCTTTCTTAATTCTGATGCGGCTTGCTTGAGCCGCACCGAAAATATTTGCCATGTATAAATTCACGCCGCGGATGATGAAGACAACCCTTCAGCGAACCGCCTTCTTTATAGCTCTATTTGTGTATTTTAATTACTGTCATTATATGCTAATGACTACCATCCCTTTTTCTTATCCTTCCTAATGGCTTATTGCGGACTTATATCTCCGACGTGCAGTTTTGTCGAGTCATTTTGAAGATTTTAATAATAAAAAATATTCAGCTTAAGGAAGGATTGTACCTTTAATTTTTTGCATTGTGATTAATCGTTGCGCAGGGCATTTCGTTTGCAATTTGTTTTGTGTTATTAACTTGACGAGGAAGTCGTTTGGCGAGTCGAAAAATTTGACTTATTATTTGCTTAAATCGTTAAGAGTCTTGATGAATGTTTTTGGAGGGATATTTTTTTAATTAACGATCGCGATTTATTGTTTATGACTGTGAAGAATAAATGAAGCGTTTGTTGACAGCTTCTAATTTGAAGGCAAGCGGGCGACACGAAACAGCTGTCGCGAGTTGGAACCAATGCCTCTGCTGCCCTTCTTATTATAAGCGAATCAATTCGGTTTGCCTGTGCAACGGAACGAATGAAAAAATGAACATAATTGCATGCAATTATATTTTGACATCTAAATATAGGAAGGCTTTCGTGTCTTGCCGAACGACAATATCAAAAAGCTATTTTTAGCGAATGCAGCAAATTGCTGAACTTAAAATTAACTTTTAAACCTTGTCATTTCGATCTGCTGGTATAATAAAGCGGGCCTAGATAGAGAGTAATGACATTTTATTTTACTAATATTTTAATAAACAAATAATTCGTGGTTAAAAGGACGTGTATCCTTAGTGCATTCATGTTATTCATAGTTTGTATTTTCAACTGCCAAACTAAAATGAGATTTAAAAAAATAATATCACAATCCCGGCCCACAATTTCATTAGGCCAATAAAAACATTCAATTGTTACAAACACACCCCACAAAAGAGTGGTAAAAATGCAAATCGGTTAAGTCTCGCATCTTAACGACACACATTTCGTTTCCCTCGCATGTTGAAATCAGGGAATTCTTTTACATAATCATGTGTTGAAAATATAACAGCTTTTTAGAAAGGGGCTGATAAACTCATTGCGTATGCCGTGTGCACGCAAATAATGTATTGTACAGTATTTAGCATAATCTGCTGGGTTGGAAAATAAAGATTACTTTGGGAATTTCGTATGTGAATGCAGCTTAAAACAATGTTTTAAAAGACAAACAGTGCGCTCCAACGATTTTAGGATTAAAGAAAATTTTGGTATTTTGTATTTGAAACGAGTGACGTGATTAATTAATTTTTTATCATAAAAGTAAATTATAAATAAAAAGTAAAGTATAGATTTTAAACTTTTGCAATTCCGTTTCAACTTAGCAGCAGTAAATAATCATAGTAAGTCAATATTTCCAAAGACGATATCTACCAATATTCAACTCAAACAAGCGCACCATACCAATCCATAGCGCAATATAGCAACCCTCTAAGTGATGCGCGGAGTATCAATAAGGAATTAGCTAAAGGCACCGGTAAAAGGATCTCTACCGTTTTGTCTACATTTTACCATCATCGTACACATCGTCTGTCTATATTTACAGACATCGTTGCTTTTTATGAACGCTGTAGCATCTTGTTTACGACCGTCACTTGTTTATTGTTATGAGCTAAAGGGGTTAATGTTGCATTTTTGCGTTGCAGGTGTATGAGCAAGACGTAAATGGGAAGTAGTATCGAAATTGACAACGACTTATCGGTAGGATCAATAATTAACGGTTTTCTCATGTCTGGATATGAAATTTGGCCTTAAGTATATCATAGATATATCGTAATGGCTTGAGTTCTAATGGTAAGCTTGAGAATACAATTCTTGCGAATCCTTCACAATACTTTGGAAGATATGTGAATGAGCACTGACACGATGGTGGAAACCCGTTAAAGAGACCCACATGAATGTGTTCTATGTCGGATTCTGTGTATAATCGGTTTAAATCAGGTACGCTTTAGTCAATTTGTGCTCTATGGAATAAAAAAGAGATCCGATCGAAAGAAATTTTAAATTAGACCTAATTTTATTTACTAAACGATCAGTATTTAGTCACATAACTACATAAAAATCTAACGCTATCCAGCCCACTAGTAACTGAATGAATTTAACATCGATGAATAATGTAAGAGACATAATCATATTTTTAAGATCATGGAAGTCGAGTTGGCTCACATATTTATTGCCATTGAAACGTTGCGGTAATGTATTCGCGTGTGCGGGCGCGTAGCATGTTTCCTTGTCGCATTAGGCATAAGTAGTGCTCTCTCCTCACCCTATTAACCGTGATATATACGACAATTCTTTTGCCAAATCCACGAAACAGAAGGGAAACGGTGTCATACCGCGCGCTATCGACGTCGCGAGACGCGCTAATTCCACTGATAAATGATGTTACGTGGAATTTGGAATTCGGATATTCCTGGTGATGCCGCCGTGGAAATGTTTGCTGACGTGCATGTGTCATAAACTAGGGTTACTTGTATTTTTTCTTGGAAATATTTGCAACCTTTGGGTGTATTTTAAAGGAGATTATTATATTATTAGTTATTTTAACACAAATTAATTTATCATCAATACAAATTCTCGTTTCATTTGTTTTTTTAAGAATATTGCAAGCGATTGGTTGAAATATCATACAAGGCTTTATACATAATAAACAGATTATTATCAAAAGTAGCAAAAAATAAACATAGTATTATGCTTATGTGTAGTAGCGGATTGAGGATTCTGAATCCCTTACTAGTGAGCAAGGAGCATTTATTTCTTTTTTATATAAAATACGACGAAATACAAATCGATATCTAAAATGCAGACACCAAAGAGACTAATAAGAAGCGAACATATCCCAAACGCGATTCACGTGTTCAGACAACAGCCGTGTTCCCCTCGCAAGACATCCGCGTGTGTGATGTATGCAAAAAGGGAATTGAATAAGGTGATTTCGTTCCGCGGGGTCGCTCCCGTAGGAAAAATCCGCGGTAATGGCGAATACAATAAATTTTCATAAACAAATTGCGATTTGATGGCGGCATATCGGCGCGGCGCGTGTGCTCGCTCCCAATAAGGATTGATAGGGAAACAATGCGGCGACGCTGATTGAATGTCAATTTGTCGCAGCGACAGCGACAGTGATGGCGCAACATGCTCGGCCTGTCGCGCGAATTATTCCTTGTAATGGCGTAAACGTCGCCTTAACGATCTGCAGAACACGCCACATATTGTCTTGATATATTGGAAATTTTGTTGTCTTTCTGTTGATACCAAACAGATGGGTGCTGCTGGCTAATATCTTAGCTATTTTCCTTTCATATTTTGCCTAAAGCGGTATTGGCCAATCAAGCTGTATGTTACATTGAAACTATTTTCTTCATTATAATATTGAAATATTCGTTTGAATCTACTAGCTGCCAAAGTTAATATAAAAGGCATTATTGAAGATCTTCAGTTTGGGAAATGATAATTTTAAAGTTGCCTTAGTTGTTTTAATGCGATTCTATGATTACGGATATAATGCATATTGAGAAATGATGCAATTATAAAATCATGCAACCAAACGTAATTCAGGATTTCAACCTGTATAAGCCACCAGCGCAGATTTAAGATGTTGGCAGTTTTAAAATGTTAGAAATATCAAAGTCGTAGCAAAAAACTTTTCAGTTGGCTCTGAAATTCTAGCACTGGATTACCTTTTTTTGTTATTATCATCCAAATTTTAAACATCATTTTGTCCACCAAAGTACTCATTGTGTTCCATCGAATGTTATGTAAGAGATCTGCGTCCAGTAGTTTGATATCTAGGCTGGAATAAAAAACACTTTATTTGCTTAATACAATAGTCATCGATATGTCGTACGAAAGCAAATTTATGTGGGCTATACGAGGCACTCACAGATGTGACAGAAGCTCCATCGGCCCTGAAGGTGGCGTCAAGGAGTTTTGACTTGCAAAGCAGCCGCGTGGAGATTTTTCAGGAGGGCGGTAATGACTGCTTGGTGTGTTTCGTGTCAACCGTGTGTAGAGGGAAACTTTTCTTTTCAATAAAAAAATAATAATATGAGGAAAAATATCTAGATGAATTCTGAATGAATTTGTGTTGGAAGAAAAATGTATTGTTGTAAGGTTTTTATGAATATAAATATTTAGCTTAAAAACGTTATTTTCGAAACTAATACCCTTAAAAGAATAGGAACGAATTTATAACACTCGTAAGTATCTTATTTTCCATTCAAGTATTCACACAAAATCCAAGTTGCCCTATCTAATACGATCTTAATACAGGCACTCACACGCTCGGCGTATTGTGACAAATTCATATTTACTGAACGAGTGGCGCCTCTCATTACAATTCAAATAACATTTCCTGATGTACGCGTGAGACGTGATTGTCACAATGTGTATTGTTTCAGATTTCATAACGCGCCTGCCCTTTGACTGTGCATTTCCATAGAGAATCGTTACCAGCCGGTACCCCGTACAGCTACGCGGTTACATAAAGCCGCCTCCACACTCGCGAGCTCGCGCGCGTCACCTTTGATGCGCGTATGATTGCCCGCGCCCGCGACACATTGGATCTATATTGTTGTCTTTTTCAAGTTCCGTAATAAGGGATGAGGGTGTATTAAAGCCTTTTATCCGGCTCGTCACGCCAGCGCGTGGGGTCGGGAAGGGGTTTAAGGTGAGCAAACATTAGCTCTTTTACATTTTTGCAATTTCATCTATGACGCCTGACGGCTGTTTACAGTGGGCCGAGTTTCACGGATCGAAGAAGGTTTTCGGGGTGTTACGACTTTAACTCTTTTTAAAAGGGTTCACGCAAGCAAACGAGTTTTTAATGTTTGTTTACGGACGTGCTCGGTTGCGTCGCTGAGAGTGGCACGAGTACTCGGCATCAAGAAATCCAGTCTGAAGTTAAGCCGTGTATTAAGTCGGCGCTAGGCTGGGGGCCAAGTCCGCGCCGCAGACTGCCTGCAAATCTTGGCTGCATTCTCGAACATTCCAGAAGATGTAGCCGGGATTAAACGATGCACTACATTCAACAATTACACTATATTCCGGCAGTTCCTGCAGGTAAGACCGCATATTTTAGAAGCGAGACAATATTAGCCGCAGCACTCGGGTGGAAAATGAGACTGTTTTTGGTGCCTAATTTACAGTGCTTGTAATTTGCGGGAACACGTTCACTGCGCGCAGGTACATACGCCGCGCCGCGCCGTGCTGTGGCTTCCAGCATTTCTGAATAAATATTTCATTCTATAAACATGCTTAGTGCAATGCAGTAATACATCTAGTCAATATTTGTATTTTAGCCAGTTGAATGAATATTATAGTTTTTGTTAACGTTTGTTTACTTACACCAGGAGTAGGCATTAAAAGTTTTTACAACTCGCTTAAATAAACGTAAAAAAATACACTTTAGTGGCAGAATACGATCTAATCGGACTAAGGTACCGGCCGGGATAATGCTAGGTATAAAGAAACAATATTGGGAGAATAAGATACAACTCATACCCTTGTTTTTTTATTGCGATGAATGGCGAGACGAGCATGCTATTCGCTTGTGATAAGCGATACAACCGCTCATGGATAATTGCAAAACCAAGAAAAACCATGAATAATAAAGCAATGACTGGCTTTTCACTGCGCTCGCCATCCTGAGACATAAGATGTAAAGTTTAATTATATTTAGTAGTTACTCTGGCTACAATGCCCTTAAATCGGAATACGATAGTGCATAACCACTGCTCTTTTGCGGGAGAAATAGAAATTACAGTCATAGCTATCCAGGCGGCCTCACATATGAGAGACGTACCACAAAAATGAACCACGTTGTAAAATAAGTTTAAGTTCTCTACGAAAAAAGGACGATTATATCGAAGACGAACAATAAGTTTGGTTAGTTGTAGAGCCAAATAACGTTGCACACAACACATCGGATGTTAGTACTAAGTGGCAGCGAAAGAAGCTCGGAGACGTTGGCGCGGCAGCCGCGGGCGCCGCGGGCGACCACAATTCTGAAATAGCTCATAATTCACGCGTAATCTGCGACCGCCTGCATCCTGCGGCTGATAGCGCGATCGCACCGAATGCTTTGTTATGCGCACGCCGCCAGCCGCCACGTCTTAGATGCAATCCCACTTTATAATTAACTGTTGTTTGCATTAAATCTTTGAATCGCCCAAACTTTTGTATTTATAATAAAGGTGTATTGAAGTTGATCACATTACTCATCCCACATTCAATTGAATTATCAAACCGAACGAACACCACAAAAGCGTATAAATCATGTACATAAATATATATGAAAATAAATGCCGTCATTAAAACGCCCGCCTCCACATTTAGCACATTATTCAAAAAGCACGTGAGCCGCGGAACCCTTTAAAATTACACACGAAACAGTGCGCTTTAGCAACTTTCCCATAAGAGCCCATTATTTACGAAGCCACCGTACCATTAAGATTCTCCACATATCTTCGAAAGGCGCGTTATGGTAATTACGGGTCGCCATTTTATCTCGCGACTCTTCGCGATTAGAAGTGGCGCGCGCTCGCTCCACGTAGAAATAACAAGTCCGCGAACTTAGTTCGTTTCTGAGAAGCAGCGCGTTCTGAAATTAATTCGGATGGAAGATATCGGGCGGCGCGATAGCGGGCTCCTTCCGCGCCATTTATTGCTCGTGTGGTGCCGGGTATCGGTGAAGGGGTAAAGAATATCAAGATGTAACGAGCGCCAGCCGGAAGGCTCGCAAATGAGCTCGCCGACTTATCTGTGTTAATGTGGGTGAGGGTTAATTTTGTCTTACATGAGCAATTTGGAGATACCACTTGCGTTCCGAACACACATTCGTTGTTACAGCGCGATTGTGTATGAAAATTGTATTTGTTGAGGTTTCCTTTCAAACTCGCGCTCCTACAACTCTAACCGCAATTATCTTCTCTTATTAATTTAATTCTAACAATAGAAAATAATATTATCATTTCACTGGTCTAGCATACACACTATCCAGCCTATGATAGTTCAAATTTTGGGTCGTTTTCCGAATTAGGCAAAGAATTCTAAAACAGGATAATTTTGCTAAATATTTGACGTCAGTCTATGGGGCAGTTGCGATATAATTGTACAAATGATTCTGCGACAAAAAAAAAACTCACATAATGAAGCCACATGTGTAAATGTGTGAAAGAAATGTTAATAAGATGGAACATACAATTTGAAATGCAATTATAATTCCAGAATAAGACTCATAAAACTAATGCGCAGTTCTTCAACGTCAGGAACAAACAGCACCTCGCATGATATGTACAATTTAAATATTCGTTAAGATTTCGTCTAGACAAAAGGAAAATATAGCGTCTGTAGGAGGGAATGAATGTGGTAGCTCGCAAACACGGATGGATGGGAGCAAATACGTGCACGGTATTAGGAAATGAAATTAAGTCTCAAGTGCAATCTAATTCATTGAATATGTACTCGTAGTATTGTGCGCTATTATCGTCGGATCGGGCTCGGAACGTCGAGGGCACGCCATTAATATGCACTATTTTGTTAACGAATGGAATAATTGCTCGGATTGATTTGCTCTACGGACCGGCTTCTAAATTGGCATTGTCTACAGCGATGTAAGGTCGAAGTATCCTATATTACCTGCGCTGATACGTTTACATGAGTCGGTGCAACGTTATTGTGTGATTTCGCTAACTTTTTTTAAATTGATAGTTTGTCTCTAGTGGTTTCTTTTCAATTATTATAGTTGTATAGTATGAGCAGATTTTTTTATTAACAATTAATAGAAAATACAAGTGCCATTATTTGCTACTGAATCAATTCTGTGACAAGGCCAATAAAGGCTGACGAATTTCGTTAATGTAGTAGAAATGTAGTGGGAAAGCTATAATTCGTAAAGACTCTATTTATGTAAATTTCCCTCAATAAATTCATAGCAAGAAGGCATACATAGCCGCATTATTCTAGATGCATTGTTTAATCTGTCGGTGGAAGTAAAGCGAAGGATTTCCACGTTGAAATATTGGTGAGATCGGCAAAAGTTTGTCTCATGCAATATGCACGCGGTCCGCTCAAAAACCGCGCCAGCCGCACTTGCATATTTTGTACTTAGGAATCCGCCAGCCAACGAGCTAACTTTCGCGGCTCTCGGCTTAGGTGCCTACGTTTTAGGTAACGTTTTTAAACTTCACCCTGTTTTGTGAAATCTATGTATGAACGTGGAGGCTGAGGCAATAGCAGAGAGGTACATATTGTAATTTTTAAACGTGAACCCTAGTATAGAGAAATTATCTGTTACATTTATTTTATATTTTTCTGTGATGATAACGATGAAAGAGAACTCATGCTTCGATTAGCATGAAAGAATATAGGATGTAGATACTAAAATTAGATGAATCTCAAAATGCTATTTGGTTGGTTGTTATTCATGTCCGCAAAAGCAGAGATAGAAAGCTTAGAAACAATTTAAATTTATGTTGTTGGTTATATATGTTTAAACTATTTTTGTTTGCTATGGCTAAGCTTTAGGAAATCAAACAACGCATCTCCCCAAATATCTTATCGTTCGATCTTGCAAAATTAATTTCGCCTAACCGAGAACGCAAAACGTTTGCGGTCGTAGGTGAGAGTTCAAAGGGTCTGTTCACACGGAGCGGTGCGGCGAGGCAAAAGGATTGACCGAGACGTCGCCTCGTTCCACCGCAACCTAGTCACTCGACAGCCCTGTTTGTGAACCTTTGAGGTTAATTTGGAATACTTTATTGTATTTTACATAAGTTCTGAATAATGCCACAGACTTTTGTTTCCACGTTCGACGTTCGCCGTGTTCGCGAATCCTCTTTTGTTACTCTTAATGAAAATTTCGCGGTGAATTGGGAGCTCTATTCTATTGATGGAACGGGGCAAAGCGTGGTTATTATGACGCAAATATGTTTAAGGTGAATTTAAAATTTGATTAAATGTTAAGTTGTATGTAACTCTTTGATAAAAATCAAATGAAACTTGAAAATGTTTTCAAGCTTTGAAAGGAGCGGACATAAAATATCCCTACAAACAGGGACAAAAAAAAAATGTATTGGTATACCCACAAATCAAAAATTTAATTAATTGAAGATATTAAATAAAATTCAGTGTCCAGAAAAATATTTAACAATAACTAACTTAAAACTTTAAATTATTTTAAGGTCTACATAATTTACCAAGCAACGTTACTTTTAAATGTTTCTTCAGTAAACCCTATCCTTACTAATATATCTTATCCTTACTTAGTATTAATACAATTAATCATTAACAGCAATGGTTTTTAATTCGCGCTGCAAACCGTACAGCCCGCTTCCTCTAATGAACACAACAAACAATTGTAACTTGCTTTGCAATGGAGCGAGTTGTCTATATACTAGACGCAAAGGAGATACGAACGTTGGCAAAAGGAACCCGACACTGAGCTGTTTACGTGAGGGCTTTCGGCAAACACCTGTAAGCGCCTTTGCCTCCTCTTGTTTGTACTGGACGATCACGATTGCCGTGTACAATTAGCCTCACATGTCTAACCTGCTAACCAATTTAGTATCACAAGTCTGCGCGCGTATTTCCCTTGATTTCCTTATTTTGTGTCAGACGGACTTTGCTACAAACGATATTGAAATAATTAGCTTTCGTCAAGTCAATGTACGATTTGGTAGTTCACTTGTATTTGGTTGTATTTAGTAATCCGATACAAGTTTTAATTAGTCAATAATCCTGCTCCGTAACAAGAAGCTCCGACAGCAAATATAACAACCGCAATATTTTTGCATGCATTCATTATTCCCTTCCACGCTTCAGCGTCGAGTAATCCTGCGCTATTCCGAAACCCGACTTCACATTTTTATGCTGCCCCATTCAAAAGCCCTCCATCATGTTCGCAATGTTGACTCCTGGAAATGATACGACCTCTCGACTCAACATGATCATAATACCCTCCGCTGCATCCAACAACCCTTCTACATCCATAAACCGGCTACAAATCTTAGCTGAGCGTTCGGCATCTTTATAACTCGAACATGGCGATCCTTTAACCCAAACATAATGGGCAGGTTTAGCGAGAGGACCGTCGTAAAGTGTCCCGTCCACCGCGCCGAGCACGTCTGCCGCCGCGGGCCCCTTCCAAATTTCACGAACTATTTGCCCTGCACTAGCCCTCTTTTTTGTCCGACTTTATTGTCCAGATTTCTTGCTTACCTTTATAGTTATTACGTCCGCTCGGTTACATAAAGCCGGGTGCCGTTAGAAGTTCATAGCCGTGGGAAAATGTTGGGAAAATGCCGCGGTAAAAATAAAGAACGTATCGGGTTGTCGATAAATCGTTTGGTCAATTGAGTGGGATGCAATGGGCGTGTTAATTGGATGGGTGCGGGAGTGCGATCGTGTATCGCGTGCGGTGTCTGGCGGTGTCCGGCCCGTGCCGAGTGGACACTGAGCAATCATTGCGTGAATGATAATTGCCTGAACGCCGGACACCGCATAAATTCAGCCTATTGGTGCGGAATTGAATGGATGCAAACACCGCACCATGTGGGTGTCCGTGAGCAATAAAGTTAAGCTTTTGGATAGGCGATAAAATTTTCAAATGACTTTGGTAAATGAATTGACTTTGTGTTTTTGCAACAAATAAGGTTATACTAATGATGTTATAATATTTTGAGAGAGAGTTATAATAATTTGTGTCATATCCATAGACTGTGAGGAAAATTTGAAAAATTAGTTTATTACACATACAAACACTCACGTATTTTCATATCTGTGCACGGCAGATACTTTTTGGGATGTTAATTTTGTCTTCGGTATTCTAATTATTTTTTTATATTTTAGGTAGAATGGAAAGGTTGACACCAAGTGTTTTATTATCACAGTGGAACATAATGTTGACGACATTCACGTAAACTCATTATATAGCTTTCGAAAACGTAAAATATGTACTCGTATTTACAAATAATTATTGTGACTTTGCTTCTTACATTTTTTATTTTAATTTCTTCTCTTGTACTTGATTGTAAAATTTTGAAATGTTAACTTATTTTACTTAACCATTGTACTGTTTACTCTTTATGTATGTAGTGTCTAGTTTAGAAAATCATGTATTTTTTTTCATTTACTGCTTTCTGTCTAATTTAATGTACTGATATATGATTTATTGTAGACCTAATAAATAAACAAAATAAATAAATATTTTGAAACTATAGCAAAATATAGAATATCCAGCGTTTATTATTGAACGTTGTCCATGGCGAATGTATGGGGCAGTGCATACGTTCCCGGTAGAGATAAACGCATACGATTACGCCGATGCCACAGGTGGCGCATAACATTTTTCAGCGGGCGGACGGGCCGGCCCGCTGCCGATGCCACCGGTTTACTTACACCACCAGTGCTCATGAGTTTATGTTAAATAAATATAGCATCTATAGGTTCTTTCAGTAATAATTAATAGTAGGTCAATAAGGATTTGAGATCTTAATTGGACTTTATGTTTGTGCAAACGTAGTGTATAAGATCTGAAAATTGGGCTTAGTGGGTTATGCATTTGTGCAAATCGGGCCTACTGGGTTAAAAGCCGAACTTCTACTAAAAGTTTTAGTAGTACGTAACACATGCATTAAAACCACGGTGCCATTCAATGTTAATTTAATTTACAATATTTTAAGATATCCTTATGCTCAACAGATTCCATTTTATCCTAGCCTGTAATTGTTCACTGTTAAGCAAAAAGCACTCTTCCAATCAAGTCCAGTACTATTTAAAGCCATACTTTCAAAGAATCATTTAATTCTTCTTATCTTGAATCGTTAAATAAAATCCCGCAAAGGCTCTACGTATATTAGATATTCAACCGAGATTGCGGGGGCAAAAATAATCATTGCTCACTTGACAAATTGTCGACAAAGCCTACGTGTCGTTGGAACAATTTGATACAATTTCCACAACATTCCCTGCATGGGACGGTGGATTTGCATATGCGTCCCTGGATTATGCAAACATTTTTTACTTACCCTCCCCACAGGAAGAGCAACACTTCAGGTGCGCATTTTAAAAAGATTTACGCGCTTTGCCGGATCATTAAGTGCGGGACTAATTTGCTTACCTTTGAAATGTGTTAAAGCTTTGTCCCGGGTAATTACAGTCGGGTAACCGTTCCCGTAACGTGATATGCAGATTTCTGGCGTCGCTTTTTCCTTCGGTGACATTTGTGTGCCGGGATTGCGCCGCCCATATTGCAAAGGAAAGTGTGCTAAAGTAAATCTTTATGTTACAAGGGATTTTTTAATTTGGAAAGGTAAGGGCTCAACTTTCAGCGATATTGAGCATGTGGGAATCGTTGGAATTAATTTTTCTTTGTTTTCCTCTCGCGGCTCTTGCCGTTATTAAATTTCCTTGTGTTTTTTAACACAGCCGTATCATTAGATTGAGGGTTTCCGTCAAGAGGAAATTGTGGCGGCGAGGGGAACGAGCGAACCACCTAAACATATTGAAAAAATAAAAATCCTGGCTACTTACACAGTACTACGCTGGGGGAAATGCTTCACTTCGGGCGTAACAATTTCTAACATAGCATAAAAATATCGTTTCAAATATTTTCTGTTTCATTTAAATGATTCACCAAAATGTATTATTTTGAATCAACAAAGCTTTTCATCGTTAAGTGAATCTATAAAAGTTTAATTAAATCCATGAATGGTACACACGGCTAGTCAGAAACCATTTGCTAGAGTGTATATGCGTCTAATATTCACGTTCCTTTTAATCGACACTAAATAGAAAATCCGTAATGAAGTAGAGCCACTACCGCAGCCTGCATTAACAGAATCAGGCGCAGGAAGACGTTTGAAGTGGCGCGGTGTAATAAGTACGGCCGCGACAAAATTCCACCACGTTTGGAACTTCGCCTTAAATATACATATTACATTACGTGAAATTGCCCATTTTTTCCACTCTCCACCCCAGCAATTAGGGTGGCTTGTGTATAAATATTGCACGCTGCTCATTAATGTGCGTGTTCGTTTTTAGAACATATTTTTATGGTTCGCTTTTTGGTCGGCGTCTGCAAGCAGCGACGGATGTGATGAATAATTAAGACATTCCGTACTACGCAATTTATTGTTATTAGTACGTTACAGATTGGAGCGTTTTAGTTAGTAGGGTTTTGTGTGAATGCTTTCCAATGTCTATTCTAAGGAGCTTTTTTGACTTTTCGTAATTACTTTTTTGTGATTTGTTTTAGCTGACGTACATACATACATACATACATACAAAGATAATTCTTGTATGTGTAATTTGAACTAACACAATATAACATTAAAATATTTGTAAGTAATTTTAATCCCCACTAACCTTGATCCGACGGCGAGGGCATCCGATGTCGTAAAGACGCCTGAAACAAAAAAACACTAAATAAAAAATTACACCAAAGTTTTCTCCTAATTAATACCCTCCAAATCCCACCCCACATTTTGTATGATTGAAAAGCTTTCTCAAGATTGCATTTCGACAATTAACGCATTAAGAATTCTCTCGCCAATAAAGAGCAAGTCTTAATTAACGGTCCCTGTTAAAAATTGAGTACAAATTCAAGTAGCAAATCTCGGTCCCCGCTGAGTTGGGGTAGTGAATGGCCTGTAATATTTTAGTTTGGTTGAAACAAAACGTGTCCCGGCGCACGGGGGTGAAGACCTGTCACGTAGACACAATAAGCCTTTTAATTCGATTCGTCAAGACGGACGTGGGAGACAAAGGGCGCGGAGTTATCATTCAATGGGGCACTTCTACCTTTTCTTATTACTTCGCTTCGGTTTTCTTTTGAGGTGGACTTGTGTGCTATACATGAGACGATTTGGGATCATGATATCTGAATATAAATTGCTGGAAATTTAGAGCGAGAACTAATTTATACGTGTTATATTTCTTAGTGATACTTATATTTTGATATGAAAATTGTCTCTAGTTTAGCACTATGTCCATTGGAATAGTACTCTGTTTGTGAATTGTTTTCTTTATTTTACATTTAATCTTATATTTATATTGTAGTCGTAATTTGTCATACTTAAGATCTGTGTACATATAAATTGATTCGTAGAGCGATTTATTTCTTAAACATGCATAAACTTTTTCATCTAAATATTTTTAAACTCTATAATATTTTATTTGTGTGATAATGACAGTCAATAACAAAAAATGTTCCTAAATTTCTAAATGTGTGGCTGACGATCCGACGATATCCCTATCTCGAGATCCTTCGTCGCGTGTACACCAGTCTCTACAGAGAAGTGCACTTGATCCCGTGAGTCGCCGTGACCCGACTGCCGATTCCGCTAACAGCTTTATTTGTTGCCACCGCTCTTTTAAACTAGCCCCAAATCTATGTCTTCATATTAACACTCCGCTCTTGTCCTACACAGAATGACTCATTGTTTAGTTTTATAGAGGCTTACTAGTCGCTACACAGAAAGTGTTGCCAGAAATTCTTATACTTTAGTGATGTTATTATATCTCAACGATCGTTTCTTAGATTAACGCGAATAATGTTAAAGTAATCAAAACGTCGGGAAGTAAAAAGTCGGGAAGAATGTAAAAAATTATTTCAATAAATCTCAATGTATTTGTGTCGCACTTTTCTCTTATTGGCATTCGATAGTTTATATGGTGCTAAGATTAAGATGTCGTGTAGTCTGTAAATATATTTGCATAGACTTTGATTTGAATAGACTGTAGATATAAGAAGGTGGTTTTTCATCCAACCAATAAGCTGAAACGATGTCTTAAGTAGCATTAAAGACTGAAACAAAAGGTTTTTCTATAGCCTTCAATTAATATTCATACTAAACAAGCATGTAAGCTAGAATTAGTGTGAGACGTTAAACATCGTCTGTGTGACGTGCGTCTGGTGTAAAGGTGAAGGTGGAACATGATATCCACCGACACATTTCAATTAACGTGGGTTTTATCTATGCCTGGGTGGTAATTACGCCGCCAGACACGATCCCCCTCTGCACTTATGAATTAGATACCTGGTAGCAGGTATTATAATTATTTTGGTTTTTTAAATAAAATTGTTAGTTGTTAATAGCATTCATTTCTCTTTCTACTTCAATTGCGAAAAAATGGAGTCATAATTTCGATATTTTTTGTTTGTGTTGTAAACTAAAACTGCATTATACTCGTAGATAATAGAAGAAGGTCGTAATTTTTCAAAAACTATTTTAAAATAAAGTCTGTAAAGTTAATTCGTAGCATTATTAAATGTATTTCGTTTCATCAATACCTTTTGTAAGGAATAAAACTTTATTACCTACAATGAAATTTCATTGTAGTTAAAATTCTAACAATGCAATAAATATTTGGTGTAGATTAATAGAGTGCTAGAGAGTTGTACTACGGTACGGTTCAAACGCTGATGTCCCGGGTTCGAATACCGAGTCGGGCAAAGTGATATTGAATTTTTTTAATCATTATCAGCCCAAAGTCAAGAATTTGAGCCCATACGGCGATAGGCTCGCCCGCATTACATCGTGGGACGGAACCTATAAGGCGAAATGTGGGTGTCCTGGCACCTCTGTGGGCAGAGGAAAAAGGCGTGAGTTTAAGTATGTATGTACTAATACAGTATTTTTTCTTTTTATTTTGCTGCGCAGGTAGACTATACCTGATAGTATTTAGGGTGATGTTGTTTAGATAAATCGAATGGATGTAAGCAATATAAGTATCAAAGGTGCCCTGAAACTCAGCATCCAAATAATCCAGCTGTATTTGTCTTATCTATTAAATTTCCCGAATTATCCCGACGATTTTTGTCAATTATGTAATAATCATAAAAAGCTCAATAAATCACAATTAGAAAACGCGTGCGCTCGGAAAGAGAGCAATTTAATTAATGTAATGGCGTACGAATGTTAATTACAATAGAGATCGGAGAGGGCAACGACTCGCCGCTCAAACTGCCATCTATTACACGCGTTTTACTAATTATTTATTGAACCATGTTTTTTATGGATTAACTCATAATTGCTTGGTCAGAAAATTGTAGTATTTTTCTGTACTGCCACGACTAAGGCTCGAAATATGTATGAACTTGGTGTATTAACAACTGTTGAAAAACAACGTTTGCGGGTTCAAATCCCAGGTCACACCTCTGACTCTCGGAGTCATGTGTGTATTGATAGTCAATCACCACGCACTATAACGGAGAAAGAAAACATCGTCAGGAAACCTGCATATTATAGCGAATTTGTAAGAAGTCGAACCACTCTTAATCCTACGCTCAATTGTAGACGTGGTCCGTGACCTGCAGTGGGTCGTATATGAGCTGATACAGTCTTAACACCTAATAACAATAAAATATCCACAGGCTTGTGGCAATCATTTCTCGGTGGTCAACACAATTAAGAATTTGATTCCAATTTTTTATTGTATCTTTCAAATATCCATACCCAAAATATTATAAACAAGAATTTCAGAAATAAACAAGCAAGAAACATTTTAAATCTCGTAGTTAGAGTAAAAGAAAAGGAATGTAAAACAAAACTAGTGACGTCATTAGATTAACATGCATTACAGTGTGCGCGTGTGAAAGAGAGTGGGAATCTCTTTAATTTTTAAGTAATTGCATCATGGTACAAGCTATTTTCATTTTGTTTTGACATGAATGTTTTATTTTAATGTTGTTACTTTTGTACGCAAAAGTACAAAAAAATATTAAATTATCATATTATAGGCTCGGTTATTAGGTCTTGTTGAAGCCGGATCGCGTGAGTGTGTACTCTGCAGTGGAATTGGCGCTTTTATGTGCTGTGGTCGTAATTTATACTGATATATCATTTTCTGGTAATTAGTGTTTTTCGTGAAACAGTTTACCTCAGCATTCTAATACATCCGAAACGAGGTACAAATTTAATTCCCCTAAGCCGCAATCCGTAAACAAAAGCACGGCAACACAAAAAAAGACATCCACTTGAAAAATATCCCATTAATTATAGTCTAATTAAATGGCCATTAAATCACGCTAATTGCTCTCTTGTTTTTATTTTTCAGCCCAATTTTTTTGTTCCGGCCAAAACCGGCGAATGGAATTCCTTTATTTGGTTGAGAACAAACAGCCTGTTTACTAACAACGGACGACAAAGGCCGCTCGCAAATTATAACAGCGATAAATTTTCAACGGAGAAATATTTATATCGAATGAAAATATGTGATATTATTTCACGTGTTTTAGCTTTGTTGTATATATCGACGGCAGAAAGCAATCTTGTGGTATCCCGAAAAATGCAACTTTCACAAGAGCCAAAAAAACTATTTAAAAAATTTATAACTTCTAAACTTAGGACTACCAATTTAGTAGAAAAATAATAATTAAAATAAAACCTTCCATTTTCACGAAGCCATTCAATGCGGTATTTTTTCTGAATTGAATGATGAAAATCGCTTTCCTGTGTCGATATATTTATTAAGAATAGATAGTCTATTAAATGTATAGCAAATTGTTTAAGAGACCCAGATTGGGTTTCTTCGTCAGTTAATAAAAACATACTACATCACGCCATGATATTAAACCTGCTATTTTGTCTTCCATATCATTCTACATATAGCACCAAATTGGCGGTGTGATACAGAAAATACGGGGTTTAGCACGAAGTTTACACTAATGAGACCTCAATTAATAATAAAATCATGGTATATCAAAATAAAAATGAGGATAGAATGTTTATTTAATCCCCAGAAAGCGAAGATACCGGCGAGTTGTGTGCAGGAAGTGGCTGTCTCCGGTGCTATTGTCCGTGGCGTCACTCGCCCTGCCAAGCCACGGTCCTCCGCGACCGACTCTCATCTGCTTAATTGTTTTCTTTTAGACGCCACTCACGCCACAATGGATAATGACACTTCTTTGATCTATTACACAATCGGCTGTGACCATTTTACCAGTATTAAATAGGTATAAACGGTAATGAAGCTATTCTACTTTATATATGACTATGTAAAATATCTATAGATGCTTCGAAATTGCAGCGAAAACCTGCTACGTACCATATTCCATGTATAATTTTGTTGAAATGTATTTCTATTTACTGATAATTTGATCGTTAATGTCAAAAGGTATACTCGGTATTTTTATGTTGACAGGGTTTTTACAGGAGTCTAATAAATGTTAAGTATTTTGAATTTGAAAATATTGATCCGGTTTTGATTAATTGTTCTCATATTGTTTTTGTTAACAAGCTGTACTGTCCTGTTATTGAAAATGTATGCAGAATAAATCTGCGTTGGAGATTCTAATAAATAAAAATTGGTAGTAAGTAGACGAGAAGAATTCTCGAGAGTAACTTAGAATTTACTTCATGTGTGTTGTTATGTTTTGTGCCTAAGCAGCGATGCTCTATTATGATTATCTTATCACAGTAGGTATTAGGATCTAAAAACTAACAAAAACAAACGTCTAGATTATTCTATTTATAGAAATAGAATATTAAGGAGCATTAACCTGTTCGCTTTATGATGATTTCATTGCCCTCGTATCAATTGAAATTTTGATTTTATGTAGGTACTTGTACATAGGGTTATGCCATTCGTCATATTTGTCAATAAAGCGTCAACAAAGATGTGGTCCAGTCACGTAGGCCCTAGTCACGTGACATTTCAAAAACAACGAGCACAAAACAAAATTACGAGGCCGTGTCGGCGGCTGTGTGCCGAGTTCAACTGTTGGAGCGGTGGTGTGCGTGCGCCTGAATTAGACGCGAAACTTTCAAAGTTTTCCCAAATTTCTGCCCTCCCCCCATCCCCTACCCGTGGATCGATAGCGGGCGCCGAGCGAGCGAGCTGAGTCTCGCATCTCAGCCTGCGAAAGTACCGGACAACACTTCGCCAGAGTATTTACCATGACGCGTTCTGTGGCGAGAATTCAACGGATTTTAGTGTGTGCCCGTGTGATTTGTAGCTCAGTCTCGCTGTTATAATGTATTTTATGTATGTTGTTAATGGAATACGGTAATTGAATAAGGACGCTGCTTATGTTGAACTAGCTGAGCGGGTATTTGCGCTAGTTTGTACTTACCATTCAGCATTCTAAAAAGGGTGTGTTTTGTTATTTTTTTGGACATTTTTTATACAGTTTACTTTTTAGGTAAATTAGTTTGCAGTACATAATGAGCAAACTACTGCTGCATAAATAATGAGCGACCGTACGAAGTCAGATTATCTCGTCTATAAGAATAACAAAGATGTTGTGCATCGCGTGAGTAGGCAGCGGCGAGAGGCGACCGGCGACCCGTGCCAACTGTCACCGAGCAAAACAACAGCGACAAGTGAAAATTGGGCGCGTGAGGAGGCATTGTTTGCCATTAATTGAGGGCTTTGCGATGATCTTCGCGCTGAAGTCCCCGGCGAGGCCGGAGGGCGACACTCCAGGGAGATATCGGCTCGCCAATCGCGTTGACAGCGACCCTTCCCACTCAAGTGGACAGCGCTAACTGGAGGTGGGAAAAACTACAGCCTGACACTACTTAACGAACGGACCACCGCTCGGGAATTTTCTTGAGTGCTTGTTAATGTTTTATGGACGGAACTTTTTCAAAGTAGTGCGTAGATTGACGCGCTAAGTGTACCTACATAATTTAACGAGTTTCCCCTCGGACGTATGACTCGTTCATCGATTCCACTGTCGTTTACAAACACCGCATTACCACTGTTCGTATGGACATTAAAACGGGTAATTTCGTTGTAATAAAAATCCAATCCCGATGTCTGCTATAAAAAGCGTGACGGAGAACTTTTCTGATTTATAACAATTAATGTTTGAAATATTGACAATATTAAGGGAAATGGCCGACAGCCAACAAATCATACGAAAACCGCCCCGGAAGGAGGAAGCACTGGCCCGCTGCTCGGATACTTTATTTGGAAATGGAAAGTCTAAAAAAATAAACGAGAGCCGAGTGCGGGCACCGCGGGGACATGATTTATACGCGACGACTAGTGCGTGCGCGTTCGATTATCGGAATGATATTTCTCGATATTAAAGTGTTGCTGGAGGACCGGACAATATGAGCGGAGAGAGATTTATCGGGCAATTCGACGTGACGTCGGCGGCAGTTACGATTATTTCATTATATTTTCGGCGCCGTAAAAACGGTTAGCGTTTTATTTTATTGCATTGGATTGCGGGGCAATTTTTATTTGAATATTTTATTGCCATGTAAAACAAGGACGGGGTTCTCACGGATATGTAATAAATGTAATTTTGAAAAAAAAGGGGGTACGAATCGAGGCGCTCATATAATATGAAATCATGAATGAGGCATTGAATATGTGATTATTTTGTACCTAGGACATTCCTAACTGATGCATCAGCGTAGGCTAAAATATTGTTACTTTCTTGATAATTGCATCATATTTATAATATTATGCAGGATATATTAAGACTGCTACCGAAAACGAAGCCCGGTGGTAATTTTAGTGACTACAGAGGCAAATAAAAAAATCGCAAAATAACGCGACAATAGCTTTTTGGGACTTTTTTAAATATTGTCGTATTTGGGTGGAAAATGCATCGTTTTTGCTAAAATAATAATAAAAAGCCTTACTTATTTTTACTCTCTATTATTTTAGAAAAAACTGTGTATTTACCACCCAAATACGACGATAGGAGAAAAAAATACAAATTAAAAAATCGTCTCTTTTTTGCAAAAGTTTTACTTGCATTGTGTCTAACGTCACTAACACTACAGCCCTCAACTAATTTACATAATTTTATCATTTCTATATTTTTGTTAAATATAGCAATTTGAAATATTATCATATAATACTTAGTGGGTAAGACATAATATAGATGTGAAAATAATTCAAGAAACAAAGTTGACCATATTTCTTAGAATAATCCTGCATTCTTCAGTCAAATTTATTTTAATATATAAATTATAGACATTTCATCATGGGCCATTGGCAGAATCTGGGACCAATATCGTATATTTTCCGCAATTAACAGGCCGGCTGTCTAACCTGTCTTCACCAATTAGTAAACATGATCTAACAAAATATTTGCCACTGTAATCCAACAAATGAAAGAAATAAATCTCATAATACCTATATACCAAAAACACGTAATTTATGAAAGATTTATAAAAGAAAATAAACCGGAGTGTACACGGTATTGAGTCGGAGTTCGGCATGTGGCATGATTTGTGCGTCTCGGCGCGGCGCGGCGGGTCGACCCATGTCGCGCGCACGTGCTGTGCCTTACGCAACGAGACTAGTTGCTGAAGTAAAAACTTCCGAGGTTTTTAAACATTAATATAATTTATAATTTGTTAAAAAATATTAAAAATGTCGTGACTTTATTACAGCTCTAGCATCTATTGCTAAGTACGCGGACAATGCAGATTTTGATTTTAAGGACCTTAAATCGTACTCCACTTTGTTGGTGTGCATGATTTTCATGGCCTTTTTTTTCACTGTTAAAAATCTAAAATATAAAGGATATATCAAGACTGCTACCGAAAACGAAGCCGAGTGGTAGTTTTAGTGATTCAGACACAATGCAATTAATTTTTTTGAGAAACAGCAATGTATTTTTTTTTTCCTAACTTCCTATTTGGGTGGTAATTACATCGTTTTTTTCTGAAATAATAGTGTGCATCCTTTTATTAAAAAGATGCTATTTTACGCAAGGGTTTAATTTTTTTTTATTGCTGTGAATGGCGAGACGAGCATGCCGTTCGCCTGATGGTAAGCGATACGACCGCTCATGAACAGTAGCAAAACCAAACAACACCTTGAATTACAAAGCAATGCTTGGCATTCCACTTGGCTCGCCATTCTGAGACATACGATGTTAAGTCCCAATATGTTCAGTTGTTACTCTGGCTACAATGTCCTTCAATCCGAAACACAACAGTGCATTTACGCAGTGTTGTTTTACAGGAGAAATAGACATTGCGGTGGTACCTACCCAGATGGCCTCTCACATATGAGAGACCTACCACCAGTTACATTACAGACTGTACCATTACAGATTGTATAATCCTAAAAGGATTAACTGAAGGTTTAAGGGTTATATTTATATTTTTATTACACAATTACTACGATTATTATTGCTGTTGAAAAGTACCCTACCATTGTATTTACGAAGCCTTTCACGGAATCGTAAATCGACATGCGTTGTTGTTGGCTTATTGAATAACTACATGAGTCACCGCTGCACGCTCCACCGGGCCTCCCATACGTTTTGTTACTCGATAAAATATCTCACAACAACCAAATCAAAGTCATAAAATGTTATTACTGAATTTCAAGAAAAAAATAGTCGATATTTTTACTTTAATATTTTTGCAAATATGGCGCTTCCAAATGGTCGATGTGGGAATTCTTGAAGGAGGTCTATGTTCAGCTGTGGATTTCCTGTGCCTGAAGAGAGAGAGAGGGAGTGAGAGGGACAATATTGTAGAGACCATCGTAGCTATAAAAACACAGGATATTTATTGTATGTGACTGATTACTATAATTCTAGTGCACTTTTTCTACCAGTATGTTACTTCTGCTCCATAGAATACTCATTTTAAAAAATAACTTTTCCATTGCGTTGCGTTCCGTCGATATCAGCGGAGGTAAACAACCAGAATACCTACTACACAAAAACATAGAATAGAAATTTTAGAGCATGAATTAGGCAAGACTTGGGTAATGGTCGTGCAGATTAAGGGGGGCCGACCCCCCAACTACAGCGCCATGCCAAACTTCGGAAACTTTCCGCTCGGTGGTCGCGTGTCCGCCGCGTTTTTATTCCGCTAATGCTATCGGCGACATGTGTCACGATTATACGATAGTTATTGTAGTTAAACGTCAGTTTCGTCACGGTCCAGTGGTACGGGCGGTATTTTTTACTTTACAATGAACGTAGAATTTCGTCTTAGCGAAATTTATATTGGAATTATACAGTTACTTTTGGGGGAGTTGCTTCTGTAATGGGTAGGTATTGGGAGTATACAGAATCAATATTTTTGATACATCGGTATGCGATTTATGAACTATTTATAATAGCAATTTACGGATTAAGAGTTAGGTTATGTAAAACAAAAAACGAAAAAAAAAAACGTTTAAAATTCGAAACGCCAGTACATATATCCCGATGACATATGAGAAGGCCGAGGTGACTAGGGCCATCCGCCGGTCGCGTATTTCCGTACCAACATATTGAAATAGAGGGCAAATTGAAACTGCTGAGCTTACTGCTATGTCGGGCACAAACTGTACAAATACTTGGTCCTTTATTTATTCCTTCACACTGCGTCAAACAGGAAGTTAGTTAAAATATTTCTTACAATATTTATGTATGTGATCTTTATCTGAGGTAGTAGTTGTGACATATAAAAAATGCTTTAACGTAAAATGTTCCACACGTCCCACTCACGAAAAGACAATAGCTCATCCATTGATAATGCGAAATCAACTCACGCCAGTCAGCGGAGCGCGGCGACTTATCACGGCATTCAGCCGGCCGCACACGGCACAGCAAACTTATCCGCCGCATGAATAGCTCACATCACGTTGAATTTGTAAAGAGTAGACGTGTGTCGCATGCATATGACCAGCTTTATCTTGCAACGCTCTTGTACAAGTTTTCGCGGACTGAATGGAACGGAACGGAGATTACGTGTGCCGGATGTACACGCTCCAAGGTAATAGCTATGTGCTAACTTGCATATAACATATAGTTATGCTAAGAAACTCTGTAATGTTATCTTGAGTTCTTGAATTCGGTTTTGGTGAAAAAACTATGTAAATTTTCTGTTATTTAATTGACTGCATTAATGCTCTTAATATTAAAATGTATTACAATATTTTTGGATAAGTATCCAAAGTTTGGGTTATGCAAAACTGTAATGTGGTATAGCGAGCAAAATGTAGCAAAAGCCAGTGAATAGGGTAACAGAAGACGGATTTAAACTTCATTATTTCATTAACAAGCGGGAGTCACATGAGTGTAAGTGTAAGGCGAGTCGTACCGAAGGGCGAGCTGTCTGGAGGCTCGTCAAGGGGCGATCAGCGGCCGCCTTAGCCTGTCTGCAGCTCGGCTAATTAATAAGCAATACCCTCCACTTCTACTCAGACGCGTACAAAACATTACATAGCCACATATAAACATGCTACGTAAGCAAAACACGGATACTTGCATACCAGCAAACAATGGAAAAAGTTTCGACAATCTACTGCGAACTAATTAATCAAAATCAATAGCGGAGACCGTATAAAAGGGCACGGAATTTGTAAGTACACAACGCAATTCAAACGGACGCAAAAACAGGATGGCGAAATAATTTGAATACGTAACGAATCGGAGGGTAACGTACGGTCGAGCCATTCTTTAACTTACTCTCGTACGGATAAAGAGCTAAACTTGTTTTTAAGGGATGACCGATCGTGGAAATTTATGTATCGCCGGCACCGCCGCTGGCCGCGCCACGGCAAAAAGACCCTCGGGTAGATACAGGAAGGTGCCGCGCGGAGCAAAGAATTATTGCACTCCCCGCAGGCTGATGAGGTAAATGTGATTGTGAACTTTCGACGCCATGCAAATCGGACAAGAGGAGCGATACACGAGAAAAGCCGGATTCTGTCGCGCAGATATGTCGCCTTTATTTACACATTTGAATTGTCGAGCCCACTCACCACGCGGGGGTGTTATTGAAACGATGTGGGAGGATTTTTTTGTTCTCAATCAAAATCAACTTTGTACAAAGTTCGATAGACATTCAATTTATTCAAATAGATTCATTGACGGATGACCGGCTTGCGAAAATAATTTGATCGAAAACATTGTAATAACAATCCATTACGGTTTGGGTATTTAGTACGCGGCCGGCGTTAGTGACGTGCGATCGATAGCCGAATCATAGCTCTGTTTAGATAGGGCTAGTGATGTTTTATTGAAATACAAATGAGTGCCGAGGAGTTGGGCCCGTGCGGGTGTGCCTCGAATAAAAGGGCCACATTAGAATAATTTGCCTACGGAACGAACACAATTCTTCACATGGAGAGACCTTAAATTTTACTATTTTACATGCTTGGGATTATCATATCTGTGCGGGCGTCGAGGGGCCGGTCAGGCCGTCCCCTACTTTTTGTTATCCGCACCCGACCTCTATCGGCCCGTCTCCCAAATATTTAGTTGTTACTTTTTGTTGCGGCGCACGTGAGAGAATTCTTAATCATTGTGCGCTTTCCGTTACGCCTTTGTGACAAAGTTTTCCGGACGATATCTATTTGTAGCTTTAAATTGTGTTATTTTAAGTGTCTTTTTATTTAAAGGCGTTCTTTATTTCTATCCTTATAATATTAGCAATAGTACTACTGACCGCCACACAGCATACACCACACATTTACCTTTCAGCAAAATACATTTCTATCCGCGTAACCCAAAACCCTCACAAACAACACGACCAATTCAAAAATACGTAAATATGTTTCATCGGAATTACTAATTGCACGTAATCCAACAAGAAACACAACACCAACCGAAGCCCACTTAACCTGGCCGCATGTTATTGTCGACGCAGCCCTCGCAGGGCAGGACAAGGTGAGCGAATTAGCCCAACTCTAAAACCTCAATTAAGTCTCGCCTAGCGTCGGGAGCGGCCGCATCCAATTATCGCGGGCGAACCTTTGTTTCCATTTCCAAACCGAACGGCTTCGATCGGTATTTGTAGCGTTTAGTATGTGATTATTAATACAGCAGAGGTCTGGCTTGTTTTCAAATTGTTATAAGTTTTGCCCACGTCTCATCTAGTGTACCTACTAAGAACCGGCGGGCTTATTTTGTAATGTACGTTTATAATATAGGTATTTTCAGGTGCTATCTATGTTAAAACAATTTACATTGGTCTTCGATATATTTAAATATATAAAGATAACGAATACTTTTTATTTATGCACACTTATATAATCTTAAATCTTTGTTAGGTTTGTATTTGTATTTAACTTCCAAAATTAAATAATGATTGAAGCTGATACCAAACGAAGTCAATAACTGAGCGAACAACTTTTCATTACTTAAAACAAACGATCAAATAGCTGAAAAGCAAACGAAATCATTGAGAGTCATGCTCAAAAGGCATGCACTTCGAGAACTCGCTAATCATGCTCGCATAATAAGTCACGCTAGAGTCGGGATGATGTTCAAATTAGACGTCATAAAGACGCGCCGAGTCGACAGTCGACAGGCCCAAGGCGATGACGGATGGCGGCGCGACAGTCATCGTCAAATTAACACCGGGCTAAGTGCGGAAATGTGTACACAATGTGACGTGAACGCGCATTGACGTGCGCTCGTATAGTGTACACCACCCTTTATGGAGTTTTAGGTTAAACGGATCAGTTGAGACATTCCTGGTAAGATGTGAGAGGCTGTAAATTAAATAGCGTTAAATTAAATATTTTTCTGTTGTTTATCGACCTCTGTTTTTTAATGACAACCTAAGTCTGATTGGTCATTGTGATGATATCTGAACGGTCAACACTATATGCCAGTCAAAATTATTAGTAAATATTGATGTATGCTGAGGTAATTGATGACAGTTACAGAAGTAAAAATTAATATATATTTATAAATCTGCTACAATAACACTGCGCAATAAAAATATTTTCACGGAATCTACTAGTAATTAACTAGAAAAAGAACACGGCGGCCGTATAAATCAAAGAGACAATGCAGCATAACGAGACATAAGGCGTGAACACAAGGTGCGGTAAGAGACGTTAAAATACGGGTAATTGTGGCTTAATTCGCTCCTTTCACGGCGCGCCGCTGTCTAGCGAGCGAATTATCTCGGCTAATATTGTGTATTTATCATTAGATTTATTCCGACAAGAAATATTTGTCTGATGAACGAGCAAAATTGTTTATTTCGAAGTTAATTTTAGTTTATTGCTTTGTAAAAGCAAGATCAATGATAGATCATTGATCACAAAATAGACTATATGTTGAAAATCAGTGACTTCCAACAATGATGGGAGAAGAAACATAATTTTCATATTTAACCTTAGACCAATATTTGTGGGGAAAGGTAAACAAATCTACAAATACGCACAAGCGCCCAGATCAGTAACAAATATCTCTAGGCGTTACAAATATTGTATCTGTATAGGACTGATCCGTTCAACCTTTGGTATAGAAAGCCAATGTTAGCGAATAACTAACCGTTTGTTAACTCATATATTATTAAGTATGCAGTATATTACAAGATTTAAAACAAATCTTTGTTCAACACATGTTAATTAAACCTTTAATAAGTTTGTTTTTATTCACAAAACATGGTAGGTCTCTCGTATGTGAGAGGCCGCCTGGGTAGGTATCAATGTCTATTTCTCCCACCAAACAGCAGTGTAAATCTGGTTTAAAGGACATTGTTGCCAGAATAACTACTGAACATTTTGAACCTTAAAATCTAACTTTTCAAGAGGGCGAACACAGTTGTATGCCAAGCATTGTTTTTCAATTCATGATGTTTGGTTTTACTACTGTCCAAGAGTGGTCGTATCATCCGGCGAATGTCATGCACATCTTGCCAGTCATAGCAATAAAAAAAGCATATTGTTATAAAGAAACGATGTTGAAGCTGACACCACACTGTACCTACATCTTCTGTTTTGGCATCACGTTGAAGCCAACCAGTAATTAATTTAATTTTATTCGCTCCCCGGTGTTGCCAGCGCAAAATTCTCCCAGTAATTGGGAAATTTATTGCAAGGTGTGCACACCGCGCGCACCGTGATGTTTCACTTTCGCGCCAATGATTTATTGTCTTCCGAAACAATTTTAATTGCTACCAGTGACACAATGTAAACAACTATTCGATTAAGTTAATTCCATTATTCCTAACGCTCGGCAATTAATTTAAAAGCCGTCTAATGCGGCTTTAAATTCGCATCATTGTGGATTTTAAGACATATATTTGTTTAGCGCTGTCAATCTTTCGCTTCCTGCTTTTTGTTTGTTTACTTTATGCGTTTTATTGGTCCATTAGAAGCTTTGGAGATATACTATTTTTTGTATAGCGCATTATTAGGTAAATGCTGATTTAATACATACAATAAAATGGTTTATTCATTTTATATTTAAATATATTTTGTTCGTATATAAAATAAATTTAAACGATTAGGACATATATTGTTGTCTTTTTAAAATCGAAATGTAACAGCATTTACTGTTGCTCCATCAATAAAATGCATAAAACACTAATTCTTAGTAACGTACTATATTCTACACATTAATATTAAATGGTAATCAAGCTTCATTAAGGCAACCGTTAATTTCCCTACAGGCGATTTTCTAAAACCGCCGTCCATTTTCACATGACCACGAATATTGCATCTAATTTACAAACAGCCCGTCCGAGTTAAGCCAGCGCTCAAATAAGCCCAGATATAAATCTCAAAAACAACAACTTTGAGCGCACGAGCATTAGTAATTATAATTAGAGCTCTCAGCAACCGACCTCCGGCGATAAGATGTTCCACGGAGCATGAAATAAGGCCCCCGACACACGTCCTCTGTACGTCTGCATGCTAATACGGTGGTCCATGCAAATTCACTCATGCGTCATGTGCGATGCCTTTGCCTCTTTAGACAAGTCAAGGAGTTAAGTGGCTACTTGCTCGTCTGACTTTGATTTTTGTGTGCTAGTGACGTTGATGTATAATTAAGATGTTCTTTTGGATTTCGTGGACGTATGTGGTCTGTGAAATGTTGCTATTAAAGATGTTAAATTTTATGAATGCATTTAATGTTTGCTACATCAACTTCTTCTGTGGCTCCTTAGCCTATCCTTGTATTTATTTGACATCATATGTTTTTTTTTTGTTCATTACAAAAAGATTTAACACTTTGGAGGATGTGTGGACACTACGGATAATTTAATTAAGTGCTATCACAATAAACATTTTACAAAAAAAAAAAAATACTGTATAAATAATATTCCGATCTCAATGTGTTTTTAAAACTATCACAAAATGAAAACTTATAAATAACATAAAAAAATGTTGAATACCGACACCTGCAATTCACTGTTTACAGTGTCTTGGCAACCTTTATTACTAGTAGTTAAATCACGATCAAAATAACAATATCATTTTGGGTTTTTACAAATTTTTGGTCTTTTTACTTGAAGATGTTGAGAAGGAGTACAATAAGTTGAAAATATCTGTATGAAGACGTCATATTATTCATAACGACGTCATACGTAAGAAATGTTACAATAAAAAAATCGAATATTCCCATACTCAAGGTGTAGCTTTCTATACCGGCAGATGTAGAAATCCAATACGTACAATGTAAATACGTACGGAACGGTCTCATTACACGGCTGCGGTACACGGAATGGAATTAATTTCGAGCTCGGCAGACGATTTTCATGTTTCAAGACCTATCTTATATTGTTTGCAATAGCCAGACTATTGTGAACCTATTGATTATTACTTCTATTGAAAATTGCGCCTTCTGTTGTTATTGTATGTTGTGTACTGTGTAGAAAATCTGTTCTGCAATTTACATTTTTAATGGGACTTGATAATGTTTCGTATTTAATTAGTTTTTCAGCTAGTAAAACACAACCTTGTGTTTATTTAATATAATATGTAGCGTGGTAGACCGTATTTTTTTTAGACCATATTTATAAAATATATATATTATTTATAAAATATAACATTTTAACGTGCGTACCAAATAATTTAGAAATGGTCTCATGTATTTTTGGAGTAGCAAATACTTTAAAAACACAAAATAAAAATGGATCCATTTGTAAGTTAGCCTTCGTTTTGCCCTTTGTGAGACGGTGTCTCTTACAGTGATCGGAAAAGATTCAATAAGACGGAAAATTTCTAGCAATCGCGTCGCACCGTATTAGATTGTGATTTATTCGTGAACCGGCCTAGTGGGGTGGACGAGCTATTTTTATTTCGCAATAGGGCAGCCAGATTACGTGGACCTCCCTTCATTTGTACAATTCATGTGAAGCTAGAGTAATTGTAAGTCCTTCACGTGTCAGTGTAGACTGGTTAGCTAGTATGTCCTTAGGAGACAAAGATTCGTTTCGGCCGATTGAGCGCACCTCCCGGTACTAACTTCCCAGCCATTTAACGCGAATCCATGCAACAAAGGATCTCTCGCGTGAAATAACAAAACTACCAATCCTTCTATGTATGAGACGAATGTAGATTTTACTGTATATTACGCCGGATGTTTGGAGTGGATGTACTACTTGAAATCAACTTTTTAGCAAAGGTTTTCGAACTGAAAGTTTAAGAAGATTTATTCGTCAAAGTAAATTCAATGTTTAGCGAGGTCTCTGATTTAGCGTATGACTTTTTCTGGCTTTCAATTTTTTAAAGAAAAATTCGGAAATCGTTAATCGTAACTTCAATTAGCACATTAGCGTTACTTTATGTTTTACTACCAAAAATATATAGCAAAATATTTTGCATCTCTAAATAACGGAAATTTTATATTACCCCGAGCACAATACAGCTTCGCATAGAACAAGTAATAAAATCGGCCAGTGCCCCTTATTTGCAGTATTCTTAATAATTACGTCTTCCGATTTGTTTGCGAGCTCGGACGCAATCCGAGGGGCGAGTGAAAAGTGAGTCCGAGGGACTGGAGTCAATAAATAATAATACTAAATACCCATTGGGTGACCGGCGCGGCGCCCGAATTCTGACTCGGGGTGATTCCGTTTCAAACCGTTTTTGTTTGGACCGATTTTGATTTGAAATTGGAATGAGTTTTATAAGGAGTTGATTGAGAACAGTTGTTTGCTGTTCGATATTTAAATATTTAATTTTAATTTTAAATTTTATGTGGATATTTAGAACATGCTTATACGAGTATATATCTGGAATAAGTTATACGTTGATTCTGATATATTCAATGTAAAAATGTTACTATTAATTCCTGCATGTTTAGAAATATCTGGAATAAGTTGTGCGGTGGTTCTGACAAACTCAATTGAAAAATCGATATTTAACTATTAATTACTCAAATCTATCTAAAATTAAACTGTTGAGTTTTAATAATAAATAAATACGCATACAACATAACGCAAATCACATGTGTTTTATTTAGCGGATGAGTACTTAGTAATACTGAGTAAAGATGTACCTTGACAAAAAAAATCTATATTGATTACGCGAAACGCAAAGTTGTTGTGTGTACGTAGGATTGCCAAATACGAACACATCCTGGTTTCTAATTATTTAGGATCTATTTTGTTAGGACGTCGAGAGAATAAATAAAATAAATAACACCCAACAGTCACATACATAGTCCTGACCCCACATTAAGATCGAGTCTTGTGTCGTGAGTATCAGGAACTACGAGAGACTTTTCGGTCTCACAAACACCCAGACCCGGAAGAAATATTTGTGGGCCGCACAAACATTTCTCTCGGTGCGGGGATCGAACCCGCGACCTCTCGTTTCACAGGCGGCGTCTAACCAACTGCGCCACGGAGGCTGTCAAAATGTCAAAGTTTGCATGTTGCTTTCGACTTTTCCACTCGATTTATTTTTACGTTTTCGATGCTAATCGTGCGGGCAATAAAGTAGCGTTATTTGGGCAATGAGGATACAATTTAAGGGGACTATTTCCAAACTACAGCGAAATTAAATGGCGATTCATTTTTCAACCCATAAGTTTAAATGACTGTATGCCAAAATGATTCTAAAAGGAACTTGCTATTTGGCCTTCAAATAATTGTATATTTTACTAAAGAAATAATAATGCATAAATATGATTTTAAACACAAATTCACAAACAGTCCACACTATAACGTGTGTATAAGATGCCGCACGGGATTCAATGCATTCGTTAATCACAATCAAATCCGAGGACCAAACCCGCTACCTCTTACATCTGTAAATCATTAAGCCTGTTACAAACTAGGTCGCAGAAAAAATTCTCGACTGCCATTCCAATAAGTGCTCGTCCAACATTGTAGGGATGAATAAAACAATGTGACATTCTGGTGAGATTAGAATGAAGTCTGGCACGCGACACGGCGCGAGTCGTAAAGAATAGGCGGCTCGGCCGAAGTTTTCCCATGGAGGGCATAAATTGGATTCGGAAGCAGATCACGTAACGGTTAAGAGTTCACAAAACTGTGCCATAAATCGGATGCGCGGAGGTGCGCCGGAGACAAACGGCGCCGGCCCCGAAACAGGGAACCTGTGGAGGCATCTTCAGCTTTGCAATCACATAAATATCCGCTTTACGAGGACTATTGAAATACTATGGTTTTATGTTCACTTTGTTAGTGTTGATTTGGTAGACAAGGCGATTTTGAGCTCAAGATATGGGACGAAGATTTTCAGTGGTAAATCATAGTATCAACAGAAGTTAGTTATTGGATGTGGCTATACCCATCTACTTGTTTCTTATTAGATCTTAAGAAAATGAATATTTCTAGTTTTCGATATAATATGTAATTTTGCTAATAAACTAAATTTATTTATTCTTGAAAAACATAAGAGTTTTAATATTACATTCATAAACTCCCGCCTTTTTTCCATAAGAGAGGAGGTGCAACCAGGACATCCGAATTTCGCCTTGTATGTTCCATCCCACGATATTATAGGGGGCGTGCCTATCGCTATTTCGGGCACAAATTCCTGACCCCGGGCTGATAAATCACAAAAAATGCGATATCACTTTGCCTGATCCGAGATTTGAACCCGAGACCTTAACATTGCAACCGTACCGTAGTACAACTACGCCACCGTGGCAATCTTAATATTATTCTATACTTTATGAATTACTCATGAAACCTACATTTAATACAAGTTAAAATTCAGCGCTTCAATTCAAAATCGAGCATTTAACATCACATTATTAATTAGAATTGGAAAAACAAAAAGCTAATCGGGCAACAAATTGGACCAACAACACCGAGATCGCTGTATTACCTTCAAAAGCGTAACACAACATCATAAACTCAGTGCTAAATTCACAAGAAACTTAGAAAATCGAATGAAATTTGCATCCCTCTACGGGTTCGTAAACTCGACACCGATAGATTCTCCACAAAGGAGCTATTTAAAAGATACGCGCAGCATCACCCCGGGCGCGTCGGGCCGCGTAACGACCCAGTAATACGCGCTGCTTCTGCTCTGTATTAGCATTTGGACTTATAAATTCACATTATTTATTGCCGTACATTCCATGAAGCCTATGTAATTGGTGTTGTATCAAATGAGGTTAATTTGGGTCTAATATTTATTATGTGTGTTACATTACAGAAGGAGATTTTTGATGTACTCATATGTGTTCAATGGCGGTTTTCAAGGTGAGTAGGTAATGGTATGGTAAACTTCACTTTTTGCAAGTGTAGTGGACGACCACTACACGACGAGACACGAGTCTCGATTGGCAGTGATGGTCCATTTTATCTCATTGCTTGAGAATGAAGTATGCAGAATACTAAGTTTTCCTTGTATAGTTAATCTTTGGAGGCTTTTGTTCAGCACATATGGCTAAGTATGACAATACTAATAATGAATTTAGTAATGAAATTGGCGCTTACTGTACATTTATACACAAAGCTTTGACCATGATAAAACCTATTATGCAAGTGGTAAACTTGAAACCCGAGCATTTATCAATGAACAAGGGCACAAAGACAGCGCTGGGTCGACGCGGCAGAGCGCAAACGAGCGTATAATTCCGGCAGGTGGCGCCGCAACGCCGCGGTTAGTCTAAGGCAAATTAGTCAAACCAAGTACTTGCTTTCTTTGGTCTGTCCTTCGATTTTAGTCTTAAATGTCAAGGTCAAGGTTAGAAAATTGTTACAATTGTTTACGAGTTGTGTTATGTTAGGAACGTGATTTGTTTGAGGTTTATGTAACGTAAAAAGTAAGGTATCGCCTGGGGTCTTTCATAGCCTTCTGACTTACTGAGTAAGGAGGTGGTGTGTAGAATTTTCTAGTTGCTTACATGTGGGTGAATCAAAATATTTTATGTTGTAATTTTTTTCTTAAATGTAAAAATTATCAATTTCATGTCTTTCTCGAAAGTATGATAATGTTTTAATTTTATATTTCCTATACAATACAGGACTTCATAACCACAACCAATTTATTTTTCAACGATTACACATGTGTTAGATAAATTGAAGATAACGATAACACACTCCCAAATTAATAATAATATAACAGGTATTTTTAAATCAAAAGTGAAATTTTAAAGATAGCTTACATGCATTTTTAGGAAGTGAATATTGCCATTTGTTTGCTCACTTAGTACAGAACAGGAGGACATAGTGTATGGAAAGTCGTATCTCATATCGCTGGTATGGAGCCAACACGCGTGGCTCGCGCTCGTAAGTAAAACCGGTGCATTTAATTCAATTCCCATTAGAAACTGATGCACTTCCGGACATTGGAACTTTCAGCCATTTCTCTTATCCAGAAAACAAATTGTGATGAAGTGTCTTAGAATATCTGTAATTTAATCGCTTTAAAATTATCTTATTATATTTGAATATTAAAGGAATCAAATGATTTATTAATTTATTAATTATGGTTTATATAATGTAACGGATGTATTATAACTGTTCTGTAATATGACTTAGTTTTTCATTCTTTTAAATTATTTGGAAAAATAAATAATCTCTTTTGGCTGCTATACGTGTATCATCCATGTATCCCTGATCACTCTTTAAATCAGAAAAGAAGATTCCTTATTTGACCAATTATAATGGTAAAGAGGCTTAAGAAAGAAGCTGTATCACCTTTTTACTGTAGCCTCAATTACACATCCGATATTTTGAATAATCAACATTGTGTTCCAAATTCAATTTAATTTCGCATACCCAGTTAATACCGGGTGAATCAACACATGAGTGTGTGTCTCGACAGTAAGACCGTTGCAAATCCCATTTCTGGCGCATAATACACTCCTTGTCGGCTATATTTAGGAGGTCGGGGGCAATCTAAGAGGCATTCAGCCTTGGCGGACAACTCTAGCTCCGTGTAGGTTTTAGTTTCCCAGGGGAAGAGATCTACGAACTGTTGGAAGTGTGGACGTGACGTTTCATTCGGTGTTGGGTGTTTTATATTTATTTGTCTAGTGATGTGAAAGAGTGTATGTCATTGGCTTCGATAATTATGAAGAGCATATTTTATTTAATGAATTTATCAACTTTAATTTGCTCGGTGATTCATTATTCATATATTTTTATATATTAGTCGTTGTCAGTTTATACGTGATCTATTAAATCGTGTGGTTTTAAAAGCAATTTAATTGCAAATAAAAGAATTTAAAAATATTTATTTACAATTAAATAATAATAATAATATTTTATGCCAACTATTATGTAGACAGTAGTTAACATGTACATAACAAAAGTCGCCTAACATATCTTATCCAGCGAAGTACTTCTTATCTTCGCCCAATGTACGCAAGGGCTGCCCTCCCATTATTTACGAAGGGCCGATGGGCTCAAGTGTGTGACACACAACAACAAACGGCACGTTCGGCCGCTAACGAGACGATTTGTGACCATCCTTGAGTGTGGTCACCGCTTGTTGATTTTTTTAATGGACAAATTATATTTGCTCAGAGTCCCCGAGGAGTGGCGTGGTACGGGCCATTGTGACTCGCCTTTTAAAGTTGCCAACACGCGACGTTCGATGTGAGGTGTTTGCCGATTCACCAATGGGGAGTACTTGGCTTTTATTGGAGTTTTATATGGTGTCACATTGAGTTTAACAAGGTGTAGCTATTTTAAGTCAACACTCCTAGAATTGGTCGAGTCCAAAACATATTTCTGATTCCGTAAGTCGTGCATTCTACCCGCATAGAAATCCATATTTACAATACTATCCCAATCACAAAAGGTACAACATTCCAAGTGTGAGCATTGACAATTATTCATTAGAACAATGAAGTGGCGATTCATATCGGGACACACGTAATAACTCGTCGAGTCACAGCGAGCAGCGAGCGCCGCGCGGCATTACTACCAGCGCGCTTCGCAACTATAAAATCGAGCAGACACTGCGAAACCGTTTTCCTCCGATTTGCTCTCACAATAGCTCATTTGTTATAACCTGATAGCGTAGCGTTATTACGGCCAAACAAATTGAGTCGAGCCTTCGCCACCTCAGACTAATGTAATTCCGCAGCGCGCGCGCCCAAGAATAGATATTTAGAGTGGATTGTTTTCGACAGACCGTAATGAAACTCTGATGCCGGGGCCCAAATCAGTTTCGGAGGTGAGCGCACCGCAGGGGAGGCGAGTTACATTGTAATAAGACGTGGAATAACGTAAAATAAACCGGCGCGCGTAGTCGGCGTACAAAGATGGACACGGGCGGTGCGGGGACCACCGGGGCCCCTACTGCTTAATTTGCCTACCGTAATTACTGTCCTCTCGGGTTGGGGAAGGACCCCGGGGCTCGACCCGGCCGTCTTGCAGGTTATATTGCTGTGCGGGCGGCCGGCACGCCGCGTGTGTGCTCGGCAAATACTACTCCCCAGTCGTTAAGTATGAATACGGGTGTGGACAAAATGTATTAGCTTAGGCTGAGATTTGGACCGTGTTTGCTCAGCGATGATAGATTTATAGTAATTGTGTTATTAACGTTATGGGATAAGGGTTTTACGGGACTTAAGTAATGGACGCTTTTACCTAATGCCTGAATTTATAGTGAATTTCCACACGTGCGGCGGGTAATCAACTTAGCCGCTTTGTTTAGCGTGCGCGGGTGTGTCTACAGTTTTAGAGACGGAAGTGCATGTAGCTTGTATATTGTCAAGGCCGAACAATGGCGTCCGGAGTAATTATTACTGCGGTTACTCAAAGCACTAAGATAATTACATCGGAGAGCGCTGTAATGTTGTTTTACAGTATTTGTGTGGCGAAAAACAAACGTTCTAGTATATTGTACTCTTTATTGTTTTATAAGTATTCTGATAAGTTTAAACAAGAATATTATAAATTACACTGCATTGTTGTGATGCGAAATATCTGTGTAGGACTAAAATATTACAACTAATAAGGCCAAAACAAAATGACGCAACTTTTTGAACTGTGTATCTTATGAAAAAGGTTACAACCGGCGTTCGTTTATGCTAAAGTTGAATGTATTTACGTACACAGTACTGTACATTACTTGAACTTATCTACTTATTCTCGTCGAACCGGTAACGAGTAAAAATGCAAAAACTTTTTCCAACTCATAATGATGAGGACATACTTTCTTTTGTTTTGGCGCAAGCTCCAATTGAATAAAACATTTATGTCAATGGAGTCCATTAGGATTCGACGAAGTTTGGGAGTTTTTTTAATGTCCGTGTATATTGGATGTCCTTCGGTGTCGTCCGTGCAAAACAAAAGCCATCCACACAAATTGCCATCAACTTTCAACCATTCGAATCTTTAATATTTAGTACACGTTTTACTAAAGAAAAATATTCAAATCTTAACACACTAACAAGTCACTGCTTAATATAATTTTGTATTTGATATTTTGATATTTGACCTGCCCACGTTTAATAAAAAATATAATTCGTTTTCACAAAGAGTCATCATACTGACCAATGACTCAGTTTGAAAAAAATCTCTGTAGTGTTTCTGTGACTTATAGTGCAGCGTAATGTTGGTTAATAAAACAATAGACATACGCGACACAATGCCTCCGTCTATTTTATAAAACACAATTAACACTTTTACGGCAGCGGTTACTTGGGATGATCCCATAATAACCTTGTTAACCCTGGCGCGGCCGAAGCGTTGCCTAGCCTTTTAACGGCCTTGTACATGGGCATTAATCCGAAAGCTATCATCTTTTGTCCTTTTCTCTCCCGGGTTATTCTGTATGTTTTATCCTTGCCGGCTCAGCGGGACAGTCCGGGGACTGGTGCCTTTTAGTGTGAGGTTTTCGCTCGCCTTAACGAAGGGAAGCAGAGCAAAGGTCGTCATTAGGGCAAGCGCGGTGTAAACAAGGTCCGAAGCGCCCGCTAATGGCCAATTCGTGCGTCCTTCTCGAGATGACCCCAGGTCTGTCTCAGACCACCGCCGTAAATGGGGTTTTAATTGCAATTTTGATAGAACTCGGCCGGATTAGTTTTGCCGTGTAATAGTTTGTGTGGCCGTTCCTTTTGTATTGAATGTGTCGGTGTTGCGTCGAATGAACCTGTAAATTGTCTTTTTGTGTTATGCATACAAGACAATGCCGGCTATTGAGGATGAAATATGTTTATTTTATTGATATTTTTACAACCAGCTACTTTAGATAAATTAATACATTTATTGATAAATTTAATTAGTAATTTAATTTTGTACTTTGGATAAACGTCACAACAACATAAATTATTATAATTATATTGTAAATCAAGAATAATATATGTTTGCAGCTCTTATTAAAAAAACAGTGATACGAAAAGTAAGGTTCCGTGGAAAATATCTTTATACAACCTAGCACAAATATATCATATTATTTTCAAGAAAATCAACTTATTAAAAGCGAGTACTTGGCGCTTTATTCTATATATACACAGTGTTATTGTTGTTCCCACACAAGGAGGTAAAGTTACACTCGTTCCGAGAACTTATCTGCCCCCAAGAACATCGGTAAAAACTATCAGGGAGAATTATTAACTAACCGCATTGTGTCGTGCACACGATGCAAACGGCTTGAATGAGTCCCGAGATACGCTTGAACACGTTATCTTAACATTTTTATATTCAATAGCGTTTTTTTAACTCCTTCTGTTAGTTATTAAACCAAAAAAATATATAGTATGTGGTACTTTTTATAGAATTTCTGTTTGTAGAGGAGTTCTGTTCACAGCAGTGGACCTCTCCTCTTTGTATTGGTGTTTGAAGATGTATAGTATGTGTATCGTACACTGCTTAAATATTTTATCAAAATATTCACTATACCAAAAATTATAATAAAAATATAATTAGCATAGTATTGTTTATAAGGGCTAGACATCGATTTGAACTGGAAGTTCCAAGTATAGTCGGCGGTGTCGCGTCATCGCAGCCTGTCTCGCGACACGTGTTTGTTGCGGCGAGTGTTCCCGTTCTTGTTCGGATGTGAAATTTAATTTCCGCTATGCGGGAATCTGTCAGGGCGAGCGGGGTGGGGCGGGGCACGGGGGGTGGCTAGAGAAGAAATATGCCCCGTTCTAAACTTTGTCAATTTGTTTGTGGAGCGAAATTAACTCGATCCAATCTGCGGGCGCCGCGACCTGCGAGCTGATACCGGCGGTACACGTCATATTTACAACGGAGAGCAATACAGGAAAAGGTGGGCTGCCGTCTGAAGACGTAATTGTAAATATTTTGGTTGACTCAGGTGTTACGGCAATATATTTTTTTAACATTAGCGATTTGTATACGAATTGGAGGGTTATTATATAGTCCGAGAAAAATATGCAAGCGAAAGATAGTGTAAAATTGGTTAAAGGCATTAGGTCAGGGGTGCTCCTATCTAGTGGTCATGGCCTGTCCTAGAATAGGTGCTACGAGTACGCGACCTCGGCCCCCCCGAGCTACTGCAGTCACTACAAACATTCCCTTCCATGACTGCAGTATTCACTCCTACAGGCCATACTCTCCTTTCCCATTATATCCTCTACTCACAAACCCTATTTCCTTTCCCCCGCTGATGATGGGCAGCAGCGTCGTCAGCGCGAGTCCCCTCCTGCGCTCGCCAACCCGCCTGCCAAGCGTGGCGAGTATTGGCAAATACCCCTCAAATGGCAACACAAAAATTGACCAGGCCCCCAGTCCCCGGCAGCCCCACTATCCCTGGCGATGGTAGCAGCCATGGTTACGGTGGGGCAGGGGGTGCTAAGAATCCCCGGGTTGGCCCCGGCTACCACCCCCGACGACGACTGGTCCTGGTAACACACAACATACGCACTTTGAGGACAGACGAGAAGATTGTCGAACTGGAAGAAGAATTGAGCGGGTTACACTGGGATATTCTGGGGTTATCGGAAGTCCGAAGAATCGGGGAGGATACGATAACCCTGAAGTCTGGTAACCTGCTCTTCTACCGGGGGGACGACCAACAGTCCCGAGGAGGTGTCGGATTTCTCGTCCATAGGTCTCTCATCAACAACATCGTATCCATCGAAAGTGTGTCGAGCAGGGTAGTATACCTTATACTCAGAATATCTAAAAGATATTCGTTGAAGGTCATACAGGAATACGCGCCGACCTCGACACACCCAGATGAAGAAGTAGAGGAGATGTATGAGGACATAAGTCGGGCCATACATACTTCCAAAACCTACTTCAATGTTGTTATGGGGGACTTCAACGCAAAGTTGGGCAAGAGAAGCGATGCAGAGTTGAAAGTGGGGCAATTTGGACATGGGCAACGGAACCTCAGGGGTCAGAGGCTGGCCGACTTTCTGGAAAAAGAGGGACTCTTCGCGATGAACTCTTTTTTCCAGAAGCCGCCTCACAGGAAATGGACCTGGTTGAGTCCTGACGGTTCTACGAGAAATGAGATAGACTTCATCTTGACGACGAATAGACGGATGTTCAGTGATGTCTCTGTGATCAACAGGGTGAAAACCGGTAGTGATCACCGAATGGTTAGGGGCACATTGAATATCAACGTCCAATTAGAAAGGCGCCGCTTGATGAAGTCTACGCTCCGACCTACTCGCACCCATATCCAAAACCCCGAGAGCTTTCAACTCGAGTTGACAAATCGCTTTGATTGTCTAAAAGAAAACCTTGCAGTGGACGAGTTAAACAGCGGTTTGGTAGAAGCTGTCCATATGGTGGGATCTAAGTATTTTAGACCTCGCCGTAGAGATAGACCACAAAAACTCTCGATCCAGACTCTTGACCTCATGGCCGAACGTCGATCTTTGACGCTGCAGTCATCCGTTGACGCCGAAGCATATCGGCGGCTCAATAGACGGATCTGGAAGTCCTTGCGACACGATGTCCGTGCTCACAATATTGTGAGCATTAAGGAGACAATTGAGCGGAACGGAGGCTCCAAAGTGTTTGCAAGAGACTTGTCTATTGGGCAAAGCCAGTTGTCTAGGCTGAAAACGGATGATGGCCGCGTGGTATCGACTGGGGCAGAGGTATTAAGAGAGATCGAGAGGTTCTACGGACAGCTTTACACCTCGGTTGCCGAACCTACTGTTAGCTCGGCCGAAGACCCGAGAGCCGAGTTAATCCGACACTTTAGCGATGATATCTCGGACATCAGCCTGTTTGAGATTGAGATGGCCCTCAAACAACTTAAAAACAACAAGGCGCCGGGTGAAGACGGAATCACTTCAGAGCTTCTGAAAGCGGGCGGAACGTCGGTACTAAAAGTCCTTCAGAGGCTCTTCAATTCCGTTCTCCTCGAGGGCTCAACGCCGGAGGCATGGAGCAGGAGCGTGGTGGTACTGTTCTTCAAAAAAGGTGATAACACTTTGCTGAAGAACTACAGGCCCATCTCGCTCCTGAGCCATGTCTATAAGTTGTTTTCAAGGGTCATCACAAATCGTCTCGAACGCAGGTTTGATGACTTCCAGCCTCCCGAACAAGCCGGTTTCCGAAAAGGCTTTAGTACCATAGACCACATCCATACGCTTCGGCAAGTTATACAAAAAACCGAGGAGTATAACTTGCCGCTTTGTTTAGCGTTTGTGGACTATGAGAAAGCCTTTGATTCGATCGAGACCTGGGCTGTGCTACAGTCTCTTCAGCGGTGCCACATAGACTATCGGTACATCGAAGTGTTGAGGTGTGTGACGTTGTAGAATGTCACCTGTTATATTTGCGATCTATAGCGCAATAGTCGATATAAATCCTATTGTCTATGCCAATCAACGCCTCCGTTGCGCTGATTGGTTGATTCAATTTCTGTCATCTGTCAAACGTGACGTGCGAACTGTCATCGGCGCTCGCTTAAATACGCGTGTAACGTCGCTCGCGTCCTCCTTTCTTTAACCTAAAAGCCGCGTGCTACCACGCGCCTTTCTGAACCCGCTGGGGTGAGTGTTCTATTTTGCTAACCGCTTTTAACTGCTTGTTTGTCAGTGTATTCTGTCTGCCGGGGTTGTGAGCTATCACGAGTCGCTGGCACGGAATGCAAGCCTAGTTTGCATTCCGATTTCTTGGACGCTGATTCCAGGTTCTTCTTCTTCTTCTTCTTCTTCTTGGCGCTTACATCGCTGCTTTACCCGCACGGCACGGAGTGCTGACTCCGTGCGCTTACTTCGCTGCCCGCTGTTGCACCGCACCGCTTCCAGCCGACTACAACCGAGCCTGCGCCGCGCCGCTGACCTGCGCACCGTGTCCGGCCACGTGGCAGCAAACTTCGCCGGCGAGCTGTCGCCGGGTTCCGCCACGTGCCGGAGACCCGGATCAGTGTCCAACGAAGGCCAGTGACTCCTGTTGCATACCACCAGCAACAGTGCCGGGTGTAAATAGTGATGCGAATATATTAAAGCCCGAACCTCGTAATTACCCTGAGTAGTTATTTTTCTACCTACCCCTACCTGCGGGCGGCCTAACCCGCCGCAGGTGTATATACAACAACGCCACCATGTCGGTCCGAGTACAAGATCAGAGTACGAAGGCTATTCCACTACGGAGAGGCGTGAGACAGGGAGATGTCATATCTCCGAAACTGTTCACTGCCGCGCTGGAAAATGCCTTCAAGCTCTTGCAGTGGAAAAGATTCGGCATCAACATCTACGGCGAGTATATTACTCACCTTCGATTTGCCGACGATATTGTAGTCTTGGCAGAATCGCTGGAAGACCTTAGCACTATGCTCGAAGACCTTAATCGAGTTTCCCAACAGGTGGGTCTTAAAATGAACATGGATAAAACGAAGATCATGTCGAATATCCATGTTGTGCCCACCCCCATTGGAGTTGGGGGCTCGACTCTCGAAGTTGTAGACGAATATGTCTATTTAGGACAAGTGGTCCGGTTAGGCAGGTCCAACTTCGGTTGGGCAGCGTTCGGGAAACTTCGCGACGTCTTCTCGTCCAAAATACCTCAGTGCTTAAAATCGAAAGTCTTCGATAGTTGTGTGTTACCAGTGATGACATACGGCACCGAGACGTGGCCTCTCACTGTGGGCCTCATTAAAAGGCTCAAAGTCACTCAACGAGCCATGGAGCGGGCTATGCTCGGTGTTTCCCTACGAGATCGAATCAGAAATGAGGAGATCCGTAGGAGAACCAAGGTTACCGACATAGCCCATAGGATTGGCAAGTTGAAGTGGCAATGGGCCGGGCACATAGCTCGTAGAACCGATGGCCGTTGGGGCCGAAAGGTTCTCGAGTGGAGGCCACGTACAGGCAAGCGAAGTGTCGGACGCCCGCCTACAAGGTGGACGGACGATCTGACTAAGGTCGCAGGAAGTCGCTGGATGCAGGCCGCTTCCAACAGGTCATTGTGGAGATCATTGGGGGAGGCCTATGTTCAGCAGTGGACTTCCTGTGGCTGATATGATGATGATGATCATATATTTACCCCAAATTGTATCACTGTCTCAAGAATTCAAATTAAAGCTAGGACATGTAATGCTTTCATAAAAGTACTCAACATCCAATATGAGTAGCTTATAGTGAAACTATGAATCTCTACTTTACTCGGTATAGAATATACAGATACTCTGATCCATTCATATTTAATAATTAACTAATAAACATCATACATTTCTCTTGAGAAAACAACAAACATATAATTCATTTTACCTTAATAAAAATATACGAGTGTGTAATTATTTTTTATATTTACAATTGGAGGTAAAGTAAAAATTCTCATTTTCTCGCTCGTTATACGTATCACAGTGCGAATCTCGGGAGAGTGCGTTATTAAAATATATTGTGCACACGCCTTCATTTTCACATCCCCGACAACGGGGTTAGATAGAGGACAGGTTACATAAGCGATAGCGGATTTGGAATGGCCATATTCAAATGTACTAAAGGTAAACAACACATGACGTGAAGTACCTACCAAAGTGTATCTATTGATTAGCCCGGGAATTTGAATCTTGGGTCAAAATAAAATAAGTACAATTTGATCGTCATATTTTCATTATTTGTTTTTATTGCAATAAAATTGTTTATAATCTAAGCGCTGACAGTATTGATACTTTCATTAAGGATTTAGCTGCTTAATTTGTAATTTTAAAGTTCCTGCTAATTTCGATTTTTTTCTTTCAAACATTCGAAAGTAGCGCTGATATGTCAATGCATTTACTGAATAAAATAACTTCTGTTTATAAATCCTATTGTGTGTAAAGTAAAGAGTATTTTTTAATAAAAATATTTCTAACAATCCAAAATCGCGTTCACCCAACAACAAAACCGCAACCTCTCACCAAATAAATTAGTTATGCCCAATATTTTCACCCTAAATGTTATTCGAACAGGAATGTATGAACACGCGGAAATTGGGAGGGCATATTTATCTGATAAAGCGGTATATCGGACCCCACTTCGCTTTTTATAATAAGGTGCAGAAATTTTCCGATCCGAGAGTACATTTGCATACAGACGCCTCGCGAACAGGTGACGCTCCAGTAATTATATTCGAGAACTTCCACGCTAACTTTATGGAGATGTTTTAGTTCATTAAAACTCATATCTAACAATAAAAATATGAGCGTTTTTGTGCGAGCTGTGAGGGAATTATTTGTGCTTCCAACGCTGATGGCGTGTGCGGTACCTTTGTGTACATACAGTGGTATTGATATTGCAGACTTTTAGATTAAAAATACGTATCAGGTATTTTATATATATTTTTTCTAAAATTAGAAAAGTTATGCATACAGAAAATAATTAATGAAGACTTGTTTATTGAATCTAAATTGCCACGAGAACTTTGCCAGGGCTACATATTTAAAATTTAGTGTCGGATTTATATTATTTTTCTGAAATATTATTTGGGTATACCTCGGCAGCGTAACTATTTTTTTTTTAATATAGTGAGGTTTCACGATAAAAATAGTAAAAATGCTTTGTTTCAATACAGGGGCATTATTTCAGCAGTTTCAGATTTTTAAATTACCGACATGATTTCATTTTCAACATATATTCAACTGTTCTGTGTTCAACATAGTATTTTCAACATTTGTGACCGATCACTTGGGGTTTCTATTATAATATTTAGTATTATCCAACATCCTACTAATTACAATAAATTATTTTCATTAAGCATAATATAATATTGTTCAACATTATGAACCACGTTCATAAAATATTCCATGCACGGTATTGTATCTAATAGACTTCATTATTGACAACATTACAAAATCTTAATAACAGCTAATTTACGCAAATATTTTCAAAGCCGTACAAAACACCTTATACTCAAAGGCATTTGCTTCTCGAAACTGATTATTAAAAGCAAATATTGACTGACAAATTAATAAATAGACAGTTTCTTTTGACGGAGCCCAAACGTCGCAGCATCTTTAATTACGCCTTGTGCAAATAAGGCGTGTTTAATCAGGGAACGTATCTTTGCATGCGTCTAAATGAAGGCTGAAGAACTCTTTAAGAAACTATACGAAGGTTTTCATGTTTATTTATGTGGTGAAGATAAATAAACAGCGCACGCGGAGGTCTCGTTTATAGATGCGTCACTGGGATTTCAATCTTATTGTTTGTGAAATAGATATTGTTCTTCAAGAGCATATTTTTAAACAACAACTGCCAGTAGGCATATCGTTACTGTGTAAGGTTCTCAATTAAGATTTTCATTTTAAAAACAAGTGATTTTTGGAACAATATATTTTTTAAGTCACTGACATTTGTCTCTGCAGTCCGTTGTTTTTTCTCCATCCAAGCCCATTTCCAATAAGAAATGTCCAATGTCTATTTCTCCCGCCAAACAACAGTGTAAATGCACTGTTGTGTTTCGGTGTGAATGACATTGTAGCCAGAGTAACTACTGGACATATTGAGACTTAACATCTTATGTCTCAGGATAGCGAGCGCAGAGGAATGCAAAGCATCGATTTGTAACTCAAGGTGCTGTTTGGTTTTGCCACTGTTCATGATCCTATCGCTTACCATCAGACGAACGGCATGTTCGTCTTGTCATTCATAGCAATAAAATATATATATATATATATATATATATATATATATATATATATATATATATATTTAAAAACGTTCCAGTGAATTACATTTCTCACATTACTGTATTAAAATTAAGTTAACTCCACACGTTCCGTGTCACATCTAGACGTTCCTCCGTTGGAAAGTTACAAAGTTGGTTCGACAAAGAGCTCGAGAGGAAGCCATTATGGCCCTCCACGTCGGCACCGCGGCCGCTTCATTAGAGATAGAAAGAGTACTCCCGCCCTCTCAGAGTTGTATCTTCATGGTATGTCGCGAGGTTCCTTGCATTCGATCATCTTTGATGGAATGTTTTGCATAGCTAGTTAAGAATAAAAATGATTTATTTATGGAATTATTTTACAAAACTTATGTACAAAAACAAAAATATTCACCACATTGAATATAATGTACAGTTGGATAATCAACGAGGAAAGGTAACGCTTTTTTCGTGGTGAGCTATTGGTGTTATGAAAAATATAGAATATACTTATTTCGGGTTTAGCTAAATCAGATATTCAAACAAACAAGACACTTACCTGATAATCTAACATGTGGTAAAATTTTGAGAATCCAACGGTTTGGATTTCAATTAGAAAATGGTGTCAGAAATTTTGAACCTCCACGTTCCTCTGAGACGGTAAGATGTAAAAGAAAATTATTAGTCCATGAAGCTAAGGTAATATTTAAAAGACAAGTCAGTATTTTCCACTAATTAATAATATATCCCGCAGGAGCTCATGATTATGTAAATTAAATTGTAATGCACCTAGTTTTTACTTTCCACTTCGCAATTCAAGTTGGAGAAGTTTGTCACAAAAGGGTGCCAGAAGTTAGCCGCGAAAAGTGCCTGCAATGCGCTCGCACCCATTAATAGCTTAATTGTGTATAGTTGCTTGTCTATCAAGTGGCTTGCGTCAAATCGTGCAGCGGATTTGTGATTTCTTCACCGCATTATTTGTTGGTTTATTCATCAATATCAGCATTAAAAAAGGTATCAAATATTTGTAGATGAACGACGGTACTAATGTTAAAGAGCAGTTTATTGTAGTTAGCGCAGATAGCAATTAATTGTACGATAGACATAATTGTAGTTTTGTCAACAATACGTTTTTGCACAAAGAAAATCATAGCATCGGGTTAAAATGAAATTTTATAATATTATTAATCAAACCATCGTTGAGTAATTATTCTAAAATTCTTCGTTATGCTGTTCAAAAAAGAAAACAAAAACAAACCCAATAGGTTTCTCTGACATAATCCATTTCTGAGAACCAGTAAACAACTTTAATACAAGAAGGCAATATTATGAAACAATTTCTAAGGCATCCTCCATACAAGCGCGTCGCGACGCTGCGTTAATTGTGTAGCGATGAGGCCACAGAGCGTCTTATTAGACACGTAGCCGCGCGTGCCTCCGGTTACTCACATCAAATGTGACGAGCAGACGTGTGTACGTCGCGTTGAGCTAATAATGATAATAAAACATTAATTAGCAATCATGTTGATAGTTTTTTTAGCGGAGGAGGTTAGGAATCAAGCCGTTTACATTTAAGTAAGGTACATATTATCGTGGCTCAAGTTAACATGAGTTGTAAACCGCGCAATGTTATTACTAATAACTTACTAATTTTTCGTGACATAAGTTTTATGCCAGAAAATTTAGAAAATTAAGTGTTGTTACGTTTGAAAAACGTTGAGTTGGTGCGGCTTTAAAATACTATTACACATTAAGATACTTCTTTTGCATTTTTAATGTTATTTTTTTTCATCTTATCAGAAAAGTGGGAAAAATTTAATCGATCCGATATCATATTTATTTATTTATTTATTTAAAACTTCATTGTACACCTAAGACTAACAATATAGAGATAAACGACAAGAAAAAAAAAAAAATGTACAAAAGGCGGTCTTATCGCTCGAGGCGATCTCTTACAGACAACCAACCATGGGATGGATAAGAGGGAACGAAAGTTTTGGGGTACCATGAGGTGTACGAAAAGATAAATGGACATATATCTATAAGTATACATACCAATGCATATATAAATAAATATATATATACATAAACATAAACACATAACATCATAATTGTATATCCAAGTATAACTTGTCACTGATTCTTCGACGTCCGCAAGACGCGCCACGCGCTTTCGTCACGTAGCCCCAACTAGCGGCGGATGGGAATTCGACGTCATTATGATAGATTATCCATCTGTTAGGGCAGTGACATGTGGCCCTGATTGGCTTTGTTAGCAATGCCCATCTTCAGCAACTGAGAGTACTCCATTCGGTTCGGATACTAATTTGATAGATCGATGGTACGCCGCGCGTGCGATATGTCGTGTGAAATGACCTTAATAATTTGGACCATCTTGACATTTGCTTCTGGAATAGTATCGATAGTCTTCAGTGTTTGCTCATTATCTTATTTGTTTATGTTTGTAAGTCAAGATAAATCTTAAAAGACAAGTTGTTGGCATGGTTTCGTCAAGAGTATTGATTGTATTATTTTGCAAGAGATGATTTCAATTAAATAGTTATAATAAAATAAGTCTGTTTAATTTATTTAAACACTTATTTCATTCATATTTATCAATTAACTAAGTTAACTAAGGTACATTCATCATACATTCTCGACTCTACATCTTGATATACCAGTGACAAAACCCACGTCTAAAAATACCCGTTCATTTGCGGCGTGCAAATTTTTTCACCAACTTGCGTATCGGTCTATTTGGGCCGTTACAGTGCCCGTCACACAACTCCCACGTATATGTAAATTAAACGTGTTTCATCTTGGCATTTTCACGGGAGCTTGTCACTGTCAAGCCTGTACGTCTGTTTATTAACTTTTTGCTAATTAGACAGGGCCGGGTATGCGAGTATGTTGGCATTTTTAATTACGCACGATAATTTGGTGGCGCTCGTGAGCCACGGGGCCCGCGGGCATATAATTTGACGTCACTCTTGTCTATTCATGTTCGTTTAAGTGTTTTTATTGAGAGTGATACGTGCGGTTTGCGGAATTAAGGGATTAATGTTCTCGAGGTGTTGTGTTGGCCAGTGTAAAGAAACGGTTTTTGATGTGTGTTTGTTACAATGTGTCCGCATACGTATTATCCTTACCTTACATTGTACTCGTATATTCCTAGAATCGTTAAAAATGGTAAAGATGTACTCGATTTTTACAGGATTCTTGTTAATTTCAATAAATAATAAGCATTTTTACTTGGAGTTATTACCTAAATGAATAACGAAAAACAGACAAACAGATATTGTTTTTCTATATTATTATAATTACATTCTTGATTAAATCTCTTAAATTGATATCGATATAAATAATATTTTTATAGGAGGTCTATGTCCAGTAATAGAACTCCAATGGCTGAAGAGAGGGAAAAAAAGAAATAGTATTTTTTACTTGAATAATTAATCATTTGACTTAAGCATCCGAATTAAACGACAAAATATTAAAAAAAAACATATGAAATTGTGTAACTGTGTACAATAACGTGTTTTTCCATCAATTTGACTTAAGAAGCAATCACACAAATCAAATATTACCAAAACAATAGAGCGCGTTACTCCACAGCGATTAAACTGAAAAATGTCACAAACCAAATTAAGCCGAATCAAAACAAACAAATGGAAGGGTATGCAATGTAATCACTTGCGACTGTCAAACACACGCGGAGGTGGATGCCGAGGCTTACCGGCGCATTTAAGTTAAAATTTTCACTCCCCAGTTGCTTTTTACTAATTCGCCAAGTGAAAAGGGTTCGAAGTAATACAGTTTACTGCTTATTCAGTATTTATACTGTCGGGTGGGCTGCCACTCGTCTCGCCCGTCTAAGGAATATTTACGCCCCAATTTTGTATCGGTAAATTACCGGTATTTTAAATAATCAGCACCTGATAAACTTGGGTTGACGTGTAAAAGATTCGGAGTAAACTTTTCCTCGAGAAGGCTTTCTTCGTCTTGAGAAGGAAATAAAAATTTATATTATTTTGAAATTTAAAACCTATTAATCTATGTTAACTATAGATTATGGAATATGTCCTTATCGGACTGAAACCATAAGAAATAATTTCTATTATATGTTGTAAGCAAGCAAGCAACAAATTTTCCGTCACATACGGTCGAGTTAGACAAATGGTTTGCGGTCTAATATTTAACCCTGACCTCATTTTTTTACCACCTAGATCCTCAATCATTAATACACTATTACATAGTAAAACACAATAACAAAACCCCAAAACATACTTTAACATATTCATAAATAGCGCGGTAATGTAGTTAAAAATAAAGCGACTATCACTAAGGCGCTTGTGAGGTATTATTAAAAACCTACAAAGTTAGATAGGCAATAAAGAGTTAGAGCGCTGGAGCCGCGAGAGCCCATGTTTACGCGCAGGATAACATCTCCAATAGAGCGTAATGTATTTATTATTATTGCCTCCTCCTGCGCGGGGAGATTGATAAAAAATAACGTTTCCTTATTTAGGAGATATGTGAAAGATAATTGTTTTTGTTTAGGGAAAATTGTAGTTGTGTGGTGCTTTTTTGGAAAAAAGAAGTATTTTGGAGTATAATGAGTTATTAATTTTTTTATTATTTTGTTTTTGTCGGAAAGCCAGTCTTCGAGGTTTTAGATAGGCTGAATTAAATACACTTTAAAACAAATTAAAATAAAATTCAAATTCAACTGAATACAAACTAGAAGAAAAATACATTTGAGTCTAATTGTGTCTCTACAGATTTATTGACTCACATCAACGCGACATTTACATACAAACACAATACATGTGACTTGCAAGATACAAGCGGAAGGTAAACATTCCATGGGGCGTTGCTATAAGTTTATCGGCGCAGCAAACATTGTGTATTAGCCGGCGATGCTCTAAATATCGGGAGCCGATGTTAATCCCACGGCGGTGGGACCAAGCGCTTCTTAATCCATCACGTAACCGAGAGCCGTCGAGAAATCGTGTTCCATCAACGAAAAATGTATTATAGTGGGTGGCACCCCCCCATCGGACAAACTTTGCTAATACCACCCTCTAACATAATCGCAGAGCCTTTTACGAGTAGAATTTATGGGGATCGTCCTGATTTCCTACTGTATTTATGGTTAACGTGCGTCTGATGCTTAGCGCGTGTTTTTCTAATATCTGGTGTTGAAAAAATCTGTGGGTTTAAAATGACTAAGTATCGATGTTATCTATTGACTTGAGGTAGGACAGGCTAATGAATGTTTAGTATGAACGGTTTTCAGCTTTACTTAATAAAATTTGTTGCTTTTGGTGCAACTGATATACGTAATATTTGTCGTAGTATTGAACCTGACACCACTAACGGCTTGACATGCTTTCCGAAATGTTTTGGGATTCGGAATTCAATCATCGAGAATGATTTTTACTACAATTTGAATCTATGTAACTTCAAGGTAGTCAAATCATTTTAAATTTCACTTTAGTCTCTCAGCAACAGCTTCAACAAAAAAAGTACTACGTAAATCACTAATTTTGTAGACACTATACTTATATACAAACTTGTATATAGACGTTGCGGCGCACATTTCAAGCGCCTTCACATAAGAGCTGAAACAAGGTAATTGCCTGAAAGCTTATTACGTACAGCATTGTTCGTATTTCAAAGCAATCGATTGTGTGGTGTTACCTGAGTAATTCAGGGCCGCATTGAGGCGGACGTCAAAGTTGCGAAGTCTTACCAAGTCCGGGCCCCAGGTGAGAATGTGCTAGACGCCAACTGGCTAGACGAGTCACGAGCTGCCCGCGAGCCAATAATGCTGCATGCTAACGTCACTCACACACTGCCTTGTGGGAAGTCGAGCAAACAGTTCAGGAAGTATTAGATAATTTTGAAGTAAACTTTATAATATGTTTGCAACACGCAAGAAAAAAAAATTGCTGTCGCAATTAAGGATGGACTTGATACTGGAAAATAGAAATAGCGTGAATTGAATGGATTTCCCAAAAATAGAAGAGGTATGATCAGCGATCAAATTGTTTTTTCTTTTCGAAATAAACAAGGTGTTTTTATTTCAACTTCACAAGGTAGCTACACTACGCCTGATGTTATTTTATTAAGTGCAAAATAACTAGATAATAGCCGAAGTAAAGTAAACTAAAGTTAGAGTGTCGAATGGCAAAAGGTAATTTTATCTCGGAATTTGATATTATAATACGTAGTTATATCAGCTTATTTACCTAATAGTATCTTCGTTTTTCGGTTGCTTGTTCAAAATTTATAAAGTAATTTAGTACTTTCAAAGATATAAATTATGTTATTTATTTACTCTTTTAGGATACTTTAATAGACTAAAAAGCCCCGTCTTCTGAACACAAGTAGGATATATTCAACGTTCGTAGCAGCCGTATGTCACTGACATATAAGTGAATTCGACAATGCAGGAATAGGTACTTGTACAATATAAGTGGAGGACGCGAGTTGCGGCTTTGTTCTGGAAACTTCGGCCGATGTTGTGATGTATCTTATTGCATAATAATATACCGCCGAGCAAACGTAACACGCCAGCGAATTCTATTCTTGTTTGTTACGTGGGTGGATAGATTTTATACATATTGATGAATAAAAATATTAAATTGATCCTACAAATAAGTTTGGTTGGCATTTACTTAACTTCATTTTTAATCGGGAGTAACACATCCCATTTTCATAAGTGATAATTTAAACAGTAGTTGTGGCAAATCGTTCAATCTATTCGTAGGAGGAAACTGATACCAAACCCAAATTATTATCATTCGAATTATTTTCTCTAACAATACTCAGCACTGGTGAAACTGCGTTAAAAATACAAGTCCGTTGGAAAATTAATTATCATTCACAAAACTCGCACGGAGCCGGCCTACACGAAATCTTTACGCTTCAATTGAGCCAGTTTATGGTAAAATTAATTACTGGCTAGAGTGAGGATCGTCTAATAGTTTCCCAGCGATATTATTATTGCGAGGGGCCCGTTGGATCTACGGCCGAAATTGTGTCCGAACAAGAAAATTAGTGAGCGTAAAACGGGGTGTGAATTTGGAAATCAGAATCTGCAGAACTTGTTGTCGGGGCATTGTGACGAGCCATCATTTACATGGGACGCCACCTATACACAATTTGCCAGAACGAGTCGAATTAAAGTTGTGGCTTGATGAGAGACCAAAATGTTGGCTAATTGTGTGAGGCCGTCTTGCCGCGTATTGAAATGTTGCCCGATTGTTCTTACCCGCCTATTGTTTGATGTCTGTTTTGGGTTCGTGTGCTATGTGCGGTACCACTTTACTGTTATATTATAGTTTATATCTTCCTGGTTGGTGTAGTATATTATTCATTATAGTATAGGAACAGAACAAGTTATACCGTGTTAAATTTTTCCATACTTTAAGCATTTAGCTCTTGATGCAGCACAAACATTTTGCAAAGGCACATATTTTTATGTGTAGAGTCAGGCATAACCAATTTTGACTATACCATGAATTGTATATTATGCGTCCTGGACAAGAGAGTACAATTGTTTTTCAGAAAACCGACGTGATAATATAATTTCGCGTTTGTCATTTGTTTTGAAATCACCGAACTCTTGACGAATGTTCCTATGGTATATTTTCTCTTTCCATCTGCTATTTAAATGCAACTCACTAATACTTTTCCGCTCATACATCTGTGAACTACAACTTCTATCAGCCCCGATCAACACTGACATGCAAAAAATTGACACCAAGCTCCGGGTTTCGGTGAGTCTTAGGGACACTAGCTTGTCTTTAACCCGCATCAAAATTGATTGGAAAGAAAAAACAAATAGAAGGAGTTCGAAACAAATAATTGTCCACTTACCTCCGCAGCGAGTGACAAAATATTGAGCTGAGAGGTATTATTATCCTCCGATATAAAAATATAAAAGTAGAGGTGCCAGATATTAAGCACCACAGGATAAACAATTATTTGTCTAGGTAGTGTAACTATTGGTGAGGTTCACTTACCAGTAGACAAGACGCTTGACAGTTTATCGATCATACCGATAAATACAAATATCAAAACAACAAACTTTTGAATGAAAAATGTATCTAAAGCCATTTGATGTTTCTTGTTAAATCGAAGCAAAGAGTCAAACGCATGTATTCTCTGCGGGCGATGCCGGGATATTGCGATATATGGCTGCCAGGGGAGAGAATCTTCACCGTGCAGCTGAGATTCATCCAAATATCAGATTTATGGCTCGCCAACGTGAATATTAATCAATTTCCAACGTTTTGCACATTCATTTTTGTGGAATAGGGAAAATTTCTCAAAGCTCTATAGATATTTGGTGGAATAAGGAGAATTTTATGAAATAATGCAGTGAAAATTGATTGTAATTTATAGCCACCTCAATTCTTTTTAAGATGATGAATATAAACATTTACTAACATACATACATACAATTAAGCTTGTTGGTGTTAGAAAATAATAGTGTTACATACAAAATGGGTATTCCAACTATTTTTATTAAAATCAATATTATTTCGATGTATATTATTCTATCCCGTAGGATCCGTAATAAATTTCCACCGTCGCTATAATAAAAAGATAAGTTTTACTTTGACACGAATAAATTGAAAATGTATATAGCAAGGAAGATAATTGCAAAAATAAAAAATAAGTTTTATTTTGACACGAATAAATAAAAATGTATACAGCTAGGAAGGTATCGCTCTATAACATAGCATTACAAACAAAACAGTGGCTGGTAAGCCAGTAAGACGCTAACCTCAAGCAATTTATTGTGAAATATGCACACCTCAAGCCCTCATTGATTTATGTGACGGCTATCCGTTTTTAAATGCTGCTGCCTGCAGTCGCGCCCCACGTCTTAGCGCGGGGATAATGGAGATTCACCGTCATATTGTATTATTTGACTTTAAATTACTATGTGTTCTTGAGGAACATAATATTTTATACAAATAATTTTGGTCATATTGTTCAGAAAAAATCCTATGTGATTTATTTTGAGAAAAAAAAGGGAACCACATCATAATCAAAATCAACGTTTGCCATAAGAAGTATATTTCTGCACAATTTCTTCAGTCACAGTTCTTCAGTCACAATCTGTCGGAAATTACTTACATACACCGTCTTTCTGAACGATGCAAATAACGCGAACAAATATGAGCTTCATTAGCCTTGTAAAATCCAGTATAATGTTTCAAAATTTTCCACGGTTTTTATCAGACAGATGTCGACGCGTCATGACGAAGGTAAGCCGCAAAACGCAGCCTCGCCGCAGCTGCCGCCCGCCGCCCTATAATTTCACCATAATTGCGTCCAAATTAAATAATTCAATATCATAACACGATTAAGACGAGAGACATTACGACTATGGGTTAAATTTACGACTAATCGATCATTTTATATCAAATTTGTGATTAGAATTTATTGGTGTAGCGTTTATGTTATGAGATATTAATGGACGGTTTTCTTGTGTTTACTTTAAAGTTATGTTTTAGCGACCTAGTTGAAATTCCTCTGGGTATATTTTAGTGTATATTATATGTCTGTCGTGTCCGGGTCATGAGTATAGTGATTCAACGATATATAACGTCTAGTCACGTGTTCACAGCCTAGGAAGGAGAAATAGTGGGGTAATGGTTATAAAAAGGGACCACTCTGAGTATTTTATTGTACTCCTGAAGAAATAATCAAGCCTGGGAACTGAGTCGTGTATCGTGAGTCTCTTTTATTGTGCTCTATTGTAACTGTGCTGTGTAACTTGTATACATTGTGTGCGCATTTCTGAAAATATTAAACTTTCAAATTGTGGTTATTGGTATTATTTCTATCCTGACCATTGCTATCTCCCACAATGTCTGATCAAGAGAGTAATGAAAACCCGATATACTTATGGCTATCCCATGTTTAGATTGTTAACTTAGATATCATTGCCATGTCCAAGTAGTAATGTCAAGTATAAATAGATAAATGGTGGAAGATCTACTCCACCACAAAGTCTAGTATATGGTCACTCGGAGTCCACCTTTAAAATTAATGGGAGACTTGTATTTGGTTTATTTTAAGACTGTATTATTACTTGATTCATTACTAAACTGCCGTAATTATAATAATAAGACATGAGGGTAAATTAAATTATTTGAGGCTTTTGAAAATTTCTAAAAGATAAGATTATTTTGTGCAGAATGATTTGTAATAAGTTTGTATATAAATAAGCATCTTAAGTGGTTTAATCGCAGCAAAAGAGTTTCCCGGCGCGAAAGGCGTGAACATCCAACATGGCTGACTCATAGTGAATGTTAAAACTAGAAACTGATTTAAGCGAGCTCTCGCCGCATAAGTTAATTCCTGCGTTGGCTGTCTTGACGGTGTTCCCGAATAATGGCCGCCGTAAATCCCGGCAGACAAAACTGCCTCACCTGCACTCATTATATTTACGCCGCAATAATAAAACTTTCCAACTCTGTCTGAATATTGAATTGGTTGCGGCGAGGAGAGGCCGTCGCCTTACTTATTGCCGTCAGTTATGCAATATGCTCGGTAGATTTTAATAAAGGCCCGGCCGACGGGGCATTTCGAAAAGTTTTCGTTTCGCGAAGGCGGTTGCTATTGCGCCGACAATGAGCCAGCGCTAAGCCCCGTCGAGTTGAGTTGAAGCGTTTTCGTTTGCCTAATAGCTGCATGTAAAATTTTCATGCTTTTATTCGCATATGACGGCGGCTTTAATCTGAAAACATTTTAAGCAATGTGAACACGCCCCGATAAACAAACGAATAGTCGCTCTACTTTAATTTCGTATTATGAAAATGTCGGTGGAATTTTGGCAAAAAGTAGTTAGTAGTGACTGTGCTGCAGTAATTGAAGTAATTATAGAGGTATTTTAAAATTCAACGACAGCCTAATTAAAAGCAAAACGGACATGCTGGACTTTGCGCTTAATTTCGATTGCAGAAGGTATCTAAGTATGAAATTTCAAAATTAATTATATGTTAGTTTATATGAATATTATCCGTGCTGGCACCAAACCATCAGCTTTTTGCACAGAGAGCTCATTTCAAAGCTAATTCACGAAACAGCCATAAAATCACTAATTTTCGAACATAGTACGTTATATGCCGAATATGTCTAAATAATTTACAAATTGTTCGAATTCTTTATCTTACGTTGTAACCATAGACTAAGTTCGGAGTGAACGAGAAGTTTCATAGAGAATACTGTAGATTTATAGAATTGAATATTTTTATCTTATGTTGTCTTTCAACGTCCGAACATTCGGCATGTCGGCATCTAGACTAACCACCCAGGTACCAGTTACGATACAGTTAATAAACACAATATACAGTGAAATTCTTGCACGCTGTAAACAAGAGAGCGTCGTGAGCTCGTCAGACAATGAGATATGAGGCGTGCGGTACAGCGGTGCAGCCGGCTAAATGCCGGTAATGCAATACCTTCACCGTATACCCGACGGCTAAATGAAAAAGATTTTACAATACGTTAGAACGTCACTTAGTATTTGACAGTATTGTCTGACTTTATCTAAAACGCAACGCATATTATAATACCTTTACTTTCTTTACCCATAAGGATTTGACTGCTAAATGTAGCCCAAATTGGGTTAGACGCAAAATGTTATGACGATGCTGCACATCACGGTTCTGATATTCGGCTAAGCCATCTCTATGATATTCGTTTCGCTATCGCTCTGTCAGAATCTTCTCATTTGTCGGTCATTAAGATGTATCCCGAGCAGAGGAAGTATTACGATGACAGAAATAATGGATATATGTACTAAAACGTCCTGACCCTCAATTTTGACAGATGACGTTTGTCAGTCAATTTGACAGCCTAATGTAAATAGAAATAGGGTATATTTTAAAAATTGAAATTTGACATTGACAGGTGGACGTGCCAGTAGATAGGTAATAAGTCAATGGCAATATTGCAATGTCTTTGATATGGCATAGTATTCATATTACTAGAAATTTCATCACATACTTCATAATTATCGACATGTACCTATGCTTAATCTAATTAATCGTTAATTATGACTAATAAGCTCAAAAAGTGCATACCAACGTGATCTCGCGACTAATCCGTGCCCGTTAACTTTTAATTTCTTTGTGTACGACATAAAAGCGTTCTAAGAGTATTTGATGGGGTGAAAGGGATGCAATGACGCGAACACATTATCGAGTACACCTGCCTGAGGAAATTGCATTAGATGCAACCACCGTACGGCTGCAGCCTCGCTCGCTCTACTAGTTATTCACACACGCCGCTGTGCCACGGCAGACGAGCGGTTTTTTAAACGCCGGTGGGAATAGATGGGCTAGAAATTCATTTATTTTTAAAACATTGATTCGCGTTCGTTTGAATTGTGTACCGTTGCCTAAAATTATTTGTGTGGTGGAGTTGGTTGATTTAGCGGTAATTTCAGTTAACTACTATGCTAGTTGGTTGACTTCAACTCAAGATGTCAAAATACTGAGAGTGAATGCAATCTGCATTCTTCCTTTACTAAGATATGCGTATAACAGCGTCTTTTACTCTTTAAACTCTACATGAGTGTGTCAAAATGTATTATGATGTTCAAGTAAAAGTTTCCAATGTGAGCGTTTAAAAAACCGCCAACTAAAAACGCTGGTGTGTCTCGTGACAAAGCGATAGCCTATTTGCTTAGGGGCGTGTAAGTACACAGGCGCATAGGTGCATCGGATTCCATGACGAGGTAGAGCCTTCAAAAGTTGCGCGTTCGACGTCGGGCCGCGGAAGCGACGTCGCTTTCAGGAAATTGAAGTCACCACCCGCGCACCGTGAACAATGCTTTTGAAAGAACATCTAATTTATCTGCCAGTTGTTTTGAGAAATACCTAGATTTAAATTGAATATCGATTCAACGTATCGCCAACTTAATATGTTTGCGATACTGGGAAATTTGTGATTGCTTTGTGTAGGACGTCTTGAGATGGAAAATTGTTTTCTCAGCTGAACTTTGTGTATCAAAATACTATGTGGAGAATTTCATTGAACTGGTAGTGGTTTTTAAAACTTTAAAGCCAATAATGCTTTTGGAGGTAATCTCAAATTATTAGCGATTGATACGCTTAATTTCGTTTCCATGACATTGGATTAAGATTACGCCACGCTAAAAACTTACATTTACTGATTTCTGATACATTTTACATGAATATAACACATGATGAGGTACTGAAGGACGTCGCAAATATTCACAAGACAAATAAAAACGCTCAAGTCGAGTGTGTTTAAGACAAGCGAAACATAGACGGCCACAAGGTGGATCAGGTGGAGCAGGGCGCCACCACGCACGCCACCCATTGTAAATATTAGTTCGCGAAACTCATCAATTCCGTGCTCAAACTTAATAAAATACTTGGCGCTTAATTGAAAATGAATACTGCCGGCTCCGATGCGATCGATAAAATATTCCGCAGCCTTAATCCGCGATAATGAAGCGGCCCGCGAAGGGTTGCTTGGAGGGGGCCACTAATAAATGTTGCGTTCCAAATTTAAAATCAAAGTGCGGAATAAATTTTGATTAAGCGATTAGCCGAGCTCGAGGTGTTTGCGTTTCTTCAGCGCTCTATTAGTGATGCTACGCCGCTCGGGATGTGGGCTTTGTCTCGTCGCCGGTTATTGCATTTTGATTTATGATTGCAAGGTATTTTGTCACAAATTGGAAATTTAAAACTTATATAACAGCTAATTTTAGATAAGTAATGCTTCTTGTTTTTATTATATTATACATTACATAGTGGCTCGAATGTAGCTGATGATAAAAAAGTGCAATTAAAATAGTAAAATATCGGATATATATGCTGAATAACAAACGCATCACAATATATACAAGTAATTTTTTATTGCCATTATAGGCAGATGACCTAGGGACCCACATGATAGTAAGCAGCTACCGCTGCTCATGAACCTTTGCAGTGCCGGGGGGCCAGCACAACAAAGTCGCTGCCTACCTTAAGGAGAGCACTCTAAGCCTCGTTTGAAGAAGGACAGGTCATAACGCTGAGGAAATTTTATTCTAAAAATCCTCCACAATACTGATCACACAAATACAATTCAAATCCGCACAAACGGTATCTCCACCGCTATTATAAACTGAATTGTCTCAACGGAAACGAGATCTCATACAGCAGCTCTGAATGCACGTTTACAAACAGACTAGTTCCGAAGTGATTCCGGTGCGTCAGTACCTAATGCATATGCGACGGCGCATTTGATAAACGCGACGATATCCTTTGAAATTCATTATAATTTTATTCATGCCCGCAGCTAGTTTATTAGTTCTCTTCGCGTCCCGGTATCGTCTGTACAGTGTTATATGGATATACGGAAGTAATGAATCTAGATTCCTTTAGAATTTTAATTGGGATTAATAGAGAAAGGTGTTTTAGACTAATACATATTTCTATATTTTTTTTGGCATAGGCGAGCAAACATTTCACCTGATGGTAAGTGATCACTGCTCTCCATGAACATCCACAAAGCTTGGATCATGAATGTGTTGTCGACCCATGAAATCAGTAGGAGAGCAGGAACGAAAAAGGACCGGGTATTGGGTATTGGGCATACACAATGTCACTCATCGATCGAAACGTCATAGCAAAGCTGCCGCTTCACGTCGATGTCGTGTGAGACAGTGGTAACGCCCTGGATGAGCCTGCTCATTTATGTTGAGTCATGACTGACAACGGCGTGGCTCTACCACTTCCAAAAGAAAAAGAGACTTAATATTTTGTTCTGTTTGTTTTTGTATTTCATAGTATTATTGCTGGGCCAGCGTGGTGGACTATACGGATCAACCACTCTCAATCGTACTCTCGATTGTAGAGGAGGCGTGCCTTGCAGAGAGACGTATATCGATTGACACAGTACAGTACAGAAAGTATTATTAAGTAGTACTATTTGATATTTCTTAATTTCATTACTCGCTTCAAGCATAAATGCTGCGTTATTTACGGCCACATGCGAAGAAAGCACCTAAATGCGGCTTCTTTGATCATTTGCAGTATGCATACATGCACGGCTTTTTGCGTCATATGTTTCTATAAAATTTGTATCTGAGTTGACTAAGTTAGTTTAATTATGTATTTTTGGAAAAAAAGTATATTGCGATGGGCTCGCCCCCTATCACATCATGGGACGGAAATACCAGATGAAAAGTGGGTGTCTTGGTTGCACCTTTGCCTACCCCTTTTGAGAAAGATGCATTCAAAATATATTAATTATAAAATGCACTTTCATTATGCGAGCTTAGTGTTAACATGTGGTAGGCGTAAGCCACGCTGCAAGTTTGGTGCAAGTAACGAATTCTTAAAGAACATGGTTTAGTACATACAGCTTTCGAGATTGTCCAATGTTTTGATTCCTAAAGGAATATTCTTTTTTACTAGAAAATTACAATAAATATTATCAACAGTCAGATATCTTAGGACATTATAAAAATATTAAGCGAGAAAGCGATCGACCTGCCCCAACATTGCCCCGTAGCATTTTTTCGGTGGTAAAACAAAGTTACTTTCGATGGAAGTAAGTATATAATTGCATACTTGTACTAAATAAAGACAGGAGGAACGAAGTCAATTTCTCGATGTTAAAAAAAATGGTTAAAGATTATTTTTTTATCGCCTAGGTAGGCAGACGAGCTAGCGACTCGCTTGATGTTAAGCGGGTACCGCTGCTCATAGCCTCTGCAGTGCCAGGGGGCCAGCATAACAAAGTCGCTGCCTACCTTAAGGACGGTACTCTCTTTAAACCTCGTTTGAAGAAGGACAGGTCATAGCGCTCAGGAAACACCGATGCAGGGAGTTCATTCCAGAGCTTATTCGTGCGTGGTAGGAAAGAACGCTGGAAACGGACCATTCGGGAACGGTACGCTTCCAAGTGGTGAATGAACTGTACTGCGGTGACGGGTAGTGCGATGGTAACAGGGCGACGATGGTACAATCGCAAACTATTCCTCGGAGCACTCCTCGTAGAACAGACGATAGAACACACAGAGAGACCCGAAGTCTCTCCACAGTCCTAATGGTTCCAATTTGTCTGTGAGATTGGGATTAATACAATATGGCAATAAAATCCAATACAATATGGCTTTATTTGATTTTAATTGAAAGCAATTTCACAAACTCACCCACTCTTCAGTTTTTCTCGATATTTTTGTGATGAAACACTGTTCAGTATCAGTTTATGTTTTTAACATCAGTGTGTAAGCTGTAACCGGCAGCACCTTGTCTAATAAGTGGCCCCACTCACGTTAATGAGTTTACTGCATCCTCAAGTCGGCGAGCAAGTTTTTAAAAGTGCACGAGTTGTGACGCCTCGCGCCTCTGCCCTCGTGTCGGCAATTAAACTTGCTCCTACTATCTTTCATTGACTTTCAACTCTACATTAGGTAAATGTGTTAATTTCCGCTATGATTTTTTACATTATTACATACTCGTATAAGTGAGGACTAGCAATGTTCTGTTTAATGGAGACTGGAGAGTCTGATTGAGAACTGAGAATGCTTAGGTCACCTTCCACTGCGATGACCTTTTACGGTTTGGCTGATTTCACGCACAATAGAGATTCTTGTAAAGTTCAAAACAGTGATTGGTCGCGCCACAGTCATTGCCATTTCAATGCTCATAAATTGAACAAAAAATAAAAAGGCAATAAATTGGAATTCACTCAAATAAACCACGCTGAGCTTAATAAAACTAGCCATAAATTCCGAATAGTTGCAGCACAAAACAAAACATTTTTCATTCAACCCGCTTCTTAATCCACTGGCACCGGGGAGCTGTAACAACGTTAACCGGTCCATTTCTCAATTTCGGCCTGGTACAAGCGACCCCTTTATTCTTAGATGGACGCACAATGTACGCTAACCCTTCGACGGCCCGCGGCATTTTGCGAAGAGTCAGAAACCGTGGCGTACCGTTTTAATTTTATTGCTTTCCAAAGAATTTTGCGGGAAATTTAACTTTTACATTAAGAACTTGATTTATGACTGTATTGACGTTTACTTTGCATGGAAAAGAAAATGGGATTTGAAGTACCAAATACTTATTACAATCGGCCACAACTATTCAGATATAGAGTCCATATAAAGTGCATGTGGTTGTAGCGGTAAAAATATATTTTCTCTATAATTTGTATTTTTTTCTATTCTTAAAGTATTACTGTAATACCTCGAGTCTTGTTCAAAAACAAAAAAAGTCTTCACATATTTATTAATTAATATTTCCGAGTAATTTTTTTATATGTAACGGTTTGAAAAATTACTAACTCCGTATTTTAAAATATAATTTTTACGACAAATTTTACAAGGAAAATTCATCACTCTGTGAAGCCTCATGCCGTCTGGCATTGTGGTCCGTTTCCTCACGGCATTATATTAAATTTTATTATCGCCCTGGACTAAGTAATGGGAATATCGTGTAAGGAGCGGTCGTCCGGAGCCCCTGGCGACGGCGGGTGGGGGGAACGCGGCCGGCGCGGGGGGAGGGTGATTAAAATTTCGACTACCGTTGATGACACAACAGTACTGCAGAGTGGAAGGATTAATGCCGGCTTTATGAGTGGATTACATTACTCCGTAGTGTCTGCGGAAGTGTAAGTGCTCAGATTTTATTTGCGTTTTCGTGCTTGTAGGCGATGGAATGTGGACACTGGCTTGGATTTTACGAGCGTGTACAAGTTTTTTTATTGTGTAAGTTGAGATACTATTATTCGTTTGGAGTTAGGTGTATTGTGTCGATAAAGGTTCGGAGAGTGAAGCGTTTAGAATATATTTCGGTCAGAAATTTAGAGATCAATAAAAATGGTTTTGTCAGCAATAATAAAAAACTCAAGAGTGATTTTTTTATTATATTATACAGTATCATCATTGTGCATATTATGTCGAAATTCACTTTGACTTTGTAAAATCGAGATACGTAATTCACATTAATATTTATGTTTACACAAAACAATAACACAAAAGCAGTTAAGGGTTGTTCAACAAAAAATGGTCCATATTTCGAACTAAGACTAAAAAGACACCAAAGTTTGGACTATAAAAACGGCTAAGAGCCTCTAAAGTAGAAGATAAAGCTGCAAACAAACGTATTAGTCGTTCAGACGGACGAACTAACTTCGCTCGTAAGCCATAAACGCGGTGGAATTGTTTATCAATTGCCCGCCACTGTGTTCCAGATAAATGTTTATGATAATAGTGAAGAGACACTGGAAAGTATTGTAAGGCTTTAGCAATCAATTGTACTTCAAAATATTTGGGAGTAAAAAATAAAGAGATTTTTTTTTATATTACGTAATAGGTGCATTTGGTAATTAAAGTTGGTCACGATTGATTAAAAGCCTAAGCTAAATTCCAGCATTTCTGGCTGGTGAGCCGTTGGGCCTTCAACTCTCGGGAAATAGATAAATATATAATAGATAAGTTCATAGGAATTTTCAATTTTAAAAATATTAGATTGTATACTCAGGACTGGAATTTGTCACAAACATGAAGATAGGTTCACTCTTTACTTTAGATGTAAGCTCAGCGCACTGGTGGATGAAACTGGTATTTCTTCGGAAACTTTGGAGATTGGAGCGTGACCATTTGTATGTATTTTTTTATTGCAATGTATGGCGAGACGAGCTTGCCATTCGCCTGACGGTAAGCGATAAAACAGCTTATGGACAGAAGCAAAACCAACCAATACCATGAATTACAAAGCAATGCTTAGCATTCCAGAGCGCTCGCAAATCCTGAGACATAAGATGTTAATTCTCAATACATCCAGTAATTACTCTGGCTACAATGTCCTTTAAATCGAAACACAACAGTGTATTTGCACTGCTGTTTAGCGGGAGAAATGGACATTGCGATGGTGGCTATACAGAAGGCCTCTCACATATGAGACCTATCACCAGTAAACTACCAGGTATGTAATATGATATTACAAAGAGGACATGAAATAATATCGTTTGTCAATTCGATAAATTTTGATGGCGACGATTAAATCATGGACCCATTATATATGGACGTCTCGAAAACTAACGCTATGTACAATTCGGAGATTCAATTTTTAATATCGTGGTGTAATTTTTCCTCATCAGAGGACATTTAAATATTACTGACTTAAAAATGTGGATAAAATTTATTTCCAAGGGTATCACTGGCGTTAATTATTCCAGGATAAATCACAAAATTCGGTTGACCTCTCAAGTGTGAAAGTTTATTTAAGGGCGGCAATATTTTTCCTTACCCCCGGCGGGGATCACTTCGTTATATTTATTAAAACATCGTTCGAGATTACAAAGAACACGATATTTTTTACACCGTAAGATGTGAAAACCAATTAAGGAGATAAAAAGGGAATCCAGCGAGGTGCCTGCATTAATTTCTTTTTTGCGGGGATTATTTTAAAATTGCATTATATTCTTGTTAAGACGGCCGCTCCCGGTTAATGATAGAACTACCCCTTCCTTTTTAATTGCCCCGGGCTATTGCGAAATGATTCATTTAAAGGTGCTCGCGCGCCGAGAGATAAAACTTTGCAAAGTTAAAAATCCCATGCATTTACTAAAGATTATTCCCGGTAGTCGCTTTAGATAATATAATTTTTTAATCGTTTATTTGTTATTTTTTTCCCTTTATTTTATCTTTTTATATACGTCTTAATTACTTTATTAATTTGAATTTATATTTCCTGATCTAGGTGTCCTTGTCAAAGCTAAGTATATAGGCTTTAAACCAAAGACATACAACTATTTATCTCTATGCATGCATTCAACTTACGGCTTTTCATACCGAGTTTTTCGACAACTGTGCCAGACAGACTGTCAAATAATTTACACAAATCGTGAATTTACCATCCTTTGAACAGCGCACGAAGAAACCGAAATAGAAATGAAGAAATAACTTCCACGAATAAATTGTGCGTCGATATCAATGCCGTATCAGCGTACATAATTCTGACACGGACCGCTCAATTCGGGGGCCGAGTTCTAAAGTGTTTGCTAGAAGTGGTCGCGATTATCACTACCACGACCCGACTGAAACCACGCGAAAATATACCTTAAGTCTTGGACATAAAAAAATCACAGTAGCAAAGTTGTGTTCGTCGCGTTTACAACACCACCAAGTTACATTTACGTCCGCTAGCACCTTAAGTGGACCGCGTAGGGTTATAAAAAAGGTAGTGTAGGGTGTATTCAACATTGGCGGGTTTTATTAGTCATCGATGGTGGTGCGATAGGCGGTGCCAGGCGCGAGCGGCGCGCACGCATGCTGTCAACACGGCTTAATGAACGGGCTTACACAACGCGCGTGATGCCAAATGTCGCTTCGGTTCCGTAATTTTATTGTAATTTGTGCGTATTTATCATGTGAAGAGAATTATAGCTATATTACGAACGATATTGAAATGTTAGTTAAGTCATTGTTGGCACGCGAGATGGTTTACGTCGTTGCTGTTCATATTATTGTATTGTAAGTAAATTTGTGCGTCCTATAAAGCCCGCTGAACATTACATTTTAACTTATACAACGACAAATTTCTGTTTTTTCTTTAACAATTGTATTTTCGAAATTTAATTTAGTACTGCTGAATAAAGAATACGCCTCTGGAATATATTATGTTCAAACATCCACCAACTATGGCCGTGCCTTTCAGTGAAGTTAGCGCAATTTAAGAACATGAAAATTTCCATAAAATTACTTGACCTGGATATCATACTTGGTTCTCAAACTATGAATGCTATTTAAAAAGTGGTAGAGCCATGCTGTTGTCAGTTATGACTCATGATGAATGGGCAGGTTTGTCCGAGGCGTTACCACTGTCTCACTGGAGATCGACTTGATGTCGGTGAGTGAGATTGCTGAATATTCAATAGTCCTTCTCTTTCCATCCTTTTTCTTGCCTGCTCTCCTCCTAATTTGATGGGCCGACAACACATTATAATCCCAGCGTTGTGCATGTTTATGGGCGGCAGTGATCACTTATCATAAGGTGACCTGTTTGTTCGTATCCTGGTGGTAGGTCTCTCATATGTGAGAGGCCATCTGGGTGGGTACCACCGCAGTGTCTATATCTTCCGTAAAACAGCAGTGTAAACGCACTGTTGTGTTTCGGGTTGAAGGGCATTATAGCCAGAGTAACTACTGGACATATTGAGACTTAACATCTTATGTCTCAGGATGGCAAGCGCAGTGGAATGCCAAGCATTGCTTTGTAATTCAAGGTGTTGTTTGGTTTTGCTACTGTTCATGAGCGGTCGTATCGCTTACCATCAGGCGAACGGCATGCTCGTCTCGCCATTCATAGCAATAAAAAAAAAACCGTCTTTACTGTATCCAGACTGCGACCGAAAACAAAGCCAGGTAATATTTTTAGTGACTATAGACACAAAATTGTAGTAGCAAAATTTTGTCACTTTTCCTTTTTGATGTTTTAAATATTATCGTTGGTAAATCCATAGTTTTTGCTAAATTAATAGTTCCAACTCGTGCATGCTATAATGTCTGTAAAAATAAAAGGATATACATTATTATTTAAGGAATATTTTGTATATACCACCTAAACGACATTAGGAAAAAATAAACATTTATTTTGCATAATTTTTAGCTGAGCTGTGTCTTTAGATACTAAAACTACCACCTAACTTTGTTTTCAATCGCAGTCTTGATACAACATATATAGAAAATGCTGTCGCAGCAATAATTTACTGTCCGCGATACCTCATCAGCGAATAAACTGCAAACATAATACCTTCCGGAACAAAGAAATAAGCATTTAGCACGGCGGCGGCACGTTCTAGTTACGCGATAGAAATCACGTGAAATAAAAATTAAGGTTTGCGGCGAGTTGGCAAGCCTGCACGAAGAATGCTAATTACTGTTAGTATTTATGCAACAGCACCCGTGCACTTGTTTCGTGACACAGCTTTTGCAGCGACCAAATAAATTGTTCCTTCTTTGTACTCCCGTTGCTGACAGAGTGTTTGCTACTCAGAAATGATAACTAGGAACTTGTGTTTTTAAGTAAAATTAAAAGGAGGAAGATTTAGATATAAAATAAACGTGATCAAGAAATAAAATAAAAATGTAAATATGTCTTGGTATTTTAACTACAGTGAAAAATATATTATATTACAAAACTTCAAATAAATTACAATACTTAATAATTAATAATTTGCAATACTTTTCCTTTCTAAGTAGGTTCAATCCTTTATGATTGTCTGTAAGACATTGCCTTTCGGCGATAAGACCGCCAATTGTACTTTTTATGTATTTTATTTCTGTTTGTATTTGTTTTCCTTTTGTGCAATAAATAAATAAATTTTTCATCCTTGTTTAGTCCGCTTTTAGGCTACTGTGTCATTTGTTTAGTTTTAGAATTAATTTTATTATTAACGACTGAACGTCCGCATGACATGAAAGTCTCGCATCGAAAATCAGTTCATCATCGTTGCAGTTCTGCTCAGGTGGTGCTGCAGCATACTAGCTGTATGAAAGCTACCTCTGCTGGCGCAATATTTATTTATTTTATTTTGTTGTACCTTAACTGTTCTATACTAACTCCTCTGTAATTTATTGTGCCTGTAATAAATATTCTTTTCTTTCTTTCTTTCTATTTTTGTTCTAAATAATAGATAGTTTTTCCGGATACGTTCAATTATTATGATATACCAGAGGAATATATTTCTATTGATCCAAAACCAAAAAAAATATCTTTGTATAATCTTAAAACAGTACCATTTGATTAATGTTCAATAGTTTATGCGCTACGATTACTATAATACTCAGACATAAAAAAATACCATCACGCTGACAGCGTAAACAATGTACTATCTTACTGGTAAAATAAAATAATAACTATATTGTTAAATAAGTATAACAAAAATTGTATACAAAATATCATGAGTATCGAAACTTTTGTCATTACCAAGAACGCTGCAACATTATTGGGTTTGTTGTAGTAGCGCACGTGACAATACTGCAGTGGCGCGGATTTCATACTTGATATACTGTGATTAGCTTCAACTGTGCCAGTATATTCTAAACTTTCAATATTTACAAAATATTTGTTGCAGTTAATCAAAATGCGCATGTCTTCAGCGGGAAAGGACATTATTTTACAGTAATAAGTCATGTAGCTTTATAAGAAAAGGGCTGCTGTAAATAGATGTACAATTTATAATGAACACTTGGGAATAATAAAGATAATACTGCAAAGGAAAACCTGTATATTATAATAATTTTTATTTTTATAGGGCTTAAGCAGTTAGACGAACATGCCGCCCGCCTGATGGTAATCATGGTATCAAGTTTTTTTAAATGGGAAAATCAAAGAACAGACTTTAATAATTTACATATTAAACTTTCATTATATTTCAACTCAGCGAAATTATATTCTATTCACAAAATTCAACCAATCGTGAAAACTGAATCAATGTTATTATTCCTACAATTAATTATTTAATTACCCGATTAAAACTTAGCTAAAAATCACTGCACATAAAAAAGCCCACAAATAATAACCTTCATTTCATACAATCCGTTAAACCATACAGATTTCACATTCAATTTTTATCTGAAAAATAAAGAGAATTTTATTTTCATCTGGTGGGCAGCGTGGATGCTGTGTGGAGGCACCGGATGTGGCTATCGACGGCGCTTCCGGCCCAACAAACGCACTCCTTCCGCCACCAGCTCCATCTCGCGCCTCTTGTCGCTAATTCTATTTTGTTATTTTGCGAAATTCAACGCTGAAAGCTTTACGATGTCGGTTTTGCCCGCCTGCGATTATATAATTACACTGTAGTGAAACAATCTGGTTATTTAATTTGTGTTGTTTTTCTTGGCTGGTTTAAACGTGCTTGAAAATCTTTGGAAATGTTATTTCGATTTATTCATTTCACTTTTATGTGCATTTAATACGACAGTCATATGGTGATATAATTTTTTTGGTTACTGAACAAAAAACAATACAAACACGAGGTATTTCATCATAAAAAATCTAACATTCTTCACTGATCACTTATTATTTTTGTCGAAATCAATCTTATCTAATTTCTTAATGCACATTTCGCCACCTAGAATTTTACAAAAATAATATTTATTTTTGTGTTCCGGTATAAATCACGTAAAAAAACCCTGTGCCTCCATCACCGCACTAAATTACCGTGACAGAACGAACCATGTCGTAAACACAACGTTGCATGTCACGCTGATAGCGCCTAATTATGTATAATACGGTAGATAAGATGGAAACTATGCAGACGGCGCGCTGTCCGAGCTGGAGCCAGGCACCGCCCCCCACTAATTGATTCTCAAGATAGAGCTGGTATGTCACTAAACTATGGTGGGGGAAGGAAGAAAAATTGTAGTCTTTAAATCAGTTAGTTGTTTGGGTAGACCAGAAATAGAAATTGTGCTGTGAAATGGAAAAAAAAAAATGTTTAGAGTAGTATATCGTTGATTTTTAAACAAGACTTACTTAGATATTTTAATGGTATTACGTATTTTTTATTTAATAATGTTGCATTTATTTCAACACAAAAATCTGAGCTCATTCACGTGCATTATTTCAATAGTATTCACCACTTTCGAGAGATATTGTCCATTTATTTCCCACGTTTGAACATAAAGCCATTAAGGAGGAAGACGTCATAAAACATTACTTTCCCAACATAATTTCTAAAACAATCAAAACACCGCACATTAAATCACAAGAGGCGATTCTTTCCTGCCGCTTTGGAAATCCATAACAGCGTTAATATTACCACCCTCTACAGCAATCTATGTAATGAGTGCGCATAAAATAATGCCTTTGTAATTTACGACTCACACAGCTCTCGTGGCGCGGACCTCCCGTAACTTCCTATCTATATCTATTTGATTATGACTCAGCATTTTAAATGGGCTTTAAGATTAAAGGAACGCTGTTGCAAAACGGCCCACCAACTTGTTCGACTGTTGACAAACTGTTCACAACAAATTGTGAAAGAGTTCGGGACATTTCGTCACTTGAACTTGGGAGTTTGTATAATTTTTAATCATCACGTTGCCTCGGTGGTCTTGATGCGGTGTGTACGAAAGCGACAAATTAAATAACTTCAAAAATGTTCGGGAAGCCCTAGTGGCTTGTGAACACTCAACTCCTTGCGTATGAACTTACATAAGTATAATTTACAAATGTAACCAAAATGGAAAGTAAACAAACAGTAATAATGAAATTTCAATTTTCCGAAGCAGAAGGAAATATAAATTAAAATTTGAACGGGCGGATGTAATTTGACAATAAAACGCAGCTGAGCCGCGCCCCAATCAGATGGCGATCTTGATAAACGAGCGCCGTGAGACTGCATTCCTAGCTCCTACCTCCTGCTTTACACTCGCTATGCCGAGGTGCATGCGCCATAATACAGAAAATCTTAGCAAAAGAACACACTTTTAGGGCACATTTGATTGGAAAAGTAAAAAATAGTTATAAATTGTCTCTCTCTTTAGTTTATATCAAGTATAGAAGTAATTTCGTTTGTTGCTAGTTATAATCAGTTGTGGTGGGTTTATTAAGGTACTTGACTATGTTCGTTTTTTATTATTTTGTGTACAAACAAAAATATAATTAAAATGAAACATTTCTGTAAAAACAGTATTAAAGTGGCTCGTAACATGAAGCAAATATCAGTATTAAAAAAAAGTGGAAGCGTAGTTGGGACATCTTACCGTCTCATTCACACGCGCAGACTGTATGTAATACATATTAAGCCTAGTGACGTCACTAGTTTATTTTATTTATTTATTTATATATGCTTTAATAAAAAAAACTAAACCATTACAATAGGCGGCCTTATCGCTAGCTGCGATCTCTAGCGGGCAACCTTCGGATGGACTGTATTATTGTGATAATGAAATATAGGGTAGTGCAAATAGTGAGAGAAATAAAAAAATAGTTTTCTAGAGTTCTAGTTTTGATTTCCATCCCTTTTTTTACTCCTAGTGCAAGATTTAAAAAGCTTTTAACTAGCTTAATTCTGAATGCTAAGGCTCAAATGTCCAGTAGTTACTTTGGCTATAATGTCCTTCACACCAGAACAAAATTACAATGCATTTGTACTGATGTTTGGCGGGAGAAATGTACATTGCGGTGGTACCTATCCAGCTGGCCTTTCACATACGAGAGACCACCCACCAGTGAAATACAACAATATAAAAAAAAACAAATATCCTACCGTTGAGCCGGTGTATAAAATATAATAAATATATATAAATGCGCGTATAGCCTTATGACATTACGTCGGATTAATGCGTAATACAGGCTAGTACCATGATCGATTTAGCGTCCAACACAAGGTACGGGTTGCAAGTTAAGAAAGACCGTAGAACAAAAAAAGGTTACTATCATAATTAATTTGTTTTTGTCGACTGATGTAGCGCCATGGTCGAAAAGTGAAATATTGTACGTCATGGGGTTATGTTTTCTATTCTCTTAAGTCTAAATATTAGGTTTATGACATTGAAATTGCAATTTTTGACTTATTTAAATACATCACTATGAACATACCATGCATCATACGTTTCATAAATTCACTGCTATTTCTATTAAGTAACTATTAAGTACTAATGCCAATTTGCTCGCTTTACTTCTTTCACAAATGTGTTGTGGAATTAAAGATGTGTTATCTTTTAAGCCGAAGACTCAAAATATATAGTCCTAGTTGGGTGTGTAATCTAGGATCTCTGAGTTTACAGAATATTCTTATTAGCAGCGTTAGCGTTAAACATTTTGCAGTTGGCGTGTATTTTTCAGTGGCAACAAAAATGTTGTTTATAATGCACACGGGTGCATACTAATTTAACGAACATAGTGGTAATACAGTACCTTATCCCAACCGACGGAATGACGACAGCACATAAAAAATACACGGCAATGACAGAATAGAAATAATTACTTCGTATCCCGGGCAAGGCAGCCGTATCGCACCGCACGAGAGCAACAGAGAAAAATATATCTGACCTGCTTATTACAATACACTTATTCGTGAACGCGAGAGAGACAGCCGAGCGGTGCCTAAATAAAACATAACGACTGAGAACACGAGCCATATTGCCTCGCTGGAAAAGTTTTAAAAAGTTTTCTTTGCGGACCCATTACAAGTACGATGTCTTTGTGTGTGTGCGTTGGTTCGATACAAGCGGTCGATGGTCCTGCGATGTGTCAGGAGACAGGGCAAGTGGGAATGTAAAGTGCTCGCTATAATACACTTGCATTAAAAATATGCAATTTTGTTTTATATTTTTTATGAATTTCTGAGTTATTCATCTGTGAGAGCTGAGTGTTTTGGTAGGGCGACAATCTGAATCATCTCTTTATATTTTTTTATTCCCAATTTTGTTTCTTTTTAGCCATCAAATAGTCCTTGATGTGATATTTGTTTGCTAAATACCTAGACCTTGAACTACTTCAGGATCATGACGTCAATCACAGGAAACCAGATATAATTCCTCCACGATGTTCAGTTTTAATCCATTGAAAGCGTGTGACCTCGGCGCGGCGGTGTGGGTACAGGCACACAGCCGCGCGCCTTCACAACGAAAGTAGGTTTATTTCCATGAAAAAGTTTTGAAAATCGATGGCTTTAGCTCCTACGCTCGGAAACTTTTCCGTCATATAACCATAAATACAGGCGTGTTTTGCTCCCTGCCAGATACGGCTACTGGAAATTCCATGTAATATTTTGTAATTCACGTCTTCGGCTACGAGCGGTTTTTGTAAACGTAATTCACTATGCGCCTTACGAATGAGATCGTGGAATGAACGTGTGCCGAGGTCGTCGTACATTTTATGGCTAGAATTAAATTTATTATAATTATTTGGAGATTTCAAATTTTGTAGTCCTTTTTTAACTTTTGTTTTAAAAACAAAACATTGTTAATTAATAAATAATATGTATTATTATTTGTTAGTATGGTCTGGTCATTGACTAGATGGTTTTCGTATATTTTATTGAACGGTTTCCATGAATGATTTACTTACCTAAAAAGTAATTTCTTTAATGAATTTTTTTATTACTATGAATGGCGAGACAAACATGCCATTGCCCTAATAATAAGTGATACAACCGCTCACGGACAGTAGCAAATGAAACAACACCTTGAATTACAAAGCAATGCTTGGCATTCCACTGCGCTCGCTATCTTGAGACAAAAGATGTTAAGTCGCATCATGTCCAGTAGTTATTCTGGCTACAATGTCCTTCAAACCAGAACACAACAGTGCATTCATACCGCTATTTGGTGGGACAAATAGACATTTCTGTGGTACCTGCCCAGTTGGCCTTTCATATATCAGAGACCTACCACCAGAAAAATACCACCAGTAAATTAAGACCCACTTAAAATTCTTATTCATCCGCATAGTACCTACTGTACACCGAGTCCCGTTTCGGTTTTGCCTGTGTAAACGCGGTTTGCGGCAAACCGGTAAGGTTCTTGAATAGAGGCTATATACTACAAAGTGCAGCGTTGGAGGCCCACCCATAAGTTCCAACGGTGTCATCACACATAAATTGCTTGAGGCAGGCCTATAATTAACTTTCACTTTCTTGTGGCTAATAATGATTATCATAATATTCATTAAGGGAAATGAACAATATATACCAGAAATATGTACCGAATGCTAAGTTATTGCTTCCCAGGAACATAATAATATATTATTTATATACAATATGAAAAAGGCCAGAAGAAGCCTTCAAGGCTAACAAGGAAATGACTAACACTTATTACGTACTCGTATTTTCTTGCGGGTATTCAATTATTATCAGCACGATTACTGCAGACGAGCACTGAGCCCATAAAATTACGGAATAAGAAAAAAAGAGTCATTTTCTCACGTATCAATCTAGACAACCATCCATCCAAGTGGTCATGATATCTGATTTGTTTATTTTTAATTATGATACATTCTCAGTTAACCCACCACCCGGGTTCAAATAGACTGTCTTAATTGTGTCAACCGGTAGGAAGTGATTATCTTTGCTCCGAACCGGATATACACGGGTTAAATCCGGAAGAGCACATTGGGATATTATGGCAGGTTTTGCATCTTTGTGTATGACGGCTGGTATAAAAAAGAATACAAATAATTTGATTCATATAAATGAATGAGATTTCATTTGAAAACTGACTGAATATTGGGTTCCTATAGTGAACAATGTCGTCATCTTCATTCACTTAAAGAACATAAGACATGACATGAAGAACATAATATAAACATAAGTAGCCTACATTCATGACATATGAAATCGTTGTTTGGTCATCTGTTCATCTTACGTGTGGATTTATGCATTCAAATTAAAAAATACAATATTCTAAATTAGTTGAAATATTTTATCCATCACTTTGTATACAGTTGAATATTGTGAAAATCGTACCCTTTACCATTGCGTGGCGAAGGCCGTGCTCGAGCCAATAAATAACAAAATAAAACATAAACATCCATTAATCGTTGCACTTGAGTTTGCGGCGTGCGCCATCTTGAAAATATCGCTTTGATATATTATTGTTTGAGTAACGAGTCCCTCTGAATTTAATTGTGGGGTATCTTCGAGAAGGGCTTATTAGCTGCCCGGTTAATATTTCCTTATTGGGTTGTAATTAATTTTGTTATAAAGGTGCTGGAGGCGGATGAGCGGGTTTGTAAATGGCTATTATCTGCAGCATTATTTTGTCGTGGCCGATTTGTTTGGAGCCGACCGTGATGAACATCCAGTTAATTAAGCGTCGATTTTGTGATCGACGTGCCTTTGACTTTATTACGGCTGAGGTGGATTAGTGGAGATATTGGTTAATAAAATAAATTATTTAGAATGAAAAATACTGATGGAAAATACTACTTAAAATATTTAACATTCTTAGGATTGGAATACAATTTTTGATTTTGCATTGGTAAATTACAAATAATAATGATGATTCCATATTAAGTGTTTAAACTCAAATTGCTCACACATTTATTCATTGATTCAAAAAAAAAAAACTGTTTCGTTATAAAATACTTTCTAGTACTTATATTACAAAAAAATATAATTACATTGGTTAATGGTCATGCTATGTGATGAAATTTCATGAAAATAAATCCGTTTTCCGGAAAAATTTTATTTTTCAAATCACAAAATTATATTACTGAACTTACGAATAACGAATGGGAACTACAACTTCATGACTTATACCCCGTTTTGAAAAACATTATTACTTGACATCTTAATAACAGCAAACATAATAACTTAAAATACATAATTACTTCAACTCCAACTTCCAAGAAGCGTTAATTATGAAACGAGCTAGTAATTTGCCAAACGCATGGCAAGAGGCCGTGTGGTCAGTGGAACTAGGCAAGGTCAAATTAGCGCCATGACCTTCCAACTGCAACCCTCTGCCTGTCGGAGCAAGTAGTTTGCGAACAACTGCCATAACTCCGTAGGTACTCTGAAACTGGGTGACGGTCTAAGCGGCTCGGCCGTTGACTCCGAGAAAAAGTTCCCTTTAAATATCCACAACTTTAGTTTAGCAACTCAAATTTAGTTTGGCAACAAACAGAGCAACAACAAGTCGCAACAAATCCCGTTGGAAAGTTGCGCGCGAGTCGTTTTCAAGTTCAGCGGGGTTGGCGTTCCCCAGCTGACGTCATCACTGCCACAATGCAACGTCATTCTAGCATTTTTGGGATTTTTTGTCTTTAAATATAGTATTTTTCGTTATCTTCGTAGCTCATATTGCGGCTGAATTATATAAAAAGTAAAGTATCAGTATCAAGGAAGCGCAAAAACACCTACTGTCTAACTGTATGTATGTTAAAGACGGCTTCATAAAAGAGAACAACAAATTAAAAAGTTTTACACCTCGCCGTACAACGTAATATTTTATGAGTAAAACAATTTTCATCGATATGATTTACCTATTTATGGATAGTAAGTATTTATAATACTCGTCTATTAATTTTTCAAACATTTCCAAGACACCTACTTTCTGACTACGTCAGCCGTAGCTCCGTAGCGCTACGGGCTACGTCGTAGGCGGTGCCAAAAGCTGGCCGCTGCTTGCTTCGCCGGGGTGTGGGGCAGAGCGTATCGATTGCCCTCGCTATGCCCTCAGCATGACCTAACTCATTTCATGACCCTATGTTAACGATTTTTCGAGTTCAAATATATTATCATATTTTTACATCAGAAAATTGCGCTTTACGAAATTTCTAAAAAAAAAAACAAATTCTGTCGTTTTTTTACGTGTAAACATATTTTTTTTAAGAATAAAGGTCAGAAAAGCATTTGCTTATGTCTGTGGTAAAAATCTAAAATGAAACAAAAATCATCATCAGCATTTACGTAAACTGCGCATGTCTGGAAAAAAATCGTGTACACCCCTGCTTCGGGCACAAAGTCCCGTACAGGACTGTCACGTCAGCTCTGCGGCGAGCGTGACGCGCATGCGTTACCCCCCTCCCCCACCCCCCCTTACCCGCAACACGGAAAACTTTTCCCCAACATAGCTATAAGCGGTGCTCACCCGTCGGCAACACTTTTTGCCCCCACCGAGGGAGGGGGGTGGGAAAAGTTTTGCCAGCCCGGCTCGGTACTCCGTACACATCGCTCTTCCACTTTTTCCTGTATATTGAAATGGAGGTGCGGAGAAAAGAGTAGAATTTAGAAGCTGTCGTACAAATTTTAATGAGGAGTGAGAAGGTGAAATGTGTGTAACGAGCGACCATTAGAGGCGTGTATGTTTTGTTATACATGTCCTATAAGGTTGACGTCAAAAAATGGACATTCAAAAATTATAAAACGAATCATTGTAAAACATGAACAAACAAATAAGCTAGCTCCGACGCACACCAGTGTCGGATAAGGGCCAGTAGAAGATGACATGCCATTCCACATATTTTCTTTTATTTTTATTTATTAGGATCTCCAACAAATAATACAAGCTTTACTTATGCACTGTTGCATTTTAAAGTGTAATTCTTTAATTCCAGGAACTCACAACTCGCTATATTTTGCTTTGTATATAATTAGACTATTAGAAGGTTTCCTGAAGACTGTAATAATATCAGCCCAAAGTTTATTATTACATCAAGAATAATTTACAAAAAAATTGATAGTAACCGGTAATTTCCAAAATTCCCTGACATCAATACTTAATCACATTCAATAAATGTTTCACAGTTCCCGTCCGTTGGTTTACTGAGACACATGAGTCAGCGTAGTAGATGAATCCCTTCTGTTAAGTGAGTTGTGGTCTGTATCTACTGGTAACGCATATATGTTGATGATTTTATGTTAGAGTAACATTAATAGAGACAAAATATATTAGGTCTTTCATCCACATAGTAAATTAAGTTATTATTTTGCATGACATGAAGATTAACAGCTTTATTTTATTTGTATTTATATATGTTTTATTGTACATTAAAATGAAAGACACTTACAAAACACTCAAAAACTAAAGGCATGTATACAATAGGCGGCCTTATCGCTAGCTGCGATCTTGTCCAGGCAACCTATTTGTAATAATATGGGGTTTTTTATTCATAGACAGTATTAAATTATATTTTATTTAGTTTTCGACTGGTTTGTCCCTGACGACTTTTGAATTCAATTTAAACGAAGAACCGACAAATCATTCGATACATAAAGTATGTTTTAAAATTATCTATGAATAGGGTCGTAAAACCATAATCAAACCAAACTATTATTTATTCAAGACGAGGTTTTATGGTGAGAGTCCTTAAACAGTGGTCAGTAGCTTTGCATTATTGATGTCCAGTGAGAGGTCAACACTGACCACCTAGTTAGCGATAATCACAATTAGCCTCACCGGCACTTCATCACGCCGCCATCCGATAACAAGGTGCGGTGAATGATTAATAACGCGAATCGCCTTCTGTGTGCCTTTCGACCGGCGGCAGAGTAACAAACTTTTGAATAATACCGCATAAGTTGAGACCGACTTAAGGTTGAATCGATTTTCCCATAAGCCTCCGTCACACTATCTTCCACGTTTAATTGCATGGGTTATTCAAACACGAGTGTCAGCGGTGGAATATTTGAGGTCTGTTAAGGGTACATTCATCACTCGGATAGTTAGTGCAACGTCTGACCCCACGTTATCTTGCACGAGCAGTGACGCGGCCCTTCGGTGACTGATGACTGCCCTTAATTAAATTTTATGAAGCCCAAACTAAAAAGTTGCCGCCGCTAATAATGACGCTCCTGATTAGCTCCAAATTCAGTTAACGTAGTGAAGCGACTTTACAATTCTAATGTAGTTGCGTATTCTGTACACCTGAAAACAGCCGACTAACTCCGACGTCGGTCGCATCCAAAATTCAGTATATAAAGACAAGCGGCGCGTCCACATGTCCGACAAATGTAGTCAGTTTGTGATGTGTGCGAATCAAAGACTAGGATTTGGATTCAGTTCCGGAATTAGAGCGGGATATTACGCCAGCCGGCAGCGGCTTGGGCCTTAAATAAACAACCGCCATGTGAGGCCGTATTTGTTCTGTGTTTTGTGTACGAAATTTTAATGGACCCGCTATAAACTCACCGTCTGGTCGCTATTAATGGACTGCTTTTATAAGGAATAATGTGGATCGTGAAGAATTCATTACACAAATATTGTAGTTGAGACGCTTTATTAACATAGATATTAGAATAAAAAAATGAAGATGAGTGGTCGGAAAATATGAAACTGGTGCAGATATTAATAAATAACATAAAACTTATGAACTCTTAGGGCATAAAAAAGTGCGACCACAAAAAATAATCGAAATAAAGATATATAATTATAAAAAATATAATTTAAGTTAATACGTATATTTTAATTGAATATAATAAAAGTAAACTTTTCAGACGACAAGACCTAACTCAACTAAAATAAAATCGACAATGTCTATTTCATAGACACTTTTATTTTTTTGGAAACAGTCATATGCGTATTCGTGACGTGTCAATATCATAAAATGCATTGGCAATTTCATATGAAAGTCATTTAAAAAGTTAGCGCAACTGAAAAATCGCAAAAATGGTATACGATTCGGAAACTTTGCTTTTAACCGTTCGCAGTGAAAACCATTTGTTATAGATAGAAAACGACGTCACAATAAAATTATTGGAATGGAGGATTCCCATCCAATTTTATTGTAATTAAATATACCTGAGTTACATCGCTGTGTCATTTTAAGGGTATTTTGAAATAGATTTGGATAATTTTAGAGAACGAATTTATCGTTAATTGAATTAGTTTTGAGAGAGTGGAAATGTTGAGCTGAACATGATATCTATTCTGAGATTGTGTGGAAAAACTTATCCTTCCGTTTTGGTGGCGTCGATTTTTTTTGTTTCTAGAAATCCTATGGTGACGTCATGAGTTCAACAAAGTAACTACTGCACATATTGAGATTTAATATCTTATGTCTCAAGATTGCCAGCGCCGTGAAATGTCAATAATTCCTATGTAAAAGGTGTTGTTTGGTTTTGCTTCTGTCCATGAGCGGTCTAATCGATTACCATCAGGCGAATGGCATGCTCATCTCGCCGTTCATTGCAATAAAAAACTACCAAAATAAATTATTTACACATAAAATACACCCTCTACATCACTGTAACCACATCATAACTATAACCAATAAATAAAAAACCCAGCACTACTGTACACAAGCAGAAAACAAAAGAATGTCACGACATTTAACCCAAGACGTGGCGATAACTCAGTCACGGTGGCCACTCGCACAGATTTATTGAAGCAATTGACAAAGTGGCAAATGGACCATTAGAAATTAGGAGCGAGCGAGAAAGCGCCGCGGAAAAATGTTCTGCAATATATCCCCTTTGTAAGCAAAATTGTAAGCAATAAATAATATCTGACTTGTACTCTTGAAGTTAATTTTTAAAGGATGCTTTTTGTTCGTAAGTTAAATGAAAGTAGGGATTGTGGGTGGGTAAAACCGCTGGAAATAAAGTTTGCTATAGATATTTCGTCTGGCAATGAGTTTATAAGAAAATGATAACTAATAAATACGCAAAGTGCGTGGTGGCCTGTTGGTAACGGCCCAGCCGCGGCTGCCAACATGCTTACGACGGTCGCGGGTTCAAATACTAAGGGACACGTCTGACTTTTCAGAGTCATGTATTGATTCGGAAGAATCTTTATGGTATATAAAAGTCCGCCAGTCCGCACTGCCGACAATACGGCCTAACCCTTCTCAATCGCGCTCTTTATTGAAGAGGAGGCCCATGCCCTGCACTGGGAAAGGGACTTATAAATAACGTCTACTGCCAATAGACTACCACGAGTATAGAGCCGTACAGTATATAAAATTAAAGCGGATTCGAATATATCCAATCAAAATGACAATACAAAGCTAATTGATCGAAGTACAGATACGATAATCGAAAACAATAAACATAATAACATAGAAACAAATCGGGGGATTGATTCAACGAACGTTTTCACTCGATAGCTTACGACATGTTTATTGTCATTGTGTAATAAAAATGCGTCTAATGACTCGGGAAACTCGGATCGAAGTCGGAATTGTCTCACTATTTCATATACGGGTCAATAAAATTTTATGTACAGTTAAACTTTGTTAAACGCACCGTATTCCGCGACGAAATTAGCTCCAATTCGGATGTTAGGTACGATTATGTTTTTCAACATCGTATTCGTAGAATTCTATTAACCAAATTGTTTGGCAATTGCAGATTTGAATTCGGTTATTATGTGTATCTTTATTTCTCAATGCATATACAATTGCTGGGGCTCCCTTGTTGTACATGGGGGAATTCTGTCTATATTTTACCATGGAAGTCGAATAATAATAATCATTCGTGGATTTATCGTAATATTTCGACCAGTGCTGACTGACAGCTTCGATTTGAATGTGATTTCTTATGATTTCAGAATTAAGATTTTAACAGCGACAAGTGATGTATCATCTTTATTCAGGATTTACATTTTTGTGACTACACTATTATTGTTTCCTAACTGTATTGTACTGTATCAGCCCATATGCGTCCCACTGCAGGGCAAGGGTCTCCTCTAGTCTACCATGTAGTCCACCACGCTTGCCAAGTGCGGTTTGGCAAATTGTATTTTATTATAAACATTTAGCAAAACTAAACTCCGTTTACGACACTAAAATTTTCTATAGAAAATATATTTTATCAGTAGCATAAAACGTGTGAAAGTTTACCCCGCGATAAAAACGTAAGTACGTAAATAAGAAACTCATATTCCTCAGCACAAAAGATAATATGAATGCTCGTACGTAGCCCGAAGGGTCGCGCGGGGACCGAGAGAAACGTCTTTTTATAATCTGTTTACTCGCCGCCTCTTACCAGATAATCTTTTTATACTGAACAACCGGCGATGTGCTTGCGAACAACCTTAAACCTTTATTTGTCTTTATCTGAATAATGCTGTGTTTTAAATTATTGGTTTAATGTGTGAGATAATATTTTCGTGCGTTCAGCAGAAGATATTGTATGGAGGATGTCAATATTATTTTATTAAATTTATTTTAATAGCACGACGGTTTCAAGCTTAGATTTCGGCACTAAATGGTAATACTAGTTTATTAATCTATAATAATAGGTATAAATAATATATAAAATAAATAATAAGGCTGATGTGGAAATTCTTGAGGCAGGCCCATGTCCCGCAGTGGACTTCTTGTGACTGACGAGAGAGAAACATAGGAATCCCAAATATAACAAATAGCACCAAATAGTAAGGTAATTCTGACAACAGACAGAAAGGTGTATAAAAATTCTCATCGAACTCATTGGTAATTACCACATACTTGGAACTCATCTTTCCGTCCATCCACAGATTAGAAACTAAATTGTCAACTCCGTACCCAAGTATCCTACGAGTATGTGTTTACATTAGTTAGTTCCCATGAAACACAGTTTTCCCCTTTAAACCTTCTTTTTGCGTGTGCTATCTGCGCGGCACTCCCGCGGGTGCAATGCGTCGGTGTCCCGTTGTATAGCGAGTCCCCCCCTCGTCGCCCGTTCCCCGCGCCTCACCCCCGCGTGCTCGTGCGTGTCGATAAAAAATAATTGCTTCCGTCACCCTGAATTACAATACAAATAGGAGCATTTTCTTGGAATAAGTTATGGGTGATTTTGAGGGGTTTCGTTGTATTTGTTTCGTCAGGTGTAGCGGGTATCTATTGTACAGATTTTTTAGTATTTTCTGCGGTCTATATTTTTGTGATCTAATGCAAACGTTCTAACTAATTCAAACTAATGCAATCTAATGCAAACGTTTAATTTTCTACTTAATATGTCTCTCTGCAGTCGTCCGTCATTTCTACTTATATTTTTACTCATAAAAATCCTACCTATACAAGATATTTATTTGATAGACTTATAACTTGCTTGTCTTATATAAAACAAAACGTCAAATTATGTGCGTTGACGCAGGAGAATGATTTTTGGTTAAATTCAACACCGAATATAAATGTTACCTTTCCATTGTCTTAGAAATGTTAGAATTAATGAATACAAAACGAACGCCTTAAAGTGGAGTTGTTGGTAATCTGTGTTCATTGTCGATTAGTTTCGAATACTGTTATCGGCTGCACCGGCGACAATGAGTGCATCCCAATCAGACTGGAAACCGGTTTCCTATTAGCTAGCTAGCTTTTGTATGAGACTTAACATTTAGTTACGAAGAAATATATCTAATACACAAAACAAACAGTCCAGCCAAAGAGTAGTGTAAATGCGTTGTTGTGTTTCGGTTCAAAGAACATTGTAGCCAGAGTAACTACTGGACATATTGAGACTTAACATCTTATGTCTCAGGATGGCGAGCGCAGTGGAATCCCAAGCATTGCTTTGTAACTCAAGGTGTTGTTTGGTTTTGCTACTGTTCATGGTCGTATCGCTTAATAGCATATAACATGCTTTTCTCGCCATTCATAGCAATAATAAAACACGCTGCATTCATAAAATGAAATCGGTGCGTAATATTCTTTAATTTTAAAGCTATTGATGATAAAAACAAAGTAATCAATCTGAAAGCTTCCGTATTAGCGTAATCGTCGAGAGTTTGCAACAAATAAGCGGAGTGCACACGTGAGGGGTCCCATTCAACAAGTCAAGCCAGCACATTGTGCGCGAAGGTGCGATCAATCATAATCACAGTCTCTTTCACCTCGACTAATGGCCCACGAAATGGTGGAATGCGTTTAAAACCAGCGAGGGAACGTATTCGGAGGTAACCGTTCGGAAATGGGCACAAAGCGCGCGCCGCCTGATCCATCATGTGTCCGAACACACGAGCACTTGATACGGCTTTTTGAACGTGTTGCGTTTTATTTTTACGTGTGTAGTTCTGGTAACACTGTTGGAACGTTGTGTTTTGAAAATGGAACTAAAAGGTCTTTCAGTGTAACTTTGTATATTTTTTTAAATGCGTATTAATTCAAACAATATGATATGATCAAAAATCACTTGGTTACTTTTGGAAAGTTAAGCGATTTCAAATATGTATATTGATCACGAGAAATTTGCAATAATCCCAGATAAAGGTTACAGACTACAGGGAACATAGATAAACTTCTAACAACTTTAGTAGTTGCTCGTATCAGATTTTTTAATACGTCTTAGTATTGGAATTCCCCAACCTATAATATCGTGCTTACAGCAATATCTTGATATGTGTGTATTACCTGTGATATGTGTGTGAGACGCAAGTATGTAATTTTTTATTAATTTAATTATTATTTCTCTTTAAAACAAAAATGTCTTTCAAGTGTACTAATAACGCGTACCAATGGCAAAGTATTTTTTAATTTATCCCGAGTCTGTTGCGTCGCCGCAAATCAACCGCGCACCCATCCATTGTTCGCTCTTTGTTATTTTAATTTTTTCCCCACACAAGAATGTCTTTGAGTGTTCAAATGACGCGTGTAATATCAAGGTTTCAGCGTTTGATGTAAAGATTACAGACATTAGGGTATTTGCCGGGATGAGTATTTTTCACTGGGAATAAAAGGGAGCGGATAAAAGCGTCGATATACGAATCCCTTTTTGCGGTGTGCCGAGTCTGTTTGCGCGGCGTTTTGATGTGGCCGATACTACGTCGGGAGCGAAATTGTTCTGTATAATTGTGTCTATTAGATTCTGGATTGGCTACTTTATGGAGAAGTGATTTGATTTTATTTGCTTTCAAGTAATAAGAATTTAAATATTGGATGGTATAATTTATTCAGAAGATTGATAAATTGCGTCTAACGTATTTTTATTGCAATATTCATTCACATGAAACACAATATATAATAAATATAGGAACTCATATCCTTAATAACAAACTAAATTTATCTTACTACTAAAATAACAAGCAAAACATATTATTTCAGACGAAACAATATTCAGAACACATTATGTCCAAGACACGGGCGCTGTCCCCGCCAATCCAGCGGACGCTAAGCAGAAAATTCCTCTGCGGCGAAGTTTTGATTGTCCGAGGCAGCTGGCATTCTTGCCGACACATTCCACGAATCACTGAGGAACGTTTTATTGTGTTCATATCGCAACTTTATATGGCGGCTCATCGGTGACTGTCACTGGAGTTCGCTATTGCTCGCTATGTGACTGATAGTTATACAAAAAGTAATTTGATTTAATTGTGTTCGAATTGTAATGAGTTTGAGAAGTACTAATGGAAAGAAAATGGAAAATATTAATTAAGTATAATAAAAAAATAATTTAATTTAAGAGTGCTCGAATACGGTCCTAATAGTAAAGAGGAATGGAAAAAAAAAACAGGAAACATTAATTTGAGTTTAGGATATGGTAAACTTCTAAATTCAAAATATGAGATAGAAAGCTGACATATAATATTAAGTATTTCTCGAAGTAGAAGCTACAATAAAAAAATCATATTTAATTTTGAGATTACCACTGCCTTCATTGTAGAAAACTTAGAAACGATGGTGTCGGAATTAAGATTTTAACAATGATATTACACATTATTTAGGATAGTAATTTAAAAATATCCAAGATTGAAGCAATTTTACCCATGCAAAACCAAAATATTCCAAGTTAGTCTATAACTATAACCCTCCGAGACAACACGGGTCAGACTACCCAATAACACGTCCTATTAGCAAAACAAAAGCATTAAATGCAACATCCGACCCTCGGTCATTTTTATCCCTTTAACTAATTGTAATTTCATTGATAACACAGTTTACAGTTTGACCGGTCCATTAGACCGAAACAAGGTACCGTCCACCCGGGGCTTTCGGCTGTATTTATAACCTTTAGTGTAGTTGTGGCAATAATTTCATTAGCGGGGCACAACTACCGCCGGACAAGACAAATGGTGGCCATTAGGAGGCCTAACGACTGCCCTCGTCAGCCCCCCAAACTTTTAACGACGAGAATCAAAGTAAATACGTTGCGTTATCTTGCCGATTTGGCGTAATCATAATTCTAGGTGGGCAAGGGTTGAGCTAATACGAGTTGATAGTCAGCATTGAGCAGGTAGTGTGTATCTGGCCTAATTAATGCCGTGTCGATCGTGACCCGCCTTTCATCTGAGGGTTGAATTGATAATCCTTTGAAAGAACGATACGATCAACTGGACTTGCCATGTGGGACGCCAATTATATCAAATTGGACGTTACTATAAATGTTGGTATTAATTGAAACATTGTAATGTTTTTGTTTGTATCATAATATAAAACGTAGGTCAAACATTTTATTATTATTAATTTATATTTTGTAATAGTTATCAACAACAACATATAATTAGAAGCTGTCCAATTTCATGAATTACTTTTGTTACTAGCAAATTAATATTTTGTATACACATCAGCTATCAATCCATCAGGATTCAAAAATCTCCCTGGATGTGACATCTTACGGAAAATTCAGTTACAAAATATATAACTATACAAAATAATATCTTAATATTTCTTTTATATACTTTTAGGTTCTCATATACTCGTAGGACACAAACATAAATTAATTTTACATCCCCAGCACATCATCCTAACTCCTCATACACCGTGCGCGCATTTATCCAACTCTTGCGTTGTCCCGGGAGAGACTCGAAGAAATCAGTCGGTCCGCATGTCTCCCGGACTTATTGTGCCCGCCCCGGTCATTAGGGGCCATTCGTGGCGAGTAACTTCTTCCCGTGGACCCTAATGTGTCCCAGCTATGTGCAAAATGTGGACAAGAATTGAACTAGAGCAGTTAGCAATCGCTGGATGTTGTGAATTTGTTATTATAGGGATAAATAATACATAAGCTATATACTTATTATACGAGTATTTAATTTATTGCCTAAATAGGCAGTAAACGAATTGTCCAGTACCCTAAGTAAATGGCCTACATTTATTTATTATACGTGGTAATTTGAAATGAGTTTCATTATATTTCACAATGCTTATTGTGAAATATTCAACCTTAATGTCGAACCGATTCACTAGGTTATTTATGTAAGTTGCCTTTTTTATTACATTGATTATTTAAAAATATGCAATTATTTTCCAGAAATTTATTTTGTTTTTGATTTAAGATAATCTATAGTAAATAGTACTAGCTTAATTTAGCAGTATACATAGAATTTTAAGCATATGGCCCCAAAAATAATAGTAGTTGTGAGTCTAAAAATCGCAGGTTGATGATCATGTTTATAATTTAAAAATAATACGATTTTTCCTGTAACAGATTCGTTTGTCATACATAATTTTATAATTCGCACAGCTGACAATTAAATAATGAAGTTTAGAGAAACAATTCAAATAAAGCTTCATACTAAAACTTAGTATTTAACTTAAAATTTCATAAAATTAACATGTCAAAAAGGCTTTGGATTAAATGACTTAGTTTACTGTATTGTCTTTCAACTCGTGAAAAGTGTAGAAAATCTGGTACCAATCATAACAGACATATTGAGATGAAGTCAAAACGCATACTATATTTCCGTATTAATATTATAAACAATAACACATAAGTCAAACTCCCAACTTCCACTTACAAAAAGCTTATCAGAATAAGCAGGAGCATGGGTAATCCCGTGACGTGGGCTGTCGCGTCGCATTCCTCACACCCATCACGCTCATTACCTGCATGTGGGGTACTAATGTGATCGATTAACTCGCAACATGTGTAGCCTAAACGAAAATAATAGGGATGGACTCTTGTGCTTTATTAGTTTTGTAATAGTACCCACTATTACAGACTTACTGTTGTATAGTTAATTAAAAAATTATCCATTGAGTTGATGGATTTGATAATGGCCGATTTTGAAGTGTAATTTTAGTCTCAGAATATTTGAATTTAGAATATAATACTCGTAGTACAGATCTTGGAGATTATAAATTGAAATTGATTAGTTTGAGGAGTTTGGTGCGTTTAATATTAGTTTGGTCAATTAGTTCTAAAAATACATATACCATTATGAATTTGCTACTGATAACATTTTGTCTTTAGGTAATATATATCGTATTTTAGATTATAGAAGAGGCCCGTACCATGCAGTGGGAACTAGGAACTATATAGGCTGATGTAGAATACATTAGGTAAATCATAGAAATCGAACCGTATTGCAAGAAGCACAGGCAAGAAGTATGAGATAAGATGATCATTGACAAATACTTCTGTAATAAATTTTTAAATTATATTTTTTACAAAATAAAAAAGATTTTACATATATTTTTTATTACTCGTAATTGTATGGGTATCAGGTTGAAAATGCGTACATTGAGTTAATATTATCATTTTAATGACAACTAAAAGCCTTGCTTCATAGATAATATACCATTAATTTACTCGAGTTGCATTCATTATAATATAAAGTGATGTATACACATGTATGAAGTTATAAGCGGGGTGTATACTGTAAGAGTGGCAGCGCTCGTGCATAAGCCGGATTAGGGTGGATCTTCATAAAATTCCGCCAAGTGTCCGCCGGTGATACGAATTACGTCAACTCGTTTGTACAGGGCCAATATTGTTGATGAGTCGTAAGTAGCTGCATGTACAGGGTGGTGTAAAATATGTGTTTTTCTTTGAAATATGACGTTGTTAGTCAGAATAATATTTATGACTCGGAAATTATTTTATACGTAGCCAAAACTAGAGCAGTCCTTTTACCATTTTTTAAATACAATTCCAATAATGCCATTTTGTTAATTATATTTTATTTCCTAGAAAGGAACGTATATATTTTAAATATAAGGCAGTAGTCACATCATTTACAATAGAGGTTCTTTTACGAAACAAATATGATCAATAAGAAAAAATCGTGATATTTTGTACGGAAGTTCTATTTGTTATGAATTTAATCATTAGAACCGGTGTGTTTTGCATTACATTTCATTATCCTACTTGTTTATCAAATAAACCGAAAAAAAATACAGTTATTCATAAAACACAAAACAACATCAGCCTGTAGGGATAAGTATTTCATTTCGCACATATTGCTCAAGTACAAACCATAAGGTATCAAGTTAATGAGAGACAACACGCGTCACTCTCCCGCTACGCTGCTACGGCGCTACGGCTCTACGATGCTACGGCTCGGGGGAAATATTGAACGAGTGCACGACACTTCATACTAGTGCGGAATACGAATTTATTGTTTCATTAATGCAGGATTACATTAGATGGAAAGCTTTTAACTAGTTGTTGTTTGGAAAGTATATATATTGCTCTAAATAATATGTCGCGAAAATCAAGTGTTAGTCGTTTATTAGTATTGTATTATTAAAGTATAGTTTTATCGTAAATTATCAAATGATAAAACCGATTTACCTTATATGATATTGTGTTTATTCCTATTAGGTATAGTACTTCCAATTTTCTTTCAACAGTTGTTTATACTTAATCAGAAGGTGATACTTTTAGTAATGTGTAGCTTACTGTAAAAAAGCTAACTTAAACAATACCTCACATATGAACCACATATAAAATCTAATTCAAATTCCTAATATTAAGTATTAATTGGGCAATACGGTGATTCTCTGCGAAAAAATAAAATAAAAATCAAAACAAAACGTATGCTCAGCAAATTATTAACATTATCACCCATGCGAACGGAGGAGGGCGGGGGCGAATGGCACACGGCTCGCTACTTTTTATTAATTTACGAAATAAAGTTATAATCTTGTTAGCGGGCCGGCGACTCCATTGTGACGCGTTACCTGGACATTGTAATAGGATCAACTTATTAAACACTAAGTACAACAAACATCAAAGCAGAACACGACGAAAGAATGCTTTGTTAAGAGGATTTCTATTTTAGCATTTCTCATATTTTTAATGTGTTTATTTTGCTTTCGATAGGTATTCTATTGTTAAGTATAAATATTTTTTATTTTTCTTTTATGAGTGGTATGAGGTGTTTTTAAAATGAAAAGGTTTGTATTTGAATATTTTAAGTGCTTTTTGTAAATATTAGCCACCAAGTATCTACAGTTTAAAGTATTATACATTTAAAATCGAAATGTATTAATGTGTATTAATTAAGTCTATTAGATATCTTCTTTTAATTAATTACTACTCGTATAGAAATATATATTTTAGGCTTTTAAAACTGAGTGATATGTGAATATGGATATAATGATATAGACAAACAATGGTAACAACGACATGATATGATAATTATTATCCCGTTCACCGTGTCTCGTATATCCGTATCCCATATACACATCATAGAATTAAATAAAATACAAATAAATTTATTACTAAGAGCCTAATCGGTCACGATGTCAATAAAAAAGTTAAGACACAGCCACACAATACCGAAAAGCAATAAACATGATAATATCGTTTCGCCATAACGGTTATGGGGTAAAATATTTGAGATCCATTTACCAAGGATATTAGCCGTTAAAGAGGTGCTTGAAAGGCAATGGAGCCTTTACCTTCGGACCCTTTGGGAGGCGTTTTCTCAAGGAGCCGGGATAGGAAGGTGTTGTGCCCCATTCTAGATACGATCTAATTACGAAATAGTTTCACTTCTTGATTTATAGATTAAGTTTAAGCGAGCTATGGCCACGCAGCCGGTGCACTACTTACTGTTGGTATTTGATTCATTCAGATGTTTATTCTTTATACTAATAGTTTTTTTTAAAAATTAAATATGCAAACGAGATTTTGTGTTTTATCGTTCAGTTTATGCAAATGTGTGAAGTAAATTTAAATTTTTGTTTATTGTATTTCTTTTGATATTTATTTTTTCATGTCATGGTGAACTGTTATTAACTCTCATGGTATATCGCGCAGAGATCGTATTAAAATTAAAATAACTGCATCAGTTATTACTACAGTATATAAGAACTAAAAATACAATATAGTCAAGACTATCAAATTCCACGTGAACAAATCTTCACGCGAAGTATTTCGTAATCTTAAATCAATATATTATCAATTCAAAGGCAGGGGCTATTCATATAAGGGGTATCAAGAGGTGTTAAAGGAAAGACAGGACAATCTCAGCGGCATTATCGGATTCCGCGGGTATTGGACCCACAATAGATGTTCCTGACCGAGGCGAGCTTACACTCTGGGCCGAGTGCTTTGTACCAAATCACTTCGCTTAGATTTATTGCCAAGTGTCCCTGTTGCCCCACTCTCCCCCATATAAATTGTGGAATAAGTGTTGCCATATTTACCGGTGACGTATTGCAAATCGCGGCGCCTTCTGCGCTTGCGAGTGGTGAATAGTAATAATTAATCCGCTCGTCTTGTGATGAATATGAATAATTTGTATTGCAGATTTATTGCGGCAAGGTCCAAGTGGTGACTTCGAGGCGCATGTGTCGCTGCCAGTCTGGTTTCAATTATGTAAGTGTGGTGGGTTCGTTGGAGTCAGTAAATTTATGTTTTAAGTAACTATTTCACTTAACATATTAGCAGCGCTCTATAATGTCATTTTATTTTAAAATATAACATGAAATATGCGGAACTTTTTTTTTTAAATAAAATGTTAAAACGTCTAGAAATACAATATAATTGACCTTAATCGTAGACGACAACTAACCGGTAAAAAATCCCAATAAATACAAATTAACACAGGTTCATAAACGCAACAACCCTTCATCGGATCGGGCATGTTTAGATCACGTTCAAATTGGGTCATTCGACATTTTCACGAGCGAAATAGCTAATCAATCGGCCGGATCGAGTGACCGCTGTCGACCAAACGGACCGCGAAAACCTGATTACTCCCGTCGGCCCACCGCTGACAGGTGTTTACCGTTAAAATGTAATTACTTGATGTCTCAATGGTGTATCTCTAATGGTCCAATTCTAATTGGCCGGATCATAGTGACTTTAATGTACCAAAGTGAATTTGTAATAGGGCCCCGTAAGTCCTGTCTTGGCTCAATAATTTATTTACTTTGATCGTCTCGAAATGTCACCTACATTTAAGTTTGCGAGTTGCGGTCAATAAATGTCTGCGAGTGATGTGTAGCTTTGCTTGTTCTTGTAGGTCGGAGGTAGACCGCGGACGGTTATAAATTTTACATTCATCATATTATTGTATAATGATCACAAATAAAATATCATTTCTAAACAATACTTAAATGACTTACTAAAGTAAATATATGCAATGTTTTAAAAATATTGCCTGTTGCAAATCGATAAACTAAATTTTAAAAGGTTGCTGCAGGGTAGAACAGTAATCAGGGCTACGCAATTCTGAAAAGCATATTCATCGCTATTAAACCAATGACGTAATCCAATCCTCCAGACAATATTTAAAGTATTTCAAAGTCGTAATTTCACGATGCCTACAGTAATAAATCTTTTGTCCATATAATTTAACTTTAGCACTAGACTACTCATCAAATAACTAAAGCAGGCTTTTACGAACATAAACAGAACATTTTGTAAAATCCGAGTAATATTTAACAAAAAGTTATTTTAGATCAGAGCGTAGGTCCCGAAGAAAGAGGTAATGAGTTAATGACTAAGTTTTACAATTTCGCACAGCAACTTTCAAGCTCCCCTTTACGAAGCTAATCAGCGCGTTGCAGATGTGTGCGAATGCTCAACTCACTCCATATACTTAATTAATTAAAAGAGTCCTCGAGCAGCGGAGCAACTCAATCTCCACTACTGTTTACCTGCCATGTTTGCGCTGTTAACGAACTACATTATTTATTTGATTTAAACAAAAGGACATCTGACCAATCAACGTAATGCGCCGAATAAGCCGCGTCGCAAATTGAAATTCAATTTCCATAACGCAATCTCCGCAAGGTCCAATTTTACACAATTATTATCCGATTAAAATGGGACGCACATCCTCTGTGTATCCAACGGATAAGAAAATTGCATTATCTTATTAGCCGGTTTAATGTGTAGGTGTTAAGTAAATTTGGATGTAATCGGACTGAGCCTTTTCCGTGGGGTTGAGAGAAAAATTCTCCGGGATTTATTGGCTTGTTACCGGGATTTAAAAAAGGAACGGCTGCAGACGGCCGGGATGGAATGCGAGCGCCGTCCTCGGCCGGGAACGTTTGATGATTTCAAAAAAAGGGGCACTCGGTCTGATGTTCATTTTTGTAATCGTTCTCGATTTTTATTTTTATTAATTTCTTCCTTTGAGTTATGAACCGTGGTAAACATTGTTCAGTTGGTTTTATTAAATTTTCTCCTCATTGCTGTTTTCTGTTAATAGAGACGTCGTTACAAATTGAAATAAAAAAGAGTTCTTAAGTCAATCTGTATCTTCAAAAAACAATTTATATATCCATAGTTACTTATTGAACTGCTATTACTACTAAATGCTCTCTTTTCCAAAAAAATCCTTAAACGTCTTCATAGGATTTCATTTCTATAAAAGTTGGCAAAGTTAGAGATGTATTTTAGATTATTCAATGAACCAAAAATAGATTTAGGAGTCGAAACCACTACGTGAATTGGCTTTAGGACTTCCTAAGACAGACAGTAAAACAACTTCTCTGAGAGTTGCAAGACAAATAAATACGTGTTGCGAATATACATTTCGAAGAAATACCCATATCGGGGCGAATAATACATTATATTTGGGTGTATTATGTATAATTATAAATATGTATTGCATTTGGTTGTTATACTAGAATGCATTATGTAAGCCATCAATTATTGAGATAGATTTTACCTTTTAAATAACAATTGAGCATGTAGAAATAATTAGAGTTTGTGAATGTTTTGTCAACTGTTTCGACACCGAATATTTGCGTTCCATATTAATATACTATGTTCCATAGTAACCACGCATTTAACAAGAATAGAGTGTAAGTTGTCTTATTTGACCAATGAAATATTTCTACGCAATAAACAACATTCAGAAACAAATTGTGTTTACTTAATATGATTCCTATTGATCGAACCATCCATCAGTTTGATTGAGACAAGGTATGTCTACGTTGAAAACTCGATTGCTCATCAAGCCCTTTTAAATGACTCTCACGAACCTCTCGAGACTTCTTCAAGGAGCATCTCAAATATTCACAGGTACTCCAGTTTCGATCGTCTTTGCGTAACTGTATCTTTTTAAGGTCAATATCGGTACGTGAGCGAAATAGACATTTTGATGTTTTCAGAAAATGTCGAGGTTGAATATTCCACGAATTCATTGTTTGACGCCACTGATATTGCCATCAGATGCAGCTCAATCACTTTGCTAAACCATTCTAAAATATATAGTGGTCGATATGGTTGAGGCGCCAATATTAAAAGAAGATTGTAGTCACATAAAATGGGTAAAAGGGCGATTTAATTTGAAATCATATTTTTGGACAGTATACACATATATTTTTAATAGTATACACATATATTTTAGTATATGGGTCGATCGTGCGACTTTATGCTTAACAACTAGTTCCTCACTTATATTCCGCAAAAATTATCTATAAAAACTCCTTATAAATATTTAACAATTCAAGAAAACATCAATATCGCTCAGTATATTTTACAAATACTTTCAACAATATCTAAGAGATTTTCCTTTTCCGGTACACCATGAATATTTTATTCAAAACTCGCCAGTTTCTACTCTCCCAGACGTGACGTCAGGGGAGGTGGGAATAAATGAGGTAAATTAATTAAAAGGGGCGGTTAGTTACAATTACGTTTTTTAAATGTAAGCAAGCCGGCTCGTCTTTGCTCTTTGATTTCTCTTGTGCGACATGCCATTTGTCGAATTTGGAAGGGAAAAGGTTGTAACTGGAAAATGAAAATGAGTGTTAGAGAAAATGTTTGGTTTGGAGATGGAGATATAGATATAGTACTGTAATAAGTATTTTTACATGCATTTTATGATTGGTTAGCGTAAAATACTAAAATGGTTATGATTAAAAAATAAAATGTGCATTATGTCAAGTGCTTTCATTAGATATTTTTGCATTCAGAAATAAAAACTTTCACAAATCATTTTCCACTAATAAGTCACAGCGTAGATACACACAGAAAAGATGAATGGCCTCAGAGACTGTTTCCATGACGAATAATTTACAAGTTCCTTGGAACCGGCAGTACTAAAACACGTAATGTTTAATTTAATTAATAAATAAATCAAGCACTTAGTTGCGTCCTTATCCAAATCCAGTGCAGTAGAACTTTGATTTCCAAAAGTAAAGGGTTTGAAATAAAAAAAATCGCGACCCTCCGAGAAAAATCGCGCCAAGGAGGGGCCGCTAAAAATACCAAACGAGTTGTTTTCTCCACGAGGGTAACCAGGTAGCGAGCTAAATGAATTGCAAACAGCATTATTATTTCCTCCAGGAAGTCGTATATATTCCCGGCCGCCTTTATTTTAACGTTTTTTTTCTTTATTCATTTTATTCTTTACCCCTTTTTTATTGCCGACAAGCTCGTAATATATTGTAAACGCACAGCGAGTACCCGTTGTAAACAACTATTACGTCTTAATAGGAAAATGGGGTTGCCTTTTTAAGGCGTCTTTCTTTCTTTTATTACTTTTAAAGAAACATGATGTCTTTAGTATGATACACGTGTTATTTTATAAGTATGATTTAGATACATACTATAAATATAACATAATAAAAATTATAATATTATATGACTTATAGCATAGGAACAAGAAAATATCAATTTGATCATTAGAAGGTTCAATCTTCAACTTCTGGAAATTTGTAATATGTAAATTGACAAGCCTCGTACTTGCAGTTCTGACAATACCAATGGTCGAAAATGCATTAGGTTATTTGGACTACTTTTTCTGCTAGGTTATTTTAAAACAGTGTCAGTTAGCCGAAAAATGCGAGTGAAATCACTCCATTCAAATTGTAGTCAAGACTACATCATGGCACTACCACATAAATATTCCATCGAGGTCGCGTACTTAATTAGTTCCAACAAGAGCTACAAAGGATAAAAACAAGTACATTTCTTGGTTGAATAGTTCCTCTCGTAAAATCCGCTATAAAAGGGCGATAACTGCCGATTATGGCCTCAGTAACGGCACTCTAATAATGAATCGTCTTTAGTATAATACTCGATCGTGATTGTACTACCAGCGATAAGGCTTTTGTTCTCAATAAATGGAAAATTATAGTCGCCACATGCCGCTAAAGATGTTGCTAACGTTCTATTAATTATGTAATGTTATGTTCTATAAAAATGAACGAACTATACATGTACAGTTGTACAGTATGATTGCAAAGTTGAAACCTCGGGTTCGAATCCCGGGTCGGGCAAGTGATTTTGGATTTTCCTATTCATTACCAGCCCGGAGTTAGGAATTTGTGCCCGGTATGGCTATAGGCTCACCCTGTATTACACGGAACGTACAAGGTGAAACGTGGGTGATGTGGTTGCTTAAAGGTGAACTTATGCTTACCTCTTCCGGAAAACGGCGTGAGTTTATATACCTATATATTTATGTATGTACCTAGAACGTCTGTTTTTATTATTATTAAAAAACAAGATATCAGAATATTGCTAGTTAAAACAATTTGTGACTGGTTATACGATAATAGAAAACACCAGTTTTTGCTGTTTGTTACTAATGATTTTGCAGTCTTTGTGGGTAAGAACCTAGTACCGAAATAAATATTTATTGATCACACAAATAGTAGTCATAGTGCGGAAAGACCCAGATTTTATACGTAATGCACTCAACGTTAATCAATAAATGCCTATTGGTAAAAAAAGTATTAGTGTAAAAATATACAAACATAATAATATTAACACCCAACAAGCACATAAATAGTCCTGACCCTCACTAAGATCAAGCCTTGTGTCTTTGGTATCAGGAACTACGAGAGACTTTTTGGTCTCAAAAACACGCAGACCCGAAACAAATATCTGTGGACCGCACAAACATTTCTCTCGGTGCGTGGATCGAACCTGCGTCCTCTCGTTTCACAGCCGTCGTCTAACCTCCTGCACCCCGGAGGCTGTCAAACGAAAAAAAGAAACCAGAATATGTACAAAAATGCCTCAAAAATGATAAAATATTCGCCGTAGGTAGCAAACAAATACAGCTCATACATGTTTGAAGAGCGTAATAAGCCGCCGAACGAAGCCAATAAACGTAGATTATCGGGAGTTATGATGCGATTCGGTTAATGCGACATGACAATAGGCCCCGGGGCTCCCACCGATATTACAAAACATTTTGTGCAATACGTGCGGTATTGCGTGTTAGATTTTTGGTTTCGGATTTTATTATTTAATTTTACGCGTTGATTGCGATGATCAAATTAAATGTTGATGTGGGTTTTTAAACAATTTAGTAAAACAATGACAGTGAATCATTGTATTAATCAAAATGGTTTTGTTGACGCTAGTGTACGCAAATAAATACTTGAATAACATGTACATTATGTATCTACCATGCACTGCCATTCTTAATGACTGAGAGGAGGCAGGGTAGAATCCAACCCGTTGCCTCAGTGCACGTTAGTTTATTTCAAATAATTTCCAAATATTAATAATAAAAATGTATCAACGCGAAAAGGCTCTTCATTTACCGATAAGTAAATTGATTTAAAATATTTAAACTCCGAAAATGGGCACACATTTTCCGCACGCGAATTTTTATGGACGAAACCCATCAGAGGAAAGAAAAAAAGCATCGATACAATGGCCGTGGTACTGTGCAAACACGTCGACAACGAGCCCGTGTTGACTTTCCCCGGCCTCCCCTCTGTACGACGGCAAATTGTATAAATAAATTACCTTTGTCATCCTACTGTGATCTTATTTGTTTGATTTCGTGTGTTAGGTACATCGATGGATCACTGATATGCTTTGGCTTTCAACGATTTTGTGCTGCAGACTAATGGAAAAGTATGTAGGTATCGCAACAGACGAAGTCTGGAAATATCAAGTCATCGGTATTAAAAAACTGGACAATTTTTTTGTACCGTGACATGAATAGGAGCCTACTTCAAATTAAAATAAAGAATCATCAATCATACATTTGCATATTATTTAACGACTTGTTAAGCTATGTGGGATGTACGTTATACAGATTTTTGATATAATAGTTTATTGCTATAAATAACTTACACATATATGAGTCCACCCCGTGACCACGAAAGCTGTAGAGTAATTAAAACATCGGGAAGTTAAAAAATTAAACCAAATCCGCGATAAAATCCGTTAATAATACTTTTATTTCAACTTACACATATTTTAAAAGTACTGGAGTATTTTTAAAATGTTAATATGAGTTTTATCAAAATATAGTTTACTTTGTAAACAATATTTCTCAAATTATGCCATTGAAATCAATTGCACTTTGCAGCATTCACAAACAACATCATACATAAAATACTTCCAGCAATAGATAAAATTCCTTATTGCCGGCCACAAAATCCACTACTCTAGGGCGGATAAAGATATCGGCCGCAGCGGCGGGCGCAAACAAAGCGCCGTGTTGACCGTACCTCGTAAAAAACACGTTAACATCCATTCACATTTATGTCCCCTATTTGTGCTCGAACCACTGGCCATTGCCACGGGATACAAAGTAACTGATTACATCCAAATTAGTTTTTCTTTTTTTTTTTTGAAAATAGAAACGCGCATGGAACTTTTATACGGCTTTGGCTCGGTTTAAATTTGGAATTCGTTTCTTTTTATTTAAATTTTATTTTGTGCCAGTATTTTTATTATAGTGTGACTGTGAACAGAAGTTTTCGAGATATATTTCCTTCATAATATTACCTTCAGTATTTCATTGACCTGCCTGATACTTTTATGACAGAATTATCGATCTGATGCGGGCAGAACAACTAAGTATCACAAAACAAAAGTTGTTCCAACTTTTATCGTAACGCGGGCGCCCCTTTAGAAAGGGGATCTCGTGACCTATTTTTCTGGAGATTATCCAGAGGAACAGGATAGGTTTTATTATCGTACTAAGAAAGAGCCGGTAGTCAAAGGCTTGTAAATTGTTCGGAAACTTTGAAGTTAAACGAAAATGCTGCACTTTTCCTTATGCATAGCGATATTGGAGTCTTTTTTTTATTGACGTAAAGTAAGACGAAATAGATGGTAAATATAATAAAAAAATATGAAATTGACGTTGCCTTGAACAATACATAAATGTAACAGTGATATTTCTTTTTTTTTTTTGGGTAAGCAGTGACTTTATTGCGCTGAACCTTTGAACTGCGAAGGTCCATGAACAGCAGTAGCCGCTTATATAAAAAAAAATATGCATAAAATTTTAATATTTTTTACACCTGAAACCCTTGCACTTGAATCAAATTTATTATGCCCATCATACAAGCTCCTTACCTCAATCCAACTTCCCTGATACAAATGTCTTTTTACTTTATATGTCGCGCTTTATGTTTTTTGCTTTTAACATATACGAAGCTAAATATTCCGGAGTATATAATTGGGCTAAAAATACATAGTAGATTTTCTATCGTATTTATCCGTCGTCTATAATTCACTTTCCGTTTAACTCTGATTACCCACTCCGGAGTTTCCGATGGAAATAACTCTTTACATTTGTTAAGTAATTAGTCAGCATAAAGCGATGCTTAAGTAATGAAGCGTAATTATAAGAGAGGACACGTCTCAAGAGCAGAATAATTAAATCAATCATCCCTTTTCCCCGTGGTGTATAATCTTTTCACTGAAATTAAGTTTGAATTAAATACTCTCAGAGACGTTGCTTTGAACTCGATAGCCTTTTGGGATAGAATTCGAGATGTTTACAAAGTTAAGATGTCAGACGAACTTATATTGGATTTGGTCCAACATGCTCTATAAACAGATCACATACATTTTTATTGTTGACTTCAATGATTTTTGTTCGTGAAATTACGACGTTGCCCCGCTTCACTGGGTTTTAATGTTTTTATGCTTTAAATATTCCATTTATAGTTTATAGATTTTATGTATTAGAATAAACAAGTACGTTTCGGAGAAGTTATAAGTATGTGTCATAACTCGTGTTTCGCTTAAACTGAATTGAAATATTAAGAGAAAGGAGGCATTAAATTTAATTGTTATAAGAAAGCCAATTTTTGGGAGTGGTAGAGTCGCACTGTTGTGAGCTGTGACTCAGCATGAATGGGCACGTTCGTCCAGTACCACTACTCGTCGGGTACCACTACCTTGCAGGAGATCGACGTGCAACAGCGTCAATGTCGCGTTTCGTTCCGTGAACGAGATCGCCGGATGCACAATTTTCTCTTCCCATCTTTTTCCTTCCCGCTCTCTCCCCGATTTGATGGGACAGCGACATATCCATGATCTGCACCGGATGTTCATAGGCGGCAGTGATTACTTACCATCAGGAGATCTGTTTACTCGTTTGCAGGCCTACTGAATAAAAAATATATTTAAACGCTATATTATTTTCTCAATCGCAGAGAAAGGCAGTGAACAGAAGTATACATTTACATAAATTAAATAAATAACACCCAACAGTCACATACGTAGTCCTGACTCCACACTAAGATCGAGTTTTGTGTCGTGGGTATCACAAACACCCAAAAATATTAAGTGTTCAACAAACAAACCTCCCAATGTTATAATTTTGTGCATTTACCACTTAAATAAAAAAACGTTAGCCTAAGCATACAGGTGTATCACCATTAAAACATCCAGACATTCACTCTACACTAATAACATTTGATTGGTAGAATAATTTAAAGAGATCGTCGTTCCCGAAGGATGCGGGCCTCGGTGAACTTTTAAAGATATTATACGGGAAGGGTTGGGCGCGTCCTGCGTGATCCGAAGCGCCATCTGTCTCAGGAATCTGTTTATACACTCGCATTCTACTGGATTGCAAGGGTTAAAACCTTTGAGCGCTCTAAGATATTGGCTTTTTAAAAATAATATGTGATTTAAAAGTTGTACCTATGCAGGCACATTTGTTGGTCTTTGAGGTGAATAGGTGGAATATGGAAAAGGCAAAAAAAAATAAATGTGCATATTTATCAGGAATTTGTGTATTTGAGTGAATTTAAAATGCAAATTATGGACTCTAAATCTTTAGACAAAGTTCTATTGTATTAAGTGTACCAATAGTAGCAAGATCCAGATTTTGTTTTATTTGAAATCTTTAAACCACTAAAGGTATAACTACGTATATACCAATAGTGTCAAATAAATATTTTTGGTGATACGAATTTCTAAAGAAAACGACAATATAAATTATGCAAACGTGTGGTACTATCCATAAAAACGACAAAGTCGATAACATTCGAATGTATCGGCGCAGGAACTGGACGCACATAAATTTATCATTTTCCACTGCATAAAGCATAAACTCGAATCATTGGTACTTCCTCGAAGGGCCTCGTGAAACTTTCTTGAAGAAATATATTATATAATCCGTTGTGAAAACAGTTGGCCTTGGTCGTAAACAAGAATTTCACAAACATGTAAAGATTTTGCCAGCGACTTTCTGAACAAAATTGCATTTTTTCATTTACTTTTAAAATATAGTTTTCCAAGTAATACAATTTGTTAGATTAAATTGAATTTAGTTAACACATGTTTTCTCGATGGACGACTCGCTGAGCATCCTAAATAAATTTATACATTCATTCTAGCATACAAAATTCGTTGATCACTAACCAAACGCACTTTTTGAGTTAGCTTATGTATATAAACAGATCAATGAGATTTTAAAGCTCTAAGTATTACAAGAAATAATCATACCTTAACACCTCCAATATTCTCACGAAAACACTTCACTTTTCACAAAATACCCAGAAAATGCGAACAAAACTCCAAATAAAAATCCATTCATATATTCTCCATCAAAAACTTTACCCAATGTATTGAAAATATGGGATTGAGTGGGTCCGTCACAATAACCCCGCCTTGAGCGACAGCGCGCTTGTCACCCGCAAGTCCGAGGGGCGAATCTACATAAAAATACTCATATTTTAAATCTGATTTGAGACTTTGCTACGGACAAATGTTTGCTATTGAAAATAAAAAGGAACGTGACAGAAATTCGATGCATCAAATTGTGCAGTGTGCTGTATAGTGGACCGCTCGGCATTGATTTTAGCACTGGTTCGGATCGAAGGTATATTTTATTTTCTTATTTTGGATTGTTTATAAATTGAAAACTTGGAATGTCATTAGGGCGTTATAATCAATGGTGGAACCCCTTATGGATATATGAGTAGGTAGTTTAAGTCAATTCACCCAAATATTGTCAAAAATGGTTGTGGAAAAGGATTTTTACTTTGGACCTGAAGTTAAATGTAGCACAATCAAATTTGAGAACCCAATGAGAGGCCTAAAAACAAATCGATCTATTTATACTTGTAAGCCTAGTGCAGATTGAATTTCATATAATGTATGTATGTATATATTACCCACATATATTTATTAAAAGAATTAATATAAATATATAGCAGTGCACATACGTGGGTTATGAAGCTGAGAGCGCAAACATCGGTGCGCAACTTGTAGGCAGCATGTGTGACATTCGTTAGAAAACTTGCTCGCCAAGTGCGGGACGACTAACTCGTTTCATTCATCGTCTTATACCGCGGACGAGAAGTCTTGATGCTTGCCAAGTGCATATTATTATTTACTGGTTTAGAATTTGGTGTATATGTGTTGATATGTGTGGGGATGTGGAAGTATTTTGTATAAGCAACAATTAACCAAAACCAACAGGACTGAAAATGATACGAGTGGAGAATCTGACATGAAGTTATATTAGCGTAAGATGGAGCACAACATACCTATTTATAATCCGTGTTAGAATTAAACATATGATGCAAGAAGTTGGAGAGAGAAAGTTATCTTTTCTTATTATAGAAATTTAATGGAATTAGATTCGAGGATTAGTTAATTTTATCATTAGTTAAAATCTATATTTAATACATTATTTACTAAACTACTTATTAAACTAAACTATTTATGTTTATGTTTATATTTATATTTATGTTACTAAACTATTCATTATTATTTTACTAAAAATGGGAATCTTGTACAACTAAATATATTGACAAATATTATAATCCTTTATTCCTCAGGTGTATGTTCAGCAGTGGACTTCCTTTTGCTGAAGAAGAAAGAGAAACAGTGACAAAAAATCTTAAGTCGCGTTTTAAAATCTCAGAATTGTGCAAGTATCAAGACCAGTAAATCGCAACACATCTACAATCAGTCGTCGCATTACATGAGAAGATGTCCAATGCGGCGTGCGGAGGGTGTCGCGGCTTGCTGGGCCCCGGGGGAGGGGGGGAGGGGTGGAGGGGGGTGGTAGGTTTCAAATATGACATATCTGGGAGCCGTCAGCACCGCAACATACTACCAGAACTTGGTCTGCGGCCAGCGCAGATGTGTTGATACTGTACACAGGGCTACATACATTAGAGCCAGTATAGACTTGAGCCATGCATCTTATATTGCGCTACTTCAACACGACTCAATAACTTTGCGCGCGGCTGATTAAAAATACAAGCCGTGGTTGGTGCTGACGTATGGAATAGAAATACAAGAATAATTAGTTTATTGTAGCTTGTACTACATTTGGATAGTTGCTAGAATAAATTATCAGTATCAACTCCAACGTAATACCACGTTACGGACCCTTATCAACTGACTAACTAAATGTGACTTATTCTATAAACTAGTGTTGATTAAAGAAAATGTTTGCCTACGAAAAGCAGAACAAACTCGCATAAATAAAACCTTTTACACACTAGTCCATTGTTCTTCTTTTAAGTACCAATAAATGAAGTGTAACACACCGGTCAGTGTAATTAAAGGTGTTACCACAGTGAGCACACCGCGCTACAAGATGGGCCAAAGTTTACGGCGCAGGGATGCCGCCCGGGGCAACGCGCCTATACAGTTATTAGCGGCCATTGAGACACGAATACTTACTTACCGGGACACCCGTGTTAGTGCGTGCCCACTGGCACTCTGTACCTTGCAGCCTTCCCTATTTGTTGACACGTTTGAATATGACCATTATTCTGAGATGGACGGGTGAGAAATTTTGATGAAAATTATCTATTTTCTTCGTTTACCTTTCCTTATCGAGATTCAAATTTTATATAATAAGGGATAAATAAGCATCCGGTTCACCTGATGGTATGTGATCACCGCCGCCTATGAACATCTGTAACACCATAGGGCATGGAGACGCGTTATCGGCCTGTAAGGTGGGAATACGCTCGTTTTTTGATGGTCGCTAGGTCGTATTTGTTTGGAAATACCGCCGCTGGCAATTGGTTCCACTGATTTGTAGTACGTGCAAGATACATATTTGTTATTTTATTTGTTCCACCTATTTGTAGGGATCGTCGGAACCCAGTTTTTGTGATATTGTAAATAATGATTTGGTTTATGATTTACTAATATGAGTCCTTTTGGAATATGCCTTTTATCTACAATACTATCCTAATGCGAGCTGGTGGGCTTCATTTACTCTGCAGATAGATTCTCCATGAAATTATTCCGCCCTACTTACAACTTATAGGTATTGAATATTTCGAGAGATTCCAGTAATTTATATAAATTACCTACCACCAGTTGCAGCGTAATAGAGCCTAATATAATTTCATAATACCAGAGCATAATCCTTTGAAACTATAACACTCAATAATAAAATATTGGTACATAAAAGTAACAGAAGTTCACTAGAAAAGCATTTTCAAGTCAAAGCTCACAGTGGCTCTGTAACGTTGCAAATTCCTAGAAATCCTTTAAAATCAGAAGTAGTCCGACGTTCCTAGAATAAAGCCACCGTACTCGGATTCCATTAATACTTATGTACTTGCCGGTTGAAAATCAATAGTACGCTTATACGATGTATAAGGCTAGATGATGAATAAAATATGGTAGGTCATATATGAGAATATGTGAGCCTGGGTAAGTACTACCACAATGTCCATTTGTTCCACCAAACAGCAGTGTTAATGCACTGTTGTATTCCGGTTTGAAGGCAATTGTAGCTAGAGTAACTACTGGATCTATTAACTTAACGGCTTAGTATGGCGAGTGCAGTGGAATGATCGATTGATTTTAAAATCATGATGTTTGATTTTGCTACTAATGAATGAATACGAATGAATAGTCGCTATCAAGGCGTATAAATTCTATCACAGCTCCAACTAACTACCTAAACGGGAAAATTCTACAATAAACCTGAAAAAACAACTTCAGCACTATAAAACAGAACTTATTTTGTTTACCTCTACCACACCACACGTCCCCTACACAAAGGAAAGTATCTTAATCTACTGGACATCACTATAACAATATTATAAACCGTTGCCGACGACTGCAATTCGCTTTTAGAGGGGCATTAGTAACTTCAACGCATTTAATCTAAGCCCCATTATACTGAGGACCGGCAGGGCTGCGCAACCATTGTTATTTGGCAAATAGTTTTTGGATTTACTTGATAATCTTGTAATGGTAATGGGGGTTTTAAAGTCAGAGCCACGATGCATCTAATTCCTTCCGTAATGGTATCGTTATCTGGTTAAAAACCAAATTCACAGTTGTGCTCAGAGTGATGAGTAAAATTATGCTAATATCATGTTACACTAATCGTGATAGAGACAGATGGAAATCAAGCAGAATGGCATAGTAATCACAACAACAAAAAAAGTAAAATAATATTAAAATTAACCAAAGAAAATGGTCTAATACTCAATACAGTTAGACTCACTTACAGGAAGACTAAAAACATACAAACTTGTCCAGAAGGAAATGTAACACAATCATCAACATAACCTATGAAATCTGTATGAGATAAAGACGATTGAACATTGTTCGACAGCCCTAAACAAAAGCCCAGAAGGGTCCAATGAAAACATCGTCTGCGGCCACTGTCCATCTCGCAGGGCCGCCAGGCATTTGCGTAAAGCAATTAGCGCCTCCAACGCCCCCACTTCTTAAGACGCGAGCCTTAAAATACACGGGTCTTAAGCCGCACTACATCGCCGAGGAATTCCTCAGACTTGGATGGACGCTGCATTCCACCCCAGGAATGTCTTGAAAGTTTTAATGTAAGATTTTATGGGCGAAAATGCAGTGGCTTGGATGGGGTGAAATAATTTCGCACGCTCGCCAGATTCAAGATTATGTTTGAGCTCGTATTGAATGTAAAAGAATCTAAGAAGTCGAGGTTCTGACAAATTATGCTCGATGTGTTAGAAAATGCTACATTCTTAAGTTGAAGTTTGATGCATTGTAGTAAAATATTACGCATTTATTTATAAACTTCCTTTAACAATAGATTAAGAGTACAGTACTGTATCAGCCCATGTAAGTCCCACTGCTGGGCGAAGGCCTCCTGTACTATATAGATCAAGAGTAAATCACTGATACCCAAATAAAGGTGCCCGTTTTATAATTACAACAACTTATTTATAGGTCGAAATAAAGGCAATTGTAAAACCTAAACATTTTATGAAATGAACTTTATGCCATTATTTAACTAATTTTACGATTTAATCATAAATAAGTATATGTAAAAACACTCATCAGATATAAAAACCCAATTTAGGCATTTTTATCTACCTTCGATATTTACGATGCCCGCAGGCAAATTGTACTGAAAACGCCGGACCAGCTAAATAGCAGCAATTATTTACCTCAATAGCTCATAGCCAATAATCCCTGTAACATATAGATTATTTATTAGATCAATATCGCCGGTTAGGTCTTGCCGGGACCCGTAATGGTTATCGTCGGGGTGTTTAATTACCCCACTCGATTCGAGACAATGGTTAATAAGAAACCGTGCCTCAGCACTATCCCTTTGATTTATCGACTATTTGCAAGTTTCTCGGAGGAGATTAGATGAATTACAAACTTACTTATTGTACGTAGGTAATTTATGATTAGTTGTCTTGTTGATAATCATTTTCTTGTGTCTTGTGTAAATAATATCCTGTTAGTAATATTATATTGTATATTTTAGAAGTATTAAATAAATATTAAAAATATATCTGTTCCTATTGATAAAAACTGTTTCTGAATACAAATTATTCTGCTTTCATGTTTGTTCACAGAGAAAATAATATGCTCCTGAAAACTTGAAATCAGAATATTGAATCTGCATGCAGGTTATGTCTAAAGAGATTTTTACGTAGCATATAACTCAATGCAATTATTTTAATTCATGCTATGCATTGTTTATAAAAATGTATTCCGCTATTAGGCTTCTAACGTAGTAAATCACTGAAAATACCACTTAAACACTCCAATGTCCAACTATTAAGGCGTCGTGTCCCGTAATCAGGGAGATTACAAGCAGCCTATAAACTACATCAAAGATATTTATTGAATATTCAGGGGCTCGGACGCGCATTATGTCGAACTACGAAGCACACCTAGTCCTTGCTAATTGATTGAAATATATTCAAAACAGCAATTCCTACCAGCCATATAGTTGGGCGAAAGGCCAAGTGTCTTAGAAACGCAGGGACGGATTCGCTGCGTTTTAAAGTGGACACTGTTTCTATTTTCTTACGATTTTTTCATAGACAGTTTCAAAATCTATTTTAGCTATCGAATATTTTGTCCCTTTCGAACTACTTTTGTTTTCAATTTGAGTGAAGAAGACAAAAAATCTATAGCTAAAATAGGTTTTATAACTGTCTTTAGATAAAGCCGCTATTAATAAACTTAACACTTAAACAACAATGAGGTATAACTACGGCAAAATTGATTTCTATTCAGCAGTGCTTTTACAGAATACAAATAATTAATAAATTTTATTTTTATAAATGTATCATTAATATTTATTTAATTGATTTATTAAACAGTTTTAGACTAATAGTAATAAATGTTAATAAAATAATGAAGGACTAAAAATCGCCACAATTATTTTGACAAATTTTCAAGGCATGGCTAATAGTATTTGGTTCCAAATACCTACCTGCTTTATGAATGTAGATGAAAGGCTTCTAAATAATTGATTAGCTTTTATAAGACGGCGTAAGGTCCGCCCGGAACATTCCGAATCTTCGTGTTATTCAAATTGGTACGGGCCCTTACGCTACTCAGACAAGAAAGGGTCACAAGTGATGACATGGACATTATTTCGCTTAGTAATTGATACTAAATTGAATGTTGCTTGTTTCAAAGGGATGTTTAGTAATACTGATGGTTTGAGTACCACGGCCAATGTTGCTTCGGCTTGCTAATCCAGTTGGGTACGTTGTTGTATAATTTTTAATTTTTATAAGAACGATCTTATAAATTTCGTGAATTTAAGAAGTATGGACTATGGTACTATATTAAGCCGCCTACTAACGTTGAGATTTCTTAAAAGAAAGTGAAAAGTGGAAGGATAAGACGTCCAGTGACCACACGCATCTCAATATAGCAATATGGCCAACATTAAAATTTTGCTTGTCATAAATAATTTATTTACTCAGTACAACAAAACGTAATATTATACTTAGAACTAAAATATATATTTTATTATTTCCCGAACAAAACAAAGCATTCCAAGAAATACCTTATCGAATAGACACGCTCAAAGAAAACAAAAGGAGGTTTGACACAAAATGCGTATTGCGTACGTAATCTGTGGATCTAATGAGTGGCCCACGAGAACAGACTATACACAAGTCAGCTGACGCCGCGCCGTGGCGTGGAAGTTCTCTTATCTCCACACTTTTCATAAGAGCGTTGCACTTGAGTCGTGGATAACACGTGAAGGAGTTTGGATGAGGCAGTATTTTTTTAGTATATTGTATGGTGCTGTCCAAATATAAATGGAAGAAAAATTATCATTATTCGCCCAAATTGATTTATTTTATTTTTCTGGAAATTCATATGACCTGGTGAGCGTTACAATATTACTCTAATATAGTATCGAATAAAGAAAAGTATTTTGAATGTATGGCTCATTCTAAATGGCAAGTTTTAACAAATGTAATATTATGGTCAATATCCGGTATGGTCAATATATAATATTCCATCTCTCCGGAAAGCATCTCTTATTATCATAAGTTTTATTCATTTTCATCATTAACAATTTGCTCCGTAGGTTTCACCATAGATTTATTTTAATTTTAATAAACAATTGTAATATTTCCACAAATATTTTCTTACATCTATGAACGTCGACCTCCACACGTGGCTGTTTACCGCGGAACGATCGCTCGTTAGCGATAATGTCGGGCGACATCTTGCGGCGAGAGCGCGATCTATTGCGATATCGCTCCGACAGATAAACTATTGTCCACGACGCTCTTTTGTTTTATACCCCACACGTACGTCACGAATTTAGAAGGTAAGCTTTTATTTCTATATTGGTAAGGAATTGTTGTTTATTGTTGTCTTGGAAATTCTTGGTTGTGGTCCACTAAGTCCAGTTTTAGGTTATTAAGTGTTTTATTTTATTTTCTTGAGTAAAAATAAACAGTTATACATTGTGCTTGAATAATTTTATAATTTTGTATTAAAAGTTATAAACGCACAACCCACCACGTTCTTCGCAGAATATAAACTAAAAAATAACTTTCAGGTACGAGCGAGTAATTAAATATAAATATAAACAGTAGATGTAAAACACAGGAATAAAACAGTACATACTATTAGACTGAACTTGAGTCTAATTCCAGCAACATTGTAAATAAGTTATTCCGATAAATATGTGGTGATGAGGCAAATATATCCAATTGTGAAAAGCAGTCGTTATATATTTTGGTTAGGCGGCAGAGAGGTGCACGTGGAGGTACAAGTGGGCACTATTTGAAAAATATGTTTTTGGTGGCAATCAGTCAACATCGAAAGGGTTGATGTGGAGTGCACGGCGTCTTCTGCATTATAAAGCGCCTTTCTCATTACTGATTAGTAATTTTAAGTCAAGTAAGATGTAAAATGGATGAGGTTATCATGGTCATAATAAAAAGTCATTATAACATTTTCTTACACTAGACATGTTATAAAATAATTCATGTGAGTAGTACCTACATTATAATTTTAGTTTTGATGTAAAAAGTAATTTATTTTTTGCTATACTCATTTTACTCTGAAACTACTTTATTATTCATGTGCCAGGGTATTTACTAATTCATTAATCTTCGTATATTTGAATAAAAAAAAAATATATCGCAAACACGTACAGTGTTCCCATAGTGTGCTTGTGAATTCCGCATGAATAGTTTTAGTAGCGGTCCCTTATCGCAGCTCTTGAGCAGACAGAGTGCAGCCGTCCCCGCGTATTAAATTCGGTTATTAGTCCCGCAAACTTTGATCGGCAGGGTTGACCCCGGCTGAGTTCATCGATCCGCCGCGACTTTCACCCGGATCATAAACTGAGCCACCCACTTTCAAAACTGAAAAAAAAAAAACAGTTCCCAACTCACTTCAAAACTAAGTCTTCCTAATCACGCGGCGCGAACAAAGTTCCGAGCAAGTTTTTTCCAAGTTCAGTTGAAGTTCATCGATGTGGGGATCGTTCACCCTGGTAGGGACACTTGCATACGGCTCGACGGCCGCTGAAACAAAATGTGGAGCAAGGTTGGACGGGATTACTTTCGTCGGTAACTTTTTGCGGATCGATGTGGAAGTTAAAAGTTTATTACCGGCCGCACCGCGCGACGCAGCGCTCGTAAACCCAACTTTGTCTGCGCCTGGTCTCCGCCGCGCCTCACGCTCGCGCCGCGCCCTGCTCGCTGTACAAGGTTTAATTAGCCTTAGGTTTATGACGTGTCGATGTACAGAGTACGTATAGCGCTAGCCCACGGCTTCGTTACCCGCTCAAAGGAGCCTTTATTTACTTTACATATCAGGCGGCCGTAACTAACGAGCGTAATACCTGCTCAGCATTCGTATTCACAAAAGGTTTTTCTACCTACGCCGGCAGCGGGCGTAAAATAGGAGGCGAGCCGGGAAGGAGGCATAAAGGAGAAAATAAAATAAAGACGGCGCCAGCGAACGGATGCGAGGTCCGTGAAAAAAGTACGAGGAAAGCGGGCTTAATGGTGTGGCGCAGGTGAGGTGGGCGGGGTCGGGTGGGTGGTGCGCAGCGATTGGTCGTCGCCGCCCAGCCGCGAGTACGCCCCCTCCTCCACGGGCGCGCACCCCGCACCCCCGCCGCCCGCCGCCCGCGCCCCGGCCCCCCGCGGCCACCGGCTATCGCCTGGCGACCACCTACAGCCACCCAGCGCAAGCTATGCCTGTGTCGTGAATTAGTTTGCCAACTCTCTGTCTATGGCGGAGCTCCGAGCCTGTAAGTATGGACGACGGACTGAATAATCGATAAAGGTGTTTATTGAAAACGGGTAAGGACGCAGCTCTTTATTGCTTCTTTATTATTAAAGCCGGGCTAGGAATAAGCGGCTGCGAGCGGATTAGTTCGGCGCAGCGTGACATGCAGTTTTATTTAGCCTCAGCTATACCTGATTGAATGTAATGGTTTTCACATCAACACTCTATTAGTAATAGTCAATCAGGGATATTGTCCTAGTTGTGTATTAAGATAGTTGGAACAAACTGCATAATTCATGTATAAAAAATGTGTTAAAATTGTATACAGGTATAGATAGGTAAATGTGAAACTAATTAAACCTACTAATGGCTGACCTAATTTCCATCCTATGATGTGGTAGGGATTGTAAAAACGAAACCAAACACAAATTTAGTCCTGAGAAATTAATATGAGATACTTCGAACCGAAAAACTTAGAAAAGTAGAGAGACCGATATCACAGTCAATTGGACACAATTCAATTCTCACTGTCCAGAATATATATATATATATATATATATATTATTTACTCGACCAATGGATAGCTTGACATTCAGTTCAAGATGTTGATAATATGTTTTTGAATATTACTCTTAGACAAGGAAGGGTCATATTATTCAGGATGACCTCGGTGACGTAGTTAGCTAAGACGTGGGCTGTAAATTGAGAGGCCGCGTGTTCAATCCCCGCTCCGAAATGTTTATGTGACCCACACATATTAGTTTCAGGTATGGGTGTTGTAGGTTTAAAAGTCTGTCCTAGTTTCTAATAACTAAAACACAAGACCTGTATTTATTGTCGCCTACCTACCTGTATAAATCGTATTCAAATTAATTCACAAAATATTATCACTTTCAATCACGTTACATTGTAAACTTTCTACACAAATTATTATTGGCATACTTAAATAAAATTAGTATTGTCGTTTGGTCCGATTATAAAAATAATTGCTACCAAACGTAAGTCCGTTCACTTAAGTTTATTCCAAAAGTTTTCCCGAATGTTATAGGTATATAAAATTAAAAAAATAAGCAAAATTTTCCATTAGAGCCGAATCACGTTGCCTCGTGTAGGATATTTATATTTATGCCGTAAAAGCTGAACTTACAGCGCCATCTATGATGTAAAGAAGGAACTAATGTGATATAATTTTTGATACAATTAATACGGGAATAAATTGTGGGCACTACTGAGTTTAAGATAGATATATAGATAACACTTTATCGTTCACCACATATTGCATACAAGTAAACAGTTTACATTCTTTTGAAATAGTATAACAACTGGCGGTCTTATGGCTATTAGCGATCTCTTTTAGACAACCAAACGTACGTCGGATCATCCGTTATAGAAGATAATTTAAAATGCGGAGGAATTTGAAGACCTAAGTGATAAGAATATATTTCTTATAAATACAAGGGTAAGATGTTTATACTAATTTATAAAATCTTAATTAACAAAAAAACTATAATAAAATATAATATAATTTGACCAAAGTACAATTAAACATTCGCATTGACTATTACGAAAGGGTAGGAAGATATTCTTTTTACTTTTTCTTTAAAAATATCAAGCCATGGCGCTTGGCGGATTGTTGACGGTAAAGCGTTCCAAATGCGAACAGCAGTTTTAGTATCTAGTAAAATATTTTTGTCATTAAAATACCTAAAAATGTATTTGAATAAGTAATTGCTTTTGAAACATGTTTCAAGAACTTTGGTTTAAAATGTTTAGTTTTTATTTCATTCTTCATTTAGTCAGTCGGCTTTTACGAGTTTATGATGTTATCAACAGCTACATTACAGTCAATATGTCACAATTAGCTGGTGGAATAAAATTAATATCCACCCGTATACATACAGGGCATCTCAAGACTGCTACCGAAAACGAAGCCGGGTGGAAGTTTTAGTGACTTAAGATACATTGCAACAGAAAATGTTGCAAAAAAAGCGACGATTTTATTTTGTTATTTTATTCCTATGGTCGTATTTGGATGGTATATTCTTTTTTCCTAAAATAATAGTGTATACCCTTTTATTTATAAGGACTCTAACGTATAAAAGAGTTTCAATTATTATTTTAGCAAAAGCTATGGATTTACCACCAAAAAATTACGATATTTAAAAAATTATAAAAAAAGATGTCGCGATTCTTTGCGAAAATTTTAGTTGAATTGTGTTTGTAATCACTAAAACTACCACTCGGCTTCGTATTCGGTAGCAGTCTTGAGATACCCAATATGTAAAATCTGTCATAATTACTGCTGACCTATGCAAGTAAGTTCACTTGGGTTTCAGTCTGATGTTTTTTTGGATGCAGCATGCAGTTCGCTTGATGGCAAGCGATACTACAGCTCAAGAACCGTAGCAAAACCAAACAACACTTTGGAAAAGCAATGTGTGGAATTTCACTGCGCTCACCATCCTGAGACATAAAATGTTAAGTCTCACTATGTCCAGTGATTACTCTGGCTATCCTTCAAACCGAAACACAACAGTGCGTTTACACAGCTGTTTAGCGGCAGTACATTACGGTAGTTCCTACTCAGGTGGCCTCTAACATGTAAGAGACCTTGTACCGGTAAATTTACTTAAATTACAATTAGTTACTTAAATGTCTGCACTTTTTGCCAAAGCGCACTTTAGTTATCCATTATGCGAGTAAATAAAAGCATCTCTATACAAAAAAATACAGCTCAGCTTTGCTTTTTGTCTCTTCATATATGTAAGCTGTGCTTGCATGTACCTACGTATTGGATCGGCGAATATTTCGTACTCTCCGGAGCGTGAAAAATGGGGTAATGTAGCATGAAACGATGAATGATTACCGGCCGAGGTGCTCGGAATCAATGGCTGAATTGTACTTCCTTTATTATTTTTTATTTACTGTGCTTTCTGGTTTTTATAGAGTGATTATTACTTTTGAGATTTGACGTCATTTAATCTGGTCCCTTTTTATCCATATTATAGATACATAGGTATAAGGTTTATGATTTGTCACTGTTTCAAACATATGTATGTTTATTTATGGACCATCTTTACTTTAACAAAATAAGAATATAGCTCTTGATAATTGTTTTGTTGTAGACTACTTTAGCTTGATGTCATTTTATTCAATTCGATCAACTGATAGATAATTACTTATATTCATATCGGCCACTATAATATAGCAAAAACGGAACTCCTCATTGTCACATAGCAATATCATTCGCTTAAACAGAATTGAAGTAGACAGTCTCCCTCGTATCGTCGGCGTGCGAATACGTTTACTATGTGGAAACTTGGATAGAGGGGATCTATTTAAAATTTATTGATACTATACAAAAGCAGGAGAAATCAAACAATGGCTTAAAACGAATACTAAGTCAAACATATGACCATGTCCAAATCCAGTGACAAAAGATAAAATTCCAAACAAGTATTCTAAATTTAAATTGTATAGCGTACCTGAGCAGCCTAGGTAAATACAGGTAGGCCCAACGCACACAGCTAGATAGGGATTGCAAATTTACATAAACACATTAGGGTGTGCGGTTGTCACCCCCGTCTTAGCGATGCATACTCGTCTTGTCTTGCCACTACACTGGCTCTAATAATATTATAATAGTTTCCACGTCAGGTGGCGCTTTGGTGCATAATTAAGTTCGTCGATGTAATAAAACTAAATGAACTATGAAAATGCGAATTATTAGTACAGGTGAGGTTGGGTGACTTTGAAGGGCATAAGATAGTAAAAGTAATGAGAAGTGGTTATCAAAATATACATATATGGTTGAACCATACCATACTAAGAGTTCAGTAAAAATACATCAGTCGATGAAATAGTACCTAATTATTGGTATACTAGTCATTTTTTAGTCTAAAGAATACGTAGGTCATTTTAACACCAGATATCTACATACAAATAATAACATCTGACACAATTTAAAAAGTCAATCAAACTTTTACAATTGTGTGGGCGACTGTAATTGGAATCGAAAAATTATTGCAATAACTACAAAATGAAATGAAACTACACGGTGTAATACCTTCATTGCAAAACATTCTAATCACATTCGAAAATCGAAATTCATAACGCTGTCCGCAAAGAACAAAAATCGTATCGCAGAAAAAAAATAAACCCCGACTATTGTCCGAGCGCACAATGCCTTTACGACACCGGGTAAATAACGTTTGGAAAAATGTAAAAAAACACCCACACAGTTTGCGGGTTCCGGGTAAACACGTCGCCGTACCCCTTATTGAGTTGATCTGGCCATTTGTACGCGCCCTCGCCCTTTGCATTAAAAAAAAAAGAAACTCTGCTTGCGAATTCAATTTCCAATATCCATTTTTGACGTGCCGTGATTAGGACGCAGTTTGGTCGTTAGCGGGATGTATCGTAGGAACCGGCCGGCTTCGTCAGCTTTTATTTGCAGTATCGATTGCAAGTGTGAATTTTGTTTGCAAGTGCCTTTTCGAGTGCGTTTTATTACTGGTTCGACGAAGCGCAGGAAACCAGAAGGGTACTCGTGACAGATAAAACGCTTCTGACTGACAAAACAATCGGACTGAGTAGATTACATTGCGAGTCCTACAAAATTTCGATGTAACTGCCAATAACACCATTTATTTTCACCCTAAAAACTATACTCGTATATACATAATATTGTATCTTTTAATTCTAATTTGGAAAATTACTTTGATGTGGAAAAAATTGGAAATATTGCAGATTCTTTTTTTATTGCTCTGGTAAATAAATTATTACTATGTTTTGCAACTTTTTAAATTACAGTGACAAGACAGGGTTGATAGAAAGCAATAAAATCCAAATAAAGTATGCTGGTCATCTCTCACTGGTCTCACAGACAAATAGAAAAATCCAATAACATTATATTGCTCACAAAAATGTCGGTATAGTATCGCTAATACATCTCGCGAGTGTCTTCAAATTGTCTTGTTGTAATAATAAATATATCATAGTTATCCCTCAGGGACAAATAAAAGGGAAAATAAAGCAAATCGGCCCGCACTGCCGGAAGGGTCCGCGAAGAAAAACGATTAATATTAACTGAAATTGTTATTGCCCCTTTATTGCGTTGATTTAATATTTTTATTGCTTTTATCGAAAGAGTTTAAGTTTTCACAATTCGATACTCGTAAAATTTAAGAGCTCTTATAATTGGAATTATGATCTGAGTATTGAGTTATAACGGATGGAACTATTAAGTTTGGATTTATTAGTTTTCAGTTCAGGCTAAGGATGTTAATGAAAGGTTTTTATTTTCCAGGCGTTTGTTTTTAAATATTAGTTGTAGGTACATCGAATTCCTCTATTTACTATTCTGTAAGAACTTCTGACTGTCTCAACTCTCAAATTAAGATGCTGCTTATGAAACGAAAGGGCGTGGATTCGGTCTCTGCATTAGGATAAATGTTTGTGTGACCCATGAGAAGTTGTTACAAGTATGGGTGTGGTGTGACCAAAATGTCTTACGTCTTTTTTAATACCAACGATATAAGACTTGATCTTAACTATAAGGAGTATTTGTTTTTGCATAAAATACGTTAACAGGTCAATAGTTCCAAGCAAGAAATTTCAATATTGCTTCTAAGCCAATAACAAAAAGATATGTGTAATTTTATACTAAAATAAATCAAAATAAATTCTAATGGGTAATATTAAATACACTATCAACTACATTTTAATCAGAAGTTTTAAAAAATGTATCCTATTTTTGAGACAAACTCTTTAGAGGTCAAAAATGACTCTCGAAATCTCGGCTCATTAATATAGAAAGCAAAAAAGAGTTTATTAGGCGTTACGAACGTAGAATGATCCCCTTAACGAGCGCGCTGTGGCGCTCTCGGTATTCTTACATTAAAATGTAAACATTACCCCTTTCCCTCAAGTCACTGCTGGGACGAATCGTCATTTGTCTGCGACATTATAATGCTACATACACCGGCGTTTTAACGCCGCGTTTTCTTGAATGTATGTGTTGTTTTTTTTATAGTAACAGTAAATCTTTACAGTCGTATTGGAAATAAAATCCTGAAAAATGCATGAAATCAAATACAATTTTATTTTTATGATGACTTAGATCGGTAGCTACGTTGTGAAACAATTCGTATGTTGATATTTTTAAAACTATATGGCGTTTCAAACGCATTTAAGGAATATTATGGACATGGGTGATGTGTATTAGTAATTTTGTTGAATTCTTCCACAGACCAGGTTTAATTAATTATACTAGTATGTATGCACAATACATACTAGTATAATTATACACATACACATATTCGAACACATAATGTTACCTATGTAAATAAGTTAACAAATCATATTCCTTACATATTTAAACTAGGTTCAAGACCGCCTAACTTAACGTTCCAAACGCAGCGTCAAAACGCCCGTTCATAAACATTTCATAATAAGAACGGCTAATCTAAGTGTAGAGTATTTCCAGAGCGGTCATCTCAGCTGAGATCACTCCCCGGGGCCCTGTAGACCCAGGCGTCCGGATTTATTCCGTCTGAATATCCAGCGTGCAAACGACACCTCCGACACTCCATGTTTTATGGACAAGCGTGAAAGTGACAAAAGATGTGATTAAATTTTGACAGCCTCCGTGGCGCAATCGGTTAGACGCTGCCTGTGAAACGAGAGGCCGCCGGTTCGATCCCCGCACCCAGAGAAATATTTGTGCGGCCCACAATTATTTCTTTTGGGTCTAGGTGTTTAAGAGAAAAGTGTCTCGTAGTTCCTGATACCCACGACACAAGACTCGATCTTAGTGTGGGATCAGGACTATGCATGTGACAGTCTGATGTTATTATGATTAAATATAGTAAAATATTCGAGGAAGTGGGAGTCTAGTTAGTTCTTTACAAGACTATATTTTTAAAAGATTAGAAGTAACAGGCATCAAGAAGGTGCTGTTAGTATTAAACTGCAAACCAGCCTTAAAGCACAGAGAATATTTGTAAAGGTTATTAAATTTTTGGCTATGTCTTAGAATGGTGAGCGCAGTGGAATGACAAAATTTAGGAATTCATGCTGTTGCTTGATTTTGCTATTGTCCATGATCGGTTCTGCCGCTTAACATTAACACCATGCAAATGTAAACTCACTCCGTCAATTAGCGCAATAATAAAAATAAAAATATCCACTGAAACCCTACATTACGAGTATTATTAAGACTAATTTATTAACAGAATTAAACACAGGTAGAAATAAATTCGAATAGTAGTATTCGAAAAGGCAAAACTGACTTAATATAATATATTTCACTTTTATGCATTTAAACAGGATTATGAGAGGCCAAGGGAGGTTTATTTGTAGCGGTGCAGAGAAGTTTAAAGCACGCTGGAGTATGAGACCTTGTTTGTATGCAAACACGGTCTTCTCACAGCGACGCTAAATTGATATTTACATGCATCAAGTTTACCTATTCACTGCATTAATAACATTCCTTAAGAATAATATATTTTGAATCTACGGTGTTACTGTGAGTTAGTAATAATTAACTGTGGTGAAATACCTGATAAAGCCAATGAATATTAAATAATATATTTAATATTTACTTTGTGAAGTATACTAACGCGCATTAAGTAACGCAGTCAGCCATGGGTAAATCGCAAAAGGATTGTAGGATTGGATCAGATTAGCATGCCTTTCGGTCGTAATTAAATTTCATATATTTCTATTTCATATTTTAAATTAATGTTTATACGCCCACTTCATCTAACTTATATTATATGACTTGTAGAGAATGCCACCGGCATTAAGTCTACCTTGTATACATTGTATATGAAGTTTGAGAAATAAAATAAATAAGTATTATGCCTAAAGTATAATTCTTTAACATTTACGCAGCTCTCCTGTCATTACAGAATACGAACAATAGACAATATATTTTATTTTTTTAATTTTGTTTATTATTTCTGTTGTATTACAAAAAGTAAATACACGCAACAAATCACGTACATAATCAACTCGAACTTAACAACACAGTACCCAAATCAAAATTACAAAGTTAAGCAGAGCGGTCTCTTAATGCCTCCTAACGACTGCGAAGACGGTCGAATTCTTTAATTATTTAGCTCTAATAGCAGCCAGCCTTGTCCTTTGACGTCGCCCGGTTTAATTTAACATTCCACCCCCAAATTAAAAATATAATGAGACTGAACTGACGCCGTGTTAATTGGAAACCGATCTGAGGAGCGTTTGATTTTAAACTGCTATATTGGAAGGCGCTTGGGGTTGATCAAGGGACGGTAGTTTAAAAAAAGATTTTATGGAGATATTCTTGCAGATAGTGTAAGAAAACGAAAAATCGACTCATATGATGATAAAGTCAATATAATACCTGTCGCATTAATTGTAACAGCTGTAGAATGCCAATAAAAATATAGATGTTTTGTTTTAATCGCGACCATTTAAATGCAATATTTGCATTTAAAACATCGACATATAAAAATAATTTACAGATTTTTTTAATATTTTTATTTATTTTATTGGTCGAGCAGATAAGATAAGCAGAACGATTAAATCATCATATTTCTGAAGAAAATCTTAGTTCCAAAAAGTCCCAGGCACAAAAATATTAGTTATGCAAACAAGAAAACGGGAGATCCAAAAGAAAAACTCAAGGGGTGAATCCGGCGCGGCGGTGTGTAATCCCATTGACGAATCCGCGAGGTGACGCGACGGTAACTGATCGCGCTCATTACTCACTGAGCAGGTGGCGCCGCGAGATTATCGCGCTTCTCATCTTTTTACACCTACAAATGTCATTTTGCATTTTATGTTTTTTTTTTAGTTCAAGTTATTTCTAGTTCAATTATAATTTGCAGTTATACATTTGGTATTTTCGGGGAGATTTGATTTCTTTTTTCTAAGAAAATATGTACTGACTTTGCAAAATAGCTGATGTCAACACAAACGAAGAATTTAAAAGCAATTTTAACAAACTGGCTCAGACTAAATACTCTCCAAACTGGTATTTTTTTATACAATCTTTATGTCAAAAATCTATGTCTATTGATATCATAGACTGTAAACATTATTTTCCTTAAATCCAAAATCCAAATCACCTGTCCTTAAAATAAAAATATACCACCAAAAATATTTGATCAAATTTACCCATCAACCCATCAATATACACAGCCCTTTATCTTGACGCAGTTGCTACATTCATATTCATAGGTCGGCAACATTTGGTAGACAAATAAAAAACAGTAATAGAATCAGAGAACAAAATCCATCAGGCTGACACAACTTGACATAGACACATGTGGGTTTGTCGCCACTGGCTCACGTACAGCGTGTTTTTTTTTTTAAGATTTTATGAATACACCGAAGTTTCGCGACATGCTCTTACAAGGTCGTATCGCAAATGTTTTATTGTCATGTTATTAAGATTTGGAAGAGTAATGTGGTTTATTTTGCGATATAATATTGGGTAAATTGTAATATTTTAGTTTTATTTTAGGATTTATTCAATTTACAGGGTTAATATTTTTTGGGGTAAATAAGTTCGATAAAACTGTAAAATGTCTATGTATACATAAGTTTTTAGTCATCCACACGCTAGTCCATGGGTGAATGGTAGAAGAATTAAGTTCACAGATTAGATGGGCAGTTTGAAGTTAGAATTTTTTAACCATTCTCTGTATTTTTGAGACGGAAAAATAAATGATTGCAAAAATAATACCTGTATTTCTCGCAATTTCTGGATACCGATTTAATTAACTGCCGATTTCTAAACGACTGCGACACAAATTTCAAATAATCACACATTTATAAACATTTTAATTCTAGGTAACACCCTGTATTTATAACGTTTGTTTACCCGGGCAGTGCAATATTTTGCCCACCTCGGGGTCTCACATTATGCATAACTGATAAGCTCCATTCTGTATGCATGCGATCCTTCGCGCGCGGTGCGTTGCGTCATAATCACGCGCCGACCCAGCGGTGCCGCTCGGTTTTTAACTGACAAGACTCTATCTTTAAATACTTTAAGCCTTATTTATAAGCAGTTTAAAACCAATTTTATTTCATCATTATCAGGCCTCCTCCAAATTGCACCATTTCACCCTGTCTTCATCTTGTTGTATTCAGCATCTGCATCTGATTTTAGTTATTTAATGTTTTATCTTCTTCTCTCAAATTGCATTCCAAAGTCGTTCGAAAAGGACAAAACATTCGATAGCTAAAATAGGTTTATATACTGTCTATGTATAAGGTCGTATGTGTTATAGAGTCTTTAAGCAGACTACGACTATGTGCGTTGTATATTTTGTATGGTCTTCTAAAAATCTCTTGTAGTTTTTTATATCAAGACAAGGATTTTCAGTGGAGTGTCGGTTTGGACTATGAGGGTAACTGTTTGGTCAATTCTTATTTATATCTTCAATAATTCCAACACAACTTCGCTCGTAAATTATTGGATTTATATGTGTTCTAATCATTTTAGAAATTTACGAATGCTACGTATCTTAAACAAGGCAAAACTAAAGGCTCTTTTTATATACTACTATGAAACTTTAAGTAGTATCATTTACAATTTGAAATATATTCGTTTTCCTTATCATTCGAACCATTTAATAATATAAGGTTCGATCCCGTGGCATCTTATAGCCGGACTCTTTTCCATTCAATCTTTGTGCGACGGAGTTTAAAAACTTTAGCGTAAATTAAAATGACCAATATCTTTCGAATTACTGGACAAGCTTTTCCCTAAACCATAGCCACCAATTGCAATAAAATACCCAAAAAAATATCCATAAGTATAATCTGTATCAGCCCATATACGTTCCACTGTAGAGCACCGGCCTCCTCTACAAGTGAGAGTAATGAGAGGGGTTAGGCCGTTTAGTCCGCCACGATTACCTAGTCCGGGTTGGCGGTTTTTACATACCATAGAAATTCTTACAAATTCGCTAAAGTATGCAAGATTTCTTCACGATGGTTATCTTCACCATTATAGTACATAGTGATTGACTCTCAATACAAATATGACTCCGAAAAGTCATAGGTATGCCCTTGGATTCGAATTCGCGACCACCGTAAACACGTTGGCAGCCGCTTCTGATCCGTTTACCAACAGGCCACCACGCACTATAAGTATAGTAGTATAATAATGTATCTAATAGCAAATACGAAACACAAAAAGATCACGTACCAGTCCACGCCAATCACCAAAGCTATCCCCCATTCCGGATATTCAATTCCAGTACATGTCTCCCAAGTTGGTCGAAACAAATATTTATCAAAACCTGTAAGGAATACGTAAAATGACATAAAACATGGCCAACCGGCGCAAACAAATAACCGGTGGCCGGCCGTGATGGATTATTGCGAGTGACCGCCTCTATTTCCTATTGGAATAAGGAATTACCATATGCGTCTCCTGGACTGTGCGGTCAGCTGATAGCTTAGTGTGGAGATGGACTGGGATTCTGTTGTATTTTTTTTATTTGTTAACTTTTTTTGTTTATTGGTTGATTTGCGTTAATGGTTTGAATTTCAGAATACCAACTCATGCTCCCTGTAGATCAAATTTTCCTGCAGATAAAAATATTTTTTAGATGCACTCACGTATGGTATCTATTATTTGTTGTTAATATTTTTTATTCAGTGAATTAGAAAATAGGATCTCGGTAAAGTTCGGACTTTGCGCTTATAATTTAATTTTGAGCTTAGCTATCCATAAAAGTTAGTGCGATATGTTACTAGGCATCCGCTGTTTAATAATGTTTAAAGAGGATAAGTAATGATTTAAAAAAAAATGGAATTACATATTTAGTAAAATCGCTTATCCTTCATCTACTGGCGACGATATTTAAGACTATTCTTAATGGCTACTTTTTTAACTTAAACTACAAAATATCAGTTTTCTATATATAGTTAAATCTTATTCCAATGTAGTTAAATCCAGTTGCATTTTAACAGCTTTCGCGACTGCATTCGTCAATTGAAAATGAAAAGTCCCTCATTTTTTTAATAACTACTACACTTATGTGTTGTGTCTTAATGTGGGCGCAGGGATATTTATTACTTTCATTAATCGAAATAGGTCTTTGAAAAATTCAAATTTACAACAAACTATTAGTAAGTGCACTATAATACCGGCCGCAAATTGTTCAGATAATCTGCGATAAAAAAAAGCATACTCCAGCGTTTCCTATCATCCATCTCCGGGGCGGTGCGGGTCGGCGTCGCGCCGGCGACCGGAGACCCTTCAAAAGTTTGATAATAACACCACGCCAGCGGGGGCGGTAATGTGACAGCCGATACGTCGCCACCGACAGCCCGCCGGACTATTTAAATTTCGAACCTACATTGTCAGCCGACCGCCTGCCACTGGCCAGCATTTTTTTTCTTTTTCAGCGCATACAAAACCTGCCAGTACGTATTGTTGATAGAGCAGGAAATTATTATATTTTATGAAAAATAATAATACTTTTGGAACTCCTTGTAAATATCTTCGTAAACTTTTAACCTGGATGATACGTTATTTGAATTTAGAATTTACAATGTCCGCCGACCGCCTGCCATGGGCCAGCGACTTTCTTTTTTTTATGATATCAAAAATATTTCTTGATTGATATCTAGAATAATATTCGGCGTAAGATTTTTTCTGGTATTTTTAATCTGATGTGATATTAGGATTTCTAATCTACACAGTCGGCATATTACTGACCTGCAAATATTTTTTTTAGTATCGTAATCATATAAGAAGAGCACAAAGAGGGCTAAAGAATGTTTGACCATTACCAAGATCTCAAATATTGTATAAGGGGAGATTATAGAAGAAAAAATAATAATAACAGTGTTTATGAGGTGGCGGTGATGATAAATGAGAAATTCATGAGGCGTCACACCGCGGACTTGCAGGATTACGTGTGTTTGGCGAAGTAATGCAGCGGAACTTAATACATGACATGACGATATACCATGTGGGAAAAAAACGCGTGTAATTACAGCTGTGGGAAAAGGAAAGGAAAAATTATGAAATTTTCAGAAAATAGGAAGATATGCAATATCTTACACCGAGAAAAGTTGTGGACACATCTACATACCATATTAAAAACATGAAAAAAATATTCATGTACCTATACATATTTAAACTCTATTGTTATCCAATAAGAGTCATAAATATGTTCTAACACTTTATTGGTGTGTCTATAAAATTACTTCTGATTATTCAAATACCTGCAACCAAACAAACTACGGTCACGAAATATGATAACATGTGAATTTCATGTTAGATAATGTTTACCTCAGTCGATCAGACCCACTCTAATCTGATTGCGAGATTTTACCACTAATGTTTTTGTATCTCAATCTTATTGTCCTCCAAGACTATAAAATTATCTATTTTACAAACTATAATAATCACATTTCACAAAAGAATTTACTGTAAAACGCAATGAAAACAAAAGAATCTGCTATACCTGTCACATATTTTGAGAGCGCAATAGAATAGACAGAGAAATTCAATTGGGCCGCACTATCAGATCGCTAATAAGTTTGAAAAGTTTTTCGCATGTCGCCAATAGAGAATGTCTGAATCACCTTGTTTTCTGCAGATGCACATGCTGAATTTCAATGGGGCATAATTTGTGAATATGTTCTTTAGAAAAAGTTTCTATAATTTTGCCTTTGTGTCCCCAACTAACTCTTTTTATCACAGTCTGATGTGCGCAAATGAAGATTTTATTTTATTTTCGCATTCATGCTCACGCCTGCAATTTGGACGGGGTAAGTAGGGATGCCTATTTGATATAAATATTTCGCCTAGCTTAACATCGTCCGATGTGAAAGGATACCGCAAAGAAGGTAACAAATATCTTGACCATATTTGCGAGGTTCCTCGTTATTAAATACTCATACAGTGGATTGCCCGACTTCGGAATCAAACCTTAGACCTCTTAGTTAACAGCAGCCCATTCACGCTGCCACAAAACCAATTACTGCTATACCTTTTTTATGCCATGTTTAATTTATGCTTCTTTGTGATAATCTATTTACCCCTAGAGTTTGTTGCTACTCATACACCAATTCTCAGCGTGTCGCATACACCAAGCATGGGACAAGAGCAATCAGAGCCAGATCATAATCAATAATTCTAATTTCACGTTCGGCATGATATCAATGAAAACAAATTTGCAAGTCGTCTACAACAAAGGTAGAATGATGCGGTGTGACAAGTCAGATGCTAATCAGTCAACCCTTCAGGTCGACAAATCGGAAATTAGGGACGCATGAGTGCTCGCGGGTTAACCGCGACTTCGCCGGGCTGGGGTCTTTTCGGCCCATGAGACTTGCGCCGACCCCGTCTTGTTCTTTGAATATTTAACGCCGAACAAATGCCGTTTCACATCGGCCACGTTTACACACTGTTGAAGTTTATTTTTACTACCAAGTAATGGTGGATGATATTTACTTTCTTGGTTAAGTATAATAAATACGGTTTTCCAACATACATGTTATTAATCGGAAAATTATTTTCACAGTATAATAAAAGACATATTGAGGAGAAAATATATTTTGTTCTCTTCATTACAAATATTACTTCTTTAAATATTGAATTATTTATCTAAGTATTTGAAGTGTCCTCGCATTGAGGTTGCAATCGCCACTTCAATAGTCCATTCCAATTAGTTTATCACTCATTTTATTCACTTTAACTGTTTCTTTATACAAATCACATTCTTTTACATACATACATAAACTCACGCCTTTTTCCCAGAAGGGGTAGGCAGAGGTGCCAAGGCACTCACATTTCGCCAGTATGTTCCGTCCCACAATGTGGCGAGGTGGCGAGCCTATCGCCATATCGGGCACAAATTCCTGACTCTGGGCTGATAATGAGTAGAAAAATCCAATATCACTTTGCCCAACCCGGGATTCGAACCCGAGACCTCAGCTTTGTAAGCGTACCGTAGTACAACTACGCCACCGAGGCAGTCACATTCTTTTTATATCATAATATCTGCTATGTGTGTATGCAGAAACTCTTCCGTATTTAGCAATTTCCGAAACCAAATTACCTATAACAATAAAAACTACGTAAAATAATTTCCACACCAAGCCATCTAAACCGTCAAAGCGGTCAGTCAGCAGTTACTTAACACTGCAGTCTGAAACACCTTAGCCCGACGAGTTTGGCGTTTCGTCGATTACAGACTCCCAACTCGGAACGCTTTGATCACGTCACCGGCCGATAGACGTATCTACGGCATCGGCTTCAAGACGCGCCAACTTACCATCCACTCTTAGTAATTTGAGGATACCACGATCAAACTTCGCTTTAATAACAACGCGCTAAATAACAGGGTGCCTCAGTGACCCTTGATCTTTGTAATTGACGTTTGAAGGGTTAAAAGTGTGTAGGATTCGTAATGTTTATATTAATATTAACATTTTTACTATTTTAGTAGTGTATAAGTCTAATACTTTAATCAAAACGTTGAAAGAATTTAAAATAATTTAAAGCCGCTAAAAATACTCACATAAAAATACGCAAATTATCGATAAAATAAACATGAGTCAAGCGTAATAAAATTGTTTTGATGTGCATTACAACATTAAATGGCTAACATAAACAAAATATTTGCCTTGACTACAACATTAATCCCTCCATAACACATTAGTATACCTTAATATCCTTCGGTATGCGAAACGCCGGCAAATAATTCACGCGGCACACTGTGACCAGATGACGATGACGTCTTAAAATATAGCGTCCCTTTCTTCGGCTGTTGACTTCCCCCAAGAGCGACGTGTGGAGGTGCTTGTAATTAATAAATGACCCGTGCGGTCCCTTAGGCCGCAGCGGCTGCCAGCAGGGTTAATATGAAATTAGTGCGAGAACCGCCGGAATTACGTATGTATGTGTATCGGGTGTTATAATCTGCATATAAAAGGAAGATTAAAGCGGCCGGTAGTTTTTAATTAGTTTCGAGATTTATTTCAAAAAAGAAAAAGAATAGTACGATGCCTTAATAAGTTGTGATATTAAAATATTTCTATAGCATAAGTGTATTTTGATTATAATATCTAAATCCTTGCGATTGCTGCATTTTGACAATGTATTTAAAAAAAAATACATATAATTATGTAGTATAACGATAACTCTACCTAATGCAAAACTATGTAAACATCACAATTATAATTCAAAATTCATATTCTCAGCGGAATGCGTCAAATCCAGCCCAGCAAAGACGCTGTAATTAGGCGAGCTTTGTTCTTTTATCGGGCAGATACTGTACAAACGTTTCGGACCACAACAGCGCCCATTAATTACTTAAATTTAATTCATGCGAGGCCTTACGCACCACTATTTACATTCAAAAACCCCTACACCCTGCCCGCATCGTAACCCTTGCGAACAAACTTGCCGTCCCTAAGACGGTAACTCCTAAGTAGACTTTCTTTGATAGTGCGCTCGGCTGACTCGAAATAAAGGCCACCGGGTCGATAGAGTTTTGATCTGTAATTTTATAGCTTTGAGTGAGCCCCCAGTTTCACTCACGCTCAGAGGATTGCGGCCTATTGATCTTGTACTTAGTGTTTTTGTTCGAGTTGCGGTGACGCTGTGTTTTGAATTCAAGTGAGTATCGGCATGAAACACTGTTGACGCTGAAAGATATTTTATAGTCATTACGATGCAATTTTGCTCGATAGCAATTAGCCTACAATACCGATTTGCACACGACTTATAGACGTATAAAGTTTCATAGTTATATTTTATCTAAACTTACGTGCCAGTCAACGACATCTTTACATTTAAAACAAATATATATAATTCTTGATAATCTTGCGTACAATACTAAGATCTACAATGTTCCACTATAGAGCAATATCAGTATTCTAAATAGTGACAGCTTTCGTAACGTTATCAGTGGGAAACCGTCTGAGATTTGAGAGATCTCGGGTGTCATAATATACCAAAACAAATAAATACTTTTATAATAACTACATTATTTCCGAAACTGCGTATAAAGGCCACGAAAATTTCCTCATAGGTACTGATATTTACAAACATAACATCTTATCGAAATAAGTAACCATTTCCATTATTAATAATTCACATTAAGAGCAATTAAGATACATAATAAATCAACCTAAATGATGATTCGTAGTCCATAAACATGGCATATTCGCAGCTAATCCTACGGCGGCACGGTTGTAATCAGCAAATGTAATAAGTAAAGATCAATGTGGCTGAAGAGCGTCGGATTAGCCTTTATCACTGCGCACGTAAAGCGACGATACTTGTATGAGAGGGCCCTTTTATTGCATTACGAGGGAAGGGTTGCCGGGCCCACCGTCTCAGAATTTATAAATAAGTTAACCCCACCGCCGTATTCTTAGGCTCAGTCTTACTTTTGTTTTATCATATTTAAATTATTAGTCAGATGTAGAACGTGTACCTAATTGCTGTACTTTGTTAAGATAATGTACCTTTGGCGCGACTCCACTTTTGTTTTCTTGTTCTCAAACGATATAAATTCTCGCGAGGACGCCTCTGTAACGCCCAACTTTCGTGTTCTGTTTTTGTTCGGACCTACATTTCGGCGAATAAAATTTGTCAGTGGATGGAACGTAGGTGCTTTGTATAGGAATACACTGCTTGTATTTAATTCTGAGAAAATTAAATACCGCTTAAACTAAAATAATTGAATGGAAGCGTGTATTGTTAATGACTTCAAATTATGAGCCGGCAACACATATATGATCTTAGAGTAGTAAAAAAATTATTTAAGTTATAAAAAGGTTTTAGAAATAAATACTATCACAACATTCAACAATCATCACAAAAATGTAAATTGGAACAATAAATATTCGTGTAGGCCACAGCTATTTGCCATATGGTGCGTATTGAATACGCGATGATTATCTATTACTAGTCGACACAATTATTATGCCGGCCTGCTCGAAAACGGATCTCCGCCAGTTGATTCCAGAACACGACACATTGGCGGGTTACTATGATGGTGGCACTTCACATGGCAATGTTTGCCAAATATGCCAAATACACAAATACAAATAGCCATGTGAAGTGCCAGCATGACAATCAAGGCCAATAACAAATACGTAAGTATAAATTGTCATATTTGCCTCTATTTGCATGTTTGCTTTTAACGTCATTTATTTTGCCAAATACAACAAACAACCAATAGCCAATACAAACAGCCATGTGAAGTGCCAGCATAACAAATATCACAGATTAGACATCGGATTCGGGTTAATACAAATACATATTATATTGTTAGAGTGAGATAAAAAATCTTAGGGTGTCTAATCCAGTTAAGAAATCTATGGTAAACCCAATCTAAAATATTTATACTAGGCACGATATAAATATATTAATATAAAGGCATAAACTTAATTCAATTACCTCCGCCATTAAATTAAAACTATAAATCAAAGAGAACACGTGCATACCTCACATTCACGAAAACAATGTCTTATTCATATTATAATATATTTTCAACAGTAAATCATGTTTAAGTGCTATTTCATTTCCGAGCGGCATGCAGCACACGCATCGAACGAATAAGTAATTGAAATTTCAAACGAACTTTTGATTTTACGAAAATGATTCCACCCCAAACAGCCGTTGAAATTATTATGAATTTCCGTTGCTTAAAGATGGGCACGTCTTTTGGCTACATTTATATTACCTTAGGAAAATTTCTCGTGTAAGATGTTTTCATTCCGCTTAAAATGTGTGTGTAAAGGATTTAAGAAATTTCCTACGAAGGGGTATGTTCAAGTTTGAATAAAGAAAATACACTGCTTTTATGGAATGAATATTAATTGAATAAAGTAAGGATTTTGTAAATATTAGGGTTGAGTACGACTGAGGCCAAGGTCGACAGCGTAGAAATATGTTTCTCATGAATTAATTTATTACAAACATGGAAGTCCTTCAATTTTGTGGTTTGCCATTTAACAAAATAAAGTTTTTTATCCATTGGTATATTATAACGATAAAATATTTTCAAGCTATTGTTTTAATTCAACTGATTCTTGTTAGCGTCATATGAACGAACTTGATTTAAAATATAGTGACCTCTAGCAGTACTTTTAGGAACTACTGTGTCCCAACTCATTTATATTTGTAAAAATTATTGGCGGCCTCCGTGGCGCAGTCGGTTAGACGCCGCTTGTGAAATGAGAGGCCGCGGGTTCGATCCCCGCGCAGAGAGTAATGTTTGTGCGGTCCACAAATATTTGTTTCGAGTCTGGGTGTTTGTGAGACCGAAAAGTTTTTCGTAGTTCCTGATACCCACGACACAAGATTCGATCTTAGTGTGTGATCAGGACAATGTATGTGACTGTTGGGTGTTATTTATTTATGATTGTATTCCTATAAAACTACAGATAAACATATTTAGATTGTATTCCCCTGTAACACCAAACAGATTACGCCAAACCTCAGCACCGGAGTGACAGTGAGTATTACAGCGGTGTTTATTTCCTCAACTATCATGGCCGGAGGGCCAGCATGACACGCCGCTGTCAACCAGCCCCTGGCGGTGTCGCCAACTTGTTAACAACGTTAGACGTTTGAATACATTTCAACATTGCTGTGAGTAGTCTTGTACTGAGTAGTTATCAATATTTGTTAACAGCTTGTATAGTAAATAATACGTTAATGGTATCAAATTATTGTGTTTACAATAAAGATTTTATTATTATTATTTAAATCGTTATTGCACACAAACTTAAAGTACTATACAGAAACAGAAAAAATAGAAATGGCGGTCTTATCGCTCTATAGCAATGTCTTACAGATAACCATGGGATGGATTTAAAAGAAGGAGGGAGAGAGAGAGCAGTGTAAAAAATAAAGAATTACTTACAGCTAAATAATACTAATTAAAATTGTGCATACACAAATACATATTTTAATGAGAATTTTTGCAGTATGCGAAGTGTGGCAACAAGAAATGTGCCAGTTTAGTAGACTACATGGTCTAAGCGTATTCACTCGTACAGGAGGATCGTACCCTGCAATAAATTCATGAGTTTTTTAAAATATATTAGTGAAAATTTATTATTTTATCTGGAGATCCTTTCTTTAAACATCACAGGAGGTTCGATCTACTGGCGTGTAATCGAATTAAGTTCATGTCTTAGAAAAAATAACTTGGAATATACAACAATTCTTAAAGTTATGATGGTAGAGGTGAATAAATGTATGATTTTCTACTTGCTTAATTCTATAAATTATAACAAACACTGACGGCGTTATTTATAGACAGTTTTGAAACCTCTTTTAAATATCGAATGTTTTTGTCTATTTCTAACGACTTGTGAATTCAATTTGAGGGAAGAAGACAAAACATTCGAACTAAAATAGATTTATAAAGTACTGACTAGGAATAAGGGTGATTTTAAATTGATATACGCGAGGGAAGTAGCGGATTGTGCATAAGGTTAATAAAATCCGATAATGAATGAATAATTAAAACAGTAAATAATATACCACTTTCCCACCATTCACGTGGTATTTTAATAAATAAATATGTTACTTTATATTTCCAATCTTTTCTATTCTAGGGCTCTCTGACAAAGATCTCTTCTAGATCGCCTATTGTCCTCATAGTTTTGCTATTCTTGTATTTGCTATATTATATAGATCATAATAATACAGATTGATTACCACTGGATTGATAATCATAATATTATGAATTAATCGATAAAATTACCAAGGAAGCATTCTACTGAGTTCAGGGTTACAGAATACCCATTCCAAAACCAGTATAATTAGCATTACACAGGTAAATTGCGGAGACAAAGTAAAATAAATTACCTTAACTGGTGTAACAGGAATTGTGAACGTTAGCAACATTCTTAATTCGACTATTAAAACCCGGTACAAGGAGCAAGATGGTGAACACCAATAAACAACGGGCCAACGCGAGCGCGAACGTTGGAAGTTTCGGGCGCGCCGTGAGTGCAGAAGGCCCTTAATGAGGGTTAGAAATTTCGCCACATTGCGGCCCAAACCGCAGCCGGCTTCTTGGCTTATTATTAATTCTGTAAGACGTGTCCTCGATGTCCAAGACGTGCGCCGAGATTCGAGACAAAAGTCACGAGGGCGGAAGGGACGCCCCCCGAGTGTTGCTCGCCCCCCGCTCGCCCCCCACGCCCCCTGTACGTGTGGAGCGTCTACAAGTCACATCGAGGAGTGTGGGATTTACAGGTGGTTTTAATAACGGCAGCCGCTAATGTCGCGAGATGAATACTTAATGGACGGATCGCTGCCGGCTCAGGATCGGAAGGTTCACTTGGAAATTGTTGGGCTCATTAATATATCAATACAGTTTGTATTGGATGAACTTGCGTGGCATACTATATGTACATTACGTTTTAAATAAAAGAAATACGAATATAGGCACATATACTAAATTGGTAAAAAAACTTCAACTGGGATTAACATTTCGCGTATGCTAATCTTTTTGTTCTTTAAAATCATAATTCCGTATTATATTGTACAGCCGCTATCCTATAATAATTAAAGTATACCCATCCAGCTACAATAATACTTTGTAAATCTAAACTCTGATTATTTACAAATTAGCAAGAAACTCTACTGTCTCTAATGACAAAGCATTTATTCCACTATATCCTCATTAATTGCACTTCAACCGTACTGCACTTAACAGCGTCTTGGCGTAGTAAAACAAAACAAATATAAATCCACGCGATTTACACTCAAAGCCATATCTATTTCGAGTATACAACAATTTAGTTACAAAGTGCAAATCCCTTTAAGATGGCTTCCCTGTCAGGGGTGCTCTCAAAAACTCGTTAGGAGGTTGGCATTCTGCGGCGGCGGGTCACGTCGCAGCGCCGCGGCCGCCTTAAGACAAAATGTTACATGGAACTTTGTCACAGTGTCACGCGGCGAGATATTTAAAATTATTTTCCACTGAACAATGGATTCATGTTTTATTGTTTCAAGTTGAAATGCAGGGGTGATGGGTAATGAGAAAGAAGTGTTAATGAGTGAAGAGCACGTATTGGTCATTGGAACATCGCTCACACTCCTAGAAGGTTGAGAGAGACCGAATAGTCGCAGGCGATTAAATTGGTAGATTGAGGACGATATGAGTAACAAAGCACAGGGTATATCGAGTCAACACACCAAATCCAAAAGAAAGTCTGCAAAAAAGCGAAGATTTAATTTTGTATTTTTTAAGTATTATCGTGTTTGGGTAATAAATAAATAGTTTTTGCTAAAGTAATAATTTATACCCTTCTGTACCATTGCAACTTTGAAAATAAAGGGATGCACATTATTATTTTAGAAATATCTATGTATATTTTTACCCAATTACGACGATAGGAAAAAAATACAAAATAAAATCGACATATTTTATAAAAAAAATCTTGTTTTCTGTCTCAAGTCACTAATAATAGGAACTGGCTTAATTTTCGTTCGCAGTCTCGATATACCCTGTATTTTGAGCACAAATACTTCTTACTGGTGGTAGGTCTGTCATATGTGAGAGGCCACCTGGGTGGGTACCACCGCAGTGTCTATTTCTCCCGTTAAACAGCAGTGTAAACGCACTGGTGTGTTTCGGGTTGAAGGGCATTGTAGCCAGAGTAACTACTGGACATATTGAGACTTAACATCTTATGTCTCAGGATGGCGAGCGCAGTGGAATGCCAAGCATTGCTTTGTAATTCAAGGTGTTGTTTGGTTTTGCGACTGTTCATGAGCGGTCGTATCGCTTACCATCAGGCGAACGGCATGCTCGTCTCGCCATTCATAGCAATAAAAAAAAATAAGAAACAAATCCTAACAACATTGAATTTCCTTTCCCTAAGAGTGATTATGAAAGTCTCGAAACTCTGGTAGAGCTATTAAGTAGAAAATGGATTTGTTTTACAGGTGTGATATGATACTGGTGTCATTTTACTAAAAAAAACTATAAATTTTAAAGTACTTACTCGTTCAACTGTTTCATTGCATTCGGCCATTTTTTATCCCGGAGACCCAACATTCCGATTGCCGCAAATGACTACCTGAACATTGAACATTGCTTGCCTGATCCACGTTTTAGAAAGATCCACCATTGTTTTAAGCATTAAGTTACTATTAGGTAGTAATATTAGCTCAATGGTTTTAAACCTCAAAAGTTACGTTATTGTTTTTTGTTGGCCTATTTAGGTATGTTAGATCTATTAAAAGATTAATTTTATTTATCTCTTTGTATTACATATTTGAAGACGGTTTTTTTTTAATTATTATTTATATGGAAAAAATGATTTTTAAAAGTGGAAATCTTAAAAAAATCTTCAGACATCAGACGTTCGGTCATCGAGATTCATTTGGGATCATATAGTAACCAGGTTCGGTGGCGAAAACCAATGCGTTTTTAATTTTCCTAATACAAATTTGTTGTTTATATTACTTGAAAATTAATCGGAAGTAGTTACCATAAAAAAATTCTAAAAATATAAATTATTTTAAAATCTATATAATTCTTTAAAAAATGAGGTAAATTGTCCAAGATATTGATTGATATAATTACACACAATCAGATATGAGTCATACACTAATCGCGTGGTAATTTTGACGAAGCGCTGACGCATCGCGCTAGTGATGCTAATATCTGACAACTATTGACATCGGCTCGTTGGTCTAGGGGTATGATTCTCGCTTCGGGTGCGAGAGGTCCCGGGTTCAAATCCCGGACGAGCCCAAGATTAACTTTTTGTGCTATTAACGATTATACTTCTGATTTTTATTTTCTCATATACATATCGTATACTTGAACATAAATGTACCATGACATCATCGTTTCATAAATGTATGAGATTTTTTTATAATACGTAACATTCCTTTTTAGCTCAATATGTATATGAGTCATGCATTTGTAGGTATACGGTATGGTTGTGCAATGTAAACGGATTTGAGTGAAGAAGTATTAAAAATGTGATGTGTACGAAAATTAAGAAATTTTATACGTTTTATATGTAATATAGTATATAGTGGATAGTAATAGATACATTAATCTAAACGTGATTAGTGAAGCTTACATGTTTGTCATGTTTTTATAAGCCAACATTTTTATAAGTTATATTTTTGTGCTATAGCTATGTAATAGGATAAGTTTGTTTATTTCTAGCACCATATAAATCACGTGACATCTAATATTTTATCGTTGTATTTTTTTATGTATATCGTTTTAATATTCTATAGATTATCATCATCATTAAGGTATAAATACTTTTATTGTATAATTTTATGACCAGCACGTTATTCCTGGAAGCCACGGTAAATTCCTCCCACCCGTCCTCTCCAATCATACACAAGGTAATAAAAAATATTTTAACTAAGTAATAAAACCAATAAAACTTCTTAGAATTAAACGGGTTCATGGTGGCCTGTTGGCAACGGCCTAAATGTAGCTGTCAACATGTTCACGGTTGTCGCGGGTTCAAATCCCACGAAACACCTCTAATTAATCGGAGTCATGTGCGTATTAATATTCAATCACCACGAACCATTATAACAGTGATGGAAAACATCGTGAGAGAACCATCGTAGTGATTTGTAAAAACAAGTATTCACGCTCAAACCGCTGGACCAATTGTGATGTAACTTGGTATGAAACTAGCTGATACTCTGGATTAACACATATGCTACTTTATATCCTGACAAAATGTAGTGTTCCCATGGGATGTGCAACGAATTAAAATATTTTCGATACTCTTTCAAACTCAAAGGAATAGGATGGAAATTTTAAAGTACGGCAGTAACGTTGATTCACATCTGTTCATTAAAAACATTATGTTCATTAATTATCACACAAAATAATTCCTATGTTTCTAAAATGGACTCAAAAAGTATCTGCACCTGGGCGAAGCCGGGCAAGACCGCTACTTTTGTATGATTTGCTTGAAGATTATAATACGAGTATGGACAGATCCTAAAACGTCATAATGCTTTTATTTAATTATATATCGGACAATCGCCTTCAGGTACAACTAGCGATATAACAAACATTAGAATAAAGTGCTATAAAAGTTCCACAAAGCTTTACAAACAATTTCCAACGCTAATAGCTTAAGTAATTGAGCATGAAAGTCTCCGATCAAAGGTAAAAATGGGCAATAGTCAATGGCAGAGCGACATGGCGTGAGCAGCGCGCGATACGAGTGTTTACGTGCAAGTGGCCGCGCGGGAACAATACTCCTGACTTATTGCACGATGCGATGTGCTCGTAAATATCTGCTTGTCGTTTGGCTACAAATTCGGAGATATTGCTTAATAGTACAGGGATTTTTAGCTTTTCTTTTTATTTTATTTTATGTTGATTTTAATTATAAATTAAATTTTAAAAATGATGATTTTTTTGCCTGATGCAAGGTATTAGCCCTGCCAGGACGAGTCAAAATGCTGCCTGCTCTTTCTCGAAGAGCTACGTCTCTTATATGTTTCTTTGTTGTAATAATATAAAAATTCGTTGCATACATAATATTCAATATAATCGGAATGGTCTGAGTAGTATACTGTGGAGTCAAATTGCATAATGTATTTGCTGTAATCAAAAACATCTACTACTGTAGGAGGTTTCGACTTTAACGAAACGTCTTTAGTTGTTTTGATAGGCAAGAATAATATAAACGAAGCGACTATATCCAATAGTTTATTTTTAATAAACTATATGGTTTACGTCTCGTAATCTAAGTCGCACCTTGCCTACATCTATGATAAGTTAGCGCGTGCCTATTGTTTTGGTTACGACTGACTGTATTGAGCCCTTACAGTCGAGGATATACCCGAAAAGTGCTGTATGAATGTTATTGACTCACGCAACTACGTCTAACATTACCATATTTTTCAACTCAATATATTCAGCAGACCATATTGCTTCATTTTCCAAAACAACATTATTCATACACAATGTACAACTGTTTGTTTATCCTCAATGAAATAAAATAAAAATGAAACTTATTAAAACGTCATCAATCTCTCCTGTGACCTCCTATTTTATAAAAAAAATACTACTACAATCTTTAACCATTGTCCACAGTCAATAAATAACAATTAGTGTAAGGTTTCAATCGGGCGTGCATTAAGGGCCGGCGGGTAACTTATCGTGCCGGAAGGCGCGACGTGGACGCCCGAAAGAAATATTGCTGTCAACACACCTCTCTACTTGAAAAGCTTGGGATGTTAGTTTAAGGTATCGATAAAAGGTATTTTAAAGTTTTTTTGACGTGACAACGTCTTAAATTAGGTTGCGGCTGGGAGTCACTTATGAAAAAGTGTAACGCCCGGTAACGTTACGATGAGTCACCGAACGAGAGAGAGGCCCGCCGAATGCCTTGCGTCTCTCTCCCACTCAACTATGATCTAATTATAGTTGAGTGATTAATTTAATTATATTCATATCAATAAATATTCTACCGAGAAAAAGACGTTGTCACGTAAAATCTTCGCCCGTAAAACCGACTTTACAGGCAACCATTTTTTTGTTTATAACCAATTCATGGGGCGTTCAAATTAATTATAATAAATGAGCTGCAAACTATTTTTATGTTATTAAAAATAACACTAGGAGTTATTTAACTTATTATTTTATTTAACTTTTATGGGATAACTTAAAATGTATTCAACAACCAGACCAAGATGAATTGTGGTAATTTATAAACTTTTACTTCTTCCTATTATGTACCTATTTCAATATTTTTTGAGTACAGTAATACCCCGGACTTACGCGATAGGTGGGACCGAGCGCTATCCGCGTAAGTCGAATTCGCGTAAGTCGGGGTACAATTTTGCATATACCTATAAAGTCATACAAAGTATGTTTAATTGGGACCGGAGACTATAATTTAGGAAATATAAAACAATAATTTAGGAAATAAATTTTAATTTAACACAAACGCCGCCGCTTGACCTTGACTGCGCGGCTTTCAAACAAAAAACGTTAAAATAGACGAGAAAATTAAATCGCATAACTCCGAATTCGCGTAAGTCGAGGTAGCGTAAGTCGGGGTATTACTGTACTTATTTTACTAACATCGAAAGTTTGTTTTCAAAATGGTCTCGCATATGTTTAATTATTATAATATAGAGTCCCCTATTATTTTCATTTGCACTATTAATATATTTTAACTACTAGTTTTTAATGTAAAAAACCTACACGAAATTCGAGCCATGTAATAGTTTACGCTCCTTATCGACAAATTTATTCATCGACATCGATATCTCTGCAAATGTATCCCAACACCAACATTATTTATATTGGTGGGTGCTTAACAAATCGGCGTGTAAGAGGTGGACCGACTGCCCGGCGAGTGCTTAATTACTTAACGCCGCCGGATTAAAGGCCCATTTATAAATCGCCCCGGGTTGGGTAAAAGAAATGTTATTATTGTAGGCAATAAGATTTTATTAAAGCGTACTGGCAGTTTCTTTTCTTTTCTTTTTGTATTTTTAAACTCATGCAGTACACTTAAAGTGGTAGGAAATGCAAATGATACTACTCACATTTTGTCAAGTTTATATCAATTTCAAGATGTGACAGCAGCAGACAGAGCTTATAGCTATACTGGAAACTAGGAAAACATTCTAGGTTCGATCAGCTGATACTAAATTTTGCAACGGTTAAAATAGATTATACGACCTAAAAATGGAATTTAGGAACATTTTTAATGCAATGAATGACGAGACAAGCATATCTTTCGCCTGATGGTAAACGAGCAAAACGACCGCTCATGGACTGTAGCAAAACCAAATAACACCTGTATTACAAATCAATTTCAAGCTCAAGACACAACTCAACATAAGATTTTAAGTTTCAATATGTCCACTAGTTACTTTCGCTACAATTTCTTTTAAGCCGTAATTCAACAGTGAATTTAATAAAAATAACTTTGGTAAATGGACAAAACAGTTGGACCTACCCAGGCAGCCTATCACATATGAGAGACCGTCCACCAGTTTACAGCTTGAACAAGTGCCTACCCAGTCAATAAGATGATTAATTATTGTGATTATTTGAATAGATAATTTTGACGAAATGTAAATTAAAGGATGAATTGCAATGCTCCACAAACGAATGTGTCTGTTAATTATAATCTTAGAAAAAAATACACAAAAAAAATGCTGAAGTACATAATTACTTTTTATAACCAGAGAAAATAAAGTTTATATCACAAAAGATAATAGAAACGAATAACTACAGCTCGCATTAACAAAACAATATAACTCTATCTACTCACTAACAAAAGAATAATTCCCAAGCAAACGGAATGCGTATCAATCAGGGATGTAGTGAAAACATTATTCTTAGCCGTAGACGGAACCGTCGGGCCAGGCCGGGAAACCTAACGTTCCGGTATCGGCCCGTGAAAAGAAACCCTTTTAGCTGCACGACATGTGAGTGTGGATGTGCCAGTGTTTATTGGACCATGAGTTGGCCGACTTGTTGGTGAGTTGTTTTGGAATAGGAAGAAAAAACGATATTGATAACATTTTGTATGTTTTTTTTTAAATAATTTTAACACTGTTTTGTGTATTGATATTTTAACACCGACGTTTTATTAAGCAGAGAAAAATCGTTTTATAATTAACCACCGGTCTAAGAAAGGTCATTAAAAGGCATTTCTGTCCTTTAACTTTATGTAAGTCCTACTCCTACTAATAAGTGCAAAAAAAGGAAACCATCATTCAAGCAATTAATATTAGTGATAGATATATACTATTTGATTTTTGCTGTGATCAATAGTTACTACAATAGCTTGTATAATATTGTAGTTGGCGAATTCTACCACCAGAAGTTATTATAAATAATAATAAGCAGAAGCTACGTAAAAAAACATTAAACACTACTAAAACACGAATTATAAAAACGTAATAATAAAATATATTTCCAGTTATCCACTCTATTCCCACGCTACCCTTTCGGCTTTCACAGAAACGACAAACGTATGTTTGCCGGAGGTCACTCGGCGATCAAAGCGATTGCCCAATAAATAAATAGTTGATTTGCTTTGTAAATAAATACTGAAAGGTTGTCTCACATAGTTCCGGTGGAATGCGCCGGGGGGAGCCACTGTCCAACTAACGTGAACTAAACACGTTTGCTAAGGAATTCTGTTCACCCTTCCTTGTGTGATTGATTTATCTGTTTGTTTGTGCGATTTATTGGATATTTGTAGGGAATTATACGTGTTTTTTTTAGTTTTAGGACTTTTTAAGCCTATTTTACTGGGAAGTCTAAAGAGCCTCATTGGTTGACTTCAACTTGTACTAAAACATTGTAATATATACTTTGTAATTAAATAAAGTGTTAGATTGACTTCGAAATTTCCTTCATAATATTACTTAAATAATACAGAAGGAGTAGGCAGAGGTGCAAACATAACACTCAGGAAGTGATAGGGAGCGAGCCTATCGCCATATCTGGTACAAATTTCTGACTCCAGGTTGATATTGAATTGAAAAATCAAATATCACTTGCACGATCTGGGATTCGAACCTGTGACCTGTTGCCTGTAATATTGCTAACCAATTAAAAGAAAGTTTTAAAATATCTTAAACATAGATACATTCCGTAATATTTCACAATACATACACTGACAGTCACATACATAGTCCTGATCCCACACTAAGACCGAATTTTCTCTCGTGGGTATCAAAAACTGCGAGAGACTTTTCAGGCTCACAAACACCCAGACCCGAAACAAATACCTGAGGATCACATAAATATGTGTTTTGATGCGGGGATCGAAACCTCATCCTCTTGTTTTAAATCTAGCGTCTAACCAACTGCGCCAGAGAGACTGTCAAACAATAACTTGAATATACTACCTCTTTAAGTAATGTGTTTCACGCATCACGACGTAGAATACCACAGACCAAGAAGTACATAGAATACTAAAAGGCTCATAAGCAAGGCTCTACGTAGACTAATAGATTACCATAGAGATATGGAGGCCGACATTCATGCTTGGTCTAAAAATCATAGAAGAGACATCGTATGTGACATCGTATGTCAAGCAACAAACAAAAGTTTTCTATGTTACAAGGAAATTATTTTTGTCTATAGTAACAATACCTAAAAGCTCAGGCCGATAACGAAAATTATTAGGTACTAGCTTAATTATTTTATCCAAAATGGGATCTAAAATATATTCCAGTTCTTAAAATTCTACCAGATGCATATAACTATATTCCTTCAAAGACATTAATTGGAATGGTAAATAATTAAAACATTATTTAAACGAATATACACATATTATAATAATTGATTTCAACAAATTAAAATTTTTCAGCCTCTGTGGCACAGTTGGTAAGAAGTAGGCTTTGAAACAATAGGCTGTGGGTTCGAGCCCCGCACCGTGACAAATTTAATGTTTTGTACCCTACAAATATTTGTCTCTGGTCTGGGTTTGTGAGACCAAAAAGTCTCTCGTAGTTTCTGATATCCACAATACAAAACCTAATTGATCTTAATCTGGGATGTGTGACTGTTGGGTATATTTATTTATTTGTTTTACTTAAAATAATGACTCTACGAACGTTTCCTAAAATATTTTATTTAAGTCAAGACTTTTCAATGTTTTAATTATTTTGCAGTGTGTATGAGAATATTACAAAAGAGAAATAGCGCCACCTCGTCTCATTCATGAATATCTATTCAGTTTCTAGCATTCAACAATCTTGTCTTAATATCTGCGACATGGAATACGCAATACCCCAAATTGAATACTGCGAAAAGCGCCATCTATCCAATTTAGTAAGAACTTCTACAAACTTACTAGCGCTGTTCCTTCATAAGGGTTGGGGGAGCTAAAATGGGGTGTATTGAATGGGCAAAAGAAAAAGTAAGTACATATTATAAATTTTCTCTGTATTATATAATTAGTCGAGAATTATTTATGTTTATTAAATTTTGATGTTGTGTTATAATATATTTTATACAGAAATGCAAATTCATGTTATTAAAATCCGAGTACTTATAACAATATTTGAAACATATTAGGTTTTTCTTGTTGATGGCGCCACTGTGCATCACTGATATGTAAAAAAAAAAACAGAAAAAGGATTTAAAAATGAATGTTATGTCACAAACAATAAAATTCTAGTAGATAATAAACATTTGCGATATTTTTTCGGTATGATTTATTGTGGAGATATTTTTTGTAGTTACCCTATCTGCCGCTAGGGGCGCTACCGTACCGGTAAAGTTTGTTACGACAGTTGGAGCGCGCAGTTATTTAGCTCCATGATTTATTTATTTGCTATCAGCGTTTTCTGAGAGTTTGCCGTAAATACAAACTATAAAATATTTTCTGAGGTTAACTTTTCTAGTTTATACAGGGTATGTTATTACTTATATAAGAAACTTAGGTTGGTTAGTTATGGGAAATATAAAGTCCTGTACCTGAAAGTCATGATTTTCAAGTAAGAAAAATATTATTTTATTTCATTAATTGTTTGAAAGGAATTAATTTACGATTATAAAGATCTTGTAAAAGACTATTTGATTAAAGAATATTTTGATATTTGATTTTGTTTTTGATCTAAAAGCTATAGATGTTTTGCCGGCTCAACAAAACAAGACGGGAGCGTACGTAAAAAGCATAGGAAGTAGAAAAGGGTATTGGCCATTGGGCATCCGACAATGATATAAAAGTATTTTGTCATAAGATTCATAAGCATAAAAAATCTAGTACTACCATTTATTATTGTAACAATCTTAATGAACAAACTTTGCAAATTACTAAACTTTATCCTTCGCAACTTGTAATAATTACTGTTGCGTAACATTACATTATTTATTTACTTTACTCCGTACAAAACTTTTCATTATGTTCATAAGTCACTGGATTAAGTTCTAAAGCTTCTTGGAAATTATTATACCGTATGTATTGTTTTAAAAACTCGAACATTTATTTAATCTGTATCTCGAATTAGAATCTTTGTTATAGTGCGTAACGGACTTTTTGATCAGGGGAACACTTCGCCAAAACGTAAGTCGGGCGTTCAAAACCTGATGATATTTATACTTTTTTTATTATAATTTTTACGGGTTTGCTCCTTCAGTTCAGACAGCCTCCGTGGCGCAGTTGGTTAGACGCCGCCTGTGAAACGAGAGGTCGCGGGTTCGATCCCCGCACCGAGAGAAATGTTTGTGCGGCCCACAAATATTTCTTCCGGGTCTGGGTGTTTGTGAGACCGAAAAGTCTCTCGTAGTTCCTGATACCCACGACACAAGACTCGATCTTAATGTGGGGTCAGGACCTATTTATGTGACTGTTGGGTGTTATTTATTTATTTATTTATTATTTATTCAGTTGAGTATCGTTAACGGTGAAGAGAATACTGTGGGAAAACTTAAGTATATGTTAAAAATACCACAATGGGACTAATTTATTTTTTAGGGACAAAAAACAGTTACTTATGTGTTACAAAATTATTTTGTTCGTTTTGAACATAAATTAAGATAATTATATAAACATATAAGTCTTTACACAGGTTAAAAAAAGAAAAATTAAGTGAACTAATGAACGAAACCAAACAGTGCATAGCTATTGAACCTACGCTAACAATAAATTGTTTGCCGAAGTTTAAATAATTTGCCTTGATAATGAAAATATGTCTAAAATCTAATCTAAAATTTGCGTTGTGTGTTTGTGCAAGATGACAAATATACTTATGGTAAATGTAATTTACACCGAGTATCTAGTGTTGAGAAATGGTTACCACTCGCCCGTCAACACATTAATCCGACCTGGCTAAAACCGGGTATATCCGGGCTAGACATGAAATGCGACCCCATGGCATAAATCACAACTATTATGAAATATGATTTCGTCGATGTCTAAAGCATTGTGCTAGACTAGGAATTCCTAAATTTAGACGATAATTAAAATTTATAATCTATAATAATATGTTTATTTAAACAAATTGATTTCAGGAACTGGTCCGAATTAAAAATATATTTTGGTAGTCAAAAGTCCACTTATCATAGAGACTGTGGACTCTACTAGGCCATACATCACGCTATGACCAATAGAAGCGGAGCAGTAGTGAATAATGTTGCAAAAGCGGGGAAATTTTATTCCTTTTGAAAGCTTTCGTTTCCTGCGCTGTGTAAACGGTTGTACTTATGCAATAAAAATGTGTAACGGGATTTTTCCTTTTAAAAAAGGTCAAAAAAGTGTTCTATAACATATAAAATTCATGACATTATTTGATTTTAACTAAGATTTAAAAAAATATAACAATTTTAAAATATCTCCTTAAGAAAATAATGATCAAATATCGCGTGTGAATTTTGATTATCCGGTATCAATGAAACGAGACGGGATGAGAAAAACGAGATAGAAGACATCAGTCAAATTAAGTTTAAATTTTAAACTATCTGTGAAATATAAATAACTGTACTCGAAATATTATAAATCTGATGTGGAATGGAGTCAAAAAGTATAAAAAGTACACTAATCTTACATCTTTTTTTATTGCTATGAATGGCGAGACGTTCATGCTGTTCGCCTGATGATCAACGATACGACCGCTCATGAACAGTAGCAAGACCAAACTACACTTTGAATCACAAAGCAATGCTTGGCATTCCACTGCGCTCATCATTCTGAGACATAAGACGTTAACTCTCAATATGTCTAGTAGTTAAGTTGGGCTACAAATACCTTCAATCCGAAACACAACAGTGCGTTAACACTGCTGTTTGGCGGGACAAATAGACATTGCGGTAATACCTACCCAGGCGGCCTCTCACATATGAGAGACCTACCAGTAAAAATGTAATAAAAAATAACCACATAAGAAAAATGTCTGTAAGACGTAAAGATCACAAAGCATTAGGACTAACTGACATTGTTCCAAAGACCTTGACATCGACACTGCCCGTGAAAGGGTTGTCGCTTACTCACGCGGCTTAAGTTACACAATAATGTACTAGCAAATAGACTCATGTTATTTCAACAGTAATAGAATTAGCTTATATGCTGTATCTAAATATTGATGGAAAATAAGTTGTCTTCTAATATACAAAGTTTCGGATCTGGTTGCTAATAGACTGTTATTCGTAATACTCGGTTTCTTAATATTATTGTATTTTTTTTCTAGCATTAAGACGGCAACAAGATGGTACCTACACAGGCGGTGGTATTAAAGACCTACCACCAGTAACCACTTTCGGATCTGGTTGCTGTTAGGCATATTATTAATTAATATATTATTATTAAGTTATTTGTAGTTCTTAGTATCCTTATTCCTTAATCTATAATATTGTATTTGTTTACCACAGGCTTCAATTTTAAAGTCGGTTTTAAGGATACTGCGCTATGTAGGTATGCTGATAAAATGTATAGTGTGTTTGCACTGTTTGTATTTCTTTTTGAGTACTTTACATGATATGCAATGGTAATTAATAATTTTAATACGCGTGTAAATTTTAAATTACTAAAATTAACCCCAAATCATAATAGAGTATGCAGGCGAACAAATAATTACTAACGTTAATTCAATAAGTTGAGCACTACGGCTCATCTCATTGACATGCTGCCAGCGATCCAATTTAAAATGGAAAAGGACGCATCGGATGTCATCATAAAATTAATCTTTTAAAAGATTAAAGAAGCGACGGTCCGACGCACAATGCCGATGGTGAAATATATTTTTTTCGAAAAGCGAGTCAAATATTCAAAATAAAATGAAACGACCTGCTGGTTCAATATAATAAGTTCTTTAGTCATTGATTATATTTTCTAATTTACCTAATTGTCAACTTAAAGTTATAATAAAATGATAGACATTTTCCTATCCACACATCCATCATTGCAAGTTCTATCAGACAGGATGGTTCAACCAAAATACTGACACTTAATATTTGTCGGAAAGACCGTCTTCAAAGTGAGGATTGGATCTAGTAATATATCATATTAGAATTATATGATGATGTCATTAATAATGATAAGTACTCTTTATAATTACATTTACGACATGTGAAAAGGGGGCCACTTTATAAAATACTTGCCACTACTACGTACAGGTATTTTATCACACCCATTTATCTTTTACATCTTTAAGTAATGCAAAATGAACTCTATTCTTTATAATTAAAGTTTACTTTGACGTGTTTACCAAACATAGTATTCTAATTGTATGTAATTGAATGGTAATTAATTACAAGCCCAATAATTGACAGCAATTGGCGTACACAGGGCTAAGATTAATTGGAGGGTATCGAGTGTTTGCATTCGACAACAGCCTTGACAATGTTACACGGAATCGACGATCACTGTGATTTATATCCGATACGCGACCTTTAGGTTTATTTATAACTGCCCTATATGAACAACTAAGGGGCAGCCCAGACTGGGATTTAACTTTTTACCAAAGGACATTCAAACTTATCTGGCGGAAATACGACATAAATTCCAACGTTTTAAATTTACGCCGTGGCATCAAAAGGAATTTTTTGATGCCGTGAAATCAATTCAAAACAATGGAATTTATGTCGTATTCACATCTGATAAGATTGAATATGCTTTGGAAAAAATTAAATCCCTTGCCATGCCGTCCCGGTGTGCGCTGGCCCTAAACCAAACAACCGCAGCCGAATCTATGAATACGTGAACACCTAAAATTTGTTTATTATGAATTAGAGAATTGGGATCAATTGATCACAATGTTGATTTATATTTTTTCTCCATTTGAATAGATATAAAAGTATTGTGGGAAGTTATCTTTTGGGATTTGTAACTAAAATAAAGTCAAAAAAGAAATATTTCTTTGTTTAATTTTCGTGCATCATCCGTTTTTGAATAAGAAGAATATATTTATCAAATATAAATATTTTTCTATTACGTGTTGCTTGTTATCGGAGGATACATATTATATCATCCGTAATAATCTTCTTTATATTTCCAACCTAAATATAACAGAAGAAAAAACAAAGTCTACAAAAGCAATTCACAGAATCACACATCACATCTCTTCCTAGAATAATCATACGAAAAAATATTCTTCACATATCAATTGTGGAATATATCAACCATCGTAATTATTAAAGGTCAAAGTATCAATCACTGTAATTATATCGTTGAATAAATGCACTGACCTTGAGGCTGGGCGGCGGGGGGTGGTGCGCGGCGGCGGGGGGGCTGCGCGGAGCATTTGGCAGCTGGAGTAAGTGACGGATGCTGTACCCCTGCCGGGACTTGCGTGACATTCTGACGACCAAATATCATCACTTAATAATATGGTAAATAGTTTATCATGCGTTCTTTAGTATTATACATTAATATACAAAAAAATCTATACAAATGTATAAAGCTGAAAAGCTTGTTTGTTACCTCTAATCTCAAGAACTACTGATTTGAATCGAAAAAATAGTTTTGTGTGGGATAGGTCATTTGTCGAGGAATGCTACAGGCTGTATATCATCAAGCTGTGTATATCGCTCATCCAATAGAACAACGACGTAATTACAATGATGAAAATGTTCGATTGTTTTATATGATATAATTTTTTTAATTCTTAAGTCTTTACACGAATTTATTATGAATTATGGTTCATAGTAAAGTACACATATAAACTAATAAAAGATTTCATCAGAATGGTTGAAAATAAATTACATTTTTAATAAATTTTTAAAACATTCTTCCGAAAAACAGCTAAAAAGTAATTACGTCATTGTTCTTTTTGATGAGCGATATGATCTACAGGAGGGAATCAGTAGTGAAAAATTGAAATTTTAATCGTTTTTCGTGGTCCGATTGGTAAATATTCTAAATTGATAGCCAGAATTGAACATTTTGGTCCTCATTTTGAAAAGCGTATCTGCGTCCGTGCGGAGCCGGGCCGGACCGCTAGTGTGATATAATATGGCAATGAAATGTGTTGTTTTTGTTCAGTTCATTATAAACCCAGAGTTAGAAATTTCGAGAAATTTGTGGGACGGAACACACAAGGCGAAACGTGGATATACTGGTACCACCTCTGCCTACTCCTTCAGAGAAGAAGGCGTAAGTTTATGTATGTATGAAAACCATTCTTAATTATTTAGGTAGAAAAAATACCATACGTAGTATAAAAGTATATTTTATTAATTAAGTAATTGCACACACTATTCACACCGAATCAATTATTTATTCGATTTCAGCTACGGCGTAGATATACAACAAGCTACACCGTAGATGCTACGGCGTAGGCAGTTTATTATAATTTGACATATTGAGCAGTGTGCATGCAAAATATATGGTTTTCACGTTGCCAAAGTTAAATTTATTGGCAGTTACTTGATGCTGCCTTAAAAGTTTTAGAACAACAGCTATGATAACGTATTTCCATTAAAAAAACCGTTTTATAAAAATGTTAATGCGTTGCTAATAAATAATTGAATCTCCAAGAAAATGTTAAAGTAATATTTACCTTCATTTATATTCATTAAATACAATAATAAAGTAGACTACGGGTGTGTTTTGAAGTGGATGTCTATCTTTAAGCGAAAAGCGACCATAAAACTGTGATAATAGAACGCAATTTTGAAGATTGCTAAAATTTAAAGTGGAAAATATTGGAGAGAGTTATTGTTGGAAATTCAATTTTAGGACTATATAAATAGAGTTTATTTTGCCCTGTACGTAGTTGTTGCGAAGTAATAAAGCTTGATTTGTAGTTGTTGATACAACATGCCTGCTGTAAGTATAGTGTATAATTTAATCAGCCGTGTTATTTAATATCGTCTGTAATTACACTAGTTTTACTATTTTAAGTATGATTAACTGAAGCGTGTCGAGATAAGTTCCCACGTAATAGGGGAGAATGGGGAGGCATGTGATTTACTTTGGTATAGAATGATGAATAGACCGATATAGATTCAGATTATAATCTATTGTTGGTAACGTTTATTTTAAATTTGGTTTTGTTAGACAGGTGATGAATAAAATGAAATGAATAATAAAGGGTATTTTAAAAGTGTTCCATAGTAGGTACTTATAATGCGATCGATAATTAACATTTAACGTGGTTATTAGAGCATGTTAAATATATTTAAAAAAAAATAGGTGGCATGAAAATATTAGAACAAAATTTAATTTTACCCGTCATTGATTCAGTGCGTGGTGGCCTGTTGGTAACGGACCAGACGCGACTGCTAACATGTTCACGGTGGTCGCGGGTTCAAATCCCAGGGCACACCTCTGACTTTTCGGAGTCATGTGTGCATTGAGAGTCAATCACCACGCACTAAAACGGTGAAGGAAAACATCGTAAGGAAACCTGCATACCATAGCAATATGTATGAATTTCTATGGTATGTAAGTTCGCCAACCCGCACTAGGTCAGCGTGGTAGACTATATGGCCTAACCACTCTCAATCGTATTCTCGATTGTAGAGTAGGTCCGTGCCATGCAGTGGGGCATATGTGGACTGATACAGATACATTGATTTTGCTACGAAGAAATGATATTGTATATCTGTTGTGTTGATACGTATGTGCTGATGCTCATATACGTCCCACAGCACGGCACGGACCTCTTCTATAATCGAGTATACAATTGAGAGTGGTTAGGCTATATAGTCCACCACGCTGACCTAGTGTGGGTTGGCGGACTTTACATACCGTAGAAATTCTTACAAATCGCTATGGTATGCAGGTTTCCTCATGATGTTTTCCATCACCGTTATTGTGCATAGTGATTTTAATCAATTCACACATGACTCCGAAAACTCAGAGGTGTGCCCTGGAATTGGAACCTGCGACCAGTCGCATCTGGTCCGTTTACCAACAGGCTTCTATGCACTTTTTTCACATTGTATATGAAATCTAAATGTACAGGGTGTATCAAGACTGCTAGCGAAAATGAAGCGGGTGGTGGTGACTACAAACACAATGCAACTAAAAGTTTTGCAAACAAACGCGACATTTTTTTTTATAATTTTTTAAATATCATAATTTTTGGGTGGTAAATCCATAGTTTGGGCTAAAATAATAATTGAAACTCTTTTATACCTTAGAGTCTTTATAAAAAAAAGGGTATACACTATTATTTTCGCAAAATCTATAGATTTAGACGAAATAACACGTCAAACATATTCAAAAGTTTATAAAGACGTGATAATACGACATAAAACGCCAACCCAGATCCATCCAGTTTAATAGCTACAAATATGTATTTTGTTTGCACTACAAATGCTACGTCGTAGACACAAAGTTTGAATGTACGGGAACAATAATGTTCTACTGTATCTACGGCGTAGCGAGTTCACTGTAGAGCTACGTAATCCAAATATTTAGGGCAAAACTGTTTAGAGCAATACAGCACGTTTCAACAATATATTGGCCATAGACTTCTGTTACCTTTACACTTTTGTGCGGTCGTGAATCATTAATCTCTGTTATGAAATATTTATTTTAAATTTTATTTATTTTAATTATATGATTATGTCAATGTTATGTGCCAACCCGCACTAGGCCAGCGTGGTGGACTATATGGCCTAACCACTCTCAATCGTACTGTCGATTGTAGAGTAGGCCCGTGCCCTGCAGTGGGACGTATATGGGCTGATAAGGATATGATTATGTGCGTGAGATCAAGACATTTTTAAAATTATCCATTCCAAGGCAAATTATGTTTATTGAATTGGAAAACTCATAATAAATAGTTTTTTTACGCCAGGGCATGTTATCTTTGTTTTGAAATCATATGCACCTAAACCTCATCATATTTATAAGTCATTGAAAGATGACCCGATGGCCGTGATAAAAAAGGGATGCTACTAGTTTTGCTATATAGAAGTTGATAATAATAATCGAATTCAGAATATATTCAATAATAATCTCAGATTACTTATAATCCATTTTATATTCTCCTCTATAACTTCGCTTATTAATTTCAATTTATAAATGATTTTGTAACAGGTTAAAGAAAAGTTAGAAATAAATGTATACCATCCAACAGTCACATACATAGCCCTGACCGCACACTAAGATCAACTCTTGTGTCGAGGGTATCAGGAGTTACGAGAGACTTTTCTGTCTCACTAACACCCAGACCCGAAACAAATACCTGTAGATCACACAAATATTTGTCTTGGTGCGGAGATCGTACCCGCAGCCTCACGTTTCACAGACGGCGTTTAACCAACTGCGCCACGGAGGCTGTCGCGGAGACTCGCTGAGTATCAGTGCTCGGTGCCATTAAAATGCGTGCCACTGGTGATCCTGGCTTACAGGAATGCAGTGGCGAGTATGAGGGCGACACAGTATCAAATACACTGATATTCATAAATATATTATTTATTTATTTAAATCTTTATTGTAAACATAAAAAAAATTCAATATTCAGAAACTAAAAAAAAGTACAGATGGCGGTCTTATCGCTTAAAGCAATGTCTTCCAGACAACCAGCGGATGGATTTAAAGAGAAGGAGAAAGAGAGGGCAGTGTAAAATAAATAATTAAAAGAGAGGAAATTAATAATACTCATACTAACTAAAACAAAAAAAAACACACCAACATAACATACTTACATAATAAAAAGCATGAGTACATACATATTATATAATACTAAATAAATATTAATAACAATTAAAAGCCTAAATTTAAGCCATCATATTTGGCGCTTTGAGTAGAGTGTATAGTCTTTACTCATAATTCTACAAAGCCTGTGCACGTACGTGCTATATTTGCACAAAACGCTTTTTAATAAACTGTAACAAACAACCTCACAGTAACAGTTATATCAAAGTGCAGCGCAGTAATTTCGATTGCACATTCGGATTCGTGGAATAGTTATTCATTTGTTTCCCATCGCCCGCCGCCTCCCGCCCGGCAAACGGAACGTTGTCATAATAAATGCGCTTTGTGAGTGAAATTTTTTATTACAAATTCGAGCTTTGTAGTCGCAAAAAGTATATTTATGTACACTCAGTCACTAAGTAATGTTTATGTGATCCGTTTGTCCGTAAATGTGATGAGTTGTTGCTACAATCTTATGTTTGGCATCCGACTTTGTGACATCTGACACAAAGTCGGATTTAGTAAAATAGTCTGTACACATTTGGCAATTTTGTGCATTCAATTTTGAATATATATTCTTGAAGACTAATGAAATTCTTCACAAGTTTATGATAGCCCGTAAGGAGTTGAGACATAAAATATTTACATTATGATATTATGATTAAATGATTGTTAGATTTTAAAGGCTCAAATTTCAAAGCACATCTTTGATTCGCTTACTACACCCAATTGTAATTCAGTACGTAGTATGAAACAATTAATTTGAATTAAAAATGTATGTTAGTTTAATTAGTTCTGTGTAGTTTAATCTGAATTTACAGTGTACAGAATTCAATATGCAACTTATTAAACCGTAATAGCTCATTACTTTATTCAACTCATAATAATATGCGTACAAATTTTAAAAACATACAGAAATAGCCTTACAAATATTTCTGCATAAAGTGGATCCACGGCGATGACCTTTATAAAGTGTCATATGATACAAACTCCTGCGCATACCGCAGTCGGCTAGTGGCGCGCAACGCAAAGTAAACGGAAAAGTTACAGTGCAATGTAAAAAAAAGAAAGTGTCGTTATTTGTGTAAAGTGGATTTTATAAGGTATATCCAGTCTGGGACCGAAAACGAAACTGGGTGGTAGTTTTAGTGACTATAGACACAATTCAACCAAAAAAATGTTTTATGATGTTTTAAATATCTTCGTGTTTGGGTGGTGGGTATTTAAACGTATCATAGCGCATTTAAAAATGAAAGAGTGTACAATATTATTTTAAGAAATACTATGTATTTACCACCCAGATTCCAGAAAAAAAAATTAAAAAAAAATTCGTCCCTCTTTTTTTGCAAAATTTTTAGTTACATCGTATCTGAAGTCACTAAAACTACCACCTGGTTTCATTTCGGTCGCAGTCTGAATATACCCTGTATGAGTTATGATTAGAGCAAGCTTTAGTAAAAAGAAATAGTTCTTTATAAAATATATATCCTTTATTTAAATAAGTTTATCTTCTCGCAGTTCGCAGAGCTTGCGAATAATTTATTTTTATCTACGGCCGGCTGTCTGAATAATGTTAGCTGTTTGGAGAAATTAAATAGCAATTACCAAATCACGTTCTCTGAATACTCACTCAAAATTGTTTACACGACCTGAGAACGGAACCCAAGAGGTCAGTATTTACTGCAGCCCATGCTCTATAAGTTTGTTAACAAAATAAATGAACAAGCACCAACATTCACTAAATAAATAACCGTCGTTTATACTAGAGAAATAATGTAATACATTTTTCCGTTAATTCTATTTTAGCTTCATAAGTTGTGGTTCGCAATATCACAGGCCGTTCAAACTATAATGATCTGTACGCAGCGCGAAATAGGGCTTAGTTTTAGTTATTTTGGTATAATTTTATTATGAGTTAAGTGATATAAACCAAAAGCAAGATTATTTATAGGTACATTACTTTTTAAGTTACTATCTCCAATTGAATCCTCCAATTATTGGAACTGAATTTCAAAGAAAATATAATATGTCAATTTTTATAGATAGTTTTCTAACTTTATATTTATGTTATGGGCCAAGTGATTAATTTGGCATTATTTATAATGCCCGGTTAATATGAATAATGCCCAATACGAGCGGGCAATGTGATTATAAACAATTTTATCACATTATGAATAATGCTCAGTGCCTATTGGGCACTCAGCCGCTACGGCTCGCACGGTTGCCTATCCTTCGTTACAGCGGGCGGGGTCTGCTCTCCCTCCGCGCCTCCGGCTTTTTATATACACTCTAGGGTCGGTAGCCAAAAGACTACGTGAAGTAGGGGTGTCCCGAGTCGGTTTTGGGGCACAGTCGACCTAACTGATCCATAAAGTGGGTACACTAATTTTCTTTTGAAGATAATTTTTCGGACGTTAAAAAATAACTAAACATAAGCAGATCAATTCCACCTTTCTAATTTATGGGTCTATCGCAGATGCGACAATGCGGCAGCGCACCACGTAAAAATTTACCTGTTAATCACATTGCCCAATCATCATGTAGCCATGTTCATAATGCCCGGGCAATGTGATAGATAGGCGAGTTTAGATTGTAGTTAATCACTCGGCCCGATATGGCTTGGCATTATTCATACTGCCCGGGCATTATGAATACTGCTCGCATTAATCACTTGGCCCATAACATATACACAAAATAAATTATAATAAAAAAATAATCATAAATTAGGTAAAAAGGGAAATCTACGTTTATAAAGAAAAACACGCACAGCCAATGTATGAACGTATGTGTGTGCAAAAGAGAGGGCAGCAAATTGGATAGAAGAAAGAAGCAGTGGTCGGAGGAAAAATTTCATAAGCGACGTTTAGTCATCGCAATTTTTTATTTAATTACTTTTTGTATTATGAATGCCTTATAAGAGTAAAATATTTCAGTATTTTATACAAAATCGCTTCACCCAGAAGAGTTCTGAGGTAACAAAAATAAAAAAAAATTCGCTGGAATGGAGAACCTCCTCCTTTTTTGAAGTCGCTTTACATATTGTTTACTAATTCCTATCTCAGTTGTAAAATACTCTAGTTATTAAATACGTCCATATGGATGTTGTAGAACTATAATCATGCTCAGAATTATGTTCAGCCAATTGTACCAAACAATGAAACAACCACACTTATTACGTGATTACGAACTTTTCTTCAAACAAATAAGTTGTTTAAGTTTTATTATTAGCTTAATCGTTGTTCCAGGCGAAGACTACTATTTTATATTTAGTATTTCATGCTGATACATTTTAAATTATTTTTTATAAATATTTCATACATTGTATTTTTTTATTATTGCCATAAATGGCGAGACTAGCACGCCGTTCACCTGATGGTAAACGTTACGACTGCTCACGAACAGTAGCAAAACCAAACAAAACCTTGAATTACAACGCAATGCTTAGCATAAGATGTTAAATCCTAATATCTTCAGTAGTTACTGTAGCTACAATATCCTTTAAACGGACACACAAAAATGCATTTCAGCTGTTGTTTGGCGAAAGAAATAGACATTGCGGTGGTTTCTACCCAGGCGGCCTCTTACATATGAGAGACCTACCACCAGTGAGTTTGATCATCGCAATGAGTTACAAAGGAAGGTAGGTCGAGTCACATTCTACGATTGTCGTAAAATAGTTTTTTGGATGGGAAAAATTGGGGTACGCGCTCAGCGGTACAATTTAAGTACTAGTGAGTAAACTGCGAGCGTTATGATAGCGGCAAAATCATGTAAAATTTAATATGGCCGAAAATTTACTGTCGGCAACACAGAGAGTAAATTTTGTAAAACAAAATTATTCATAACTCCAACAAATGTAAAAGGATTAACATTTTTATATTCCGATCATGAAAGTTTGCATTGGATTTTATTACTCTATCCACCCGCTGTAAGGGTTCCTTTGACCTTACGTTATGCAAAGTCGAAATTTTATAACCCACTCATGAATTATCCAATAAAATCGAAGTCAGCCTGTTTACATTCGCATAATATCGCAAAGTCACGTATATAAGACAGCTGTATAGCTAAGACCCATTTATTGTTCAAAGCAAATAAAAAGAAACGGAGGAAAATGTGTCGCGTTATATTTGAACAGTTTAACTCGCAACATTCGCGTTCAAAAATAAACTTTATTTTTATTTGCGTAGAGCTATGTTTTGACTGAGTATTTGAGAACCGCTTAAGCCGTTTTTAATAGAGCACATTATTAGGGTTTAATTCAGGAGCTAGTAGTAAATTCTGAATGTGCTTGAATGTATAACATGGAACACAATTAAATAACTAAGTTGTTACACGAGGCATTCAGCTTTTGGGAAGCCTTTTGCTGTTTGTCTATTCATGTACTTACATTCATTATTGGTTTAGTATGTTGCTTTGTTAGATAGGTATAATTTAGGATATGACATTGTTATACAAATATTACGACATAAATAATTCATTCTAGGAGACTTTAATATCTCAGCTATTAATAGACAAAGGAGAAATTGTGTTACATTATTGGATGTTGATATAATTATGAATATCAGGTTACGTAAGCAATTTATATGCTTAATTTAAATTATTAACATGCCATCTGGACAGCGCTGAAATAGACGCTCCACTTGCAAAATCGATACGAGTAATTCCTTTATGAGATGTATATTAGCCTAATTTATTAATAACTTCGCAAGGAGGAAAACATCACGTGAACAAAAGAGATGCCATCAACTGCCAAAGTTATGATAGCATCCATCATACAAAAACATCCGACAATCGATACACACACACACACAGCAGCTGCAGAGGACGCCATTTTGAAGTGCTTATTTCCATTATAACATTGTACTAACTACACTGAAATGTTCTACAAAAGTTCGCGTTTTGCTTCGTGAAGTCCAGAACTTTCGACTTAACAAAATACACTAACTCCCCAATTGGCATTACGCGAAAACAACATTTATTACAAGCGGGTACAGATTAAATTAGCCCGCGGTGGAATTCCGCTTCCAACTTTGCGCAAATACGCCAAGTTCAAGTTATCTGAAAAGTTATTTAACAAAGTTTCATAGCTTTCTCGCGCGTCATGCGAAATTGCGCTCTCGGTTTGTGAGGATTAAGTTAATTATCGTTTGAGTGTATAGCGCACGTGGGACCTTTTAGAATTGGCATCCGTTTGCGTTATCCCATCGAGAGCCGTGACTGTAGAAAGATTTTCCTTCTACAATGGACTGAGACTGGGACCGGCCGCTGAAATGACTTTGTAATAGCGTCCTCAATAAAACGACCCAATATCGTGGGCTTTTTACTTTATTTATGAGATAGTTGGAGCGGACAGAAGAAATGTTTACCTATACGAAAAATAGAGGTATGCTTATTTGAAATCTATTATATTATCCAATTTATTACACCGTTGTATCGTAGTTGTAGTTATTGTAAATGTTTGCTCAGTTCCTGGCTGCCTGCGAGCGAGTACAAATACTCAAATACTTTGGTACCATTATGGAACGGTCGGGAGTATATCTTGCTGATTTTATAGTTACTTGAAGTTTTAATGAGTTTAATTCAAAGCTTGAGGCTGTAACGTTTACTGAAATATTAATTAAATTTATAACGGCAGTTATTCTATAATAGTTATGAGTAATTGCAATAGAACAACATTTAGCATAACACATACAATGAGAACGAATAATAATGAAAAGGACACTAATTAATATTTTATGACGACGTAACAAGGTTACGTTAAGCTGAAATAAGATTTTAAATTTCATCTTCAAAAGAACCTTGATGGCTTATTACTTTGTACAGTTCTGAGAAAATTAATTCACAGACTGTTGAGTAATGGGGAAATTATCTCCCCTTCATGTTCATTTCATTAATTTGTTACATTTATGATACACTGGACGTCTTCGTTACCTGGTAGAATTGTAAGTGATAAAACATTAACAAAACAAAGCCATATTCGAGTATTTCAATGTGTTTTGCAAAGTAAACAACACCATAAACATACCGGCTTCAGTTTATTTCTCCAACAAAGCAACCTCAATTCACAAAACTCGGCATTTGCCACTTTCAGAATGAAAACATCGAATGTGTCACATCGACGAATCACCGTTTACAAATATCGGCACAACTTGATAAACACTTTTTAACAAAAACTTTTCACGTACACAACTTTCCACTAAACTGTGTAAAGTAGTAAAAGTAAGTTTGGCAGTCATCACCTGTCACTTATTGTGGTGGCCGGGCCATAGGCAAGGTCAGAAAGTGATCGCAGCGTCCTTCTTGCAGCCGACAGAAGTAAACACAAATTACAACAGCATCACACGAACGTCACTCGAGTTACACTTCAAAACAATATCTCAAATGAAGCAAAACACTCGCATTTCACGCGAACACAGTCACAACGACACTATAACGCGGTCTCCGAGTCAGAAAACAGTGTTTCGCCTTTCAGCATAACCTCAAAACATCTTACTGACACTCCGCGGCCCACAGGAATTAATAAAAAGTTTCTTTATAAAACAAGTGGGTTGTGAGCATGTTCCAAAATGGCGGAACTTTGCGTTAACTTCGGAACGTAGAACGACGTGAAGTTGTAGGGTGCGCGACTTGTGCGGCTCGCGGTACGGTTGCGCAGCCACCACTAACTTTTCTCATAACAAACTCGCTCTAACTACTTATTCGCACTTTATTTTTTTACCAAATTGCATTGACTGTTACAGAAAGTGATTTGGAGTGTGTGTGGTACGCTGGAAGTAGTTGTATCATGATTATTGTGGAGTTGCAAAGTGTTAGCGGCGCGTATCGCTCCCGCACCGTACCGCGAGCCGCGTAGTCGACGGGGGTTCGGTCGGGGAAAATCAATAACTTACGGCCGACTCTCTCCGCCGCTCTCCGCGTTTAATCATACACTTTGTGAGCAAAACATTAAAACTTGTCCGTTTGTTTGTCCGGAGGCGGATCGTTGTGGATCGGCGCGGGGGTCGGGGCGAGCGAGTGTGGAGCGAGTGAAGGAAGCGGGCAGCGGCGCCGACGACCGGCTCCGTACTTCACCACTTGCCAGAGTTTACTTGGCGCAAAGTTTTCCGAGGTGTTCTTACAAAGAAGTGCGGTTATATACTGCAACGTGTGGAGATTGGCGTCGCCCCGCGCCCCGCGGCTATCTGCCCACAACTTTGCTGCATTGTTATCGGTGGCCAAGTTCAAATTAAAACTTTGTTCTTACAAGTTTGTAGTTTAACTGTACAGTTATTGTTTTGTTACTAGTTTTAAACGTGTTTTAATGCGCCGCGTTTGTGTTTAGATCGGCGCGGCGAGGCGGTGACGTAATTTAAAGATTGGTGTTGTTTTATTGAAAAGTGTTTTTAAGTGTTAAAAAAATATTGTTTGGTTTTTCTAACCTTGTAGTTTTATTTTAATTATGATTTAAGTTAAATTTAAATTAACAAAGTTTACTTGAAAATAAAACATTATAATTTAAAAATAACTCAATGAACTGAAATTGAATTTACAAAAAGTGTATTTTTTACCTTCCAAAATATTATTTGGCTGTTAAAAATAATAAGTTCTTACACTTATGCGTACTATTATTTCACAATGACCCGTTTACCGTCGTCACGTATTCAATCTCTTGACACAAAAGACACACTCGCGCCTATTCAACTCACAACCGGACTAGTTAAAGCAAACAACGAAATAAGTGATTTAATTCCATAAGTTGTGTAGACAAGTTTAGATGCCTCAACTCGTCGCTCCCTCCGACACTCCTTATTTCACCGAAATAATCTGCCGAACGGTAACACTCGCAGATCCGACATCCAATTTAAATAGACCCTCAGCTCTCCTTTCTCTATTTGCAAAGTGAATAAGATTAGAACCTTGCATAAACATGATCAAAGTTCTTTGTAAATTGGCTGCTAGACGCGTTTGCCCGACCGGTCGGTTGACAAGTCTACTTTAGCTCGACGGAAAGACTTTATCGCACAATTCCCGGGGCGGAGTATTAACAAGTATTTTACGAGATAAATAAGTTAGCTCAAGATACTGCTAATGTTTGTTACGAATAATATTTAGCCCGAAAATTCTTCCTCAGTAGTGCGTGAATTATGAACTTAATTTAATTACTACATTCAATTAGGTTTTTCAGAAAAATGTTGTTTTATCATAAGTCAGGGCTTGAAAATCGAGGTCATATTGTTCAATTGAGCCGTGTTTACGTAGAATAAGGAACAAAGGGCAACTAAGAATAACTTACGAGGATTATTCCGAATGTAGGATAGGTCCTAAGGGATTTCTCAGATATATTGATGTACGTCTACGAAGGGACAGAAAGCGTAAACAAATAACATCGCGACCTTTTCCTTTACATACGAAAATTGATGTTATTTCAAAATAAAAATGGAAATTTTATATTAATAATGCTAAATTAACATACCAAAAGTAAATTACTCAACATTTTATGTGAAAAATAATTGAATACAGTTTTTCTTTATTTCAAGGTTTCAATTGTTGAAATTAAATAACAAAGACATTGTTCCATTCAAGATCTTCCCAGAAAACCTTTCGCCTGGGGAGGGAAACCGTACTCAATGTACATAATATTTCTGGGAAATGTCCAGGAATAGAATGTCCTAATTTATAATTATAATAGCAGGTAAAATGAGTATTTTAAGTAAGTGTAAGTGGGTAGAGGTGATTTAAAATAACATTCGGCATTTTAATATATTTATCTGTTGGGTATAATAACAGTCACATAAATTGTTCTGACCCCACACTAAGATAGAGTCTTGTGTCGTGGGTATCAGGAACTACGAGAGACTTTTTCGTCTCACAAACACGCAGAGCCGAAACAAATACCTGTGGATCCCACAAATATCTGTCTCGGTGCGGGAATCGAACCCGTGGCCTCACGTTTCAAAGTCAGCGTCTAATCAACTGCGCCACAAAGGTTGTCATTATTAAAGTACTTATATCGGAAATCGCAAAAGTTTGGCGTGAGTTACACTAGCTTGAAAGGTTAGATAAAAATATATAGAACGCCTTTACGAGCTGAAAATTGGCAATACATTAATTTTACTATCTAAATCGCTGACCAACATTTTTATAAATTGCTTCAATTTTAAGAATAAACTAGCAGCCAGACCTGGCTTCACTCGGGTGTTGATACTCTTTGAGTCAAGTCAACACCAGACACATAAAATATTTTTCGCGTACTAACTGTTTTATAGCTAAACTCAACGTGCCTACATCCCGTCCTATCCCGTCTCATTCTGTCCCATGACTCAAAACATGCTAAGCTATAATATCCAATTTAATACCCCTGAGATTCTATCCAATCCAATCCAGAGTTTGAAATAGTAGCAAATATACATATTTCAATTCTTGATCCCACGGGAACACTACGTTTCTCGGTATACAAAGTAGCCTATGCGTTAATCCAGTATACCAGCTACCTCCATATCTAATTATGTAAGAAATGTTCCAGATATTTGAGCGGGATGTTTCTTTGGTCATCCCATGGGAATAATACATTTTACTGGACAAAAAAGCGTATGTGTTAATCCAGGGTATCAGCTACCTCGATACCAAATTGCAACAAAATTGGTTCAGCCGTTTGAGCGTAAAAAAGAAACAAACACACATACATTCGCATTTATAATATAAGTAAGTAGTAGGATAGGATATCTAATACAAAGACACGAGAAAATGGCTGAAATGCCCTTGATGCTAAGTGTAATGTAATTTAATAAAAGTCTAAACCGGTTATCTCTCACTGTTTGTCACAATTGTGCCCGCCAAATTGAAACTAAATGTCCGTGGTGGCCTGTTGGTAATGGACCAGACGGGGCTTCCAACATCACGGTGGTCGCGCGTTCAAATCCCAGGGCACACTTCTGACTTTTGCGGAGTCATGTATGTATCAAATAATCGATTACCAGGCACTATAACGATGAAGAAAAACATCGTGAGGAACCCTGCATACCGATAGCGATTTGAAAAATGTATATGGGGTGTAAAGTCCGCCAACCCGCACTGGGCCAGCGTGGTAGACTAAATGGCCTAACCACTCTCAATGGAGTTCTCGATTGTAGAGTAGGCCCGTGCCCTGCAGTGGGACGTATATGGGCTGATACAGTACAAATTGAAACTGGATACACACAGGTTGAACCTATAACGCAACACACCCGCATGTGTCACCATGACAGGTTTTTCACCATTGACTTCACTAGTCTCTATTGTGAAGCCTCATTTACAAGGAGAGAGTTTCTCACCTCGAAGATACGATTATCGGAAGGATATAAAAAGTTCATCGTGTAAATATTTGTCAAAAAAGATTATGGCGGTTATGTCATGCGATAATGGCATGCACTTCTCGCCGCGGGAATCTCTCCCCGTGTAAGCAAATAATAATTAATACACCCAACAGTCATATACGTAGTCCTGACCACACACTGAGATCGAGTCTAGTGTCGTGGTTATCAGGAACTACGACATACTTTACGGTCTCACAAACACCCAGACCCGAAACGAATACCTGTGGATCACACAAATATTTGTCTCGGTACGGGGATCGAACCCGCGGCCTCACGTTTCACAGCCGGCGTCTAGCCACGGAGGCTGTCAAATGGCGTTTAATACCTTATTTCTTGGTTCAATATAAGCCAAGCCATTTTTGAAGCCCAGTTCGGTTTCAGAAATGGGCTTTCCACTGAAAGTGCGATATTATGTCTTAAGCAGGCTGTTCAATACTATACGGACAGGAAAACACCGGTATATGCGTGCTTCCTAGACTTGTCTAAGGCGTTTGACACAGTCCTATATGATAAGCTTTGGGACAAACTGGGCAGAGCGGGTGTACCGGTTGAGGTCATATCAGTTTTACAGGAATGGTACCACTGCCAGCGGAACCAGGTGAGATGGGCGGGAGCTTTGTCCGGGTCATATGGCATGGAGTGTGGCGTGAGGCAGGGGGGGCTGACCTCTCCTTTGTTATTTAATTTGTACATAAATGACCTTATCGGTGAGCTCAGCAGCACTCATACCGGTTGTCATATTGATAGTGTATGCGTCAATAATATTAGTTACGCGGACGATATGGTGCTGCTGGGACCATCGGTAGGTGCTATTCGTAAGATGTTGGCTATATGCGAGACCTACGCTGGGGAACATGGACTGGCCTACAATAAAGAAAAAAGTAAAGTTCTGCTTTTCAAGGGTAAGTCAGGTGCACCCTTTCCAGCTCTAGTTCCTTCAATTAAATTATATGATGAGGAACTGCAGAGAGTGGCTAGTTTTAAGTACCTAGGCCACATTGTGACGGATGATTTGTCCGATGACGCAGATTTGGAGCGGGAGCGCAGGGCATTGGTGGTCCGAGGAAACACGATTGCCCGTAGATGCGCTCGGTGCTCCTCCCCAGTAAAAATTACTTTGTTTAAGGCATTTTGTCAATCGTTTTACGCGAGCAGTCTATGGGTGAATCATACTCAGCGGGCTGCCAGGGTCCTGCGTGTTCAATATAACAACATCTTTAGGGTGCTGTTGCGGCTGCCTCCCTACTGCAGTGCGTCGCAAATGTTTGCTGATGCTAGGACGGATGGCTATCAAGCTATAATCCGAAAAAAGGTTGCCTCTTTATTAAGACGAGTGAGAGACAGTAGTAATAGCATCCTCGGGATGATTGCTTCTCGCGCTGATTGTCCGATCCAACATAAATGGATGTGTATAATTACCGGACAAGACTGACATATCCTTATTATTATTTTACTCTTCATTATGAAATATATATGATTTTCTTTTTATTTTATTTTTTCTCCAAATTAATTGACTGACATAATGATAGCTAATTATTGATATAGAGTGGTTACTACTTTATTGATATAATTATGTGTTTCTAATTCATTTCCTTTGTATAACTTAATTAATTGAATTATTATATCGTTAATTTTCTATTTGTATTCTTGAACTGTCTGTGTGCTGACTACTGTATTATTATTTTATGGATTTTATCTGAAATAAATGTTTTATTATTATTATTATTAATATAATAAACCACCAAGTGTTATCAAACAATTTAACAAGCGAATAAGAAAATGTTCACCATTTGTGATTAATAAGAGCTCATTTAGAACATATTTCACCGAAACGCGTGTTTATTCAAGACATAAAATATATTTTCTTGAATTCTGTATTTCTTAGTAATGAGAGGATAAGTTGAGGGCGCTTGGCTCATTTGTTGCGATGTGTTTTCGTGAAGCCATCACTTTGACATGGGTTGGAATTCGGGGCGGGAAATGACCACATTTGAAGGAAACACTTCTAGCCATTCGGAGCCTTGGAGAGCATACGAAGCCCGTTGTTGCCTTTTGACAATGAACTGTTGTTAAGCTGCGTTGGAAGCCTTAGGACTTGTAATTTTTCGTAATTAACTAATCTTTATATTGTATCTATATGTTATGTTCCATCTAGTCACATTAGATCAGCGTAGTAGGTTATGGCAAAAATACATTTAATAAATAATAAACCTGGCTAAAGTTGCAGGAAGTTGCTGGATGCAGGCCGCTTCCTACAGGTCGATGTGGAGATCCTTGGGGGCCTACGTTCAGCAGTGGACTTCCTGTGGCTGAGATGATGATGATGATGAAGTAATAGCAAATAAATAAACCTATATACGTATATTACTACTACATACATACTTTACATACAGAGCAAGATAATGTGTACGTTGTGCATAGGTATCAGAAACTGAAAGAGTCCTTTTCAGACCAAAAAATCCAAACACTAAATAAAAATTGATTCCACACACATAATTGTCTTGATACTGCGGGCTTGTCACCCACAGCAACGCGTAGGCTGTGAAATATAATTATCAGAGGCGTTGGAACGGAACATCCGACTCAACTATTCTGAAGTTGGCATTATCTCTATAAATGTGAAATCATTTTACACTCTAATACCTTTTTAGTCTTAAGAAGTTTCCGGGCACAAAATGAAAATAAATGCGCTGGTGCTCACTTTAACTTAAAGTATGATATAAACAACATATATACAGGGTATTTCAAGACTACTACCGAAAAAGAGGGCAGGTAGTAGTTTTATTGACTTAGGACAAAATGCAACTAAAAAGTTATCAAAAAAAAGCGACGAATTTTTTTAATACTTGTATTTGGGTGGTAATATACATAGTTTTTTTTTTTCTAAAATAATGGTGTACACCCTATAATTTTTAGAGATTTGCTGTGATTGCTTAAATTATGATATTACCCCGTATATGATAAGTAGTTTGGCTAAATATTAAAAATGAACCTAGCTTGTTGCAGTCATAAGGTGTTAAAGAAGATAGACCTATAGCAATGTTGGAAACAAATTTCAGTTCCGAGCAATTCTAATGAGATCATTCAAATGTAAAACCGTGTATTACTTTAACTTGAACTCGAACCTAAGATCGTGGACCAGTAAGAAATGTTGCTACTAGACTAATGAGAGAAATCTATGACCATCATATAATGATAAACGATTTGTAATAAACGACCATACAAATTATTCTACTCGATTATACCTAAGTTAAAAATTTAGCTACAATCTCCAATCTTCATAGATAGTATACCAACTACGTTACAATTCTTTCGGTTTAGTACGAGTATTACTTTTAATATTATATATTATCTAAACGGGGAACTGTCTGGGTTTTTTTTGTAATTGCAATGTATATTTCTCCCGCCAAAAAACAGTTTAAATGCACTGTGTTCTGGTTTGAAGGACCGGTTTGTAGCCAGAGTTACTACAGGACATATTGAGACTTAATATCTTATGTCCCAAAATGGCGAGCGCAGTGAAATGCCAAGCAGTGCTTTGTAATTCTTGGTATTGTTTGGTTTTGCTACAGTAGACATTTTTTTTTTTCATCAGTTTGGCTACATGAGCAGTCGTATTGCTTATATATATATGTATATATATATATATATATACCATCAGGCGAATGGCATGGTCATCTCGCCATTCATCGCAAAAACAAGTTATTGTAGAAAATAAGGTTTGTGTATGATTAAGTTTTGACAATTTCAAGGATTAGTAATTTAAAATAACTTTATTTTAACAATACATATGTAATGTGTTAGTGACACCGTTGCATAAATTAATCCAAAAATAATTGATGCCCAAAGTATAACTAATATATTAGTTTTAGCTTTAAAGGTATGTATTTATTTTAATTGCAATGTTATTTGTGATTTATATTTTGAAACTAATTAACGAAAAGACGCTTAAAATTAAAATATAAAATTTTAAAGTACAATTAAATTAACCAAAATCTTTTCTTTCTAAAGATTCAGCACAAACATTGCCAATAAAAAGACTCATTATACAAAGACGAGAGCAAACATCAAGTCTCGGCTTAAAATGTTTCAAACTCAGTTTAAAAATAGTTTTAACATTTCTCCCTCGAGCGCGCGTTTAATATTTTTCAATTTACGACACAAAAGACGACTATGGCAAAAACATTTGAATCCAAGTAAAGAGCGCTCGAGAAACAAGCTGATGTAACGTTTCTCAAAGCCTCGGAAATAGTATTTCAAAGACATCGCCAGATACATCTCGTCTGTTTGTATATGTCTGTACCGGGTAATATTGTTCTTATTTGTGTTCTCGGAAAATATCTTCGGTATACATTTGCCTACGGACTTGTATGTATGTTTATTTTATTCTAGGTTACATTTCCACTATTAACATTATATATATGTGAAACATTTTAATATGCATAAGGGAAGACAAACTGTCCTGAAATATGTGAATGTGTTTTCAGGCTTCAGCATTCGAAATTCAATTTCTAGTAGAAGTAGCTGGGTATTCTATAGCTATCCCTTTTGCACTTTGAACTAACGTATCTTTTATCTCTGTCAACACATTGCTGAAGTGAGGTTTTTATGCGAACGTATGCCGCTGTCAATAGACTACCGTGTTGAAATATACTCTTTTAGTTTTATGATGCGTTGGTACTTTCTTTAATGGTTCGCATTTGAAAAATCCGCCCATTACTTGATATTAATAAAATGAAGCCGCACTTCAACAAACCACTTCCATTATTTATAATGGTAATATAAAATTATGTTTTGGAGCATCCAGAAATTAAATGTTATTTTCACGCAGACAAAATCGTGGTTAAGTCCTAAAAATTTAAATAAAGAAATCAATCAAACAGAAACGAACTATTGTAAATAGAAAAATATGTTCAGGTATTGATACAATTTAATAAGTAAACAGGAATGTCGATATTAGCTTGTTATTTGCGAAAACAAATCAAATAATAGATTGATCTTTCGGGTCGGTGACCTGCTTACACGTGTATTATTGAAATGAAATAAAGGAAATTCACGATATTTGCAGACTCTCTATAGCCGAATGGAGCTGGTTTAAGGTTTATAGACAGAAGTTTCGTGCGTGGCAGAATATGAAAATTGCTTAAAGCAGTGGTTAATAACATGATCAGTCATTATTATATTACAAACAACACGGGTAAAATAAATAGATAGTACATTAGTCAAAGTGTAAATATCCTGGGTGGTCGCGAGTTCGAATCCCAGGGCACACCTCTGACTCTTCGGAGTCATGTGTGTATTGATATTCAATCACCACGTACTATAACGGTGAAAAAAAAACATCGTGAGGAAATCTGCATACCATAGCCATTTCTATGGTAGGTAAAGTCCGAAAACCCGCACTAGGCCATCGTGGTGGACTGTATCGTCTAACCATTCTCAATCGTACTGTCGATTGTAGAGGAGGCCCGTGTTCTGCAGTGGGAAGTATATGGGCTCATACAGATACAGATTAGTCATTAACACATAAGTATTTATTTTACTAGTTAAAATCATACCTACATGTTGGGGTATAAGTCATCTATTTCCTATTGACTTTTGGCGAAGTTTGCAAGTACAACATTTAAATTATAAATTTAACGCATTGTCTGACATGTTTTCATAATATAAGCAACAACAATTTAAATTCCTAATCTACTAGTATTAACATGTTTAGTAGCATTTATACTCATAATATAACATGTTCAATATAAAAAAAATTAAGAAATAAAAACTAACTAGCATAACAACAGCAACAGCAGTCTTTCTACTTCTTTTCAATCCAGCCGCTGGTTGTCTATAATACATTGCTTTAAGCAATAAGACCGCCATTTGTACTTTTTATGTTTTTATTTTCTGTTTATTTTATGTGTGCAATAAAGATTTAAATAATAAACAACACTTTCAACGCCAGAAGATCATGGAAATGTTACATGATTTTTATTATACGAGTAGTAAAATTGACAATCAGAAACAACATACAAAGGTTTCTCTGATCTAAGATTTGAAATTAGAACCTCACTGGCCACAAATTCTTATGTTGGCAATAATATTATTTGGCTTTAAAATATACAGAAATTAAAATAAAATATTCGTATTAAAAAATAAAAGCTTATTGTAATTGAAAATGAAATACTAATATTAAGGTTTCACAAAATTTTCCGTCTAATTTATTAATAGATAGCGGATTAGTAGTATAATTAAGTACAATATTTACGTGAACAAATTAAGTAAATATAAATTAATTTGTTTGGAGATTAAGTAGTTAAGTTATATTGCTTAAGTTATAAGCTCAGTCTTTTCAACACATTTTTATAAAATGGTTGCGTTAGAAGAATAGGACGCAATCGTAAATAAATATATTAATAAATAGTGGCTAAAAATTGAGAAAGTTCTAGAGTGGAGGGCACGTACAGGGAAGGGAAATGTGGAACGCCCGCCTATAAGGTGGACGGACGACCTGGCCAAAGGTTGCAGCACGTCGCTGGATGCAGGCTGCTTCAAACAGGTCGATTTGGAGCTCCTTGGGGGAGGCCTATGTTAAGTAGTAGACTTCCTGTGGCTGTGATAATGATAAAAAATTGAAGCTTATCTACTTTCTCCACGCGAAGCCATCGGTTCTGATTGTTAAAATTTTACAAATGACATTTGAAAATGTCAAAAATCGTCATAATACATGGTCATTTTTTTGTTTACGAATTCTATGGGGGCAATTAGCAATAGCAGAAATATGGAGCATGCTAAGACTTCACAAAGAAAAGGTGGTGATGTTAATTAGAAATAGCAATAATTCCCATTACTAACAGTGAGAATTGTTCTCCTTACTTCTATTATTTGTTTTACTTCTTTCTTCGACATGACGCACACGGAGGGTAGTAGGTACCTGTCGTTATGTTCCTGGCAATTCGAAAGTTCATAAACAAATGTGATCGCTTATCATACTGATTGTCATACTCGGTGACGCAATTTAACTAGTGTGCGGTTACACTGCTGAGGGCTAGGGTTTGAATCTCGGGTCAGGCCAAGGGATATTGGATTTTTCTCTGAAATATCAGCCCGGAGTCAGGAATTAATGCCCGATATGATGATAGCCAAGATAGACACATAAGTCAAGCTTGGATGTTCTGATAGCGTCTCTACCTACCCCTTCTGGGAAAAAGGCGTGATGTGTACTGTACCACTCATCATCAGATGGGCAACTAGCTTCTTAATAACTGTTTGGTAGTACATGGGAAATAAAGAAAATAGCAGACTTCTGAATGGTCCGAAAATATAACAGACTAGCTGTGCCCGCGACTTCGTCCGCGTGGAATTTAACAAAAAGTTAATTTTTCTAAAATAAAAGAATTTTTCTAAAATAAATGTAGCCTAAGTTAGTCCTTATTATATCAGCTACCTGACATTTTTAGAATATTTTAGACCAAATAAATCAAAGAAACATAATGAACTCAGTCCCCCGCGTGTCATAATATCATACTAAAAAAAAACAATTTTAAGATTTTTTTTGTTTTAGAGATATGTTTCGTACCCACGGAACCCTAAATAATTTTATAGCAAAATAATTCGAATAAATACAATGACCTCAGCCACTCGTGTGTCTTAATACCATATTTAAAAAAATAACCCCATAATTTTAGGGTTTTTATTTTTTTGTGCGGAACCCTAATTTGTTTTCAAAATTAAGGTAGCCTAAGTTACTCCCGCAAAAATTAGCTATCTTTCAGTGAAAGTCCCGTCAAAATCGGTCCAGCCATTCCAGAGATTAGCCGGAACAAACAGACAGACAGACAGACAGACAAAAATTTTTTAAAGATCATTTTCGGCACAGGTATCGTGTATATAACGATATGTAGTTGGACACTTTTTTTTATTTTCACTTTTAAAACAGACACTTCAATTTTATTTATATGTATAGATTAAACCTAATGCTATAAGACAGTTGTGGGCGAAGTATTTGTTATTACACAAAAACAATTTTCTAAGCTTATATTTATTTGTGTTTTAGTTTAAGGGATATTTTTTTTCGCGCGATGAGATTCATAATAATTTGGTAAGTTAATTTCAGTATATATTAGGTTAAAAATAGATATTATAATATATGAGAATATTGTTTTATAATTAAAAATTAAATTCAAAACCAAGATCTAGTCCTCTTGCGTCACAATGCACGACTGATCAAAGAATCACGATACCAAAAAAGGCAGTAATTAATTTTTAATTATCACGAACATAAATCTAGTATAATAAATTATTAGCATTCATTCAACACGTTTTAACTTTTAAAATTAAATATTAAAGCCGGGGACTGGTTTTTCCCGTTCCCCGTTGATACTGACACCAAAATCTTCACCCCTTTCGGCGACCGTATTAAATTATTTCGCGTTAAAAATATATTCTTTAAAATGTTAATTAATTATGTATCACCCCATCGGGCCCGAGTTGGGGCGAGTGAAAATAGAATTCATTATTTATGAACGAATGAAACGATCGATTTTAATGTAGATTTTTAAAAATATATTGTTGAGATAAATGTACAAAAATTATAACTCAATATTTTTATAACATTAGTTTGTTTAATATCAAATGAGTCATATGACGAAATTTTTTGGCTGATGCTGCCTATTTATAGGCTTTTTTTTTAATTCCGCTTAGACATTTTCCTTTATGAAAGAGGTTTAAACATGAATGAATGAATGAAGTCCATGCTTATGCGCTTGAACTCGAAGTATTCAATTTTTCGGCCAATTATGCGTATATTAGAAACACTGTACCAAAACATTTTTACCATAGACAAGTATACATATATTTTTTTAATCATACATAATACGCCTAAAATATGAAGTATAAAGATTAAAATATTCTCCGCAACATAGTGCGTATACTTAGTTAGGTTAAGGGCTAAAATTATTTATTTAAATGATTTGGTTTATTCAATTACTTTATTGATAACAGCCTCCATGGCCCAGTCAGACGCCGCCTGTGAAACGAGAAGCCGCGGGTTCGATCCCCGCACCGAGACATGTTTGTGCGGCTCACAAATATTTCTTTCGGGTCTGGGTGTTTGTGAGACTGAAAAGAGTCTCGTGGTTCCTGATACCCACGACACAAGACTCGATATTAGTGTGACTTTGTATGTTACTGATGGATGGTATTTATTTATTTAATTACTTTATTTATATTTAATATTGTATGTTGTAAGACTAGATAGAGTTGCGCAAGATGTTTATGAGCGCGTTGCGTGCGAGCTATCTGGCACAGTCCGTCAGAATCTATTAAGAGGATTAGGAGGTGCATCGAGAAGACGAGGGTCGTATCCATGTCTCGTACGTAGGACGCCACTCACACCGTTGTGAGACGATTAAATTTATATTTTTGACCGACATCAAAAAATGAGGTAAGCCATTCGACTATTTTTTTTTTTTACTCCGAATATCGTGCCGACTGCCTCGGTGGCACAGTTGTACGAGTACTACGGTATGTTTGTAAAGCTTTGTCTCGGGTTTGAATCCCGTTTCGGGCAAAGTGATATTGGATTTTTCTCTGATGATAGGCTCGGCCCTATCACCCTATCTCATCATGGGACGAAAAATACAAGGTAAAAGCTAGGTGTCCAGCCTGCAGCTCTATACCATTGCGAGCAACGAGCAGTATAGAAATATATATGTTCATTTACAACTACTTTTACGGAATAATAAAGAAAGAATTGTATTTGTATTTTAAAGCAACCTGTTGTAGATTACCAATCACCGATGGCTTTACTAAAATATAAATAAATACTTACACTGAGACAAAAGATGTTAAGTTTCAATATGTCCAGTAGTTAGTATGGCTGTTTGGTGGGAGAAATAGACAATGCAGTGGTACCTACCTAGGCGGCCTCTCACAAACGAGAGACCAACCACCACCACATAGTAGTGCAAATACTACTACAGACACCGCAATAACACATAACAATACTAACACGCAAAAAACACCAGTAAAAATGCTAACCCAGCCGATGCAGTGTAAAAGCGGCCGCTTCTAATCCACTGTCAGCTAAATTATTTATGCATTTAAAAGGATTTACTCTTAATATGAGGTGTAGCGAGGCGGTCACGACTTGCGCTCCGACGTCGCCGCTCAAAAGTTAATTACTCTTGCCATAATTAATGTTTATACGAGGCCTTACCGTCATGTCAGATACGATAATCCTTAATGCGAAATATTAACGAGCTCAATATGTATTACCAGACTGACCTTGGTTTTTAACATACATTGGTAAAATGGAACGTGACAGTCAAGTTCAAATATATTCATTATTAATTGGTGATTGATCACAACAAATTGAAGGAATTAATGACAGCTGATGAAGCAGAAGAGGTATGTTTGGACCGTAGCACTTGATGCTCTATACTCTGTGTCTACTGCCTACCACAATGAGATATAGGTTTATGCATGCATTTTTTTTATTGCTGTGAATTGCGACACAAGCATGCCATTCGTCTGAAGCTAAGCGAAACGACTGTTCATGAATAGTAGTAAATCTAAACAACACCTTGAATTACAAAGCAATGCTTGGTATTGCACTGCGCTCGCCATGCTGAGACATAAGTTGTTAAGTCTCAATATGTCCAGTAGTTACTCTGGCTTCAATGTTCATAAAACTGAAACACAACAATGCATTTACACTGCTGTTTGGCGGGAGAAATAGACATTGCAGTGATACCTACCCAGGCAGGCAGCCTGACGTAATATGAGACCTACCACCAGTATGTGACAATATGGTTCTTTTAGTGATAAATAAACCTTGACTTGTGATATTCAAAGCGACACTAAAGTTCCTATCTATGTAGCCGTAGAGACAAAAAGCTTTTTTCATAATTCATTTATTACACAGTTGTTTCGTAGTAGAAAGTATAATGAAAGTTAAGAGTTTAATGGGTACTTAGGAGCTGCAAAGTTGCATCTTGACTTGCCTTACGTAAGGCACTTAATGTCAGACTACCTACTCTATACTATTTTATGATATTGTAAGCTAGAAAAAAACGAAAATCCACAAATTTTCCGCAAAATTTTGCAAGTAATCTAACTTTACCGTAATGAATACTGAACATTGAAAAAAAAAAACAATATTACGACACTGTCGGTTTTAATTATGTTCTTCGATTTCCAATTTCGCCTATTGCGTATTCTCAATATTCTATATATTAAGTTTATTTATACAATGGATATACTTCATGTTCCCGGAGAATATAGTCTGTTAGCTAAAATATGAGCAAGCAATTTCTATATGCACACGTTAAGAACTGGCGTGCGTGGGAGCTAGAATCTCAATACAAGTTATTCAGCGACGAGACAGTTGATTTCACCCGGAAATTGACGTCGAGTTTTCACTAAACACAATAAGTATCTGTATTGTGCTTTATAATAACAGTGAGATATACTGAAGAATTCATTTCGTAGAGGATATCGAGGACATAGAATATCGTATCATGATTCAATGCTATTGGCTTTAATTCAATTTATTTTAAATACTCCCAACAATCACTACATAGTCCTGACCCCACATCAAGCTGTATTAGGTCTTGTGTCGTAGGCATCAGACTACGAGAGACTTTCCGGTCTCACAAACACCCAAACCCGAGACAAATATTTGTGGGCCGCACAAACATTTGTCCCGGTGCAGGGATCGAGCCTGCGGCCTCTTGTTTCACAATCTAACCAACTGCGTCTCGAGGGATGTCAATTTTCAATGTTCATTAGGTAATAAGACATTTAACTGACAATAATGATACACAACGTTCTAGCTTTTACAAAATTCAGATTACTAAAAAACATTTACCTAATGACTTATATTACAGGCAATTCCAATTGAATCTATCATTATAATATAATCCTAAATTGGCCATCTATCATATTTATGTAACAGATACAATTCGGATTCATCAGTGAAATAAGAAAACAAAATCTATTCAATATAAATATTCTACTTTTATTACGCTCATGTAGCTAAGAGATTTCTGAGAAAAGTATTTTTTAAAATACGCGTGAATTTCTCCGTTGTCACTAAAACGAATAGGAAATAAAGTTCTACATAAAGGAAGACAAAATAAAGAACATATTTCACATTTCTAAACGACATAAATATTATTTTTTGTATTCTGAGAAAATAATTTCGTATTTGTTTTTATTATATAAAATGTGTATGAACTATGAAGGGGCTAGGATTTATTTGGAGCTCTACTCAGTTACCGAGAATTGGATAAAAACACCGAACATCTTAAATAAAAATATGTTCAAACTATAAGAGAAATTCATATCAACGTTTTGAATATTTAAGGGTGCTTGCAAACAAACTACGTCACGCCAAAGACAGGGGCACCAACTTTCAGAACTTATTATTATTTAGCAATGCAAGGTATCGCATTGTAGTCATCAGCCCGAGACATAAGGAATTTCCCATTACCCAATGCCCAGTAAAATGGCATGATCAACTTCTAACCGATACCTATTCAACAATCCTTACACATCTGCATAATCTGTGCTCAGTGCTTGCCTTGGTTCCTTACATACGAGGGTCTTACCACCAGTAAAAGTCCCTAAAAGGAACATTATAAATAACACAACATACAAAACGTGCTTAAATTCTAAAACGTGAATATAAACAGTAATAAATTCAGTTAAAACGAATACGAGCATGTATTTCTCACGATCGTTTTGTGCGCCGCGCGGCATTCACATCCGATCTTTGTTCACAGCATTATTAACACAGTCGGACCGACACCAATTATAAAGTTGCTACACCTTTCCGAAAGGCAACATCGGAGCGCAAATTGACTTGCGTCACAAGGACTTTGCATTGATTGACGTGTTTTCCGCGAGACTGACAATTTCTGCTTCCATTTGTATTGTTTGCTTAGGAATTGTTTGGGGTTTGGTGTTGTGCCCGCATTTGTTATGATAGATAGACATAGAACTTTATATTAATAATATCACAAATTAAACAAGCAGGATGTATGGGTTTATCACTTCAATAATAATCCTTATGTGGCTTGAATAGGTGGTTAATTAATTATTAATTTGCCGGGCTTACTATCAAGACAAACATTTCAAAGTGATATCGAAATATCAAAATATTTCGTTGTTTTTTCAGAGTCCATTAGCAATCTGCTGACGAAAAGAATGTATGCCACATTTAGTGGTACTGTACATTTCAGACAAAAAAATACAAATAAAATGTAACATTTGATACAACCCCACTCTTTTAAACTCTATTTAGTGCTACAAATTCTCAAACTAAAGCAATACTTCCACAGCATTATTTGAGCAAAGTTTTAAACTAAGCATTAAGTACAAGACAACGGAGTGAAATATTACCAGCAACAACTCATGCGTAAAGACAACACAAGCAAAGGAAGTAAAACGTACAGCCACTGTATTTGATACGGCGTAACATCAATTCAAAAAGTACGGGGAAAAGAGTTTTTATTTTAGCATTTCTTGAAACATGTTTTAATGCGAACATTCTGCATTGGTATTTAGCAGAACGTCCAGAAAAAATAATTTATTAAGTATAATATTAATTAGGTTTGTGGAACATTTTTTTTATCTTACACTTTGTGTGGTTTCCAAATACTGATATTTACTTTACACAGTGTTTGAATTGTTTGAGAAAGATCCATTCCTATGTTACTAGGGTATCAAGGCCTATGTTCGATTATCAAAAGCTGTGTAATAACTAAATTTTAACGGATAACAATTATTACATAGATACGTAAAAAATATACGTGTCCTGCTACTGTATACTAAATACGGTCGCGTAGAAATATGCATAAAATATCCTAACATATTCATCCTAATTTGCTTGTATCAAAATGAAATAAATTACTCTTTATTGTTTTAATTGTTATTTTTTTTATTGTAAAATGAAGCGCAAAGTATAAGTAGCTACCAAAAACATCAAAGTTCCTGTTTTTATATAAATCTTTAAATCCTATTATAAAGACGTTGGACCACAAGCCGAGCCACAAACGAAGTCGTTTCCGAAACGTAAAGACGTTGTGTATTTATAAAGGGTGGTAGTATTTTTGATGCGGCCAGCGCGACCACAGACTTAGCCAACTCCGAAGCCCAGGGGCTCAAAGTCTAACGAATAACTTAAAAGTTTGTCCAGTGAAGGCAGGTACGGACTTTGGTTTTGTTTTGGGATAGGAAAAAATGGCATTTCTATTTTATGTTAGTTGTCTGTTTTATTCACCTTAATTGGTAGATCTGATATTATTTACTAAAATAATTATTTAAACCCTTGCCTACCATAGTGTTTTAAAAAATAAAAGGGTGTACATTATTCTTTTAAGAAAACTTTGTATATACCACCTAAATACACCTAAATAATATACGACAGGCAAAAAAATGCAAAAAAAACATATATATATACATTGTTTTTGTAGTCACTACCACCAGGCTTCGGTTGCATTGCGCATACGCAATGATTAAGAAACGATTCATGGCGTATGTGAGCATGCCGCGTTTCGGGATCATTCTGTGTATATCCGTATACAATCAGGTTGACATGGTTGCATCGGTGGATGGTCCATCTGATCTGTACAGCACTTGCCACAGGGGGCATTTTCTAATGCCAGTACAAAAAAAATATATATATACTGGCGAAAGGAGAATGCCTATTTTACCATGAAATTTAGTACCGATGTAAAGATTTTTGTGCCTCGATGAAACCAACTTTTTTGTTTAGGGATTAATATATATTTTCAATAAATATAAATATAATTGCGATCCAGACCCGGAGTATTTGAGAAATGAACTTTAAGTCCAATAATTTTTTTTGTCTTCGGCTCTGTGAAAAAGTAAAATGTGAAAATACTGTTTTTTTAACGTCAAACCGTACCAAGTGCTGTGACATGTAGATACCCTGTATAGTGTTGATAAAAGGGATTTAATTTCATTTATTTATATATGTATATTTGCAAACCATATAAAACTTTTACAATGAATCATAGATATCCATATAAAACATAATCCAACAAACTTTGCATCAAAAGTTAGCACACATTATTAGAAACAAATGATGTTATGTAGATTACATAGTCCAGTGGCGCCTGCTCGTGCTTAAATTCGCCCCTCACGTCGCTGGATTGGGGCAGGTACGTGGCCGGCTTTATTTTTAGAAGTAGGTAAAGTGGATTGTTACACAACTTGTCACGAGCGACTATCGATGCGCATGCAATTTTTATACCGGCACGATTCGGTTGCTTTGTTGTTTCAAATAGATTTTTAGGTCGGTTTAAAATAATAAATACGAGGGTTTTAACTGTAAATGTATATTTTAAAATACGTTTTAGTTGCTTTATTAATACTGTTTTATTTAGTGCTGGGTATTTTTATTTATTTGTCGCTTTAGCTCTATATATTTATGGCGTATTTCGCAGTCGGCGCTAATTATGTAGATCTAATTTAAAATGATTAAACGATTTGTTTCGCGACCAATGTGTCATTGATATAAATATGTATACTCTTGAATTTCATATTGTAATTGTGAGTAATATATAATTCGTAAAGAGCTAATTTATCTACGCATTTTCTGAGCATTAGTGAGCCGTGCTGATGATGAATAGGAAAATCCAATATCCCTTTGCCTGACCCGGGATTCGAACCTGAGAACCCAGCTTTGAAGTCATACCGTAGTAGAAATGCGCCAATTAACAATGTAATAAAATAAGTTTCACTCGAACAACATGCGTTTTATGTCAAAGGGAAATATTTATTGCTGTAGTTGGAATAAATTCCAAAGACTTCATTACTTTAATCTGGGATTTAAACCACGCACAGGCTTCATATAAGTTACTAACTACTTCAGAGATAAATTGTATTAGTTGCATTTCCAACTACGCGGTTGCTATGACATAATATTACGTAAATAGCCTAAGCTAAAGTAAACAAATGTGTAACTTGCCAAACCTGCAGTGTAAATGTATCTAATGTGTAATTGTGTTTCGGTTTGAAGGATATTATAGCTGGAGTAACTACTCGAAATAATAATAAAATCAAATAATAAATAACATCTCATGTCTCAGAATGGCGAGTGCAATGAAATGCCAAGCATGGCTTTGTAATTCAAGATGTTGTTTGGTTTTGTTACTATTACCTTACACTGTAAGTAGGAAGAGTTTTCTTCACGATGTTTTCCTTCACCGTTATAGTACCCGGTGATTGACTATCAATAAACACATGACTCCGAAAAGTCAGAGCCTGCATACATAAGTAATGATAATATTAGGCAACAGCACAGCTCGAAGCAAAATTGACTTTAAAAAGGAGTGTCACTGGTTCGAGATGAGGACCAACATTTTCGAAATTATACATAATATTTTTAAATTATTTCATATTCTAACTTTGAAGACAAAAGAGAATATTCTTAGGTAATCTTCGTACCTAAGAATTCTGCGCGAGCGCATGAAATCAGCTCTATAGAATCGGTGGCCTATGCCCAGCAGTGGGCTCTTACACAGATATATAATAGATAAAAACATGGATTTGCCATATATTGATGACTATCTTTAACAACACCAAACAATAAAGTAGATAAATAAAAAATCTAAAAAACAATACTATTTCAACGTCCCATCGCAATGTAATCACAACTCCACATTTCCTTATAAAAGACAAAATACAAATTCAAGATACATCTTTTCAACCCGTAAACCCCTCTACAATTGTCGCGAGTATTTCCCAGTAGAGCCATTGTCTCGGCCGTCGGTTCGATTCCCGGACCGGACATCATACACATAATTGCTAGTGAGAGATTTATTGCTTCTTGTCTCGCTGAATTTACTTCTACGGATCTTTTATCTAATCTGCCCGCTCATTATTCGTTGATTGAGTGCTTTCCCTTTGTTTTGTTCGAGGGTTTGTATTATTGTGTCTCCTAATTGTATTATTATTAGTACAATATTGCTTGTTTGGATATTCGATAGCCGCCGTTGCGTAGCTTGAAGCCTGAATGTGATATGAAAAAATAAAATATTTTATTGGAGTCTTAAAGTTGTATAATTTGTAAAAGTTACATTTTCATCATGTGAGGTCTATTTGAGTGACTGTTATATTTATCAATTTCATTGTTTTGCGTAAAGAGTGGATAAAACAAACATCAATTATAATTTAAATCATTTTAAGTTTTACTCTTTGCTGCTTTCAATTGTTTAGTAGTTCATATTTTTCATTTTAGTTGAGACTGAATGTAGGAAAATCGTTTATATGTCTAGAAACACCACTCCTAATTTAAAATCCTTTCGGAAAACTCTCTCACTTCTCATATTTAAGATTCACTTGACCTATCCCCTTTCACTAACACGATCAATAACACCCCCATATACTCCGCTAACCAGCTCACAACATTCATATTGGTAAATATAATTACCATTTCCAATGCCGAGATATAATTAGATGTAGCTATTGTGGCATTGCTTCGGAATATCGATTAGACTCTATTTGCAACACGGTTCACACGTTGCTAACATATTAAATTGCTGGAATCCTATTACGTGTAACAAATCGCTTCAATGAATCGCTATCGATGCTACTGCCTCTAGAATTGCCTTTGATTATTATTCGATCGTGACGTTCTGCACGAGCTATAGTAATACATCTGACTCTATATTTTATTATTTGTGAGTATTTAATTTTATTATTCGTGTATGAATCAGTATGAGGTTTCCCCCGGATTATTAAAAGGAGTTTAAGGGGTACCCGATGGTATTATTAAAAAGTGGCAATTCTACCACATAGATTAACTGACTTCCAAATCAAAATTATAGTCGAAACTTTAGCAATAAAATTCGTCATTTTGTCACATAATTCGCATCACTTCATGGTATTAACAAAAAATACTTCCTATGATTCTACCATCTCAGCTACGACCCTCCAGATTTCTAAAAAAAAGCATTTTTAAAACTTACATAAAAGCTCTCAAACAAAAGTAACATCGAAAATCTTCGCATTATCCCCGCGAGCAAGAAAAACAATCCGAAATTATTTCGCTCAACGGCAAGCGTACAAACAAGGTTATACTGTGCGATAAATCATATTACTACTTATCAAGAAGTAAATAAGCGCAAAAGGAATCATAATAAATCCACTCTCGAATAAATGAACTAATCAGAGAGGGCCGAAGAGAGACTTCCCTCGCCCAATAAAAACAACACTTGGCTGTTCGTAAAAAAAAACTCATTTTCGTTTATTGCAGTAAGGCTAATTTGAATTGAGTGCTATGCAGTTATGATTCAAGAGAGTGGATAATTTTAAGTATCTGGGTGGGTCGACGTAAACAAGTATTTTTTGTTTGTATTGCTGTGTTTTTTTTTTACCTGTATTGATGGGGATTTTTATCGTATTATAAGATTAACAATGGTCCTATTAATAGAGCATGAAAATTCTGTAGCTACTTAAAATCAATCACATAATTCTACCATTAAATTACAGGGGTATTTTACAAACAAAACAGCTTTAATATATTACTAATCACAAGTTCTCAAAATGCAGTTTCACTCATTTAATATTTTAAAGTATCTCTCGGGTTACATAAAGGGTTCGAAAAGTCAGCGGTGTGCCCTGGGATTTGAACTCGCGACCACCGTGAACATGTTGGCCGCCGGGTCTGGTCCATTTACCTACAAACCACCCCCCACACTACAAGTAGCTTTAAGGTTATTCACCTTCCTCATTACTCAGGTATTTCTCAGTTTTGGGATCGAATTTTACAATTAGAAGGATCTTTTTATGGAAGTAATAGTAAGCCTTTTTTATTGCAATGAATAGCGAGACAAGCATGCCGTTCGCCTGGTGGTAAGCGATATGACCGCTCATAAACAGTAGTAAAACCAAAGAACACCTTGAATTACAAAGCAATGCTTGGCATTCCACTGCGCTCACCATCCTGAGACATAAGATTTTAAGTCTCAATATGTCCAGTAGTTACTCTGGCTACAATGCCCATTGTAATTAAATGTGTTACATATTATTAGATTGTGTAAATTTTATAAAAAGTCCAAACAAAGTCCTTATTAAGGAACCACTCATTCTACTTCAAGTATGTTTCTTTGAAACTTAGGTAAAGAGCGATTACTAGCACCGAAGAAACACTGGCATCAAAAGACGACAGAACCCACATTTCACCAACAATGCCTCGGACTAAAATACTTGTCACGTGTCCCCTCACACAATAGGGAAGAAAATACATTGTGGTCGTGATAATAGTTTATTATATCCAAGCTCCGGCGTCGATAGCACGAATCCTTTACGTTTTACAGAGCTTTTTCTATGGGAAATATTTTATTTTTAGTAAAATGATACTTTTAATTTTACTTGTAAACGAACGAATGATGTCTTTCGAACGCATTGTGTATTTATGTACAGAACATATCTATCACAAGCCCTGATGAGCTAATTAACTTTCTGTAATCTTATAGATTGTTATCATTACAAACAGATTATTTAAATATTATTTTGTATGACCTCATAATTACTCACTTCTGAAAACAAAGCCCTTTACAGCCGACGCGACCGTTCGGCCGAAAGGGTTTATGTCATAGTCCAACACACTGGCTGGCTTAGTTCGGCTTTGCAAATTTCACAAACTATAGAAAATCTCATTAATATTATAAATTACATATAATCAGAAAATGTATAATACAGGGTATATCAAGCCTGCTACCGAAAACTAAGCCGGGTGGTAGTTTTAGTGACTTCAGACACAATACAACTAATTTTTTTTCGCGATTTTATGCGAAATTTTTACTATAGACGTTTGCAACACTAGAGGTGTCACTAGCGCGTTGTCGACCCTGTAAGAAACTGTAGTGTTTGTGGGCACTTTAATTATTTTTTTTATTGCTATGAATGGCGAGACGAGCATGCCGTTCGCTTGGTGGTAAGCGATACGACCGCTCATGAACAGTAGCAAAACCAAACAACACCTTGAATTACAAAGCAATGCTTGGCATTCCACTGCGCTGGCCATCCTGAGACATAAGATGTTAAGTCTAAATATGTCCAGTAGTTACTTTGGCTACAATGCCCTTCAACCCGAAACACAACAGTGCGTTTACACTGCTGTTTGACGGGATTTAATTTCCACCCAGGTTCGTTTTCGGCAGCAGTCTTGATATACCCTTTATAATTGGGCATACTACAATATTTGTAATCAAGGCGGTATTCCCTGAGACAGCCACGCACCTCAGGGCGACATCTCCAACTCCTGTTTCGCCTTAATTTATGCGTACTAAGATAAGGCGTAATAAATAGGTAGCAGGAATAACGTTTTAAAATAATCACCCTTAAATTGTTCTTTGAATTGAACAGAAATGGCATGGAGATGATTTATAGATACGTATTATTATTTTTAAGTTTTAAGATAAGCTTTTGGCTTTCATTTATTACATGTGAATAACATATTAATTTGAACGTAAACGTGCACGTGAACTTTTATAAACTTTCCGCCTTTTAAGTGGCAGACTAGGATTATTTAACTATCACAGGCTACAATATCCCATAGTTGATATTTGATAGCTTTGTACTATACTGGGTGGAATCGCTTATCGTCACGAAAAAAATTGTGCATGGCAAGTACATGATTTAGAACACTTTGGCATACTTATTTTAATTTTTTTATGTTTTTGTTTATGTAGTGTAAAATTAATTTACCGCTACTAGTTACTAATTTAGAATAAGTTATTCATAAAACAACGTTGTTTAGAGAAACATTACATAAATGAAAAAAATCTTCATAAATACACATTATTGTTACCCTACTTTATACAATATTAATTCGAGTAGAAACTTCTAAATCTAAGTAATAAAATCCTTTGATCGCGCCGCCCTCACCGCCGCGCCGCCGCAAGCGCAAGTACAAAGCGTGCCGCCGCGCCGCGCCGCCCGCTCCCGCACCGCCGACACCTTCCAGGGATCTTACCACTTCCTCAGTTGTGCGAAATTCGGTACCGAGTCACGTTGTATGAAATTATTTTGGTTATTGGTTAGTTTCTTGCGGTCAAAATGAGTGATTACACGAACAGTGAGTATGTGACAATAATGACATGCTATGTTCGATCCAATGAAAACTTGGGTCATGCAAGAAGGATGTATGCAGATCCAGAACATCTGCAGTCTTTGCGTAGGAATGGTACCATGAATGATGAATCCACGAGTTCCCAGCACAAGAACTATTTTAACGACTTATCCGGGGCTACTCGATAATGGTAAGTTCAGACTTCCTAATTATGCAAGAATCCGTGACCTTCGACAGCGAAGTCGTCCATTCTCGACTTTATTAAAACGTTTAAATAAAAACATGTACAGCTTTTTCTAAGGTAGTAGGTACGTTATGAAAATAATAATGTAAATCTTAACAACTTAGCAACAACTACATTTACTTAAATGTTCCTAACACACTAAAATTCTAAATAAATCAAAATGTTATATGGTAATATTTAGAGTAATAATACCGATAAATAGGCGCAAAGTAAGTTCAAGGTCGATGCGCGACAGTCAGCTGTTGTGTGGCGTGACCCATACACTCGCGCGCCTGAGTATTGACAGTATTGACAAGTCGTTGCACTTTTAAGTGTAGGGTGATTTAGATAATATGTGTTTTGGGGACATCTTGTACTGATGTTGTTTATGGGGTAGTTTGTAGTTTTTAATGATAAATCTCGTATATAACGTTAATGTCACATACACAATACGCTATTAAATTTTCCGGACGATAAGCGATTCCACCCAGTATAGTCTAAAAACTCTGTATAGTGCAGACAAGTTATATCGGCTAAGCATCACTCAGGATAATTATGTATATGTGCCTGAATATATAGCATAATACTAAGGATCCTATACTCCAGGCGTTTTACGAGTGTTGGTGTTTCCCCAACGTCTGCGCAGCGTCATCGTCGCTCTAAACTTAAGTAAATTTCAATAGTAATAAATTGCAATTCTATCAAAAAACCCTACCTTTAGTAAAGCCTCTTCACGGAAATGCATTATTTTCTGGGTTATAACTTTTTTCTTTTACTATCATCATGATATTATAATCAAAGACTCGAAGAAGGTAGCCAGAAAATAAAATAAAATTTAAAAACATCTCCACTCCATTCGCTGTCACAATTTTCTCAGTTTTAAGAAAAGAGTGGCTCCGCCGCAGTCGCCCGCGGCATTGTGCCGTTCTGTTGTGTTCTCTCGCAAATTATTTATGCCTCTAAAATGTTATACAATACATTAATATTTAACGTTATGTTACAGTAAAATACATTTATTTTGCAACAGAAATTTTCCGGTAAATAGAAGACCGATTGTTCTAAATTTTAAGATCTTATTCTTCTTCTTAATCTTAAGTTAGGTTAGGTTCAGATAGAGTTCAGAATACAAGTAAAACGACGTATTTTATTATGGCTATGCTATATCAACTATTATTATAGGTACAAATATTAAATTGGTAACAAACACATTTTGTACTAGGTATGCGTATGTTCATCGGTAAAAATTAAATCGTTTTAGGTCTCAAATAATTTCTTGACAATAAAATAACTAAACACAAGCAAACCGAATTTACATTAAACAACAATCCGAAGCCGAGACAACACAAGCGCCGTAAGAATCGAAAACAAATCAGTCGATAACTGATGTAATTAAAGCAAAAATAAACTTTTGCAAAGTTTAAACTAATCAAAGAAAAAGGACATCAATATAGACGCGCGGAATGGAGAAAGTTTCTTCAATCTTTCGCGAGGAATTTAATTAACGGAGTAGGGTGAGCGCGCCCAGGCTGGACACCGGCCCGCTTCCTAATTGCACGCTGTCAGCAACAGGCACGGACACCCTACTCGCCAGCACAGTGCCAGTGTCAAAACATTTTACACGAGTTTAAACTGTGCGGTGTTGTTTTAACTTTAATTGACTGATGTTAAATAAAAATACACATCGAAATTTGCGTTGCACATGATTTTCCTAGTGATAGAGTTAGGCTGTAGCTATTTGCGAATATTACATTAATGGACGTGCGCGAACAGGAATATATTATTCTGTGATGTAAAACATATTTCAAATTAAATAACCGTTTTTTGTGCTCCCGTACATTTTGGTGATTCGCTTGTCCAACTGATTTATAAAAAATATAAACTACTTATAGATAAGAGTTATATGACTTTCGATTTATAATTTACTAGCGGCCCGACCCAGCTTCGCCTGGGTGCATATATTTTTTGATTCCACTCCACACCAAATACATGTTGTTTTTCGTATAAACTCTTGTATGCCTAAACTTGACATAGCTATCCTACTGTCCGGCTCAATCCCGTCTCATCCGCCTGTTCAGTCTCTTCCCAATCCGTCCCGTCCCTTCTCTTTATTATCCATCCCGTTTTATAACGTGCATTTAAATTTCGTCCTAACAAATCTGTGATCTATCCCAGCCCTCTCCCGTACCTTCGATTCTATTTTACTTTATGTCCCTTCTCTCCACAAACATCCATATATATCTTATACAACGGGCCGTGCAGCAGAAATCGTAATATTTTAATTTCACCACAACTTCAAAACCAAACGTCCAATTTTAATCATTCAAAGACCAAATAATATCAACATAAACTGTACTTATTGATGAAATAATTTATTTTGATAAGGATTAATAGCATGAGTAAAATAAACGCGTTTAAATGTAGTCCAAAAAAAAGTTCAAGATTTTTAAATAAAAATATGGTTGTTGTGCCTCACTCGACATAGATAGGTATAGTGTGTCGCGGACTTTTTTGTAGATATTTATAAGATCTACAATTAATTATAACATTTTATGGTTCTATCTTTTGTAGTTTAGGCAGCGTACGCAAAATAAGTAACTTCTTTGGTTGATTTTTTTCAGTTTGTGTCCGAAAAATCCAAATATCTTACGGAACCCTATTTTTTCCAAAATAAAATATAGTCTATGTTACTCGTGGATAATGTAGCTTTCGAATGGTGAAAGAATTTTTAAAATCGGTCCAGTAGTTTTTGAGCCTATTCATTACAACCAAACAAACAAACAAAGTTTTCCTCTTTATAATATTAGTGTAGATAAAATAAATTTGTGAAATATTGAGTGTTACTGATACATGATTTAGACAAATTTATCCTTGAAAGGGACATTCACCTTCAAAAAAGCGCAATTATTTAAAGTCAAGTATTAAATATAAATATAAGTATGTTTTCTATTGCATCTTACAAAAGTTAATAAAAACAAGAAATGAAAAATTACGTCTACTATAGCCAATTCTTACTTTTTACTCAAACTATTGCGACTTAGCAGCATGTAAAGCATCCGGGTATGTAAGTACACTCATAAACCACCGGAGATAATCACTGGGGGAGCATAAAAACCGGGATAGCGGCCGCCGTGGCTTTTAAAAAGTAGTAAAAACTCTCAGACATTAATCCGGTAACAGTTGGCAGGTGAGACCGGATCGATGCCGTTTTACTCTTATATAAAAATAATTAACAAACTTTACGCTCGTTCCATTCAAATTATTTACTTTTAGGCCTCGCAGGATGGAAAAGTTAAATGTATTGCTCGTTTTATGTTATATTGTAATCTTTTATTTATTTATTTATCTTATTTTTACAGTGCGAATAAAATTGTATTAAAATAAATAGGACCATCAACATTAAAAAGCAGTAGATAAACAAATAAATATCTTGTTATAAAATATATGCTGCAGTATGTTAGTTCCAAAATGCAATATATTTCATACGAAAAATATCAAGTTTTCCGAGCTTCTGAGAGTACGTAAAATTATTAGTTGTGATCGTTAGTGTGCCAGTGGTAACAGTTATTAAATGCGACGGGTAGTTGGGAAATTCATACGTTATATTGGCAAGTACTTTCCGTCGATCAACTTACACTTGGCCAACGGGGCATGGCGTGATATGTATTCCCTACATCAAAATATTTTTCACGCAGAATTTTAGTTTTTCCATCCATAAAAAAAAATTACGACCTGTATCCAACAATCTCGATTTAACTCTAAAAAAACTACATAAAAACTCGACTTTTGTTCATTGCCTTATCAGGTTTTGTCCACGTAAAAGCCGGCGTTCGGAATTATCTACCGCCCTAAAAGTGAGGTTTATTAAACAGTCGTAAACTGCAGGGGTGTCTAGATGCGATGCACTCAATGAGTTAATGAAACATTTTATGGATGCCCTGGCCTTATTTTAATAAATCCTTGAAACGTGAATTGTGTAATTTGGACGACCTGATTGGATGATTCAAATCATTGAGCTACCTAAAATTAAAAAAGGTAGACGCTTAATCTCTTAAACTCTATTGGAAATCGCATCGTATGATGGATCAATTTGCTGGAGAACTGAAGTAATAGATATAGTTTGACTTTTTAAATAGAATTAAATATGAAGTGGTCATATCTGTCCCCGTACAAGCAGAAATATATGACTAAAGCCCACGTGTGGTTCAGCGCACTACAGGCTTCCGTAATAGTATATACAAATACGCAATTGTACGTACTTAGAATGTCACGAAAACTAACTCGAGGTAGTAGAGTCGCAGCTGCCTTTTGTTCGATCAGTAGTATTGCTGGTAGCCCAAAGATCTTAACCCATCCCTTTCAACCCCTAACTTATTAACTAGCAAGTGAGATATGATTTTCATTAATATAATAAATATATTCATGCAGAATGTATTTTTCTGTTTTCTAAGAAAAAATATGTTATATAAATGCTAATCTTTGAGAATAAGCTAATTTTCATTTCGCAATTCCTTGGCACTTATTATTAAATAGCTGTCGGCTTACGCCTACTTAGCCTCCATTACCATGTAAGGCAGAATGCACATTAGATTATATAATAAAAAACATTTGTTGGAGAGCAATCGTGTAAACTTCACAGTATAGTATTTGAATAGTTTTTGACATTGACTTAATATGGACAGGGCGGAAACTGCGTAAAGTGTTTCGATAAAGTGGTACGCACGCTCCTGTGTATCTTTAGTGGATACTGAAATTAGTGGTCGCTCGGAACGATTTTTAAAAAAACTAGCTTGTAATATGGCAGAAAGGTTAATTTAATTGAAGATAATATTTTTATCACCGTTTAGACGAAGTCTATTAAATTAATTAATTCAATGTTTATTTTAAAGCGATTTTGGAAACTCTAAAAGTACTGAAGGGCCTATCCTATGTTTTTAAATCAATGGTTTTTGATGACACAAAACTTGGAAGTAACCTTCTTTCTCCCATACTTACAAGTTTCACTACTAAAAGTAGTGGTGAATAGTGATAGTATGAGATTGTGCTCTAACACTCTCATCTCATGTTACTCTTCCTGGAAATTGCACCGCAGATTTGATAAAGTGCAGGATAGCCCTCTTACCATACCAGAGTAGTAGATGGTCGTAAAATATTTGCCTCTACCCGAATAACTACTTATAGTAGTATTCGAAAACGAAAATAGAGATTTCCCGTTCACGTTTCCCGTTCAGCCTGTGGATATTCAGTTTCCAGGTGTAACAATTATATCTACGATGTCCAATACTCTATTCAAATTCTACTGTACTTTATGATTATCCAGGGCATTCGTGTGCCAGTTTAAACTATTCGCCAAGATACTGGTAAAAGCTTCCAATTCGACTAGTGTGTGCGCAGCCTAATCTCTGTGTGATTTTCATAATGGTTAAACACTATCGATTGGCTTTATGGCCTAAAGCTTTGGATGGATCTTCAAGGATTTCAATTCTCTTTGTAATCAGAAGTTTTGTGATTGTTACGCTTCGTGTGGTCAGATACCTGAGGAAACTAACGTTGAAATTAAATGTTTAACAATGTAAATATAAGTTTGATAATAAAATCATATCTAGACATTCAAGTAAAGGTGAACCATATCCAATTCTTGCGTTCTGTAGATAAACATAAGGCATCGGGTATTTTCTGAGAAAGGTTTTTAGCCATGAAAGAGTATGCAAAAAGCCTATTAAAAATTCATAAGAAGTAATCATTTCAGTTACAATAATTCTAAAATATAGGAATTATTGGACAGGATTGGTTTCTGTCATCTCTATTTTCCCTTATAAATTGGAACAACCGGACGCGAAAGACGAAAACAACATGAAAAGATACGGTCGTTTTTATTTTGGAATGCAAAAACATATTCCTAAACACTTATAATATAGCATTATATCCTGACGTCAATTCTTCTAAAAACAGTTGGCAACAGATAATAGTAGGTTTTTTATTAATTTAGTTTTTTTTTAAATTCAATCTATAATATTGTAAGCTTTGTAATATATTACTGATTGTTTTGTACTTATTGTATCGAAGGAGGAGAAATTCCATACCGTTCAATTGTTTTAAAGAATTCCGAGGAATCCGATCAGCCGTTCTATCGTCGGAGTAATGAAAAAAGTTCGACTAGTCCCGCTAACCGAATACAATCAATTTCTTGATGTATAAGAAAAGAAAAATATTTTATAAATTACGTATTTATTCAAATAAGATTTGAGTTTTTTTGTAATTTAAGATGTTGTTTGCTTTTGCTACTGTTCATGAGCGGTTGTATCGCTTACCATCAGGCGAACGACATGCTCTTTTCACCATTCATTATAATAAAATAAAAAAAAAACACACAAACACATACATGAAATTATTTAATTCTAAAAATAGAAGAGAAGTAAAAAAATGAAGTCTTGCGTAAACTCTACATTATAAACGTGCGTAATAAGTGGATCAAGAAACGTCGAACTTCGGAAAACTTCGTGTTTTTGGACCCACGACATATTATGTATGTGCGTATAGACACAAAAAAATATTTGTTTATAATAAATACCACAGTCTGTTCAGATATTTATCTATATTGTTATCTTTCTTCAATAATGTATATCAGCAATTAACTTAGTCAAAATACAGACCACCTATCAAGTCATGCGAAACGGTCGAAACTATATTATGCGGTATCATCGAATTTAAATTGATAAATCGAAACATATTCATTAAAATATATTGTCTATGCCCAATAATTTTCGAATTGTCGGTTGAAAACTAACAATGAATATTAAATACACCTCACATTTAAGTTCACGAACAGTAATTATCGTCAACAGTTCACTCCTAACTAATTACAGGTTATAAGCAATGTATACCCCGCGTATGAATCCTTGTTTTATACAGAGTGTTACAAGGATAGCGAACATATATTTTTATCTAATTCGCTTTGTTAATTCTCTAAAATCTTGGAGGCCGTTTTATATTCTTCTAAAGTTTAGCAAACGAAATGTATTAGTTGCCTTGAAATAAAAGGGGCCTAATTATTTAAAAAAAAACATTACTGTTACAAATCATTACTCAATTTATTCTATATCAGCCCATATACGTCCCACTGCAGGGCACGGGCCTACTCTACAATCGAGAGTACAATTGAGAGTGGTTAGGCCATATAGTCCACAACGCTGGCCTAGTGCGGGTTGGCGGACTTACGTACCATAGAAATTCTTATAATTCTTATAAATGGTACGCAGGTTTCCTCACGATGTTTTCCTTCACCGTTTTAATGCGTGGTGATTGACTATCAATACACACATGACTCCGAAAAGTCAGAGGTGTGCCCTGGGATGTGAACCCGCGACCACCGTGAACATGTTGGCAGCCGCGTCTGGTCCGTTTACCAACAGGCCACCACGCACTTACTCAACTTATGCAACATATGTATTGAGCTCACACATTCATTCATCTATTCCGCTTAGGGTTTATATGGGCCAGTGCCAGGGTCCGCCTTGCGGTTGAGTATCCGCCAAATTCCTGGTCTTTTGCATCCTCAAAAAGTAAGGTCATTGACTCTTAATCTTGAACACATCAACTCAGCGCTTCTTCGGTTTACCCTTTGGTCGAGGTCCTGGAATGTTCAGGCCCAGGCACACATTTCTGACGTATTCCTACGGCATTGTAACGACAAGACCATATCATCTCAAACAAAATTCCATTGTAAATAAAATAAAATACTAATATAACACTAATTTTCTAGACCTATAAAACACTATAAAAATACACTCTCAGAATAAAAATATCACAATAAAATAGACAACGGATGCACTATTTTACTTTATTTGAATAAAAGAGTTTTGTAAATGAAAAGCGAGTCGCAAAGAAGATTCATACCCGAGATTAAGTAGATGGAGCGCGTTTGAGTGCCGAAGCTAACACACGGAATCATAAGCAGGTCTCTGCTTTGCTTCAAAACGCTCACGTAACGGGTTGAAACGCTTTGGAAAATATCTGATGAGCATGTTTTAGGATTCTTTCAATAAAAATAATTTGTTTTTTTTTAGTAACTCTGGTCAAGTCCTAGGTTTTTATTTTTATTTATTAGGATAGTGGTAATTTTACATTTCACATCAAAAAGGCGAAGTTGTTTACTTGGTGCTTAGACTTGGCTTAGGCTTGGAAGATCGTTCAATCCTTTTTGTCATATTTCATTAAAAACTTTTCTTATAAAAAGTTTCGGGCGACCCCACAGCCTAGTATTCCAACATGTTGCTTATGTTAATATATTTTGACTGGGTACTTATCAAGAATTCATGTCTTATCTACTACTAGCGGTCTGCCCCGACTCCGCCCGGGTGCAGATACACTTTTTAAAACAGCGCCGTGGCCAAAATGTTCAATTCAGACTATCAATAATTTAAAATATATTTTGCACAGTATTTAAATATATTTGCAATCAGCCTGTATAGCATTGCCCTCTTGTCGATCAAACATCAACCCTAATTACTGTCGATGGTCACATGGGAAAAGACCGAAAACCATTTAGCCGCTATCAAACATGAATGAGTAAATTTCTTGATTGCCGGGTACCGTGCTGGGCGTAGGTACTTTGATTTGGGGAGTTCCGAGACTTGTGGACTTACCTTACTGAGCGTTCGTGGAGAGTAACGTGCAATGTTATTGGTAATAGTAAAGGTATGTTTTTGTATTAATTAATTGTAGTTATACTCGCGCTTCTTCCTCGAGATTAGTACCTAAATAATAATTAATATATTATTAACACTTGTAGTACCGTATATAAGTGACTCCACTCTGCACTAAAGTTGAGCTTAAGGTAGTTAATTCATGTTTTTTTTTTTTTTTTTTGTTTCTTGCTTACCTCGTCTTGACAGATCCCATTTCTCTTCAGTCGTATTTTAGTGCTCAACCACTCAACACGTTCACTAGCATTAATCAGTAATAATGCCTAAACGGAGCTTAGAAGAGGACCTGGCCAGCTTAACCAGGAAAATAAAGAAATTTAAACGAAAATTGCACAAACAATCCAGCACCGAGAAGTCACCAGGTGAGTAACTTTCAATACTTGGTAAACCTTATATGTTTCAGACGACAAGAGGATATGTAATATACTGTGTTTGATTGGCGCTTTAGCTATGTAAAATTCGGAAGAATATGCATGCTATTAACGGCATAAAAATGCCTACCCACTATTGCGTTAACCGGAAAGTCATTGGGGCTCTTCCAAAACGCATAGTGTTTAAGTATTACAACAATTACATGTTCTTACATGTAAGCAAAATAAGTATGTAATCAGAGTGGTCATTGGGGCCAGCTCGACACATCTTATTACAATCGTGTTATATGTAATACTTACAACTGAGTGGATTCTCTCCTTCTTTTAGAAATACAATTGCCCACACTAGAGGTAGACGATTGGCTACCGGAAAATTTAAATTCCACCTCGGAGCCAAGCTTAAGTAGTGATGCTCAGGTACCACCATCATCAAACCCGGTTGCAACTGATGATCAACTAGAGGAAATCATTGAAACTCAGGGCGAGGAAACAACTCTGCCATTAGTCACCAAGCTTGACGATGATATTTTAGAGATATTGGGTGCAGATCCTTCTGATACTACTCAATATGGCCCAGAGTTGCGAGCCGAACTAGCCGCACGACTCCAACATATTTCAATAGAAGGCCTGGACAAAGACATGCGCAAAAATTTAATTAATAAATATCTACTACCCGCAAACTGCACTTTAATCGGAGCACCGTCTTTGAACCCAGAGATAAGAGCTGCTATCTCTTCACCTGTTGCAACTCGGGATAAAGGGATCGAGATTAAACAAAAACAACTCGCCTGCGCCATTTCGTGCCTAGCAGAAATTATAACAGACCAAATAAATTCTACAGAAAGGGACAAGAAAAACCTTGAAAAGTTAATGGACGCCACCCGTTTACTCTGTGATCTGCAACATGGTGATTCTAATACTAGAAGAAACTTCATCTTATTCGCAATAAAAAAGGAAGTAAAAGCGCATTTAAGCAAGACTAAAATAGATAGTTTTTTATTTGGTGAGCAGTTATCTGAAACACTTAAGTCTGCTAAAGCAGTCACAAAGTCAGGCGCAGAGCTCAAGTTGGATACCGGCAACAGAAGTATTCAAGGCAGACCTGCTAAACCCGGAACATCGAGGCCTTTAAACCGCAAAGCTCCCCCGACACGCGGGCCGCCGGGACCAATAGCGAGCACATCGAGGAATTACGAGCCTGCACAATGGACACGGCCGGCGCCTCCACCACAGCCGCCCACGCAATCATCGAGACCGTCGTATCGTCACCCGGGGCCGGCTCCTCGACACAATCAGAGGAGACGTCAATAAATGCAGTTAAGTACGCAGGCCGTTTATCAAATTACTACGAACAGTGGTCACTTATCACAAATGACCAGACAGTCCTTTCATGGATAAAGGGATACAAAATTGGATTTTGTGCTCCAGTTGTCCAGAAAGTAGTGCCTTTGTCAATAACTTACTCTGACTCAGATAAGTTAAAATTTACTGAATCCATTAACCATCTTTTAGATATTGGTGCTATATCACAATGCCAACCTTTTGAAGGCCAATTCATATCTAGTATATTTTTAGTAACCAAATCGAATGGTAAAATGAGGCTTATCTTAAACTTAAAAAACTTAAATGAATTTATTTCGACACAACATTTTAAGCTTGAAGACCTGCGTACAGCATTAAAATTAATTACTCATAATTGCTTTATGTCAACTCTAGATCTAAAAGACGCATATTTTTTAATTAATATTCATAAAGAGTCTAGGAAATATTTACGATTCAGATTTGATGAAAAATTATATGAATTTAACGTTTTACCTTTCGGTTTAAACACGGCGCCATTAATTTTTACAAAAATAATGAAACCAATCACTAAACTTTTAAGGTCTGCTGGTTTCATGTCTACACTTTATTTGGATGATTGGTTACTGTTGGGCAAGTCATATAAAGAATGCCAAAATAATATAATTACAACTAAAAAACTGCTTATTGCATTAGGTTTCATTGTAAATACAGAGAAAAGCATACTTAGTCCTTCAACTTCATGTAAATTCTTGGGCGTAATAATTGATTCGCGCAGATTGGAAGTATCTTTGCCTAAAGAGAAAAGATTACGGATTAAGACAGAACTACAAAAATTTTTGAAGCTTAATCGATGCAAAATAAGAATAATGGCACAAGTGGTAGGATTATTAGTGTCGGCATGCCCAGCCGTTGAATATGGTTGGGTATACACAAAACGCCTAGAACGTTGCAAATACCTTAATTTAAAAGATCACAACGATTATGATAAATATATGAATATACCAACGACATTATGTGATGATATATATTGGTGGCTTGACAATATTGATCATGCGGCACACCGTATTAGAAATGATAATTACAATTTAGTCATATACTCTGACGCCTCAACTACGGGATGGGGGGCGGCATGCAGTAGAGAAACAGCAAGCGGCCAATGGTCGAGTAACGAAAAGATGCAACATATAAATTATCTCGAATTATTAGCAGCCTTTCTAGCACTTAAGACTTTTGCTAAAAATGCCTATAGTTGCCAGGTTCTAATGCGTATTGATAATTCAACAGCGATTTCATATATAAACCGCATGGGTGGTGTCCAGTTCCCTCACCTTACGCAGATCTCTCGTGAGATTTGGCAGTGGTGCGAGACTCGAAAATTGTACGTTTTTGCCTCTTATATAATGTCACGGGATAATACAGTAGCCGACGCAGAGTCGCGAAAGATACACCCTGACATTGAATGGGAACTATCGAAAGAAGCTTTTAATACCATAACGTACCACTTTGGTAAACCTCAAATTGATTTGTTTGCAAGTCGAATAAATAAAAAGTGTTCTACATATATCTCCTGGAACAGAGACCCAGACGCGTGTGCTATTAATGCCTTCACTGTTTGCTGGTCTTCAATGTATTTTTATGCTTTTCCTCCATTTTCTATAATCCTTAAAGCACTTAGAAAAATTATATGCGATAAGGCACAAGGTATCATGGTGGTGCCGCTTTGGCCAACACAACCGTGGTACCCTCTCTTTACATCCTTACTCGTAACGAAAACTGTGTCATTCTCACATATTGATAATCCTATAATTTCTCATTCTAGCTCACAGCGGATTCAGCGGTCACTTACCCTGGTGGCCGGTGTATTATCAGGGAAGCAATGTCCAGACGATGTATACCACCCTCCTCCTTAGAGATTATGATGGCGTCGCTATCAGAAAATTCATTGAAACAGTATAATGTCGGTATAAAAAAGTGGTGGATATTCTGCCAAACAAACTCGACTGATGTTTATACGGCATCAGTTCCAACTGTCTTGTATTTTCTAACTCAGCAGTTTAATGCTAATGCCCAATATGGGACGTTAAACTCGTGTAGAGCAGCATTATCATTAATTCTCGGCCAAGCCATCACTAAAGATGATAGGATACAAAGGTTTTTTAAGGGCGTGTTTCGCCTTCGTCCACCCTTGCCTAAATATAACAGTACTTGGGATACGAATCTTGTCTTAGACCATCTAGGTGGTTGGTACCCTAACGAAAATTTATCGTTAGAACGGCTATCTAGAAAAACAATAACACTTCTTGCCCTTATAACTGCTCATAGGATTCAAACACTTGCTAAAACTGACATTAAAAATATAGAATCCTCAAATGAACATATTTTGATTAAAATTCCTGATGAAATTAAGACTTCGCGGTTAGGTTATAAGCAACCAATCCTATCAATACCATTTTTCAATCAAAATCATGCTATGTGTCCTGCAAGGACTTTGACTTCATATTTAAATAAAACCAAGATGCTACGTAAGACTGATACACTTTGGATAGGTTTAAAAAAGCCCCATAAATCTGTGTCCACACAGAGCCTCAGTCGCTGGATTAAGCGAACTCTGAGCGAGTGTGGAATCGACGTGGCGGTGTTCACCGCGCACAGCACGCGGCACGCAGCCACGTCGCGCGCACTCTCGCTCGGTATCTCAATAGACACCATTCGTAATACAGCTGGATGGAGTGGCAACTCGAACACCTTTGCAAGGTTTTACAATAGACCTATTCTTCATAATGACAATGATTCTTTGGCTAGAGCTATTCTAAATCAAAATAATTAGTGTCCTTACAATAGTGATTATATTATAATTATCATAAATATTATGTTTAAGTAAGAAATGTATTGTATTATGTAATAAATACATAATTAAATCGTTGACATTGTTTCTCCTGATAACTCTCAACGTCTACAAGTGTTAATAATATATTAATTATTATTTAGGTACTAATCTCGAGGAAGAAGCGCGAGTATAATTAATGATTAAACGAACTTACCTGTAAGTGAAGTTCTATCATAATTATACGAAGCGCTTCTTCCGAAGAGATTAGTACTATACTCCCTCCCAACCCATGCCTTTTTTCTTTTTGGCAGTCCCCTCTTATGACCTGAAAATTGTCAACGATTATTATGATTGAAGATCTCTAAACTAACTGAAGAGAAATGGGATCTGTCAAGACGAGGTAAGCAAGAAACAAAAAAAAAAAAAAAAAACATGAATTAACTACCTTAAGCTCAACTTTAGTGCAGAGTGGAGTCACTTATATACGGTACTACAAGTGTTAATAATATATTAATTATTATTTAGGTACTAATCTCTTCGGAAGAAGCGCTTCGTATAATTATGATAGAACTTCACTTACAGGTAAGTTCGTTTAATCATTAAATATTAGTGCCTAGTAATATTTTAAAGAAATAATTTGAATTTTTGGGGTTGGATTACAGAAAGTATTTTAGAAGTGATACAGCATTAAATAAGTTATAAGATATAGGCTAAAAACATACAAGTAATATAAATTATTTTGTTGCTCGCAGCGTAAAATTAATCTTTGTTTGAAATACAATAAACCCAGTAGCAAGAAAAAGACTCACCTGTTGAACCGTTCATCACTTGCAACCTGCTACGAACAGCCATAGTCCTTGAGTACGAGTACTAGTCACTAACTTGTGAGAATGAAAATGTCAAAGATGTGGATAAATGGTAAGTAATGTCTTCTTTTTATATGTTGGATGCAAGCAAGCTGTTAGACACCCCTACGGCGCGGCGTAACCTCACTGATCGAACGGAAGAAGGAAGATAAGAGTGCGTCTTCCAATTAATTTTCAAACACATTTCAGATCTCAATTTTTGTTTCTATAACAAATTATACTTACAGCATTACTTATCACAAAATTCTAAGCCAATATCTGTCCCTTATTTGTACCCTATTAATGCAATATGTATCCAACACGAGTAAACAAAACACCGCGCACAATTACATACTTGATGCTAAACTATTTTACCTATAACCAGCCGATGCGACGCGAAAGTTAGTGCAAGATTAGTGCCGCATGCCTCGGTCTAAGTCCTAATTGCGCATAATAACGGTCGGGACAAAGGTGGCGAACTTGCGTCGCGGTCTGCGGTCGCACCTAGCTTCTCAACAATTTGCGGCCTGGCTGACTTGTGTAGCCGTCTTTTGCTGATGCGCGACCGTTTCGGAATGTGTGGGGAAGAGGAAATAGTACCTAAGCGCAGGGTATGTGTAATTACGTGTGTAGTTTCAGTTTTGGTTGGATTTATGAGTGAAATGTGATTGTGATGTTTTTATTGTGTTTTAATTATCATAATGTGATTTATTATGCGTTGTATTTTTTTTTCTAATTGACCAGGTACTCGAGACTTCCAAGTGGAATGCCTGATTGTAAACGTCGCAACTGTTCATAAACAGCAGCTACATCACTCAAGTCTTAATACTAAGCACTATATGGCACTGCACTGTATTCGTCACCAAGAGTCATCAGATGTTAGGAATTAAGCCTCTTAGTAGGCACTCACTATTGTCACTTTATTTTTTTGCACAGTTTTCTTCATTTTTTAATGGAAATGCCACGATGTTACTATTTTATTAATTCGGTTCCTCGGAGTTATCATCACATAGTCACAGGATTCGGATGTGAAATAACAGGTAAATGAGTAAGATTCTTTAGTGAACGCGGATCGCGGCACGTCATTAAACTAAAATTACAAGATGCCTTTAAATGTGGGTAGCACTAGAAAATATTTTTATCTTCAAAGTGCATAGAAAATTTGAACTGATAATAACAATTTATGGTAAGTGATACAAGTTATGGTCTGTGACTGATGGACAGTAGCAAAACCAAACAATAAAATGAATTACAAAACAATGCTTGGTTATTGCACTGCGCTCGCTATCCTGAGACATTAGATGTTAAGTCTCAATATGTCCAGTAGTCAACAGAAGCTACCGAATCAATTTTAAAAATAAATTTCTACGCAATCAATTTGACTGATATTAATTTGCTTCTATAATATGATTAATTCATAATAGTAATTTCGTCTGTATCGAGTTATTGATGCCCTAATTTAAATGTTTATTAGACTTAAAACTATTCCTTTGATTTGCATGATTGAGAAAACAAGTCTTAGGTAGATAATAATAAACTTCCTATTTATATAGGTACTATGAATAGAAATTTTATTATTTTTAGATTGGCAGTAGGTATTAAATCGATTTAATCATAACTACTAGTTCTTGTTCTAGATTTAAATTGACCCAATTGTGCCTTATTTATGATGTTTTGTCCCTTTCGAATGACATTTTTTTTTATCGCGATGAATGGCGAGACGAGCATGCCGTTCGCCTGATGGTAAGCGATACGACCGCTCATGAACAGTAGCAAAACCAAACAACAGCTTGAATTACAAACCAATGTTTGGCATTCCACTGCGCTCGCCATCCTGAGACATAAGATGTTAAGTCTCAATATATTCAGTAGTTACTCTGGCTACAATGCCCTTCAATCCGAAACACAACAGTGCATTTACGCTGCTGTTTAACGGGAGAAATAGACATTGCAGTGGTACCTAGCCAGATGGCCTCTCACATATGAGACCTACCACCAGTACACGTTCTATACGACGAAGTATCACTTTCCGTGTACCACGAGTTTATTGGCCAAACATGGATTTTTTTCTTTGAACATACAATTATTGATTTGATTTCATCCTCGGCGACAAATGAATTGGTGATTTACGTACTAAAGCGACTGTAATTTATTACTTATTGGACTTCCACTCCGCGGTTTATTAGTGTATCATAAAAATATGTTGTGTACATGTTTCTTTATTATATTGATGTGTATGGGTAAAAGGTCTTGAGTTTGGTTCGGGAATACCTTTTGTGTGAAGTTTTCAATGTGTAAGTTAAGTTTTTCTTATGTTAACTATATTGTTATGTAAAATATCTAACTCATAAACTAGATTAGTCTAGACTCTTAAAGAATTAATGCCTAAACATCAAAACAGTCCATTTCTAAGCTGTATTATGCCCTAGGCTTATAAAATTAATTACTCCCAGAAACAGACAAAGCGACTGAACGGCATTCGCCGAATTGATGAATATCAATTCTCATTAATTCTCCAATTTATTGCTACCGAGATTGTAGATTGCCTAGAGAGAGATTGTCCGTTGTTTTTAGGTTGAGCCTGAGCTGTCAGTTTACAGATATTTTCTTCTTTTTATTTTACGTCAGAACAGCTGAATAGGAGGCTCCCAAACTACGTTCAATCTTCTTGCGTTTAATATTAAAGGTATGCAAGGAAATGGGTAGGAATAAAAACACATCAATTATTTAAATTTACTTTATTATCCATACACGAATGGACACAAAAGTCATACCTCAGCAATGTCTCATAATCAATTCAATACAAAAACATTGGTAAAGTAGATTGAAATATCAAATAGAAAAAAAATATACGAAGTTCCTAAGAGGACAATTTACGTAAAATTATTATAAATCCTAATGCTAAACGATTACATTATTTCTCTAAAAGATGCATTCTGCTATGTAGATAAGTGCATATCACTACCCATGTGATTATTGTATGAAAAAAACATTACCGCTTAGATAAAACCGTTACAAAATTCAGTTAATACAATTACTATTTCATGCTAAGTTGGTTATATGTGCCAGCCACGACTGGAATATGCAAATACCGAATACATTCTGTTAATTACACATACTCTTAGTCCGCTAAAAAAAACTACGCGAGAATAGAAATCACGCTCTCTGTAACAAATAAACTTAAAATCTACAATAAACAAATACACTCCGATGGCTAATTTAAAAATTTCACACCTCGCACAGAGGCTTTCAATACGAAAAAATGGCAGTCAAACATTAAAAATAACCTTTAAATACATTCCTCACTCGACCGAACAGTCTTATCCATTATTTAAATAATGATACAAATAAATGTAACAAAAATGCGACGCTTACTCCATTGTACCTATTAGAAACGAATTCAAACTTACGAAGGTTAATTCCAATTACATAGAGACTACGATACGAATTTAAAGCCTATAAAAAAACTTAATTAACGTAGGTACCCTATTCTCCGATTACACGCATTTTATACGAACACGTACAAAAAACACGATACAATCAATGCAGGGCTCATACACCGACTTTACAACACTTTATCGACACAATTAATTTTGGAACATCTAATGAGGTCATGATTACAATATGTTTCAAGGCAAGACGCGAAATGCTCTTGATAAATGCGTTTTCTTGTAGCACCAAATCATTCAAAATATATTTTCTCACAAAAAAATAATAATTTCAGGTAACATAAAATAAAAGCGATATCTAATCATAATCAATTAATTTTCAAGCTGCTGTGTATCACAGGTTATTTATGAGTACATCTGGAAGTGACATTTTGTGACATACCAATCTGTCAAATTGAATTAAACTTTTAACATACTTCACCATATTTGTACCCGTTTTTAAGTTTTTTTACCATGATTTTTATAACAAATAATACAAAATTTGTCTCCGAGCTAGATTAAGACAGGGCTTAGCGTAGCTCGGAAACGTAAATATAATCCCGAATTAAAATCCTTAGTACATTTTAGTTTGGCTTAGCTTACGTTGCGAGAGTGACAGTCAATTAGGTTTGTTCTTGTCTTGTAATAAAAACCATTAAATTGTAATTTAAAAAATCGGCTATTATCACGATATCTTCAGGATTCCTGTCATTCTCAAATATATTCGTAACCTATCGAACGATATGTTGGCTGGGGTGGTGTACAAAATATTATTTATTCAAATCGTACGGTATTTCGAATATATTTAATCTATAGATCCTTAATCATACTCATGAAAAATAATATTTCACTTATGATATAGATACATGAGCTAAGCCAACCAAGTACTGTGGGTGGTGTGGTATCCATTCACGTATTTCACTCGGGCGGACGTCACAAACAAAATCTGCACCAATGTGCGCGTACGTAACTACTGGAGCGAGAGGGAAGATACTCTCTGCGTAAGGGTGACAAAGACAAATACAGCAGTGCGTTACTCCTTTTTTGTTACTTTGTTGCGTTGCCCGCTATCGTATACAGGGTGATATAAACATACAATCGTTAGTTAATCCACATGGTCCTAGTCACCCCTAGTAACAAAGTAAAAAAATTGGAAATATTCGCTTTTTTGTCAAAAGAGTCACTTGAACTTTGTTAAGAATTTTACGTATAAATGATGCTCAAACTCCTTGAAGACTAATCCGTGATTTTTCGCAAAAAATTCCGGCTATTTATTTTCCAAATTTTGTACAATCATCCCTTGACTGATTAGAAACATGTGGGTGACATTAACGATACTATGAATATCACCCCCTATATAATTTGTAGTATAGTATAGTAGTGTCGTTGCCGCGAGTCGGCTACAGGTCGGTGTCGTACCAGGCGGCGACGTTGTTGTTGTCGTGCGGCGGCTCGGGGAAGGCGAGGTCGGCGGCGGCGGCGGCGCCCTCGCCCTCGCCCAGCTCCATGTCCATGCCGAACCCGCTGCCGATCTCCAGCCCTTGCATCGAGTCTATCGGTATCTGATCATAGCCTGCTGGATACGGAAAAATACTTTAGTGAGTGTATTTTGTTCGTTATGGATATTATATTGTGGCGGGTGTTTATAATCAATAAAAGCCTGATAATTACAGAAAATTACTTTAGTAACTGTAGCTTTAGTTTTTTCGTTATTGCTATTATGACGGGTGTTTATATTTTATAACCAAGAGTAAAAAATATGACATGAAATAATTTTAAAATGGATTGGATGTACAAAATTTCAATCTTCGATAAAATAAAGTTAAATTGTAAATTACAAGAAAAATGCTGGGGATTGTCGGAGATTAAAAATGTGGCATAAACGCTCTTTTTAGTTATCAAAAAAGAAAAGCTTTCTTTCTAACATCAATAAAGGCTCTCATACACTAGTTATCTGTTTATTTAGCTTAGAAATTATCTTTTGTTTTACTAATGCAATGTTGAGTTATATTATAACTAAAGAGCTGATATTTTAATGCCATTACAAAATGTAAAAACTAGTAATATTGTGGTGACATAAGGGGGCAATTCTACACACATGGCAAAAACAAGTATATTTAATACAGCATTTTATCAAACAAAAACCATCGTATTGTTTCTGCTACATTAAAAAGCTAGCTGCTTATTTTAATGCGTCGCAGCCATATTAATGTACGTGTTAGCCACAATATTTTATGTCTTAAATCACAAAGATATATCAACTTGTATCACTCAATTTAATAAAGCTTAACTTGAACTGTTGAAAAATATACACTCTGTTAATCCCACATATTATTTCTAAAAATATTGTTAGTCAGATGTTAATATTGTTAATCCTAATACACAAATAATATAAATAAACATACGAAACTCCATCAACCGTAATAAATATGTTCCCATCACCTGTTTAGTGATAAATAGGTCCCGGGTTAAGCTGCGTGTAAAAGAAGAGAAGAAAACCATATTTATACAGACATTTTACCATACAATAAAATATAGTGCATTTATACAGTACATTGTGTTAATTTGAGAACTATTTTCTAATAATAATTACACAAAGACATCACACAAATAGTCCTCCATTGTTTAAAGTGTCGCAACTTAATTACGAAATAATGTGAAAGGGTAGAAGATAAACATAATCTAACAGTGAGATGGTGATGTGGGTATTGTGATACCATTTAAACAGCTTACAATGATGTAAATGGAGATGAAGATTTTTTTGTTACGTGTTTAACATTATTGCAGATGTAATTTACGCGCTATTTCATATGCTATTGGTTGATTCGTACGCCGCATTGTAGCGTGCGTGTTATACGTATATTTGGCATAATACCATAAATGTTGTATTTGAAATCTAAACGTAAAGCATTAAAGCTCTTATTTCATTAGCTTTACAGTCGTTTGTTCTCGGTGTCTAGTGATACATTGCCATTGTAACGTATTTAAATGGTAAACATATAATTTATTTTCCAATTGATTTGCTCGTTATGAGCGTGAAACCTACTTTTGTAATTTAATTTATTATAATCCTACTAAATTTAAATGTACCGATATATCCAATTATTCATGCTCTACAAGGGGTATATGGTGCTACATACAATTTGCTATGTTATGTAATGTGAATGTACTACAGTTTGTTTGTGTTAGTCGACCAAACTATAAAATCGGTCACATCTCTTACCTTGCTGGTGAAACGACGGTCTTGTGCCGTATAGTCCCTCATAGCCTTGCTCTGGTCCGAGCATATCCTAGTAAAGTGGGATTTTTGGATCAAAATCAAAATTGAAGCAGGGTAAATCGTAACGAAAAAATTGCAAAAATAACAAAAAGCGATAATATGGCGAAATTATTTTTGTTTATAAAGAAACATAAAATTACAATGCACATCAAAGGTTTTCATAATCACAGCTATTCTATAACATTTATTACTTTTCTCGATTAATAAATTCAAGGCAGTTGAACTATGTAGCCAATAGATGATAATTCTATGTACGCTGTATACAACATTTACATTTCAGTTAACGGCTTCATGGCTCAACCACATTGAAATTTAATTTTACTCTCACCAAATCTTTGAACATTTAATACATTGAACAATCATACTTTAATAAAGCGTTACTCTGATCTCAATACATTTGTAAATAGATGTACTGACGTCATACCTGTATATCGGATTGTATGGCGAGATCATTGGACCACATCTGATGGTCGTCGCGGAAGAGCGAATTGGTGAGCTCCATGGAAAGTCTCTTCTTGTAGTCTTGTGGCTTGTCTTCGGACATGCGGAACAACACAGCAGCGGCGTAAGTAGCTACTCCTGATAAACAAACCGATGTATATGTTTGAAATTATTTATACTCCTAATACCCTTGTGCTTACTCACCGTGCGACGTCATCAAGTTTTTGTTGTGTAAAAAAGTGCAATGTTATAAAAATAACCTAATTGGGAAAAGATATTTCTAGTCAGTTAGAATAATGGATTGAGCCTCAATTAATAAAATCCAATCATTTTGATTGGCAAAAGATTTTACTCATCCATATATCAGAATAATAAAAAGGCCGGTACTATTAATAGTATAATCAACGGTAATTGAAATTCCTGACAAAATTACTGTGCAAGGACACAATTGAGTGTTTAATTTTATGTAAAATAATTTTACAGTTCTTGGGCTAAAAATACTGAGGAGTAAGTATCCTATGTTAATTTTGGAGTGACATAGACATGATTCTTGTACAATTTATTGTTTCACCTTCGTTCCTAGAATGCAGCAGTTCAGTGAGCGGAGCCGTAGCGCCTTCAGCCTCTATCATTTCGGCGCCTTCCTTCTCCACCGCCAACTCGCAAAGCACTCCCGCTGCCACGCGCTAAACATAAGGAAGCAATTATAATATGACTGTGTCGTCATGTAATTGACGCTAAAGTTACAATATGTTTTTTTACTAAAACAAGGCAGTAATAGCCATGATAAGATGGTACAAGTTATTTCAAGAATAAAGTTCACTAACAATGTATTTTAAAATTCAAAAATGTCACTACATTATAAAAAAGCAGCTGTTTAAGCCAGCTTAACTTCACTTCGGTAAGAAATGGGTTTTTGAACTGCAAATCGCGACATCAACCTCCGCAAACACTGATTGCACTGACTTTTCAATCATGTGCCATTTGTGAGTATTTCCATAGTCCAAAAAAATGCAAAAAATAATAAATAGTTTTTTTTTCCTGCTCATTTTATATCCATCCTGTTTGTCTGGCAGAAATTGCCTTAGAGCGATAAGACCGCCATGTACTTTGTTGTTTTGTACTGTCTCTAAACTTTTATTCTTTTTTACTGTGTACAATAAATAATTAAATAAATACCTGTATATTCTCAATTTCGTTGAACAGCAGCTGCACGAATATCGGTATGACGTTCTGTTGTCTGATGAGTTGTCTGTTGTGGCTCTCTCGCGCCAGTATGTGCAGCGCGCCCACCGCACCCTCCACTATCTCCTCCATGCGCACGCCGTCCGCGTACGCGCCGCCGGCCGCGCCTCCGCCGGACGACGTGCGTTGCTGCATAATCACACGTATTTGTATTAGTTTAAGACTCAAATTAGTTTGGCCAATATTCTTCAACCAATTTTGCTGTGTAGCAATAATCACACGTATTTGTACAGCTTTAAGACTCAAATTTGTTTAGCAAATATTCTCGTGTCTACTTATACAGCCTATTTAGGTATGTGGTAAAGCTACTAGTCCAGTTGATATGAAGTTGCGACCGTCGCTCATGAGCTTGAAAGTGCCAAATACACAAAAGTTAAATGCGCAACATTTTAATAATATCTAGAGGCCACTGGGATACTACCAAGTAAGCATATATTGTGAATTTGAATAATAATATTCAAGTATCCTAATGTAGTAGAAGAGAATATACGCATTTACATTCCCTTTACACGCTAACACTCTGCTTAAAATAAACAAAGGAAAAATTATACAAATAAAAAAATGGTCAGTTCAGAAGATTTAGTGCACTACACCGATACTAACCCTTGGTTAGTTTAAACTTGGTTTTAATCATTACCTTGCAAATCTAAGACTGTGAAGTGAGTACCTAGCACATACAAGTGTAATATAAGGACAGGTGGTGCAGTTACCCGCTGCGTGTCGTTGAAGGCGCGCATGAGCAGGCGCACGAGGTGGTGCACGGCGCCGTGCTCGCGCAGCGGTGCGTAGTTGGCGGGGCACAGCGCCAGGTTGCGCACCAGCCCCACCACCGCCTTCACCAGCGGCCAGCGCGACGGCGGCTGCAGCAGCTTCACTATCACCTGCAACGAGCATTATAAATGTTTCTATTGTTTAGAGTTGCTCAAAAAGGTTTATGGTAATCGCAAATGAAATGTGTTAGAAGTATTTTTATTTAATAAGAATTTTTAAAGAATTTATATGATTGAAGACTTGGCTATAAAAATACATGTAATGTTATCAGTGTAATGTTATAAGTTGCACACACAAAAAAGTATGGTGTTTCGTTTTGTGTTATTAACTCACACAAATAACACAAAACGAAACATTATACATTCGACAAGTTAATATGACGAAGTCTTCTCTTCAACACTATCAATAACGCAAACATTTATCTTCGGTTCAAATTGGAACTTGTGCCCTTAACTTTGACTTCTTCACATACTGTATGATACACAAAAAATTTAAATACAAATGTACAACAAGCATACAAACCGGCAGTCCATAGTGCAGTCGGACAGCGTTCTGCGCCATCTCGCTCTCGACGTGGCGCGAGGTGAGGTGGCGCAGCGCGCACACGGCGGGCTCCGTGATCTCCTCGCGGTCGCCCGCCGACACCACCGTGCGCACCAGCGCGTCCACGCCGCCCGCCTGGCACACCACCACCTGCACACGCACAAACCACAATGTTATTTATCAAACTCTAGCATAATTTTATTTATCTATTTTTTTATTTCAATGAATAGGGAGACGAGCGTGCCGTTCGCCTGATGGTAAGCGATACGACCGCTCATGAACAGTAGCAATGCTTGGCATTGCACTGCGCTCGCCATCCTGAGACATAAGATGTTAAGTCTCAATATGTCCAGTACTCCAGTAGTCACTCTGGCTATAATGTCGGAACATAACAGTGCGTTTACACCGCTGTTTTGCCAGGGAAAATATACATTGCAGTGGGACCTACCAGACGAACTCTCACATATGAAAGACCCACCCCCAGTAATTTATTGTTTACTAAAAGAAATCCCCACAAGAAATACATATGACATTCATATAATAATAACACAAAGTAAACAATCAGCGTGTTTCCTCAGTTATAGGAAATCAAATACTTAAAATTCAAAGAATGCTGAAGAACCACAAATTGAAATAAAATAAATTTGAAAATAGTACAAATTAACAAACTAAATTCAAATTGGTATTGTTTTAACAAATTATAATAATTAAAAAAACATAAAATTAGTGTATCAGTGTAAACCCTTGTAACATTAGTTTCGAGTATAAGTTTTAGTGAAACTTAAAAATCTTTCGTAGTTTCTGAGGCTCACGATCCAGGACGTTTCTGAGATCCCTCATGTGTGGACTATGTATGTGACTTTTTAAATATATAAACCTAGTATTAACAAAGGCTATTACAGAAGCACTTATTACTTATGACAACTCAATACAATAAAAGTAAAGGAATAGATCAATAAATCTGTTACTATATATAGAATAGATCTATATTCTATATCTATTGTAATAACTAGATGCAGTTAATCCCCACAAGAATTAATAACAGGCTGGGAATTGCTCTATTTTTAGTTTAGTTTAGTTTAAGTGATGTTTATTTAAATTTCTGTATATGTATCAGCCCATATACGTCCCACTGCAGGGCACGGGCCTACTCTATAATCGACAGTACGACTGAGAGTGGTTAGGCCATATAGTCCACCACGCTGACCTAGTGCGGGTTGGCGGACTTACATACCATAGAAATTCTTATAAACCGCTATGGTATGCAGGTTTCCTCACGATGTTTTCTTTCACCGTTTTAGTGCGTGGTGGTTGACTATCAATACACACATGACTCCCAAAAGTCAGAGGTGTGCCCTGGGATTTGAACCCGCGACTACCGTGAACATGTTGGCAGCCGCGTCTAGTCTGTTTACCAATAGGCCACCACGCACTTTTATTTAATTTTAGTAAAATGATTAATTATTTCATTTTATTTTATTAATTTTTAATCAAGGAAGTATCTCGAACTTTTTGAGGGTATTTAATTAATTCAAATCTATGGTTTAATACTCTTCAACCTGAAAGGGACCTTATGGGTTGGATTATTCTTTTTTTTAATCAGTATGTTGTTATATGATGTTTCTGTATCAATTTTCCTATCATTTCACAGAAAAAATGTATAACACATCGCCATTGCAGTCACTTTCCTCAATGTGCTGGCGTCTCTCTTATATGAGAGACTTTCCACCAGAATAACCTATTTAAGCTATCGAATATTTTGTCTTCGTCGCTCAAACGCCAAAAGTACAAAAAATCAAAAAATATCATTGGAAAAGGACAAATCATTCTTTAACTAAAATTGTTTTTTATACCGTCTATGAATAAGGCTATTTTTAACTAAACAATATTTACCATCCTCACACCGGAATTACGATGAAATTTGTTATTGTGACTAATAGAGCATAAAATAAAAAATATCTATAATTATGTCCTTGCTCTTATCTTCATCCAAAGTTTGCTTGAAAGAGATTGCCTTGTGCATTAAGGCCGCCGATTGTACTTATTTTAAACTTAGTTATATCACTTTTTGTATTTCTCCTGGTATACAATAAAGAATATAAATGAATATGTGTGGAATCTGTTACCTTATTGCGTTGGTTGTTGCAAGTCAAGTTGGAGAGTATGCCGGCCGCGCAGGTGACGATGTTCACGTCGGTCGATGCCAGAACTTGCACCAAGCTCTGCAGAAGACCTTCCAGGCCTTCAACCTGTTAATATTAAATAACATTTCATTACCTCACACTACTAATTTGGGTTCATAGTGTAATAGTGAAAACATTGAATATATAGTAACTTATTCAAAGCAACAAAATATGGCGCACATATTCTTCGACTATTAGTTATCTATTAGAGAAACTCTGCTTTTTTGTTTAGGATAAACAGTTACACATTACAATATTCAATACAAATAATGAATTAAAGAAAACATATAAATGCGCAATTAGCACCGTCAACCACAGCATAAAATGCAACTTCCTAATAATTAAATCAACAAAGCAGAAAAAATAATTGAAAATGTGTGTGTAGAAAAGCTTACTTGATTAATAAATAATGCTACAACTGACACTCTATGTAAAATAGTAATATCACGTAAAGAGATATTATTTTTAAAAATAATATCTCATAAAAATAGTTTGAAAGCATCATCAAATAAAATTATCATTCAATGTTACCTTGGTGGCAGCATCGGAGAGATTTCTCAATGTCCACAGACAGTTCTGCACGAGGCGTCCGCTCGGGTTGCCGAGGTGCATGGCCAAGGCCTGCATGCCGCCCGCTTCCACGATCGCCGGCTTGTTGCTCGAGCATACTGACAGCACCTTGAGGAAAGATTTTTTTAAATTATCACCGGTGTAAAGTATGTATAGTTTTTTTTTTAATACACATTTGTGAAAACCCGCAATGGAAAAAACTATCATTACTATAGTATGTAAGTTTATTTGTATTAAAATATTGCGGATTCAAATTTTGTATATTCCATTTTTTTTCTGTGATGCAATGATAAAGTATAAAGAAACTAGGACTAATTAATTAACTGTAAGACTTTGCACTAAGGTTCTTACTGCGACTTGCGCAAAGTTATGACATAACTGTTACTCAATTAACGCCGTCATTCGAGCAATTCGATAATTAGAAACAATGGGTGCCTATAAAAAGTATGTCACAAACTGGTTGTCTAGTCATACAATGAGAAATAAAAGTATAGTTTTTTATTAATATTAGCATCAATACATGTAAAGAAATGTATTTGGTTTCAAGATACTTACTTTCAAAACCCGTGAAGTGGTCCACAGAAGCTTTTCGTAATCGTATGAGCGCATGATGCGAACCAACTCGATAGGTCCTTGAGAGGCCAGAATAATCAACTTGGATTCCTGATTTCCGTACGCCAAGATCTGGAGGCAGTCAGTGACAATAGCGAGGAACTTCACATTGTTCCTTTGGAGGAGAGCTACCATTTTCTGTAGGCCTCCAGCAAGGCGTACAGCCATTTTGGAACCGTCCTGGTGTAGTAGGAGGTTATGGAGAGTCGTAATGGCGTAGAACAGCACAGATTCAACTGGCGAGCTCAGAAGTTTTACTAAAGCTGGTATGCCACCACTCTTGAAAATAGCCAGTAAACCTTGGCGATGGTGGGACAAATTGTGCAGGGTCCCCACTGCTCCCTTGGTAGTCTCCAGGTCGTTGCTGTTGGAGATCGCTCGCACCAAAGCGGCGACCATCTGGGGCGAGTTCATGATGGCGTGGCGTGAAGCCTCCTTCTTGGAGAGCTGGTGGACCATCATGGCGGCTTGTGAGACAACCACCTGATCTTCATCATTGAGTAACTTGATCAATTCTGGTATAGCCCTGAAATTTTGATGCTCAAATTGTATAATCCAATGAATTACATTAAAACTAAAGAAGTGCAAGTAGTAGCCTATTGAATCGAAACACAATTTCCATACATCAAACTAACAATGAAATACGAATAGTTGGCAATTAAATAGAAAATATAAGAAAAAATCTTACCATCTTATGATTGACTCAAATATACTAGATAGGAAGTGAGACAAAGATAATTCAGGCAGTCGCCGTTCAATAATTTGTTAGATTTTTCATGTACTACCAAACGCAATGCTGTCATTTCATCAAACCAGAGTAATAAAATTACCTGGTAGCCAAATCAGCATCATCTTGATAGTTGATCAAGTTGACGACGGCATGCTTCAGCATCTGCGAGGGTTCAGCGAGCCGCTGAACAGCAGTGGGCTGAGCAGGGTCCAGCTGAGTGGAGGGGATCTCGATACCTTCCTCCAGGGTCTCGGGGAACATGGCCGCGCGGACACGCTGCGACCGCGTCTGTGACAGCTGTTGGTTCATGTCTGCAGAATATTTTGAAAAGGTGTTAACCACACATTTCTAGGAGAAATACATGTGGAAAGCAGAAATTCATCAATTAAACTAGCCAACTCCGTTGTCGTTAAACTAGTGAGAAAACTATGTATCATTAGTTGATACTATCTAAATGCCACTAAAACATTAGGTGCTGTAAGTATAAATAGATATAGATTGGCTAAGTAAAACTAAAAACCAGAACTGATGTCTTACCATCAACTTGCTCCTGAGAGAATCCTTGAGCAAAGCCTTGATCCAGATCGAACATCAGCTGGTCTCCTTCCATCTCGTCATCTTCCTTGCCAGTGAGTGATGGCACCTAGAGTAAAATTACAAATATGGTCTAAGTTTCTGAAATGTATGCGGTCTATAGTTATGTAAGTCGAATTTAAAAAAATGCCTGAGTATTGTCTATAAGCTTTTATACATAGATCAAATATTAACAATAATGATTAGTGATAGTAAGAAATATTCATAATTCAAGGCCTTTTTAATAGGATGGGCAGATGCCCATCCTCTTAAATGTGATGTAATTAGGTGTTAATGTATCTACATTAACACCTAATTACATCCAGGACAATGAATATAATGTCTACACTCTATACCTTTAAGTAAATATATAACTACTATTTATTTAAGACTAAAAATATCTTCAAAATTACAAAGTACTAAGGTTTACCTGAGTAGCGGCACCGGAGTTAATGCCAGAATCAACCAAGTAAGAGTTTTGCTGCCACATGAGGGTCTGCTGCTCCTTACTTGGCGCCATTGGAACATCAGACCCACCATAATTACTATGAGACACTGAAAGAAACATTCTTTATGAAAAACTATACCATCCCCTGATAGATCTGAATTCCCATAAGTCCCTCACTGGATGGTATAGTGAGAGGTTTGTGTTCAACAGGGAAAGATAGATGTATCTTTTTCCATTCATTCATTCCATAAATACCATAAACTGTATATATTACTTGATGCAGTCACAGCATATGTAAAGTAAGAGAGATGTTATATTTCTATACTGTTTTATCAATTCCCGTCTCCCAAATGTTCTATATCAACAACTTTCATTAGTTACTTTCCTACATATAGGGAGTACCCATATGCAATGTGGATATTAATGTAGATAAAGACCAATGGAAATGAGACATCATTATAATTTGCTCACTCACAGAAATGTCCATTTAATTTATTGATAAAACTATTATAAACAAAGCCTTATACTTGGCCCTTGGCCAAGATTTAGGTTCATATATAACCTGGTCATATTATACAATTAGTTTTTATAAGTATACTCTGTACAATTATCTGGAATGTACATAGTATGAAATAAATAAACATTTTCACTTAAAAATACAGTTGCACATTTTGAATCTTATGTCTGTTTATAACATGCAAGAGAAAATATTTAGATGTTATTTCACATGAATAATGCTAATATTAAATTTAATTTCTTAGATAATAAATATTGTCAAATAAAAGTATCAAAATGACAAAATTTTGGGTCACAAAAATATAGCACCTCGCACAATACTATGAATTACTCATGCCTAACCACTTCATGTTTATTAGTCATTTAAAGTAAAGTATTTACTGAAACAAAGAATGTTCAAGAATATTTAAGATGTAAACATCAAGCTGATTGTAGTTGTGTAATGATACAAAACAATGATAAATTCTGTATTGAAATGCCCAGGTGTGTATTAGACTCATACAAATTGTATGATAAAGTATGTAGCAGTAAACATTAAACCATTGTGATGATAATGCAATTTTTGTTTTGTTTTGTAAGTTATTATAGAACAATGAGTTTCTATCTTAAAACTTCTTGCTATTATGACTGTACTGATACTAAGACAACATTTACCATAAACCTAGTAATAGCAGGATTTGAATACTAGTCTTCTGAACACTATGTCAGTATACTAGGACCCTAGTTTAATAGGATATATATATATATATATAACCTAATGGTAGACTAGCATTCCCATTAAAAACAAAGAATGCTTTGTTGCATTAATAATAAACCTGTTAGTATGTTGACCCAGTTGATTCTCATGTAAGTAAAGTTTAACACTTGAACAATTATAATTATGTGTTGAGCTTAGAAATGTTATGAAGTCAATATAAGTAAATAAGTTTGTTTAACAAATACAACATAGTAACCTATACTCATTATGTACTATTTTTTATAACTGTGTACTTAACTAATTCAGGTGTCCCAAGTTATTAAACAAATACACAAACAATGTGACAAATGTTTTAATGAATCATATAATTTCAGTTTTAAGCAATAAAAATGTACTTCTATATATTTTTAAGAAAATAGTTATGTTGTCCTCAATACTACTAAATCCAAGTAACAAAAGTAAATGTATCTAAGTCTAAACATAATTTATAACATGTTTTAAACAAATACTACTATTCATTGTACTACAAACATGCATACCAGTTCCGATATAATTTATCTCGTTAGCCTTTCCATTCAATACTTTTGCCGTGAGTCATAATCATTCCAAAGAAATGTAGTGTATAGTTCATATCAAGTACATAAGACATTCAATATTGATTAGTTTTTATAGATATACGTTTTTGTACTTACTTGTTCGGCTTTGTGAAGAAGGAATCTGATAGCTCATGTTTCAGAGGATGCAACGAAGCACCCGCGCCTGTCGTAAAAAAAATACCATGAATGCAAGGTGTCTCCACTCGCTGCAGTATCGATCGACTCCCTAGCGTCAACTTATATCTAACATACGACGCTCCTTTCACATAAACATTCCAGTTCCTAATTATTTCGACAGATCAAAGAGCTTAGGAATCTTTTATAACAAAACAAACAAGTACACCATGGTCTAAATACCAACACCACACCCGACCCCATAAAATGGTATTCTATTGATCCAAGTTTTTCGCATTTGAAACATTTGTTTCTACACAATAACGCACTTGTGTTTCTCACCTTAGCTTGGTAAGCCGCACGCTATTCACAATTACTATTTTATGGCTATTTCCACAAAAATAAATAAATGCACAAGGAACCCACCCCCGTTACAAAATTGACATGACAATATGGCGGCGGATCGCAGTGTATCGGCTCTATTCGCACCGCTCCGTCGCTGTATTGTTATCTCGGTCACACTTAGAAAAAGTGTATATGTTTATCTTATTTCCTCTCCGTTTGTAGTACCAACTTTAGAAACAGAACATGGAATGCTACGTTTCTTTATACGCAAAACATTTCAAATATTTGAAAAATACTTTTTGTTTTCTTTACTATGATTAATGATACATAATTATTATTAATTATTTTTTTACCAATAAATTAAAACGAAACTACTTTAATTTACTCAATACTTGAATACACATAATATTACAACTAAAATCGTCAAATTCTGTTTAGTGTAAATGGTCATTTAAATAATTAAAAATATATATTTGTATTACTCCATGGTCCAAAGTATTATTTTTAATTATTAACAATGTGCAATTAAAATATGTTTCATGAAATATTCAACCCATCAGAAACAAAACTTGTAAAAACCAAATCTCACAACTCAGTTCTTCTACCGTAAAAAGTTGTGAGATGTATGCATGGTTTTGATGATCTTTCTTTGTCAGTCAATAATTGACAAAATTAAGAAACTTTGATAAGATAAAATTCTCTACTGGTTCAAATAGAGTGAAAGAAATATACCGTGTTCATAATGCCTGCTTGGATACAAAAAATCAGACTAGTTTTATTCACATCAAGTTATAAAGGGTCGAAAATGGCTTAAACTGCTTCAAGAAATGAATGTTATGGCCGTGTCGCTTTTTTGCTTTTTTGACGGGGGCGCTGCCGTGCCCCCAGATTTCTTTCCAGATTGTTTCAGGTCTGGGTGTTTCTGAGACCAAAATGTCTCTCATAGTTCCTGATACCCTCGACACTCGATCTTAGTGTAGGGTCAGGACTGTGAATGTAACTGTTGGGTGTATTTATTTATTTTGTTTCAATTCTTGTTTTCTTTTTTGTTTAGTTTTAATATAGGCATTTTTTTTTTAAATTATAATCTTTATTTATTCTCTCATACAGAAAAATGGGTACAAACATGTTAAAATTACATATTGGATGTGAGACTAGTGTCTGATATAGGCAGGGCCTGTGTTTCAGATCACCAGGATCTTTACGCCATGTGGTTACATTTTGCTTGCAGCTCGTTAAATACATGACAAGTGGATAAATAAATCGATGTATGTATGTATGCGACAGTTTATAATGGTGCACTAAGTTACATATTAAATATAGGTAGTCCTTTTATTTAAACTAACATAATCAATAACAAGTAGGTACAAGTACTTGTAGTACTTGGTGTACTACTTGCTGGTAAAAAGTACTTGGTGTAGATATATTATTATTTACATATTGCTGTGCTGTGCCCTACATTACGTGCGGCTACATTTTCCCACATAATGTGTATTTGATGTTATTAATTTCAAGATTGTTTTGTGTTTATTGTAAACAAAATAAACGTTTTTACGAGTATACATAAACTTAGCCATTAACTATCCATTTAATTAATAAGCCTTACGTTTTACTTACTTGTGATACCTATCGTAACTGGCAGTCAAATAATTTAGTTCTTTTTCAATAATTGATCAATTGAATGTCACAATTTGGCGTAGCACAAAACCAGTGCTTGTAGCCACAATTAGAAAAAAAAAAAAAAATGTCACAATATTTCACCAGAACCTTAACCAGAACTCTATTCTATTGAACTGTGATTATAAAAAACCAACAATTTTATATAAACAATACTTGTATTTCGTACTCTTACAAATTAAACTCCAAAATGACGACGAGTGTATACAACTTATCCACATACAGCCGGTTCAATTTATCCGAATGCGAATCTGATATAACAATATTGGTGAAAGAATACAGGGAGCGCATAAAAAAACAATTGGCCCGCGAGGAGGAAGGCGGTAAAACAGCATTTGTATCTTTTGCGGAGAAGAGGCTCAGTTTAACAGACGCGACCTGGTTGAAAGACAATCAGCGGAGATTCTTCAAGGACACTACGAATGAGACACTTGTGAAGATGGACTATTTGACTGAATGCGGATTTATTTGTTGTATGCTGTACTCTCCCACTGGCGATCATATTATTGTTGGCCATTCCACTGGCTTAGTCCAGGTGCTCATTTTTCAGGCCTAAACATTGATTTAAAGGCAATGGGCCTAATAATATTTATTTATATATGTAAATAGTTAGTGAATAGTTACATGTCCTAGTCATAACTCATCATTTTTCGTTTATAATATATAATTTCACTACTAAGTTCGTAGGTTCGAGGCCCGTGACAGAATGCATGCCATTTCATTTCTCAGACGCACTTTTTTCCACCGCTGTTCAGTAGGTAAGTAAACCTTTTCTCCCATTAATTACTTATGTCTCCGTACGGTTTTTGCATATAGCCCGTCCTAAAGAAATAATTTTTGTCAATTAATATTCCCAATTTGTGCGAAAGCGGTCAAACAGTCTATCGTCCGTCACTTCCAACAGTCGGTACGTAGGAACCGTAGAATCGTCATGTCATGCTTTGTTAGGTGAAGGCAATTTTACCAAAATATTTCATAGTGCCCAGTGAAAATATCGAATTTATAATATAAAAATCTTGTACTTAACTTCCACTTCACTTTTGCAGCTTTACAGAATTATATTGTATAAAATACATGCTACTTTATGCAATAAAACTCTAAAACACCGCGAATGAATGAAAATAAAACAAGAGCTATATTATGATGTAATTCCTACGATTTTCCGCGAAACCTATCTATACCTATAGCCTATAGGTAAATCTTATGGGTCAAAAATATAAAATAGACCAAAGTTGCCAATGAATAAAAAACCTCCCAATACTCGCGCAAAAATTGCACGAAACCAAATGAGTTATTTACGGACTCGTTGTTACAAAGCACTTAAAAGTTAAAACTAAAAAACATCACTGCACTTAGCACCCTAACTGTATCTAGTAGGTTGATAAAATATGGACGTCCGAAAGGAAATACTTAACGAGTATGCGAAAAATATCGAATTATCGTACAATTTCGAAGAAGGCAGGAAGACATGGTATCCGATGTACTACCGTGGTGCATTGAGGGAGAGAAACCGGTACGCTTGGGTCCAAGACAATCACGATACATTCTTAAAAGGCACGCCGAATAAAATCATGTATAATAGATGGTATTTCTCAGAATCTGGGTTCATAACTGCTTTGCAGTACTCCCCCAACGGTGCCCATGTTATTGTTGGCCATTCATCTGGCATGATTCAGGTAGATTTCATTGTTATTGTGTTGAATTTGCGCTTCCGTAGTATTTTTGAATGGATTGTTATCTAATGGACATGTACGTATGTTTTGGATATAGGTTACCTATTGGTAAATGTTTTTTGAATGTGTGTTTCCATTGAATATAAGCTTTGTAGTTTGGTAAGTTCAAACGTCCGTTTAAGTAGACAATAACTACTTTAGTAATAAAAACACTCAGTCTGACGATGTTAGCTTTTGGTAACTTATTAGTTACCACTGTTATAGTAGGTAGCTAATTTCGTAGTCTTACTATTACTTACATTATGTCCATTTATTGTAACGTATCAAAGAAAACTTGTCATCTATCACTAGTGCAATCAGCTGTAACAAGACATCCCTTTCTATAAACTAATCGTAAGTACAAACCACAGATTAGGAGTGGTTTGTGATACAAACCGTCACCAATTAAACCGAATACGCAACACAGCTGTTTTAAAGCCTGAATCGTAAAAATACTATCAATTTCACAGAAACTTTTCGTTTATTTTATTAAAATGTTCGCAATTCTAGAGATGTAGACACAATGCCTTTGTCGAGAGCCGCTCGTGCCGTGTACCTAATACGGAGCAATGGAATCTCCTAATATCCTACATTTCCTCGGCGTTTGTGCGATAGCGAGCTCCATTGGTTTGCTATAATAACTCAGATCTGCATTCTATGTAATTAATATTTCATTCGTAGGTAATATCTTTGTAAAGTTAAAGCGTGTGTGTTTGTTGGGCGTTGTTTTATATACGGGAATTATTCCTCTAACGACGAGCTCAGCTAACTTTTATTTTTCATTAGACCTAAGTCGACCACGTTTGTCAAATTCACATACCACATATAAATGTTAGTAATTCTTGTAAAGAACTTTTAAGCAGGTACCTTCATATGTTGGTTTTTTAACAGTGTATATTATTCTATTTCAAAGCAACCTATTTTATAATACGGCATCAAACTCGATGTTTTGTGCTATAAAACCCAAACAGTTGAGCATCGCAAACACCCTACACTCTACCTCTACATAATGAGAGTGTGTATTATTGTTTATTTCAGATGCGGCACGGAAACACTGGAACAGTCCTTTGCACACTTCGCAATATTCAGTTTCCGCCAAAACCAATATACTCCATCGAATACAGCACGTCCGAGGAGAGAGTGTGCTACGCCTCCTGCATGGACGGCGCTGTGTACCGGATTGAAATACCCAATGTATTCGATTGTGCTTTTGTGTTACTAGTTTTATACACCTGCAGTTTGTGAAGTAGTTCGTCTTTGATCGAATTTATGTTTTTGATTATAGTAATTTGACGTGATTACATGTAATATTCATGAACAGATCGGTATATCACTACATGAGTGAGAGAATATGGGTGGGATACGATTCCAAACTCAGAAAATCCATTTCAGCTCACGAATTTCTTTTTATCTAAACAAAATTAAATATTTTAGTATACAAAACTGTTTTTAAACTAATATCGTATCTAGGAAACAAGACAACATCTATATGATAGAAAATCAATAGTGTATTACGTATTGAATTTGAAAAGTTGTACATGAAACTATTTTCCCATCAGATAGACCCGCCGTTAGAGGACCCGCCGGATTATTGTATCAAAGCGGACCCCGCACTGGAAACTCTCAATATGCAATTCTATGGAAGTCCTGGAATTTCCTCGTACGCAGTACCATTCATAACACGCAAGTATTTTACAACTATTTAATATCGAACGGATTGGATGGGAGGTATGTCAACTATACCTACTAGCAAAGAAGTTCTTATTTTATTATACTTCTAAAAATAAATAGAGAAATAAGAATTTACTCCCGAGAAATTTACTAGTTTGGATTGCTTTTATCGGTTTTATTATTTTCCCGAACTTAATAAATTTTTGAAAGGTTATTTATTCTGGGTGACAGTTTCTTCGTAAACAACATTTGCTTACACTCAACTGTTCCTTCAGTGATATCTGATTGTGATAAATTCTACAGTTCTCATTGTTATAAGAGCCTATTGGGCAGAGATCTTCTTATCTCTGAAAGTTTCTCAATGCCTTTTTTCAATGTCAGCAATCGTTAAGTGGATTCTATTCTTTGGTATTTTAGAACAAAAGAATAGAAGACTATTTTACACTTTACACAATTTTGGTTGCTAATATTATGTGGTTTTTTGCGTAATAACTAGCATTGGCCAACATGTATTAAACTCGAATATTAAGAAAAAGTGAACTACTGCTGAATGAACACGGAAAATATTACGTGCATAAACAAAATTTCATGTTATATATTGGAATCTACGAAATCGATTGAAACTTTGTAAGTGGGTTACGTGTAATACATTTTTTGTAACAATAAACTCGTTCAGAAACTAGTTAGGAAAGTTTTTTTTTTATTTTACAGAGCGGTCGCCGGCGCTGTCCCTCGGTCTGTCCCATGACGAGAAGAAGATGGTTGTTGGATACGGCGACTCGTCCATAAAAGTTTACGACATGGAGACTCAGGAGGTATGAGTTTTGATGTATCTTGTCGTATCCGTTGGGATGTCAATTGTGTATGTCGTGATTGTAGGGTTTGGTTTTTGTTATGGTGTTAGTAACAGTGTACTTCGAAGAAATATTTTATTTGTCCGTCTTCATTTTTTTGGGATTTGTAAAATCTTTTACCTTATTGGTCTAGGTGGATTCGAGCTAATGTCTCTTCAATATTTTATAGAAAAAATTATGTCTTTGAATTCAATGCTTGGCTTTTAGCGTAACAGTAAAATATATGTCTATTTACTATTAATCTATTTGTTAGTGTATTTTCGAAGGGTACTTTTAACACAGGTTAACGTCTTCACTATCCTATACCAAACTCTGCATTTTGTAAGTTCAAGTCCCTCATAAAATCTAATACGAAACTTATATTTTAAAATATCTGCAACCACCATAAAAATGGATATATTTATCTACTAGCTGAAATACATTAAACGAAATGGCAAATAAAACGTAGTAATGTTCCAAAAAGATATGTGAGCGCATAATTAGATGCTGAATATGCATGGCTTGCAATAAAAATACAAACTACATACATGTATTAAAGTGATTTAGGATTTACACAAGGAGGATCACGAAATTTATGCTCATTGGATACTTTATTCCATTTTAGACACGTTTGTTTATGTGCCTGTAAAATTTATCTTAATGTCTGCGAGTGTGCTTTTAGTACAGAATAATCAGTCTCTGATGGTTTGTTTACCAAAATAGGGGTGATTATCTAGGTAATGGAATTTATAAAGAATATTTGAAAAATATCTCGTTTATTTTTTATTATTCGTACAATATGATCGAAAAACCACAAAGATAGGCATACATTCAAAGGTATTAAAATTGAGTCGAGAAATCGTAGGTGTGTTGCCGCCTTCAAAACAATTAAAAACCACAAATGACTTATCGGTTGCCCACAATTCCTACTAGCAATAGCAAATATTCATTGATCAGAAATACATTTATTTCAATCCGTGGAATTAACCCGTTTACCCTCGTTTCAGTCCAGGGGCGTGCGCTCCTTGTAGGCAGAAATGCAGTGCTTTACTTGCCATTTACAGATATTTTATTATAACGTACGTACTTCTTAATGACTTTAATTAACAGTAAATAAATGAATAAACAAAATATAATAACTTAATAACGCCTAATATTTTATAAATAGCACCTATTTGCAAGCGCACAAACATTATGTTTGCCACTCGAAAAGCAAAAGGCGCTGCAAAGCAAAATAATGTACCTAATCAACCAAGTAATGCCGCCGCGTCCCGCATGACATTTGTTTGCATGTGTGTAGTAATTTTGGTGTCCGTGCATAGTCGCAAACGCACACACGCATGAATATTGAAAGCCGCGACTCCTGCGGCAGGCCTCGGAAGCTCGGCAGTTGTCGGGAGTAATCGGAAATGTTCGTTGCCTATAATCCGAGTAAAAATAATAGACAGAAATCTAATAAACTGCGCAAAATGCACATTATGCATTTTTGTTTGGTAAGGTTTTATTTCTTTAAATAGCACAATTTTTTTGTGTTTCGCGGGGGCCATTTTGCTTTTTTCATGTGATAAGCATTGTTTATTATTTTGTTTGCGTCAGTTTAATTATAGTTTTCTTATAATATTTTACATTTTAATATTTGAAAGTGTGTACATTTAACAGTTTATTTCTGAGTTTCTATAATAATTGTAGTGATTTGCTTTTACTAGTACGTTTGTTGATTTTTTAAAATGTTATTTGATTGTGAGGTTTGTGTTGAAAGTGTGTGTTTATTAAAAATTAAAAATAACAAGTTCTCACAATTGTCATTCAGTGAAAAGATTCAAATTTTGTCTAAAGGTAGGTGTGTACCCGAGTTACAACAATTAAATCAACAAAAAGGGAATGTAACTCGAAAGTTTCATGTTAAAAGTTATGAAACGTATAACTGGCTGTGTGGTTGTGTACACACGATTAAATTATATTGTTTTCCTTGCATATTGTTTAGTAATTCTAGTACAGTGTGGACTGATTCAGGATATTCAGATTTAAATAATTTCTATGCCGCGGCAAAGAAGCATGACCATACAGAAAAACATCTGGAGGCCTGCTTAAAATTAAATACTTTTGGTAAATCTCGTATTGAAATGAGTATCAACAGCCAGTTACGATTAGATATTGAGAGGCATAATGCTAAAGTTGATCGCAATAGAAACATTTTTCAAAGGCTGATCGATGTTGTTTGCTTTCTGGGAAAACAAGAATTAGCTTTTCGCGGTCACGATGAGTCAGTATCGTCGTTGAATAGAGGTAATTATTTAGAAATAGTAGATTTATTAGCCAAGTATGATGGAATTTTAGAAACCCATTTACAGAGTGCAAGTACCTCATTCACGGGCATGTCGAACCGTACGCAGAATGATTTGATCTCGAGCGTTGCATCTGTGATGATCGATCGCGTTAAAGCCGAAATTAAACAGTCCGATTTTGTCGCCGTCATGGTAGATGAGACTCCTGATGTTAGCGGCCGTGAACAATTAGTATTAGTTTTGAGATATTTTCGTGATTTTGAAGTAGTAGATCGATTTATCAAATATGTTGATGTCAGCGCGGATCGGACCGCTGTAACCTTGAGTTCTATTATTTTGGAAATTTTAGAAGAGTTCGATTGTGTATCCAAATTAGTTGCACAAACTTACGACGGGGCAGCAGTTTTATCCTCACAAATTAATGGCGTGCAGGCTTTGGTGAGACAAAAATGTCCACAAGCTATGTACGTTTGGTGTTCAGCACATATATTAAATTTAGTTTTATCGAAATCGTTCGAACGAGTTGCTGAAACAAAACGCTTTTTTAGTATTATAAAATCAATCGCGGCTTTTTTTCACACCAGTACAAAGCGAATGGCCCATTACAACAACTTTGCCGATATGAAAAAGCTGCCTCGTGTCGCGGAAACAAGGTGGACATATCATTCGCGCACGGTTAATATTATTAATAATGCGTCCACCCACCTCCTAGAATTGTTTGAAAATATGAACGAAAATACACAAGACTGGGATGGTGAAACACTGACACAAGTCAGTTCATTTTTATATATTATGAAAGAATTTGAATTTAATTTTCTTTTAAAATTTTTCGCTGATATTTTTGCAGAAACGGATATTCTGTACGATATTTTGCAAAAAAAAACTAGTGACATCGCGTATTGTGTAACAAAGATAAAAGAGTTAGAGTCATTTTTAGAACGTTTTAGAGAGAAGTTCGAGATCTATTATGATGCCGCCGTTCACATTACCGGACCACCTAAAAGAAAGCGCAATGTCGATGATGTAAAAATACATTATCGGCGAATTTTTGTTGAAATAATTGATAATGTAGTCAGTGAATTAAGAAATCGTTATAAAAACATTAAAGATTTAAAGTTTATTGAGCTACTTTCTTGTGAGAATTTTAAAAAATATAGTGAACGTTTCCCTGAAAATGAAATCAGAGAGTTCACCAATAATTATCAGGCACATTTTAATTTTGATAAATTGAAAAATGAATTGCGCTGTATTTATAGATCACCTCAATTTGCAAATAGTTGTGTATTTAGTATTATTCAAAATTTGTATAAGGACAATTTAAATAAAGTTTTTTCTGAAGTGTTACGATTAGCGAAATTCATTGTGACTATCCCAGCAAGCAGCGCATCGGCAGAGCGTTCATTTTCGTGTTTAAAACGTATCCACACATATTTGAGAAACACACAAAATCAACAACGACTCACAGAGCTTTCCATGATTTCTATAGAAAAGGCATTAATGATAGAATTAAAACGCAATCCAACTTTCTATGACGATATCCTAAAATCATATTTAAAAAAGGATAGGCGCATAGATTTAATCTATAAATGAATGAGTAGTTTTTTTTTACTAACCCGTAATTTTATTATTAAGTTTATTTATATATTTTGCGAATCACATGAAAATCGGTCTTTTTAAAGGCCACATCGGATATCTTGCAAGGGACGTGTTCTATAACCATCACTCACTTGGATAAGATATTTGAGGTGGTCGTTTATTTACATCGGGCTATAGTAATCTCAATTAACCGGAACCTTGAATATGTGAAAATTGAAGCTGACTCGGTGAGTAGTTATAATATTTTAGTTTATTAATCATTTACTTATTAGACTTTCTTCGGCCACGACAATCGATCGCTGGTTTTTCTGCGTTCCGTAGATGTATATGAATAGTAGTACATCTAAGACTTGTTCTGTTGGCATGGTTTCCGACTTAGAGATCCGTCGCGTGGCTGTGGTTATGCTAAACATCTATAAAAGAAAAGTTTTTGTGCCGAGTACTTCGCCGCATACCCAGTATCATAATCCTGTGCACGCCACTGTTTCAGTCCCATACACTGCGCCACGAAAGCTGTCAAGAGCCTCATATCTTGTACATAGAACCCTAGATAAATTCATAATACATTTTATTACGGTTGGACGATTTTATTACCAGGTCAAGCTTCTCACAAACTCGAGAGATATGCTTTGTAGCGCAAAGAGCATCTACTTCTCTCCTTGCGAGTTTTAAAGGTTAAGTGTCAACATATTGCGTTCTACGTTATAAAACGGTATACGTGAATTTAATAAGCACAGCCACGTGTAGGCATGTTGGTGGTTTGAAGTTATTTTTATGAAAATTAATTTCTTTAAGATTTTAAAGTTCTCGCTTTTCACGCCTGAAGATTCCTCTAAGATTTAGGGATACTTTTTGCGGATATGGATAAGTAACCGATATTAATTAATTAAAATTATTTAATGGGGTATACGTTATGGAACGAAAGTGTACTGTTCAAATTTATCGGCACGCCTATTTCTTTTGTTTCCTCTGTCTTGTGTATAGGCGCAATGATAAGTTTTCCTGAAGCGATGGGAATTCAACAAATATTTTTTCATAATTTTAATACCTATGGCAAACTAATATGGTTCTGACCGTGTGTCCGGGCGTGTTTCTATGGGTTATAGTTTGATATTTTGAAATAAAACTATTACTTATTATAAATGTAAAAAATAAACTTATTCGGCGATAAAATCCGTAAATAATCGTTTTATTTCCATGTGTAATATTCTCGTAAATCTAAGAAACCATTACGTTTGATATTTTATTAGCATCATCTGAAAACTCACGGTATTCAGAAAGCTTTGTTTTAAATCTAGACTATGGTCTTATACATCGTATTTATTGTGAAAGTAGATAATGGTGTAACATGTACTGACAATTAATCACGTATTTAATTAAATATATCTAAAGTCTTATCTAATATATTGTAAATAGGCCACCAACTAACGTGGGTGGTTGATTTTCAATATCAGATGACCTGCAGACGTCCAAGGATTAAATCACCATTCCAATTTAATAGCTATAACTTCATCGTATATATATTGTAATACGATAACAATCGGCTTTGTAACAACAACACTGTTCAGAACACAGACATGAAACATAATAGATACGCAAGTCTTTTCACATGTATGAAAATTAAGCATCAGTTTTTTGCAATTTGCTCTGACGTCCCAAACGGTAGCTGATTCGTGATAAATGACTGCATTGTATTAAAGGTAATGGATATGTGTTTAGTAGGGAAAGCCTAGAAGCCTAGAAGACTAGTCCCAACAATGGTATAGTGAAGAATTTTTTATTGGCGCGAGAACGATTTAATATTTTACTACCTGTTTTGAGGAATGTAATAATTGCATTGCTATCGAGTCAAAGAATCAAAAACGGTAGATTGCGACTAGGTAAAACATCACTGCAGTAAGTATATAGATCGTCTACCAGCATTTAAGCATCCGAATGTGTTGTGATCATGCTATTGGCAAAATATAACGAGCAGGTTTTCTCTCTTCACATTTTATTATATTGGATTATTATATTTCAAGTATAAATGCTTGTTGTTAATATTACGAAAATATATGTCAAACTATGTGTTAAATACATATTTTTAAATTTTATTTTTGTTTCCAAATTTCGCCACCCTGTAGAAAATAGATGAATTATACCAAGTTTCGTTTTGTTTGAACTTCGTTTGAACACATAAAGCGTATATACTTGCGGTATCTATTTACATTCGCGTCTGTGGTTCAGAATGTACATGTAAATAATTTGAAACCGCATGCGAAGGACGGGACGCGTGTGGAGAAGTCTATACGTGTATACAAGTAGTATAACAAACCTCTAATAAAATGTTACAGCCTAATCTCAGTTTATTGGAGTAATAAATTTAACATCGCTGCATCGGTTTTATGTGATGCCCTCAAGCCTTTGGTCCTTTGAATGTGGGTTTCTGGTCAAGGCGTGATTTGACGAGCTTTGTAACGATTTGTTTTTTGGTTTGTTTATGGGTTATTGTCAACATGTATATTGTATAAAGCTAGGGATTTTTACATTTAAAATAAATGTATTTCTTTAAGGAACCTATAGATGTTATTGTTTTGTTATAATTACACTGTAACTAGTGTTGAGTGCACTCTAAAAATATCTTATAGCGACAGTCATGTTTATTACCAGATGTCCAATACACCTGCCTTTTTTCCATCATTTTTCCTTCCCAGTCCTCTCTCGATTTGATAGGCCGGCAACACCTTTATGATTCAAGTATTGTGGATATTCATGAGCGGTAGTGATCACTTACCATCAGGTGACCTGTGTGCTCATTTGCTAAACCAATTGAATAAAAAAGGCCAATAATTATTTCTTGTCGTTACACCCAATTATGCCGCCCTTTAGTTGAATAAAAAAGTTTAGCTGCATAATATATTTTTTATATAAACCTATAAATAGAGAGAAGATGTAGGTAAGCTCAGAAACAATTTCAAGGTTTCTTTATAATGAGAACTTTGGAACTTTCCGAGCACCTGGCGTGATAGCCATCAATAATTCCAAGCTCAAGTGAATATACTCATAATTTTATAAGGCTTATATTACATACATACATAGATAAATTCACGCCTTTTTCCCAGAAGTCGTAGGTAGAGGTGCTAGCAAGATACCCACATTTTGCCTCGTATGTTCCGACCCACAATGTGATAGGGGGCGAGCCTTTCGCCGTATCAGGCACAAATTCCTGATACCGAGCTGACAATTAATAGAAAAATCCAATATCACTTTACCCGACCCGGGATTCAAACCCGAGACCTCAGCTTTGTAACCGTAGCGTAGTACAACTACACCACCGAGGTAGTCTTTTATTAGTTAATTCAAATAAAAATGTACTAACTAAAACATTAGATATTTTAATGTAGAAATATCTTATGGAAGATAATTTCCCCATAGCATATCAAAAGATGCTGGTTTTAAGATCAAACCTTTCTCCAAGTTTATATTAAGTACGCACTCAGAAAACACGGTTCATACATCCCATACAGGTGTCTGATACGAACAGATACGAGAGCTACTATTGAATATCAAAACTAACAAGAAAGAAAAAATATAATCCTATTCTGTTCCTTAATATGCCGCAAACAAACCGAAATTCTCATGTATATTTTCACAAAACATTACCAAAACGAAATAGGTACATTTGGAACGGATGATGCGAAACAAATTTTTATTGACAGTTAGCGTATACATCATCCCATTTGGTACAAAAAACGAATGTCCGTTGGATGAAGGGAAATTCTTAAGATATGTTAACTAGGCTAAAAAAATGCAGCAATTTATCAAACGAAGCAATGTCAACTCACGAATATAATAAGTATGGAAATATGTAATTGTAGCTCAAAAGTTATAACGCAATGCTAAGCGTTTTAATGGTGACTAAAGATGAAAAGGTAATTAAGTTGGTGTTTTTTTCTTAATTCAATTTGATTAATTGGTTCTAAAAAGATCCAAGATCCATAGCCGTGAAACGTAATATATTAAATACTATTTTTTTTGTATCAACCTATATACGTCCCACTGCAGGGCACGGGCCCCGCTACAGTCGAGAGTACGATTGAGAGTGGTTGGGCCATATAATTCACCACACTAGCCTAGTGCGAGTTGCCGAAGTTTTACATACCATAGTAATTCTTCCGAAACGCTTTAGCAGGTTTCCCTACGGTGTTTTCTTTCACTGTTATAGTGCGTTATGATTGACTATTAACACATACATGACTCTCAAAAGTCAGATATGTGCCCTGGTATTTGAACCCGCAACCACCGTAAACATGTTGGTGGCCGCGTTTGGCCCGCTACGAACAGGCCACCATTGCCAATATTAGTGCTAAAACCAACCAATTGGCTATTATAGAGTAATTTCTATACGACCCATGTTATCAGCAAATAAGTAACCAATTAAACGGATCTCAGCATCTTGCAACTTAAATAAAAATGTAACCGAACCCTAAAGACACTCAGCCTGTTTTCCTCTTTAAATCCAACGTGCCTATTCGACCCATTTCACCGATGCTGTCGATATGAACGCGAAATGTCAATTCAAGTGAAAGAAGAAAACATATGGCACCTCAAATGGGCTTAATTTATGAAATTGACGTGAAGATAAAAGGCGCCGGTAAACACTGCGATCCCGTTTCACGCTGATGAATGAGGTAGTCGGGAGAGATTTGTGGCACGGCGAAGTGGCAATCTCTTTGCTTTGCCTAAGCTATTGAGGCACCCTTGCTCCATGGTAACGTGCCAAGCGGATTTTTTTGTCTAGAGTCAAATTTAAAATGTTTTTTATGTATCTTTATTTTTTCATGAGGAAACAAATTGATTGGAATTTTATTTGCTGTGTCTTAATTAGTTTATAAAGGGCGATAAATACCTGGCTGAACGACTCCACTTACTGAAAAAGCAATAATATTTTTAATAAAGTTAACTTATCACATTATATTTTTCTTTTTTCCGCATACCAATTCGATATCCGCACCAAAATAAATATTTGTGTGGACCTCAGGTATTTGTTTTGGGTCTGCGTGTTTGTGAGACCGAAAAGTCCCTCGTACTTTCTGATACCCACGGCACAAGACTCAATCTTAGTGTGGGGTCAGGAGTAGTCCTGTTTCTTTATACTATTATATTAATTTATAAAAAATGTATGTAGTTTTCGTACACATAACTCCCAAGGCATTTCTACAATCTAGCAAATTACTCATTTCCCCAGCATAAAGCCATTCACTTCGCGTTTTATTTGCAGGCGTGTTTAACGTACAAAGTTCACAAACTTCGCCTCCAGTTTATACCGAAAAAGTTACAACGTATGCACTTTGGGCAAGTGTGCGCGCTCCGGTGTCACAAACAGAAGCCTTACATGTTCGCGAGCGGAGCTTGGGATAAGACTTTGAGGGTATGTACTCTACTTCGCTACTTGCGATAGATTTTGTCATATTTCACGTAAAGTATCGACGTGTTCGGAACGGGAAGCAACATACGTTTTAGCCCGAGGCATTCGTCTGTATTTGTGGTAAGATGAATATGTTTGTTTTACATACCAATAGATATTTTAAAGCGAGCGTAGGTTGTGTAAGTTATTTCTTCTATTAAAGTACCTATTGTTTGGTAAGTCAACTTTAAAAAAAACAATTGGTTGTTGTTTTATTCTTATGATTGTGATGTTTATTATCGAATATCCACCACGGTTTAATGACTTAGCATTTGTTAAATAATCAATAAATTAAGTTTATTTTTAACAATTCATAGTACGAGTAACAAAAAGTTTAAGAAATAGGATATTGGATATGCTGAGATGGGTTTTAAGTCTTTTTGGCCTTCTATTAGTGATTGGTATACTCTAAAAGCATTGAAATTTATTTCTTCGGACGACCTGGCTAAGGTTGCGGAAATCGCTGGATGCAGGCCGCTTCCAACAGGTCGATATGAAGATCCTAGGGGGAGGCCTATGTTCAGTAGTGGACTTCGAGTGGCTGAGACGATGATGATGATTAATATTTGTTGCCATTATTCCAACTACAATGAATAGAGTTGCAAACTGGTATGTATTCATTTCACATTCAGAATTGTACGGGCAGACAGGAGCATGTAATAATGAATAGAACGCGATATTACCGGACAGCGATGGACTGATTGTTAGTATATCGAATTGAACAAGCCTGATTGCGTGAATTGTGTTGGATGTGCCTATTTATATCTGCCAGCGATATGTTGCTAGTTCTTGTGATATCGGCTTACTGCAGCGACAAACATTGATACGCTGTTAGAGTGGCTTGTGAGTAATTTGTTCGTTCCTATTGGGCTTAGATTAAGTTGGTTATGAGGGTTTTCAATGGAATTTTCAAGTTCTTCCTATGAAGTAACTTGGTAAACAATACCGTAGTTTGCATTTTCTGTAGGAATGGTTAAGATTGGTTATACTTTTTTGTAGAAAACTGATAAGTGACGATACCGGCACGTATCTTTAATCTTTGAAGTGTCGTAGATGTTCATGGGTTACTTATCATCAACCTTACCTTTGTTTGTTTTGTTTGTTTCCCGGACTTAGGCCATAATGTTTTTTTCTTAAAAATATAATATTTTATCGCAGCATTTTTGCTTTTATATTAGTACACCCAACTACTTACACTATAAATAAGTATCTCTTTAGTGCTCTGCGGTTTAGCTCATATTCCTTGTAGAAGTAAAGTTTTTAATTTTAAAATGCGCGACTATGCACCGCTGCAAGCGCGGTCCACCGCCCACCTCTATCCAAAGGTAACATTCTAAAAAAGTAGTGTACATTTGACAAAACACAGAGCTTCGCGTAGTTTAGTTACCGTCACGCCTATTAACAGGGACCAACATGTGCGGTGCTTCGTTCACGCGGGACAGTTGGTGAGTGGACAGAGTAGAATGCGGCTTTAATGTTCTCTGAAAATGGTACTAAATTTTTTGAAAGCAATTTCTCTATTTTTTAGACGCAGACAGCACAACGTAAGCCTAACTTAAGCTAAATTACCTATTTAAAATGACTGCATATTACTGGAAACGCAAATTTTCAAAGCGATGTATCTTTCTGCACTATGTATATTTCTAACTAGCCATAAGGCTTTGGAAGTAGACTGCATTGTGATTACATTGCAATTAAAAAGTTGTAGGAAACAACCATGTAGAAAGAACATCAACTTCTCAACCATCATAAGTTTATGCCGTTCGATTCAATCTTAGCTTGTTTGAAAATGCCTTATAATAAAAGCTTCCAATGCACACTAATTCCATATAATTTTGTACGGAAGGTACCACACTTCACAAACAATAGTACCTTAACATATAACATACGTATAACAGACATTTACCAAATGACAATCACAATTTCCATCTGTGCAATGCTAAAGACGCTGTAAACTAGATCTCGCTGCAGAATTCCATTCCACTAATACAAAACGTAACTGAACAGTGGTGTACGGTGCTGTAACATTGTGTTATGTGGCCACAAATAACAGTCGTCGACCTATAAATGTCTACGTATCCGCTGACAGTGCAAATACGTGTGGCGAGTAACTAAACTTGCCACTTGTAAACACGTTCTGAATAATACATTGCGGACAACGACCGCATACAGACACAAAGCATCTCTGTCGAGATTAAAATATTTCGCTCAGCGGTTAAACTGCTCAAATTATTTATTAAGCGCCCCTTTTTACGTGCTCACAAAGAATACTATCTCGTGTGTAATGGGTATTATGAGGTATGGCGCATTCCCGCATAGTTCTCGTGATTGTTCAGTTTGAAGTGCGGTCTCGCAAAGGGATACGTAGTCTGTACTAGACTCGTAACGTTTAAATTATGAATATGAATTGCACTTGTTCGTTTTCTATTAATATTAATGCGCATGTATTACATCTTGTGCTTGACAACTTTTAATGGAACATCGCAGTTATAGGGTTGTTAACTCAATTTAAAACTAACTATAAAACAGACATGAAGAAATAATAATAGCTTAGAACATAAAATCATAAATCTACGCCAACGGTTGGTTTAAAGTGCAAAAACAGCACTCTACTGGTGGTAGGTCTCTCATATGTGAGAGGCCATCTGGGTGGGTACCACCGCAGTGTCTATTTGTCCCGTCAAACAGCAGTGTAAACGCACTGTTGTGTTTCGGGTTGAAGGGCATTGTAGCCAGAGTAACTACTGGACATATTGAGACTTAACATCTTATGTCTCAGTATGGCGAGCGCAGTGGAATGCCAAGCATTGCTTTGTAATTCAAGGTGTTGTTTGGTTTTGCTACTGTTAATGAGCGGTCGTATCGCTTACCATCAGGCGAACGACATGCTCGTCTAGCCATTCATAGCAATAAAAAAAATTGAGTGGAGAAAATCTGCCTCAAAAACCTGGGAACTCTCGCTTCATTTTATATAACTAATATAACCAAGTAGGGTATGAGAAAGTTATAGGGCCGTTTATTTTCAGATTTGGGACACAAGATGTCAAGTCGGTTGCGTGATGACTTTCGAAGGAGTGGACATTTGCAGCGACAGCATTGACCTTAATGTGAGTTCCAATAGCTATCGAATTTCAGCTTTAATACCTTAACGATTGTCAGGAAAACATAGAATTTAATGTATATAATGTTCGGTAAATTAATATCCCTTGCTCTATTTCTTCTATTAATTAATTACAAACTACTTAAATACTACTAGGTTCAGAGGCCCATTTTATAATAACAAAACTAAAGTATTTTGGAGAATGTGTATTATAGACAAAACAAACGTGAGAAATATTATGTTGATGTTAAAACTCAACAGGAGAAATAACACGTACCAGTGTATTTACCAGTTACTAGTTAGTATAACCACATATTCCAAAGCTGCAACTTGCACGTGTATGAATGAGACATAACGAACGACTTAACTTTGGAGAACTGCTGTGTAACTCCGTACCTGAATCGGCGCAATGAATTTTATTTTGTCATGGTTTTTGTACTACATAAAACGTCAAAAATCTGTTGGTTGTATCGCTTACCATAAGGCCAGTAGGAAGTTTATGACTCCATTAATTGCAATAAAAAAATTAGCTCATTTAAAAATAGGCACATAGTTCCTACAGCAATATTATATGTCCTTGATGGTAGAAATAAAAATAAAATTAAAGTGACAAAATATGAAAACATTAAAAAACATAACGTTTCACGTCGTGAAGCTCTTGTAATTTAACATGCCAAGGTCGTATAATTCCAGCCATATACAGCAGTTTTTAATTAAAAACTCTTGCCTTTGTCGTAGTGGAACTTAGTGTTTCATCTACAACTAAGTCGTGCTTCGTACCTCGTTGCAAAGTTTGATGTTCGTCCATAGTTTGTTCTTTGCCTTTGAAGAATATTATTATTGTGCGGGCACTAAGTGTTTTTAGTTTGTGAAATATTATAACTTTGTTATGGTCTCCGCCTCTGTGTGCTGTTTTGTTTAGGCTTCTGCCTTTTATGTTTATTGATTATTTAGGTTTTAGATGGTTCTTTCTAAATAGATATAATTTAAATTCTTTGTGTAGGTTTGGCTATAAAGCAACATCAAATTGTTTATTATTAATGTGTATCGTGAAATGTATATATAATTATAATAGTAGCAGTACTAGATTTTTATGCAATGTTCATGCAGAATATATCCGTCTTTGTATAGGGTAATTTATGGCGTAGTAGCCAGCAGACTAACAAACAGATTAAAAAACTGTCGAATTGTGGGAGGTGGCTTCTTAACATTAAATTGAAATTCAAAATGTATTAAATAGAGGTTGTGTGAGGCCGCCAAAACCATTTCTATTTCCATGCATGTGGTTTGCACAAATAAGCAATAAATTCATTAGACACATCAAATACAGCTGCTTCAAAATCAATTACTGTGTTAATATTATTTGTTTTTGTTAATATCGCTTATTTGTTTTTGCCGTAAACGCATATTGGCACAGTGCAGCTAATTACACGCGGCGTGATTGCGTTACAGAGCCACCGTAAATCAGTAATGTGGGAAGATATTGTTGGCTTTGTCGAGTATTTTGGTAGATTTTTCAATTGATTTTAACACAGATTTATTGATGTGGGTGTCGGCAAGAATCTGATTTATATAAAGTGCTAAGATTGTTTATTTAAGTTGTTTCATTTTGGTCTCTATTCTTCTGACCTATTTGTAAAGAGGTAATAGTAATACTTATTGTGTATTCTATATCCTAAAAAACGATTTTTTACATATTAATTGGCTAAAGGTTTTCTATAACAGCTCAGTCCATAAACTAATTTGAAAGTTCAAAACTTTGCTTTCCATTATTTATAACATTGTTTGAACTTAAAATATACGTCATAATCCCTTTAAAAATAATAGACCGGGCGGAACACGCTCAAACTTTAGCAATAGCTATTAGCTTCTATTTCGCGTATAAAGCTTCCGAACGAACTTTCCGGTTCAGCAATTTCATTTCAATCCATTCAACATCGGACGCGGATTAAAACCGTGTTTCTATTTTTGACGTTTGATAGACGAGCCTTGATATAAGGTCTGGCAAAGCCTCTACTCTCTAGTGACGCGGATTTCATAGGTCGTGTATTTTGTGTGCATGTATCAAATACGCATCGGGATACCTGAAAGGCATAGGAAAGCAATTAGTGCAAATTAACTGCGTATTCTTTGTTATTACCAGATAGGACCACGTTATCAATAGTAATTCAAATGTATTAAATAAGTCAGGAATAATTATATCCGACAGCCCCCAGACTCCTGACACCACTTTATGGTATAAATCTTGTGTCGTGGGCATTACAAACAATGTGAAACTTAACGGTCTTAAAGTATTAAGACTACAAACTAATACTATGGATTAAACAAACATTTGTCTAGATGCGGGGATCGAACCCGCAGATGCTTGTTCCAAGGTTGACATCTTAACTGCGCCACGGAGACAATCCAAAATGAAGTAGCTAAAACAAAAAATGAAATATTTATATAATAATCGCAGGAGGATCTAGATGAATTGTTTTTCAAATATCTTTAAAAAAATATTGCATAGATAATCCGTTCTTCATAATTTAACAGCCTTTAATTGCCCATCTCTGAGCGATCTCTCTATAACTGAAAATTCGATCGAGATGAGAGGTGATAAAATAGTGGTTAATATTTTTAAAATTATTTGTGATTCAGAGGGATCACTGCATCTCGGGCAGCTGGCAGCCGACTGAGGCCTTCACGATATGGGATTTGGCAGCCAGGAAGAAACTGAGCGTCGTAAGAGTACAGAACCGAAGGCCTGATATCGACGGGGAGTATATTTACGCTTGCCGGTATTGGCATTCCACTGATGTAAGTAAACTATAAAACATACATAACATAATTTTATTACCAGTTATATAATACTATAATGTATTTTATAATTCATTAAGAAATTGATAATATTAGTAGTGATAAAACAAAAAAGAGAAGTATCTACAGGCTGTTAGGTATTACGGGTATTCACATTCTCTAAATTATGTTTATTCTAAGTTGCTATGAAGTTTACACCTTAATTACACAGGACTAATCCTTCACATTTCAAACATACACTTACGACGAAATGTTACTCTATTCCATAAGTTACGACATTACAATACATTATTTACATAGCTTTTTTATGACGAAAGCTGTTTTTATTGTTTGTGACTTAATATATTTTTGTTTATTGTCAGCTAGCTATTATCTTGGCCCCACTCACTCTTGTCAGCCAGATTCAATAGTGGCTACCAAGACTTGACACTCAGCACCGAAACTTTGACAGTCTCTGAGAGTCTAATTTTTTTTATTCCACTTTTTGTTGTTGCAATGAATGGCGACACAAACACGCCGTTTGCCTGATCGTAAGCGATACGACTCCTCATGAACAGTAGAAAAACCAATAAACATTATGAATTACAAAGCAATGTTTAGCATTCCACTGCACTCGCCATCCTGAGACATAAGATATTAAGCTTCAACATGTCCAGTAGTTACTCTGGCTACAATATCGTTTAAACAAAAACACAACGCCGCATTTACACTGCTGTTTGACGGGAGAAATAGACATTGCGGTGGTACCTACCCAGGCGGCCTCTCACCTATGAGAGACCTACCACTAGTAAAATGTAGTAAAAAGAAAGAATTAGGATATGAATATCCTTCCACCAACACATTGTTGTAGTGTAAGAATTTTACTATTTATGCCATTCCTAAACCTTAACTTCCATAGAACATAACCTAGTGCCTCTCACCACAAGAGCTCGTTTACTCCCCACAACATATTTCACGTATATTATTTTAACGATACACCGTCGCGCACAGTTGCAACAAAATTCGAATATTTGAATAGAAAATACAATTACCGCAAAGTAAACCTCGGCATTATTAGAGAGCAATGTTCCGGAGCTGTTGGCAACAAATGTTTTATTCGCTACCACGGTACTACCGCTGAACGACTCGTTTATAACATACCGTGGATTGAAGCCGTTCGATAATAATGTTTTGTGTTTGAAATTCTTTTACAAGCAGTTTTATTTCAATATAAGGAAACTTCTAGAAAGTGATTAGGCACAGGGCGCCTTCAGGTCGCTATTAAAATTCTTGCGGGTGATCTAAGTTCAACAGTGCCTGTGACTGAAATTATAGGTAATTATTTTTAATGTATGTAGAATTCAGGTGATTTTTATATATTTTCGTGGAATTTATCACACACTAAAATAAAGCTTCGGGACCCCACAAGTACCGTCAACTATTGAAAACATGTCTATGTATGTAATTGCTACAATGTACAACAGTCATATCCATTTGTTACTCCGTAGATTTGTGGTTGGATGATTCCACGCAGAAATATAAGAAAGACAGTCCGTGTTCACTCTAAGCGAGCAATTACTTAAGCTTAAATTATACTTATAACATTAGACCCTAATCTGAGGTTAGGCATTGTCACAAGACAGATTCGTTCAAAGCGACTTTGAGACATTATTTTCCACGTGACTTTCCGTTGTTCTACTAATCGGGAATACAAACAAAGGACAAGATTTTCTTTTGTTTTTGAAAGCTATTCTATTTGTGGTTAATATTATTGGTCGAAGACAACTGTAGCCACCCAGATAGCGTTCATTTTGGACTATGGTGGAGAAGTCAACACATTGACCAACGCAAGAATTTCGCTTTTCGAATCCAGTCAATTTTATGTCGTTAGGACTACCTGGGATAATTGTTTTCAATGAAGTAAGGTATCCATAATTAACTAATGAATAGGTACGCCTATTAGAGTTTTTCACTTACCATTGTATCACATTTGCCACTAGGGAAAAATACCTCACACCTGAAACATTCGTACTCGAAATAAATATTTGTGAGAACTGAGAATTAGTTAGATCCCCATTACTATAATTGAAATGTGTTACGAATGTTATGGGCGGTATTAAAAGTGAGTTTTAACATCGTGGTAACACGTTGTACTCGGGATTAGGTTGTTTGTTTTTCACAAATACGACGTAACAGAAAGGTCACAGGTAATTCTGCCTTATTTCGGGTCAAGTTGTAAAGTTTTAGATGTGCGGTCGCGGTGGTGTCTTGTTTGTTTATACTGTACACGGGTAACACGCCTTTAAATTATATTGTTTAAATACACATACATGTAAAAAGGAACTTTTGAGGTCATTATAAAACTTTACAAAACGTTTAATTAGCATTAGAAAGAAAGAAATGCAATGAGCATAAATGTCAAAACTACAAATATACAAGAGATAAAAATCGATAGGAAGCTTGGAATTGTATGAAAAAAAAGAAGTCATAAAAAAATTAAGAATTTGATTTTTTCGTGGTCGTTTACAATAGTTGTATCTTAGAGCTAATTTGTCTAATAGAAAAAAAATACATGATTGCACGGTATAAGTGATTGTTACTTTGGCATATCATCTGGGGCTCATTGAGTTAATTATATAAATTAAATTATTTTAATTTGATATAATCGTGAGCTTTCTACGACAACTTAGAGCTGAGTTATCATAAATTGTAATTGGCCACTATCATAAAAAAGAAGAAAATTATTGATTCTATAATATTGTTTTGAATATTAAAAGTAGTATTATTCGCTTATGTTTTATTTCGTTTGAAGCGACAAATTCTTTATTTTTCCAATTCCACATAGAATTTTATTCTAATTATAAATGAGGCCCAAAGCATCAAAGTGCCTTTCAGCGTCTCAGAATCTAATAAGTCTTAGACTTACGTTGGTAGTGCAGAAATTGGATTGCAATCCTTCAATTTTCTCAGATGAATGCTTGCAAGTCCACGACAGATGTATGGATTCTCTGTACATAGTTGTATATGTCATTATGGGCGGATATTAACTGAATGGAACGGTGGAGGAAAACATCGTGAGGAAACATGCATACCATAGCGATTTGTATACATTTCTATGGTATGTAAAGTTCGCTAAATCCCCGAGCACACCTCTAACTTTTCAGAGTCATGCGAGTGTTTGTTAGTCAATGAGCACGCACTATAGCGGAGCAAGAAGACATCGTAAGGAAACCTGCTTATCATAGTGATTCGGAAGAATTACTATAGCTTGTAAAGTCTAGTCTAGTCTAGTCACTAGGCGTGGTGGACTATATGGCCTAAAGACTCTCAATCGCACCCTTGATTGCAGAGAAGGCTCGTGCCCTAAAGTAGGTCATATATGGGCTGATACAGATTAACTGAATGAATAATTTATCACGTATTTTTCCATATCTTTCCCTACGAATGTAAATGCGCTGGGGATTCATTAAGAGAGCCGCATTAACGCTTGATTAACGGAGAGAATCTCACGCTGATGTATTTGCGATATTTTCCTCTGTGCGGTGTGACCTATTTCGTTTATTAAAGCTTTCTAAGTATAAAGTCACTAGTATATTTTTATTATGTAGTATCTGTTTCAAATTTTAATCTCACGTTGAGATGAATGGAAGCACTTTTCATTATTTGTGAAATCTATAGAAACGCAATATTTTCTTTAAAAAATATATTCATTATAGTAACAGTGTTACGTAGAATTATCGTATTGCCTATATTGTGTGGGTTGCATAACGAAAATAAAATTTTAGAATCACTTAATCATAATACCAATTATTCTAATAGTGGGTTCGGGTGTCGTTGCAATGTATCTCTTACATATAAATGGTATTACGCAAGTTAAACATTATAAAAAGTTCATGATAATCAACAGAATATGAAGAAATTACACTTAAATAAACTTATTTCACAATGCACTATTTTAATTCCTGACAATTAAATAGGAGGCTCTATTTATGAATTAAATTTGCCCACTTAAATATTTACTTCAAATTCTACCATGTGTATAATTTTCAACACAATTTAGACGGCTGTTTACGCAGCACACATAATTGTCACAACATATTTGCTTTCAGTACAATCGCAAAGGCAAATACGGTATAATTGGCGGCAGCGGTACCAACTGCGTTGAGGTTATCAATCTCCATAACAGGTATATAGCGTGCTCATACCCAGCCCCGGGCACAGTACTAGCTGTGGCGAGTCACCAGCAGCGCATCGCTTTTGGAGGCACCGCACCCACATTCACCATCGTCTCCTTCTTCGACCCAAAACACGAGAAGGACAAGTATGAAAGAGAAAAAGAACCAGAATTTGACTACACCAAACCTGAAGTAGCCCTCTTCGAAGATGACTTCGGCACGACGTCTCCAGCAGAATTAAATGAAACAGAACCACACTCACACGCCACGTCAAAGTAACGTCGCTGTAATGTTAATCATTGTTAGTAAATTCTGTCATGATATAATTGGTGTTTTAATGAGTTCAACTCATCAAGAGTCTGAAACAAAACAAAAGCAATATAATGTAACAACCACAAAATGTAAATTATTATGTTCTCTCGAATTACATCGTCACGCGAACGGCCTATCAGTGAAAACAGTAATCCGTTTCAATTTTACTGTAGAGACATCGGAGCACATTTCACATCGACGCCCCCGCCGGTTAGGCACATCGTTTCATTGCAATAATAATTTGCAAAGCTTGTTTCAACCAAATTGGACCTCTACTGCAATAACAATAAAAGCCGTCCAAATAAACGTGTCGAAATTTAACAACGGTCAAATTGAAATCCAGAAAAACAATTGTACAAGTTTTCGAAACGAGAAGGGAAAAATTCACTCGGGCAACATTGAAAAATTAGAGTCGGCATTGCGAATTCAGCCGAGACTACAATGGCGAACAAGTTGCAATAGAATTTAAATAAAGAAGCGTTCCCTAACAGCGCGAACTCGTGTGCGGGGCGTTGGTGAACTTTCAACTTTTACCCGCTTATGTAGCGCGAGTATCTGCCACCTCGCGCCCGCCCCCGCGCCCACTCCGCCAGGGGGCGGGAAGGTCCCCCGTTCCGTACTTGGACCGAATATTTACAGCGCAACCTAAATATAGCGTGCCGCTGCTCAGCTGGCACGGTCGGGGGAGAGTAGGAGGGTAAACAGACCCCCTCCGCCCGTTCAGTAGCTCTCGCCGCGCGAAAGGCCATTCGGCCGCCGGCTTCAGAGGTAAGCGGACATCTCGCGCATGCAGCGAGGTCGGTCCGCGACCATGACCGCTGCTGCGGCGAAGGAACACGCTCGCGCCACCAATAAACTCGCCTCAAGGCCGGTACATAAAACAAGACACGCCACGGGCTTCTTTGAGCCGCTTCCTTAATTCGCCCGTTTTGTTATGGAAATGACGTATGTAGCTACTACGTATGTACGTATTACGAAATATTTAAACGGCCCGCACGAATACTTGCGGGGAACACGCGTGGAATTTGCATGAGTAATTTACGCTTGTAAGACTTTCGTAAGAACTTGGATGTACTTATAAATATTGGAGTACGTTAAGATAAAAGTAAACAGATCGCTTACACGATAATGGGAACCGACGCTCTCATGTGAGGGCTTGGGTGGTTATTCAATATGAATGTACTTAGGAAAGTATTATTTTTGTAAGTAGGGAGATAACTGGATGGGAATAGATAAGATCTAGATAAAAAATAATATAGGCTTGAAGATGATGACGATGATTATTTGTTATTCGATGCATTTGAATATATTTTATCACAAATGGTCTTCATTCAGTAGACCATTATTAGAGGTAAACTTAAAGCCGTTTTATACGAGGACTTTTTGCACACAATTCATTATACGAGTATAGCTCATATATTTTAAATATTTATTTTAATAACATAAATATTGGGATAGTACATCATGTTACATAAAGCTGGAGACTGCAATCGTTTCTAATAATTTGGAAAACAGTTGTCAAAGGACTAATCGAGCATACAGGAAAAATAACTTCAAAGCATGAAAAGAAATATCTTTTGGCAAAATAAAGTAGAATGTGTAGTAGATTTTGTTCATTCAATTCAAATTGCAATAAAATTATATTTTCATAGATATACAAACAGGCTGTAGTTAATTCGGCATTTAAAAATAGTAGTAATACTAGCTTTAGTAACAATAAAATCGTAAGGATGCAGGTAGACAATAATGAAGGATAAAGTGCTTTTAATCTACAATTATCCACATACAATGCGTCATAAAATGGACGTGTACTGTCGCTACAGCATAATAATCTGATTACAATAAATTAGATATGAAGATGGAATAATATAAATATATACATATGATAAACTGCAATACTAACAATTGTAAATCTTAGAATTGATGGAGGGTAGTATAAATTATGTTTAAATTAAATTATGTTTATGATTATATTCCATCAATTGGTGGTGGTGGTGGTAAATTCTGTCAGTTGTGAAATATAAGTTAAGTGTTAACTGTAACCACTATATTACTAAGAAATAAATATTAATAAAACAGCGGCGACTTATGCCCCCAGTGGTATTTTGAGTATAAATAGAACCGTCAGGTGGTATCTGGTTTGCTTACTTAATTAATAAAATACAGGCACAGACCACCACAGCTTTGACTATACAATTCTACGCGGTTATGCCGAATCGAAAATGTATTTAAGAACGAACCGATCGAGGCTGCGCAAAAGGCTGTTGCATTTTTAACAAAGCCGACATAGCGCGTTAGCTAAGCTCACCAAAATAAATTATTCAGTCCAATCTGGCGTAAATACTGTACGAGATTAAAGTCTGACAAAACATCTGACGGCTTGTTTGTGAACGCCAAATACGTTGTGAAGGTGTTGATTTATTATTAACGCACGGTTGTTTTTTTTAATTCACAATATGTAGCTCGTTTGTTAGTCAAATGCGAGTTTTCAATGTTCGTAGATAGAAATATTTAATTGTGAATTGTTTGAGTTCCCCGTGGTATTAATTTTTTTTAAATTAATTTTGTGTTTGATTATGGAATAGGTTGTGCTAAATGCTAGTGAAAACGTACGTTAGCAGTGATTCAGATTTTGCTGTAAATGGGAGGTAGTGCGTGTGATCTCTGCGCTATGGCAAATATCGGTAAGTTTATAGAAATAATTTATATAATTGTTACATAATGCACGTAAAATAAAAAACAATAATATATTTTTTGAATTCAAGATAGAGATTTGACCTAAGTCGTTAGCCTTGTACGGTTTCGCAGCCTTCGTATATATTTGAAGGTAAAATAGGTTTGTTAAAAAATTGCGAAACTTTACCACGCATTAAAGATACGGTATCTCAAATATAACCTCGATATTAACAGGTTGTTACCAAGTATTTATTAAGTATTTTTATTACCACAAGTTGACCGCAAATCTGTGATCGTACAACTTAGCACAATTTATCGATCTTGTTGTTTTCGCGTGTTTCAAATAAAGCCATTAGTTATTTTGTATTACTTTTTGTTTACCCAAAAGTCTTTTCCGTAATGGGCCCATATATAAGAACTTTTACCTAATTCCGTACTAGCTTTATCGCTGCGAGTAACAGTTTGTTTTCTGGCTTCGGTATGTGTTTTAATTTTGGTAATATATGTGTCTAATGCCCTAGTTGTGAAGGAAAAGAAATTCTCCGGTTTCTAGGTTGTTACTTTAGGGCACACACCTGTGACTTCGAAGTCACGAGCATATTCATGGATAGTTATTTTGACAGCCTCCGTGGCGCAGTTGGTTAGACGCCCGCTGTGAAACGTGACGCTGTGGGTTCGATCCCCGCGTCAAGACAAATATTTGTGTGAATTACAGGTATTTGTTTCGGGTCTGGGCGTTTGTGAGAACAAAAAGTCTCGTAGTTCCTGATACCCACGAGACAAGACATGATCTTAGTGTAGGGTCGTGTCAGGACTATGTGTGTGACTGTTGGGTATATTTAATTATTTATTTAGTTATTACTTTAACTATGAAGGATAAGGTAAAGAAAATTCATGAATGGTGGCCCCACTGGTAAATAATACCGGACATGCCCTAACAAGGTTGATAAACAAATAACAGAGACTGCAGGAAGTTGCTAGTTGTAGCCCGCTACCAAAATAATGTTTTATAAATCCTTGAGTCTTATATTAGGATTGCAATTGCTATTGCTGAAAATGACGACAGCCTACGTGGCATAGTTGGTTAGACGCCGGCTGTGAAATGAAAGGCTGCGGGTTCGATCCCTGCACCGAGACAAATTTGTGTGAGGCCCACAAGTATTTATCTCGGGTGGATGTTTGTGAGACCGAAAAGTTTCTCGTAGTTTCTGATACCCACGACACTAGACTTAATTGGGGTCAGGACTATGTGTGTGGTTGTTGGGTATATTTATATTGAAAAAAAAAAAAGATTTTTATTTATTAAGGTTTGCTAACAGTTGTTAAAGTAATACATTATTATGACATAACACATATACAATGATTATGCATGTTGCACAACCACTTACAAGCAACCATAAGATGATGGTAGGAACAACAAGATTGTGAGGAAAATCAGCTTTTAAGGAGTTTCTTAAAAAAGTGGAGTCCATCAACCTCAAGGCTAGTGTGTTGAACAAAGATGTAGCTCCCTTCAATCTAAATTGAGACGAATATCCTGACAGTGAAACGAACTAATTCTAGTCTAGTTCATATTATTTTCAATATTCTCATAAAAAATAATTTCGTAAAATAATTGTTAAATGAGAGAAAACATAATTCCTTTAAATATCGACTACAGTTACTCTATTTATATTTAAAAATATGACCTTTAAAAATATTCTACAAGAGAATTATTTGCGACGGCAATTATTTAAAACTCTCTTGAATCGTGTCAAAATAAGACAACTAGATTGCCTGAGACACACTTTTTAACACGAATCACGTTTTCCTTCTATCAATAAACAGCATTTTGCTCTATTAAATAACACAAAGAGCGTAAATGATTATTCCCAGAAGCGATTTATTTACTGCTCCGTATTGTTGGCCAAATAATAAAGATTTATTACACGTTGCCCTGATTGAACGAACCACTTCAATTTCTCCTCTCAATTTAATCAAGTATTTACCTCTGTGTACAGTACAGTCAATACGAAAACTAAATCATGCACGTACTGTAGAAATTCAATATGCGTTGACGTCATAGCGCGGAACAAATCCAGGTTGGGAATTAAAAAGCGTCGAGCTAACTTTGCGGATTTGAAGATTCGGGCGTAGCGCGGCGTAGCGGGGCGCGGGCGGCGTAGCGGCGTAGCGGGGTGTAGCACGGGCGTCGTAGCTGCATCGATCCGCGGGCCGTGACCTTGACCCGACCGCGTTCCCGGATGTGCCAGCACTCGCCTAGTTGCGCCATTGTCGCTTTATTCAGCTTCTGCTGGCTTTTATTAGCCCGGCTTTTATTTCGCTTACCTCGTATAAGCTTAACGAAAATGTAGGTGTGTCTAGACGATTCTGTTCGTCTCATAAATACATGTATCGGGAATCAAGGTTACAAATTTAGGCTGGCGAGAGTTTGTCTCATTTATTTATATTTTAAAAGGTTGAGCGTTTCTGGAACGTTTCAGGTAGATTGCGTTATGTTTGTGATACAACTTTACGTAGCTCCTTTATTGAAAATTTCAACTTTCATACTTACCGTAATCTCCTAACAACTTTTATCTGAAAAACACTTTGTGAAATATGGGTCACGAAATTTCCATGATAATAATTATCCTTAATGGGATATTCTTAAGAAAAATTCGTGTCATATTTTATTTCCAGTCTATTTGAGGGGACGGCCAGTTTGATGAATAATTTATGAAGTCGAATATAAATTTTGAATTATAGACGAGTCATTAGGTATATTTTTAGTATGCTATATTTAAATAAAGAGGTTCCAATTAGTTTGTAGGTTTGAGTGGGTAAGTGTTGATTGTCTCTATAATTAACATATTACAAGAATAAAGTAGGAACTTGAGGCGGAGGTTTCATCTCCGTATACCAAATTTTATATTATCTTTACAAGGCTAAGTAGAGATACTTCTCTCTTCAAATAACCTTATACTATCAGCTGACACCTATATCCACTATGAAAGGTGCGAGCACAAGGTTTTGCAACGAACGCTGCGCTCATAATATAATTTCAGATTAAAATGAAAAAATAAAAAATAACCCCAGAAAGTCCGCTGTACATTTTTATTCTTAATTCTCTTAATTATATTTTATGTATTTTTGTTTTGTTTGTGGGATTAACTCCTACAGCATACATAGATACCATATTGCGGTTAAAATATCGCACAAGTTAAGGTAAATGATTATGATTGTTTTGTACTAATTGTAGGCAAAATAAACGATTTAGCAGTTGGTTAAACACCGCCTGTGAAACGAGAGGCCGCGGGTTCGATCCCCGCACCGACAAAAATGTTAGTGCCGCCCATTAATACTTCTTCTGGGTTTGGTGTTTGTGAGACCGAAAAGTCTCTCGTAGTTCTTGATACCCACGACACAAGACTCAATCTTAGTGTGGGGTCAGGACTATGTATGTGTCTGTAGGGTGTTATTTATTTATTATCTGTCTATGTTCTCCGGTAAATAGTCTGATAATATTGCCTTTAAATTTTCATAATCCCCACTTATTTGTTACAATAGAGCAGTATTTGTATTTATTTTTTATGTGGACGTTACCAGTTAAGCCTATTGCTTCGGTCACGCGACTATCGTATCTTTAGTTACAGTACAAGAGTCACAATGCCTCCCACGTGACTTCAAATTGAGCCGTACAATTTTCATTATGAGGTTAATAAAAATTCAAACATCTTCATCCAGCAAAACAGGCGCGGCGTAAAGTTTAATAAAGGGACTTCTATATGAGGGAATTAAACATTCCATCAGCTCATATGTGTCACATTGTTGGGTTTGAGCCTCCCCCTTATTTGAAGGGGCTTTGTGTTTTTATAAGAAAAGCCTTACGGTGTTTGGTTTAGACTATAGTAAAAATCTGCCAGATTCATTGAGATACTACTGCTTTCAAGTACATATAAAATACTATTTTTTGAATATGCGTTAAGATCTTTGCGTCCGAAAAAACTTAGAGCGCAGTATGAGGCATCTACATGTTTGGTAAACGTTCTCGGTCAATACAAGACAATGAAGACAAAAAGTATAGATTATGTTGTAAGATGAAGCCTGGGTACTTAAAATAAATAGCCTGAGTAAACTGAGATTAAAAGTAATTTATTAACCAAGCCAATTTTTAAGCCGTTACCTTTTTATAATGGCAGGCTTTGTGCTTTACATCACCCAGTCTTGTACTTAAATATAGAAAATATTTTATTTTAATCCTTAAGGATAATTTAAGTTAGGAAAATAGCACGCAGCTTCACTTCTACTTTCTGTATTATTCCTCCTCTCTCTTTTTTATCTTGTATTGTAAATTAGTTATTACACCGACAGAGTTAAATATTCTGTTATTTTTCTCCTCAAAAACATAAAAGATCTTTCTGTCTCGTCCTAAATCCAATCAGTGTATTGCTACAGTGCGATCAGCCCACCATTTGTCTGCTTTGTAGTGCATCCGGGCTGTTTGCAAAGATTTGCATAGATGGGTTTCATGCCATGCTAAGGAAAAGTTGTGCGTCTGTCTTGCATAGACTACGTACCAGCTCCAACAGCATCCTGAGAGAACTGTGTCATAGGTGAGACTGCTCCATGTTGGAGTACTGGACACAGAAGCTTAAGTCTGTTGCTAAGTGCGCAGTGCTCTAGCATACCGGTCCAGATTTAAAACAATAGTTTTTTCTCATTAAATATATTGTGCGGACTAAGACTATGGGTTTTTTTGTCTGCAATAAAGAATTTTTATTTATTTTCATTTATTTTACACTTTGCTGTCTTATTATCTCTTTATACAGTTATTTTTATTGCGTACAAGAAATAAATGAGAGATAAAATAAACCAATATACAGGGTATATCAAGACTGCTACCGAAAACGAAGCTGGGTGGTAGTGTAAACGACTTCAGACACAATGCAACAGAAAATGTTGGAAAAAAAGCGACAATTTTTGTTTTTGGTATTTTTTTATATTGTCGTATTTGGGTGGTAAATACATTTTTTCGTAAAATAATAGTGTTTACCCTTTAATTTATTATAATTCTAAGGTATAAAAGAGTTTAAATTATTATTTTAGCAAAAACTATGGACTTACCACCCAAAAATGACGATATTTAAAAAATGATAAAAAAAAATTGTCGCGTTTCTTAGCAAAATTTTTAGTTGCATTGTGTTTGTAGTCACTAAAACTACCACCCGGCTTCATTTTCGGTAGCAGTCTTGAGATACCCGGTATAGGATTGGCTTTACAGGAAATTGTGCTGAATATACCCAGTCTGTTACTACCTCTGACCCGCACAATACCTGTTTACATAGGCACAGCAGTACCAGGGTATACCCACTTCCCAGTGGGCGTGTTTGTTACAACCAACTGCACCATGTGGACTCGTCTAAACAGAATTATGTAAATAAATGCAATCTGGCCGCTGCGACGGACCGCGGCCGACGCTCGGGCATAACAATGTATGCTAATCAAAAGATAGCTTGTGCATGATTTAAATGGGAAACTGCAGTGTTTCAGTTGGGCTGTGAATGGGTTTTTAGGTTTGATATTTTGGTTCCAAAATTATATATAGCTTGGCATAAAAAGTGTTTTTGATGAGGGCGATAAGATTGAATTTGATATGATTATGGCAACCTTCGGGTTGTCATAGTACCAAAAACATTTTCCATCGTAGTGCATCGACCACAGAACAGATATCGACACTACGATGGAGAATGTTTAGATACTTGTTACTTTTATTTAACAAAAACAGTACGAATATTTATAGAAATACCTACGTATTAAATTATTCAATAAACACAAAGACATAGTTAAGTTATAAATGAAGCTCTTTGAACCCTTCATTCAATTTAGTATTATCAGTGTTGACAGCAATTTGCTGTGGGATCTGTGATACACGCTTTGTAGAATAAAACCATAAAACGTTAACTGGTTATTTATAAATATTTAATATTGTACTCGGGAAAATATAAATCCAAGCAATAGCTTTTTAGAATTGGAACTGATGAAATAAATTAAAGGGATAAAAATAATTGATGTAAGCGACTAGCGAGTGTGGTTATGACGTAAACAAGATGTTGAAAGTAAACACGCCAAATGTTAAATAAAGTGAAAAGGTTTTATGGTTTAGACGGGTCTAAAAAGAAGAAGGAAGAAACAGTAAATAAAAGTAACGAAACACGATAATAACTCTTTTTTCATACATAAGTTGTGAAGACATGTTAAGTCTCAATATGTTCAGTAGTTACTCTGGCTATGATGTTCTTCAATCCGAAACACAACAGTGCATTTACAATGTTGTTTAGCGGGAGAAACAGACACTATAGTGGTACCTACCCATGCGGGCCTCTCACATATCAGAGACCTACTACTAGTGAATTGTATAATTTAAAAAAGTGTTTGAGTATGTAAGATTAATTTCAACAGCGTTATTTATTTTTTAAGTAAAAGAAACCGTCTTATATAATCTCGGCATATTATTCTCCTGTCTTCTTCTAAATAAGCTATTATTTTTTACAAAATATTCCATTTCTAAATAATATTTTCTGGAGCAATATAAATTCAAACCCGCCAAAGTTGCCGCTAAACTTTATCACGCTTTACCCATTGCAACAGCTAGTATTTAAATAAGTGGCCGACTGCCAGTGTATTTCATTTTGAATTCAAAATTACAATATTCCCTGAAACACCAAGGTTACTGTGCTCGCTGTGTAACATAATATTTGGTCGAGAATGCAGAGGACAACGATATATTACTTACTGGAATTTTGGTGATTTTAGTTTGTTTTTATTACGTTGGTAGATGGTAGGGTAATAGCATGTTGTTGGAAGCTTCTTATATGAGTGTTTTAGTTAATATCATTTCTCTCTCTCTCTCTTTCTCTCTGTCTTCATTCGCAGGAAGGCCAATGCTGAACCTATGCCTCCCTTATGGATCGCAATATAAAACTGTTTTTTGTATTATTTTTTTTTCATGTGAAGTACGGAATTGGTTATTTCAAGGTTGTGAGCAAAATGTACAAATAGCTTAAAGTTCTTCTTTGACCCCGGCTCATAGAACGCTTTTAATGTCATATATTTACTGTGAATTATCGTAGTGAATTTAATTTCAGGATGTGTGTATAAAAATTTTATGGGTGCGATTTTAAGTCTTTCCTCGTCTCGGACAGTATTTTAAAATATCAGATTCAGTTGTTTGGCCCGCATTGAGCCAGCATCAATTCTATTAGGATGATTATAGCCTTTGTGGTTTCTCAATATTATCTTCTAACAAATTATGTATACCTATTATAATCTATGAACCTTTTTTTTGGGTATGAACATAGTATGAACCCAACATATCACAACATATCATGTATATCGACATTTATGTTGTCGAGTACTATTAACCTCAACATTGTAACCTAATCTTAGAGCGTACGTAAAAGTCAATAAACAAGTACATTAACCTAAAAAAAGCCTAGAAAAAAGTCTAGAATTTCAATACATGTTCACTTTGGCAACAAATTTTAGGCCCTTGTATTACTTATGTAACCGCTATCGGCTCCAGATCGATTTCACATAAAGAACTTGCCGATGACGTGCGCTAGCTTATACCAGATGCTTAAATACCTTCGGCTTACCTGCCTTTGGAATGGTGTTAACAGTTAATGTTGGTTTTTTTGTGTATGTAAATAGTTCTGTATCAGTCCATATATGTACGTCCCACTGCCAGGCACGGGTCTCCTCAACAATCGAAAGAACAATTGAGAGTGCGTACAAGTGGGTTGACGGACTTTACATACCACAAAAATTCTTATCAATCACTATGGAATGCAGGTCTCCTCACAATGTTTTCCTTCGCCGTTATAGTGCGTGGTGACTATCAATACACATATGATTCGAACCCACGACTACCGTGAATGTTGGTAGCCACGTCTGGTCCGTTTACCAACAGGCTACCACGCACTATATTATGTAAATAGTAATTTAAGTAACTCAGCAAAAGCCAAATTTCTCTAGTAGCCGCCTGTATGGGTTTTAAGCCCATGGTTTTTATACCCTTGGTTTGTCCGTCCGAGTTTTCTTGCGTTTGTCCAATATGAGACGTCCTATTTGGTCCTGCATGATGATAAATTCATTTCCTATTACATCTTGGTTTCGATACTCTGGGTGTAGTCCGTTTTATTTTTCGGTTTAATGGTCCACTATGAGGGTCCTAGGCCGAAATTTGGCCCGGCATGGTGATAAATTCCTCCTATTACACCTTGGGAAGTTTGAAGGGTGGTGGGTGTCACTATCAATACTGAGAAGAACTATCAGACTAGAACCAGACTAGACTAGACTAGAAACTAGAAGAAGGGAATACACTATATCTGTCTCTTCTCTCAGACGTGAACTTATCTGGTCGATTTAGACAGCAGTTTAAATTATAATATATTATGTTAAATCTTCCGTACACTGTTATAATGCATGATGCAACGACTCTTCTATAACATCATAATATAAAAACAGTAGTAGAGTAAATAAAATAATTGACTTCTTATATGGGAAAAACTTACCAAGACCAAAAATTTATTTCTTTTCAAATTTATGTGATGTTTTTGCCAACTGGTTAATGTTGATATTGACGTGTTTTCGGCTTTAACAGCAACGCAACCACGTAAATAACAATCAAGGTCGTCTGGCTCCCAACACCCTTTACACTTGGGCGCAACGCAAATATTTTTATGTCGAATTTAGACAGAGATAAATAGTTAATTTCAACAAGTTTGCACTATTAAAATGTTTGAGAATATTTTGAGGTAACTTAATAAATCATTAAAGATTTTCTAGTCAGAGAATGACTATATATTTTCAGCTCCATTCGTGCTTGAATATTTTGGTTACTCTTATATACCACGAACAGCACTGGAAACAGCGCAACACTGCTGAACACTGCTGGCAGCATACGCAAACATACCCAATAATACGTCAAGATATTTGTCCTCGTTTCATATCAATCCCGCGAAAGACGCGTAAATCTGAAAGGATGTTACAATCCATACAAAATTGAGTTACTTACAAAAGCTAAATAAATATGGTTAGTCCCTTAAGATGCGTTTGTTTATCCTTATTATCTGAATGAGTGCATGCAAAATGTCCTGGTGGCTGGTTACTGAACGTGTCAGCGCAATAAAACAGAATAGTTTAAAATGCGCTTTGTTTGGTGTTTAACTTGTTTGTATATTTTAATGTACCTACATTATTTTCTTTTTGGTAAGGATTAATCTAGCTGGCTGGTAATTTTTGCTGTTTGATTGTGAATATAAAATATATTTTTTGTGATTACTTCTTTATTGAATTGTTTCAATAATAGTATTAAGGTTAGCTAGCGGGTATTGGATAAAATAGATAAAGCATCAATCATATTATTTTGTTAGTGATAATTAATTTATGAATTGTTTATTTATCAAGAAGCTTAATAACTACAGATGTTTTAAATAAATAAATTTGAAAATAAAGTTTTGTAACAGGCTTACTTGTAAAAGTTTGAACATCATTCATTTTTATTACTTGGGAGATAATTTAAAGTATTAAGCTTGTGTTTTTTGAGTTAAGGCTCCGTGAATACATTGTTATTTGTTAAATTTTTCAGTAACTGAAACCCGAGCCATCTTTTTCATTTTAGTCCTGCTCATAAAAACAAGCTTATTTTAAGATTGAGAACGATCTAAGAATTCTAGTAATGGTGGAATTTACGCCTCATTTTAGATTCTTGAGACCCAGTTGTTGCATAAAGTAACTTCGAAGATAAGTTGAATTTTGACAATGTTAACGTCATAATTTGAGACAAGAGTTTGTGCAATTGGGCCTCAGTTATGCAAATCCTTACGCTATAACCACATTTCAAAAATTACATTTTAAACTTTACAGTTAGACTGGCTAAACATAAATACCTACTCACGAGCCCAATCTAATGCACGGCTCACCATCAGGCGAGTGACTAGCCTCGTCATTCTCGCTCAATAAAAAATAGCGACTACCACAATATTTTAAGTTATTTTTTCATATAGTTAAAAGCATGGAGTAAAATGGCTTGTACGCTCACATCTGTTTAATCTGTAGCATGTGCCCAAACTGAATGTTGACCGATAGATAGATTGGATGGGACTGGTAGTTTCATACCATATATTTTTTCAGATAATTGTGTTTATATCGTGTCTGTGTGGCATAGTTGTAATACGGTACAACTATAACACTGAAGTCTCGGATTAAATAAAAAACAAAATAATTTAAGTTTTATATAATTGCTGCTTTTAGAACGTTTGTGTCCTAACCTTTGTGTAAGATGGTGCAAAGCCATCACTGACCTCATAATTCAGGTCCGACCTCTGTGTATGTTAAAAATATGCCAACTTTTGGTAGATAACCGTGCGTGGCCGTTGAATACTGGATGCTATTTACCATTTTTAATAATAAAATATCTACGTTATTTTTAAAATATGTTCCTATCTTATAATACATTGACATTAGCTAATTTATATATGTTTAATATAAAAATAGAGGCAATGCAGTGTTCCCAAACCGCAGCTTTTTGTCGGCATGCTATTGACCACGGAAATTGCCTCTGTTCCGATCTTCCTGCTGACCACCGCTGCTTAATGTATTTTTAATGAACTTATCAATTATTCGCAGGATGCTGTGTTATGTAAAACGAAGGGGAGTTTAATAGAAACTTTATTAGGGTTGTTGTGGTTTGATGGGATGTAAATTATTGAATGTTTTTCCTACACATTTCAAAGGATTGATTTTTTTCGCAACAAAAGTGTATTTTGTGGACAAAAATAATCATATTTACTTTTTTTATTACAATTAATGGAGATAAGATGTTAAGTATCATTATGTCCAGTAGTTATATGTAGTATGAAAGACATTGTAGACAGAGGTCTACAATGTCTTTCAAGCCGGAACATAATAGTACATTTACACTGTTGCTTTGCGGGAAAAATAGATGTGTTTTTCACAAAATACACCGTATTTACTTGTGCATCTTGATACGTATATTTCTTCAATTGTGAAATGAACTGCATTGAAACTTAGTAGTTAAATGACCTATCAATTCTGGCTGTTGTGGTTCCAAAAGTACTAGTAGTTACTAATACCTACGACACAAGATTTATCGTAATATTGCTATAAAGTAAGGTTTGCGTGCGTGCCTGAAATGTAATAAAATATACATTATATTACCTAACAAGACACCAACAATACAATAAAACTAATGATAACAAGGCAAAAGCCGTGAAGATACGAGTACCTAGAAAAACAAAGAGGTTTAGTGTTTGACAAAAAACCCAATTTATTTCGGGATACTTTGTTTCGCAGATTAATCTGGCATCGGGCCTTTTCCAGGTAGTAAACACGAGCACTCCCTTTTTCAATTTGCTAAACAACAAGTTATATTTGCTAAGCCCGTGTACACGGCGTTGCGTAAATCTGCTCCCATTCTGAGCACGCACGAGCAAACTAAACTTTAAATCCTATTGTTCGAATACAGAACACATTCACATTCAGAAGTATAATATGCTATGAAATTGTAAACAAAGACTGTTTATACGTTGCATAGGTTTGATCTAATTAGCTTGTAGAGGTTAGAGTTATTAGAGGGTTTTAAAATCAATGTTACCTATTATGTGTAATGTGCGGCAGAAACTTTAATAACCGATTCTTTGTGTTGATTAATTCATTTTTTTCGACGAGGATGCTTTTCACCTGATGGTAACCGATACGACTGCTGATAAACAGTAGCAAAACCAAACAAGTCCTTGAAGTACAAAGCAATGCTTGACATTCCACTGCGCTCGCCAACCTGAGACATAAGATTTTAAGTCTCAATAAGTCCAGTAGCTACTCTGGTTACAATATCCTTCAAACCGAAACACAACAGTGTATCTATACTGCTGTGTGGCAGGAGAAATAGACACTGCGGTGGTACCTACACGGGTAGCCCTCTTTTCTGGACACAGCCGTGAGATTATTTATACATGATAATCATTTAATATGGGTCTTAAAAATCCTACACGAACTAACCAGTCTACAACGGCTTTACTTACTAAAAACAAACACACGTCAAAGGCCAAAGCAACGACGCGTCCTTCGAACAAATTTCACGTTGATTTGATTGAAAAATTCTAAGTAAAAATCAAATTGAAACTCACGCAAACCGTTTTGCATACTTGAAATTTAACGCGAGTCATGTCGAGCGTGTGCGGTATTCGCGGCATGTGCACAGCGTACGTTCCAGCGACCATAAAAATTGTGAAATTGAAATTATTGCAAAGCAAATGGATGGCAGAATTTTCACCGGATCTCCTGCATTTTATGCTTGGATAAGTCTTTAATCATTAAACGCTGTTTAAGATCGATGGGTACTTGTATTTTTCGATTTGAGATTGTCAGACTCTGTTGCTTATTGGCAATGCTAAGGACTGTGAGGAATAAGTTTATTTGTATCACATTTTTATATGTCGCCGCTTACTTCATATTATCTAATTTTAAAGTATTCCGGGCATTATCATATCTTTCAAAACAAGACACTTCACGTAATATAGTGTTTATCTCAAACTGGAAATTGCAACCGCGATCTTTCAATTTACAATTCAAACACTATTCTACAAAAATAAGGTCATTGCCAAAATAAATGGACGAATAAATATTTGTGTCATGATTAATACTTGTTTATTCTACGGTGGCATTCGCTCTTTGTTACAAATAAAAATTTCAAACTACATATCGAACTCAAATCTAGAAAGTTACAAATTCTCTGTGAAAGAATGGACACGTTGATAAATTTAGTGTACATCAGTAAGGCTTCTGGCCAGGGACGTTTGGGCCCGAGCCAAGTGTGTTTATTTAGTGGAACACTTCGTGTGTGTAATATACATCTCCGGTCCGTTTATTTACATGATAATTTGTCCAATTTCACCCTACGCCACCCTCACTTCACCTACATAGCCTCTCGGTGCTCCAGTATCTAAAAGTGTGGATTTCAGCCGCGCCCTATATACTTTCCTTTTACATTTTACATTAAGATAAAATAAACGTCTACGAATAATAAATTTCAGGCTATACAGCCTTATATAATTTTGCTTACGTTTTTTCACTGAAAGTAAAAGAGATTTAGGGCGGCGGCGCCTCCGTCGCCGTTGGGAATTCATTAAATAAAATCTATTTCTAAGACTTGTGTGATAACATAAACTTAAAAGGAATCATTGGAACTTGTTATATTTGTCCGTGTCTATTGGTGACACGTTACGTAAGTTCGATTTGTTTGGAATACCTTTGTCAGAAATGCTTTTGTGTTGGCTCTTTTGTTACCAAATATAATGTATCGCTTGTCGTAACGATATTCGAGTTTCGGATTGTATGTCTATACTAACTATCTATGTTAGCCTACGTACGACCCACTGTCCCCCAAATTATGCGAGAAGCTTGAGGCTAATCCACCACACTTGCTCAAGGCGAGTTGGCGGATGCTTGGAATTCATTAGTTTTACGGCCAATCTGATGGCAGAAATTTGAGGCAACGTTCAGGATTTTCTGACCCAATTTTAATGCCATTCTCAAATGGTATAAACTAGGACCGAAGCTTTAACAAACTCGAATCTTTTGCAAGCAAACATGTTCGCTTTGTTGAACCTAAAAATCATAGACATGCGTTTTAAAATCTGAGTTAGTAAAACCGCATAGGATTAAAACATATATCATTAAAAAAGCGAAACAAAAAACGAGCAAATACAATAACAAAATATCTTTAAGTTCTCTGCCAGTAATTTGATTGTATTGATTTTTCATCACGGTGTTCAGGCCGCGCAATTATATTTCCCTCAGAACAGCGGCCGCGAACTCCCAATCGATTTGCCTATACAGACATATTTGGAGCGTTGCCAAGTGTTATTGCATCGGATCCGGGTGGAATCGTGTGCCACGCTGACTGCAGACACGCTATAAAAACTATGTACGTAAGTGCCGTAAACATAGGCTCTATTGGAGTGAGCTTGGAAAAACTACTTTCGAAATTAACAGACAAAATAAAATAGAAATCCTAATCATCTGCCCACTTTTATGTAATTTAAGCGTGATGTTTGTAACGTATTGATCAAATGGATAATTTTTTACAGATATACATATATGTGCACAAACAAGCACGCAGCTTAGCTGATGTTAAGTCACCATCGCTTTACAGTACTTGAAATGGAGATAAAGAGGGAGTGGCGGGGATTTTTGAGTCTTAAAAGTTTCATACACGTTAAGAGTTTTCGTTCTTTTTGGCACAGAGTAGTTTTTAACGCCCGAGAATAAAAATCGCGGACCACAGTACTAATAAAAGAAGTAGAATTGTAGATGTTTTTTTTTGGAATAGAGAAGTTTTAACGCCCAAGAAATGAGAATCAAATCACGGACCACAGTACTGCTAAAGTAAATAAACTTGAATACAAAGTGTGTTCCAGAGATTCTCAATGCTTAGATATGTTGTGACGTCATTCAAACGCCCAATCGTAATTCTAGTAATGTATACATCCCTACGAGATGTAGCTATATATTTTATACAGATCATTGCGAAGTATTTCACTTACTTTTAAATAAAACAAAAATCACATAAATTAATTTGAGCCAGTCCTTTGTCTTTTTTGATAAATTTTATTTCAAAGGCAAACTTGAGCTATTGTAAAACAAATATGGATGAAATAATAAATTCGAAACGAATTTCGTATCGAGTAATGTTATTTTAGAGAATGTTTACATGCGTGCGTACAGCGTAGTATGTACATATGTTTGTAAATTATTTATCAATGAACATATTTGCAACACGGAGGTACATATGTGAATCTAAAATCAGTACAATTAATAAAAACACCCACATCACTGACAATATATTATTTTCATACTCAAAGCGAAGACAAAACAAAGTGTAAAAATATCACAAACAATTGTCCGTCTCCACTTTCTCAAGACAAAACACAAATACATTATCTTGAATCGTAAAAACACATTTGTCATAAACAGAGAAATAAGTTTTTTCGGCGATAACAACTCGGGTATTCGGTCATAACCCGGCCCGAAAGTGCCGAAGCTTGATTAAACTTTGTGTAAGCAATTTTTAAGATTAATCTCGATTTCGCGTTTATTAAGGGGTCTTAAAGAATAAAGATTTGACAACAATAGGCGTTTCAAGTGGATCTCCAAATTGACACCATTTATCAAAGACTTAGCAGATTTTATAATGCCTTAACGTCTACATCAATTCAACGATATAGTTGTTATTCAAATTACTATAAGAGATGAATATGTGGAGAATATATTTTAATTTGATGTGACCTTTTCGTATTGTTGAACCCGCATTGCGCTAGTGCTTCTAAATGAGATTTTACTGCGCGGACTAACGCACTACGGGTGCTGAGAATTACATACATAGCAGTCATGCCTGTGTTCCATAGGGGCAGGTAGAGTGTATGAATTTTGACATCCAAATCGATTTTCAAGCGTTCTCGTTCGTTCATGATTACCTATTTAAGATTTTCGTCAATGACAATACTAAACATAAAAAAAAGCAACATACAGTCGAATTGAGAACCTCCTCCTTTTTTTGAAGTCGGTTAAAAAGAGCAAACTTTTGTATCAAATAGCGAATCTGTTTCCTTCACAACACCCATAATTACCACCCAATACAAACAGCTATACGTCTCTAAGGCCCTAGGGCGAAACATCGAGAAAAACATTACAATAGTATCCAATCGTAAACAAACATCATCCTAACTGTTATGTTACCAAGTATTGTCTCTTGGATATTAGGCACTATGTGAGACTTCTTGATATCATAATAATATTATTAATACCTATACATACATACATAAACTCACGCCTTTTTCCCAGAAGGGGTAGGCAGAGGTGCCAGAGCACCCACATTTCGCCAGTATGTTCCGTCCCACAATGTGATAGGTGGCGAGCCTATCGCCATATCGGGCACAAATTCTTGACTTTGGGCTGATAATGAATAGAAAAATCCAATATCACTTTGCCCAACCCGGAATTCGAACCCGAGACCTCAGCTTTGTGACCGTACCGTAGTACAACTACGCCACCGAAGCAGTCGGCAGCAGTGGAGGCAATATTATTAATACCTATAGCATATTATATTAATTACCACACTAGGCATAATATTTATAGGTTGAAAAGTTTATAATTTATCATAAAAGTGGCTGCCATTTCCTTGTCAGATGAAGGTAAAAAGGGTTTGCCGACCTTCAGAGCTTTGTATTTCGGTTCGCAATCATTAATAATAATTTTACATTTATCAATACTTACGCAATTGACAGTTTTATATTTATTACCTACTTTGAATATTTTGATTTATATTATTATCTCTGGTGGTTTCAAACGGTATTTTTTAGACGTAATATATTTGTTTTGCTTGTGAAACATCTTTTAGTATTATTTTATAAACTCTTGGATACTTGTATCTTCTGCTATTGAGTTGGGTTTGGAATAAGTATGGGCTGCGCAAACTTAACTCGGTTTTACGAGGTTTACAAACCTTGTAATTCTTGAGGAGAATTCGCGAGTACTTTATGGTGAAACCTGGGATTCTTATCTGGGCCGTTCAAACCGCTACCAACTAGACTTTCATTTACTTACCCATAGATTTTACTAGCAAGCGCCAAGGAACAACACATGAATGTTAAAAAGTAAATTTTCGTACGAACAAATATTTTAATTTTCCATTCATAATGTGTGGAATCAGGCTGCTAGTCAGCTGTTTCAAGGTTTCAATAAAACAAGCGATACAAAAGGGCTATCGTGGTGTGATAGCGAGTGTGTTGGCGCGCCGCCAGAATCCGGACTAGATGAAGTCGTTATACAATATAAAGGAAAACTACGTGGTCATTTACTTGAGTGCTGAATGTGCACTAACATTTGAAGTGAAAATTTTTGCTGCTTGTAAAATTGTGGTGATATTAAACATGTAATGGTGATGATTACTGAAGATACTGTAGTTGGTGGTAAGATTTTTGCCCGGATCTGTATCTGTATCGGCCTATATACGTACCACTACAGAGCATGGGCCTACTCTATAATCGAAAGTAGGATTGAGAAGGGTAGCCTAGTGTGGGTAGGTGGACTTTTACAGACCATAGAAATTCTTCTGAATCGCTACGCCCGGATGGCATCCCCCATACACGATTGTGGAAAATCCATAATTTGTGAAGCGTTTCTTGGTCTGTCTGTTTCATTTTGAGCAGAGAGGCATAATGTCAATGTTCTTCCAATGGGTCTATGGAAATTCTTGTGTGGAAACCTATGTTGAAGATGAAACTCATATGGGTAAACATGCTGTTTGCCTGATTTTGAGCGATACGACCGCTCATGAACAATAGTGAAATTCCATTGCGCTCGCCATCCTGAGACATAAAATGTTAAGTCTTAATATGTCCAGTAGTTACTCTGGCTACAATGTCCTTTTAACTGAAACACGACAGTGCATTTACACTGCTATTTGGTGGGAGAAATAGACATTGCGGTGGTACTTTCCCAGGCGACTTCTCAAATACAAAAGATCTACTACCAGTATAATTATAATCCTCGTTTTCCTTGTGAAATAAACATGGCGCAAACCTTAATAAACCGTATATATCCGACATTCCTCTTAAAGATACCGAAGGTGTATTGTCTGGCGGTAGCTTGAAGGTACAAGCAAAAAGAGCCAATTAGGCGATTATCTCCACACCATTAATGATGCAGCCACCAGCGTGTCATGGGTCATTTATTATATGCGGAAGTTGCAGGGGTCTTAATTAAAGGGAGGTGAATGCATGAATTGACATGAAAGAGGGGTTGTTTTCCTGCCATCTGAAAAAGTTCATGGTGTGTTCTCGTATGCTTAACTCGTGTGACAAATGTCCCCCTAAGAAATAATTCTTTACTGGTTGCTTGAATTAATTTCAATACACACAAACAAAGACTTCTTGTTGAGTGTACATTACACCTTAATAAAATAATTAAACATTTGCAAACGTTCCTTATTTCTACGTAACAGATACTGTAAATTAAAACAACAACTTTGTGTTATTTGAAACCTTTTAACAAAATGCTTTAACATTTACAATAGTAACATTTCGTTCCAGGCATTAATTAATTTCCGCACAACGTACATTTTGCGAGTCAATTTGAATCACAAAATGGAGTCATTATATGAAATATATTCTATTATATTAATTAATAGCAAAGTCCTAAACTAACATTTACTTCAGTGGCTGGCGGAATAATGAGTCTTTGTGTGTATGTATAATAATTCACTAGAGAGACATCCTATGTTTGGATCAGCCGTAAAATTCTACTTGAAGTCTAAGCCCACGTGATTAAGACTGTTTATAATGTTGGTAATCTCAATGTTAGTATTGGTAATACTAACATTGGTTTTTAGATGAAATATAGGTATATATTAGATATAAAACCAAGGAATTATAGGGAGCTTGAGGCCTCTTCTTTATTTTTGTTTCTTAACTAACGTGGATATCATGTAACATAGACTCAAGTTAAAATCATGTTCTATAATATGGATAAACATTTATTATATAAGAAATAATCTATATTTCAAGAATTAACAAAGGTTTAACACAGTTTTAAGCCATTTTTCTAATAATCTTTCAATAGTGCACAGAAAAAGCTAGTAGGTGTCATGGCGTCCGTTATAACGTCACCACTAGGTAAACATGTCATTGTGTCTATGCGCAGCGAAGAAAGTTAACGAAATTAAAACTAAAACATTAAAAAAAGTTAAAGGGAAAGTGAAAAAAGTGTTTTCTTTCACCAATAAAATTGTATTAAATAATAAAAGATAAAAATTAATGGCTGTTATATGGTTTATGAAGACGACTTCACGCTAGGATTGCCAGATAGTAACTTATCAAATCCGGGACAATTCTAGGACAACAATGTCGGGTCGTGGCCATAGTAGAAAATATACATACATACCTAAACTCACGCCTGTTTCCCAAAAGGGGTAGGCAGAGGTGTCTTAGTAAGTAACCAGGACACCCATATTTTGCCGTATATATTCCGTCCCACAATAGGTGGCGAGCCTATTGCCATATCGGGCACAAATTCCTGACTCCGGGCTGATAATGAATAGAAAAAGGCATTCGGCGGGCCTCTCTCTCGTTCGGTGACTCATCGTAACGTTACCGGGCGTTACACTTTTTCATAAGTGACTCCCAGCCGCAACCTAATTTAAGACGTTGTCACGTCAAAAATCCAATTTCACTTAAAATATAGATAAAAATATAGTATTTTTTTAGAACCCGGGACAATAAGCTCTAATTACTGGACACGGGACAAGAGGCAAATTTCCGGGACAATCCCGGAAATCCCGGCCGTCTGGCAAGCCTACTTCACGCCGACTATCAGTGAGGTTTTAAATTCGCTTTAATATTCATTAAAAACTTTCATTCAAAGTATACGTGTGTGTTATTCATCAAATTAACTTACAAAAATAACTTGAAAGAAGCAGTCACAGCTTGAAGCAAAGAAACTCCTTACAATGTTGTGTATGGAGTGAATCTTTGGCACAATGCCAAACGTTACGGCCTCATTGCAATGACTTAGCAGTACAGGAAACACATGCATGTACTACTGAAGTTAAAGTTTTAATTAAGTAAAAAGGAGGTCTGTGTTGAATAAAATAATCGACTTAGCAACACTGGAGTACTTTAAAAAGCAAGAACATTTGCCGCTTTGTAAGACTGTTCATAAAAGTAAAGTACAAGTATGTTAAAGATGTACCATATTTATTTATTTTATTTATGTTTCGTATACAATATTGTATAAAGGTGGATCTAATGCCTGAGGCATTCTCTGCCAGTATACGTTTGGTTAGTGCAGAGATAAAACAAAGTAGGCGCATAAATTAACAAAATATTAATATGATAAATTATGTGATGGGCATATTACACATGTGAACATAAAAACTAAACTTGGTAACGACGGCTATAGTTCCAATACATTCCCGAACGTATTTCTACGCACCCTTCTCCCAAGGTATCGGGAACCAGCGCGCTTACTGCCATCTTGCGTTTATCCAGATCGTGTAGGCTGACCGCGAATCGCGCGCATCAGCCCTTTGTTTGCTTAGTTTTTTTTAAATTGCGTTTAGTGACGAGATGATCATACCGTTCGCCTGATGGTAAGCGATACGACTGCTCATGAACAGTAGCCAAACCAAACAACTCGTTAAATTACAAAGTAATGTTTGGTATTCCACTGCGCTCTCCATCCATAAGACGTTAATTCTTAATATGTCCAGTAGTTACTCTAGCTACAATGTCCTTCCAACCGAAACACATCAGTGCATTTACACTACTGTTGGCGTGAGAAATAGACATTGCGGTGGTACCAACCCAGGCAGCTTCTCACATTTGAGGGACCTATCACCAGTAAAAATAGTTGTAACCGTTACGCGTATTAAACCTTTTATGCTTGTAAAGAACCATACCATTTATGCACGCCCTGTGATCCTCAAAAACAAGCTGAACGAGCAAAAGTACGTCTACACCTTTGAATGATGTCATTCTGCAATGGTATTTTCTAACGACAAAAAGTACACAAGGTTCTTTGCCCCGTTAATACGGAAATATATCGAGGTTTATGTGTTTTTCGTAAAGGGAGCTAGGCAGTACTATCAAGTACGTTCAAATATTATTAGCTCTGGCATAAAAAATACGTAACGTAATATGGCTACCTGCACTAAACTGGAATTATAAAAATAAAAAAGCCTTTGTTTTCTTAATCTCCAAGTAGTGTCAGAAATAAGGTAGGGGTTAAATAATAGAAAAGAAATATATGCAATATTTAAATTAAGGCCCCTTACGGGTATAGGCCTCCTCAAATTTGTTCCAATATTTTCTGTCCTTGGCTGTAATCATCCAATTTTCACCTGCTATCTCTTTGACAAAGTCTGTCCATCTTTTCTTTGGACGACCTCTCAGTCTCTTTCCATTAGGTCCTGACCAGGATGTAACCTTTCTCGTCCATCTTCCGTCTGACATCCTGGCTATATGTCCAGCCCATTGCCATTTAAGGCGCATCGTATGATATAGTCCAGAGCATTAGTTTTCTTTTGTATATTTTCGTTTCTTTGTTTGTCTTTTAGTCTGAAAACTTAAAACTGTTTGAAACTGAAATAATACTCAGATAATAATTCTACACATGATGGAGATAGATCAATTTGACCAATGAATTATTGTTGCAAGAAATCGGTCGCTGGCAAGTTTATTGTAAAATTATATAATCCGCGGGTAAATACGTACGTCTACAAAGTGGAGAGGCGACCTAACTAAGGCTGTAGGAAGCAACTGAATGCAAGCCAGTTCGCACATGTCTTTAGTCTAGGCGTCTTTTGTCCACCAGTGCACTTTCTGTGACGTAAGAGAAATAGACAGAGAGAGAGAGAGAGAAAGAGAGAGAGAGAGAGAGAAAAAGAGAGAGAGAGAGACTATTGTTTTGAAATACGTCAAATTAGATAGCCTCATCAAAAAATAAAATTTAAAATATTCTGGTAATTATGTGAATTACCCGTTCATCAATTATGTATGGGTAATTCACGTTGTCATGAAACCTATAAATCTACTAAAGCCTACGTATAATTATATTGACCTTTGACATAAGCTAATCACGCTAATTTCCGTACTAATTCCACTCCGCGGTTTAGTCGTAGTTTGACATTTCGCTTGACGTCAATTGATCTGCGTCACGACGTATCATCAGTATAATTATTATAATTATTGTCGTGGTTTAGCAAATTTAGACTTCGCTGTAGTTATAATACTACATAATGCCGTAAGACTATTGTAGTGTACTGACTACAGATGGTATATTTTGTATTCTCTCACCTTGTCTCTAGTGACCATATAATTGTCGATAAATATATTTTAATAAGTACAAATTATGATGAAATAAAAGATTACTGTCCGGTATTGTTCGGTCAGATAGGCTGTATGACGAGACACCCTATCTTCACATCTTTTAATTTAGTTCATTATAAAGTTGGCAATACCCCTATCATATTATTCAAATGTAGAAGGCATTTACGCAACAGTAGTCAGATAATATCTAATAAGTAAATCGCTTACTAGTTTGTCCGAGGTTTTTCAATGAAAAATAACAATTTTACTTCAAGAGAAGTATTACGTTAAACGTGTATAAAAATAAGGATTTTATTACTCGTTCAGTTCAAAGCATTTCTAAGTTTGAGGTAAAACTGTCAGTTTAAACTGAACGTATGTATCCTGGCTACTTACTAAGTTGCATCTTAGTCTTTGTAATGCTAGTTTGTGTAAGTAGTTCTCTTCATGCCATTACGTTTAGTTTGGTCCTCTCAGTGTAAAAAAATGTATTATCAAGAGTTTTTTTTAATAATACAATGTTCTTTTTTTATCCCACCTGACATTTTCTAATTGCTTTAGGTGTCGCAAGTGACTTGTATTTTTTAATTAACTAAGAATTTCTTTTACCTAACTGGCGAATAGAATAAGATAAAACATAAAATTATAAGAATCTTCAATTGGCTTAATATGTTTTTGGATGGATGATTTCTTTGAAATAATTTTCGCAGAAAAATGATTTCTAAAACCAAATCAAATATTATCTTTTTTATTACAGATTTATGCCTCGTATGGGTGCCTAATTTGTGAATATTTTCAATTTAGCATTTCAGGTGTTGGAATACGAAGCACATTAATACAGCAGGTGGAAGTATATCAACGTCTACAGGAATTGAAAGGTCGGAGATTGTAATAAAAGGCTTCAATGCGGGGAACTGACGAAAATATGATTCGAGTCAAGAAATCCACTTATTACCACTTTATTGAATTTCCTGACATTTCACCTTGCCGGGAAACTTCTAGGGTAAAATCTTTTCCTCCCTCGTAACGATATTATTCACATAAAAAAGGTTTTCGTAGAAAATTTACTTAACACAAAAGCATCCAATCTTAGAGTATTTATAATATAGAGGGAGCGCTGTCATACATTTGCTTCTTCAGAAACGTAGATATTTTCTTGTTCGTAATGTAGGCGGCGCTCATATATTGGTGAAAATTTAAATATTATTTAACACATTGCTATAAATCCCTTTGATAACCAAATGTATATTTAGCTATTATCCTTTGAAACGAGTTTGAGTAGAATGAAATAGTCCTAAACTACTTATTTTTATTTATTTTTGCCATGTAAATCGTGCATGTTCGACAACCTATCAAACAGTCAATAGAAGGGCAGAAAAAGGTGGCTCAGCACCGCCATTATTATTTACGATTTTGAAGTACCAGCGCTCCCTATATTATAAATACTCTAACCATCCAATATAGGATATTTTAGCTACCATTATACATGCTGGGTTTCAGCGGCTTTTCCGAATCCGCACTTATTTGTTTGACGGTTAAGAAAGTTAATAAAAATTAATAGACGCGGGAACAAAGACGTTGATAATTAAAAATTCTGCGTGTCTATAAGAGCTTTTTTAAAAGTTAAATTGACCTTATAAAAATATCTTTTGTTTGAGGGAAATTACCGCTTCGCTTACCAAGTGGATCCGCTTCCATCAACACAAAAAGGGAAACCTTTCGTTACCTACTCGGTTTTTTTTTTCATTGTTTCAAAAGTATTATTTCCTCATTTATTTGCGTTTTAAATGTTGAAACGAATTCTGTTTTCGAAATTTGTTTGGATGTTGTTTTCGGATCGGTATTGAATTTGCGAAATTAATCGAGACGCTATTTTTATTAAAACTATTGGTGATGTACAGTATGACGAAGTATGAAGCGAAAATGGTGGTTTGTAGAGAGGTTTACTGACGAAAACCGCTCTTATCAATAGGTCATTTATGATCATAGAATATTTTGATGTTTGTTGATAGCAAACTAAATTATAGGCGTACTAGCGACCCGACCCAGCTTCGCCCGGATGCAGATAGATTTCTCTACGATGGTATGTATGTATAATGCACATACACCTTCCTCTTGAATCACTCTATCTATTAAAGAAAACCGCATCAAAATCCGTTGCGTAGTTTTAAAGAAATAAGCATACAAAGAGACATAGGGACAGAGAAAGGGACTTTGTTTTATACTATGTAGTGATTATTTGAATTTGTGCTGAATCGAAGTTGTCAATCTATACGTGGGTAGATGTAAATTTGCTTGTGTTCAAACACAGTTATTTTTGCACAGGCGTGGTTTATAATAGGCGTGAAAGTTTACTACATATTTCACAATACTTACGAGATTTCCATCAGCTATAGTGTCTCTTATAGTCAGTGATGAAATCTGCTTGTGAAAACTTCCTGTGTATTTTTCTCAGCTCATGTGTGTGTGTGGTGTACATTACAGAAGAGTAATTACGATTTATGGGACTGCTTAGTTCGTAAACAAGTGTACTGCCAAGTCGAAGGTTAGAATGTTGTGCACAAACATTCGGATTTTCAAATTTACACGTGTATTCGTCTCTCAATGTATTAATAGTGAGTGGTAAACATCTCGAGACATCTCAAGTATTTCGCAGGTATGTACAACCATGACAACTAAGCGAAAAAATTATTTATACTCAGTTAACCAAAATTTTTATTATTGCTATGTATGGCATGACGAGCCATAAGATGTTGATGTCTCAAAATGTCCAGTAGTTACCCTGGTTACGATGTCCTTCAATCTAGACTCTAACAGTGCATTTACACTGCTGTTTGGTGAGAGAAATTGACATTGGTACCTACCCCGGCGGCCTGTCTCATAATATGAGAGACCTACCAGTAAAACTGGTGATTGGTAAAAATGTTTAATGGATAGTAAAAATGGTTAATCGAATTATTAGCTTTTAAAATGCATATTATTAGAAGCAAACTCCGGGTAAACTTGATATTCATTTTCTTGTAAGAAGATTTTGATATACGGCCTTATAACAGTTTAAAAATTTACTTTAGTTACAAAAAAACATTCATGTATAAAGCTTAACTATCCAGTATAAAAGAAGGTAATAACGATTCATTATCTTAATGGAAATTAGCTTGTACCGACACAGCAAGAATGCAGGGATATCTAGGTCGAGATTACAGCACAAAGACATTTTCCTATGTTCTCGATTGCGGGACAAAAGGCAAGATAAATGAATTTCTGTGAGTGAAGTTCCAACGTTTTTATTCAATGGCACCCACCTGGTCTCTGACGTTTATACAATGTTATTTTATTTGTGTCTAAAGATAATACGGACCGCCGATAAGGAAAGATGGAAGACAAAAAGGCCCCACTTGAAAAGAAATGTAGGTCGGAGTACTTAGTAACCTAGTTTACAAAATGAAATCGTTAACGGTAGATATTTCGCCAACTCGTCTTACATAGATGTTTTTCTAGGAAATTTATGTTTTCAACTCTGTTGTACAATATTTTTCTCAAGGATTTATTTATGTTTATACCAGCGCTAAAATATTTTTAATGCTTAAGAGATTGTAAAGGATAAAATGCTTAAGAAATATGATGACTATTTGAGGGGAAATTACTTTACTTAGTAAATTAAGAGGAAGTAACAGACTTTCGCGTTTGGTTGATAATCCTCTGTTTCTTTATTTCTTCTATTTTGAAAGGGCAATAATACATTTATATTTTTCCAGGCGTGAGTGATTAAGAGCGGCGATGATGCTGCATCAGGTAAGTGGATTTCTAATTTCTCTAATTATAAAAACATATTATGATCTCTATGGCTTAGTAGATGAGTATCCGCCTAAAAAGAAAAGGGAGTTCTTTCTCTGCATGTGTATTTGATGATCATAAATAATTCTGCGTAAGTCTTTGCATAATTAGCTTTATGCAAAAAACAAACAACAAACGGCAATAAAATATTTCACTAAGTCAATTTCTATCGTCTTTATCAAATTAGCGGAATGTAAGTTATTAGCGAATTATTTCCGACAAAGTGCCGCTGTTCATTATCACAACACCATCAACAAAGTTATAAGTTACGCTCCGTAGCAAACAAGCGAATCCCTAAGCTCGTAACTAAGGGGAAGTTGAAGGCGATGATTTTCAGCTGCTAGACCGTGATTTATTTGTTTACGCCCACAAAACGTTTCGTAATTTAAGTGGGACGAACTTGGTGGGGCGTAAAGCAAACTCTTAAAGGACATCCAATTAAAAACGAGAGACGCAAATTAATGAGTTCTTGGAGTTTAATGCGAGATTCCATTTTTTGGCCGATGCCTGCAACATACTGATAAAATTACACCTAACGTTTGCATTTCAGCCTTCTAAATTAATTATCATTGCTTTAGATATTACCAAGCCTATAAAGGGTTTAATTAAAAATCTTAAAACAATAAACTACCCGAAATTGTTTTGTGAAACTTAGAACATTTTGATGCCGAGAGCGGGCTTCGCCGGGTTAGCTTTTGTAAAGAGTTAAGCATTATATTTGTCTTAGAAAGTAGTGAAAGGAAATGTTGCTAAACTAATTTCATCCTGGTTACACAATATTTATTGTGAAACTTGGACAAATGTATTGAAAGAATATTTGTTGCCGAATCTAATTTCAAGATTTGGGTAGGATTGATCGGGTAATAAATAAAAATTATTTACGGTACAATAATATTATTGGTATTCAAAGCATGAAAACAGGGGACGTCTACGTAAAAGTACTCTTGTGTGACGGAAAAATATTTGTTTTCCATAAATGTTGATCACAAGCATATTGTATGCCGGTTGTTTATTTTGTAATGTTTACTTGTTATATCGCCAAAACCTAAGATAACATAATATATATACAAAGTAAAATAACACAGGCAAGTAAAATGTCTGACGCCCAATTACAAGGTGGACGGATGACCTGGCTAAGGTTGCAGGAAGTCGCTGGATGCAGACCGCTTCCAACAGGTCAATGTGGAGATCCTTGAGGGAGGCCTATGTTCAGCAGTGGACATTCTGTGGCTGACATGATGATGAAAATAACACACTGAACTAGAAATATACATGTATACATAGTTCAAAAATAGTGTAAGTATGTATATACTCAAAATGTTATTTTTTATCTTAACTTAACTTTTCATCTCTATCCGAATAACAAGAATTTATTCAAGCCATTATCAAAATAAATTAGATAATAGGTATTACAATCTGATCAACCATTATCAATTTTACACAACAGCAGACTAAAATTATCGATAAACAATGTCAAAAGGAATTCACGCCGGCGAGAATTCCAGTCATCCGCCGCTAGCGCCATCTCATGCTACTTGCTAGATATCGGCAAACGCGAACAGGCATTCAGCCTATTTGCCGGATTAATTTCTCCATAGTTAAATTATGATCTAATGTATGTAGTTAGTTTATATGAGTTTGTGTTTTAGTGCTGAAGATTTCGCAGCACATATTATTTATGTGACGTTCATGAAAAATCACCCACGGTTTATATTAAGGACTGATCAAATAGATCAATTTAATACTCGTAAAGAAAATATAAAAGGCGTGATAGGCAGGTGAAACAAATATATTCAATTAAACTGATGTTTTTCCACTTCTATTTGTATATATGAAAAAAAAATATAGTTTGTTACTTATTTACTCTTCTATGCTAAATTATTCCACACCTAGGTCGGGTCAGTACAGAATGAATTATATTCATGGTTCAAAATACTTGGATAAGAATTTATTAACCACAAACGTGATGAAATGTATAATTATCAGGATATTTTGCCTTATTTTTGATACGTACTTGATTTACCTTCATTGAATTTGAAAAAAATATAAACAAATAAACTGCCCTATCGGTTTGACCCAATACACGCTGCCACTTACACAATGAAAAGCCAGGCTGTAGTAAAACTAGTTGGTAACCTTTGTGAACTATTCTGATATGACATCTCAGTCGAATCCCGATGTACCGGCGCATAGTTACAAGAAGCTGCGGAACAGTCAACTGTTCCTAATTAGTGTGAACCCGCCGGTCCCTTGTTAACCTAGTTAGAAACGCCGGGGGCGCCGCTCAGAACACCCGCCGGTTTCTTTCAAATACTTTTTGATTTTAATGAATAGCTCGCCAAGTCATATTTTTCCGGCAACTTCGTGGAACACGCTTAATTATATTCGTAATGTGTGCATTTGCGAATGAGGAATTAGGTCCACGAATTAAGTTCGTTTTGGTTGGTGAAATTATTCGTACTTCAGAGAGTAAGTCGGTTGCAAGACGTCTTGTCAAGTGAACCAAATGATATTTTCATATTTTCGTGAATTATGCTTCGGATTCATATAACATCACTCTTGTTTGTTTGGGTTTAAAATGTACCCTGTGATTTTTTTCAGCAGTCAGCCTGTTACTATGTCTTTATAAACACATATATCCAATTATTTGGAACTAATAGTAATGAAACCCAGAAAACAAGTCTAACAAAGACAACCTATAAAATAAATTCTTAAGCTCCTCGCCTTATCTAAGGCATGTTTAGGATTCATAGCAACTTTAAGCTAGATAAAGCACCACTCTGTAGTGTTACTTAACTTGTAATATAAAATATCTGATCCAAGAAATCCATTCCTTGGATGTTCCATTTAATTATGAATCTAACCATAGTAATCCAAATGAAAACGTTCTCAAACCAAAATAAAAAATTCATGCAAAATTAAATGCGAAAAAAATGCTAATGGAATCAAGGAAACCTTTCGAGTGTGCGCCGAATTCGGGACTAATACAACATTTCTTATACGAGTTTCGCGAGCAAGTGAAATGAGCCGAAACTGTGTCGCAAATTTTTGTTGATAAATTTTACTGGGACGAAATAAATTAGATCGTTGCCGGGCCAGGGTTAAATATCCGAAAAGATTATGTCTCTACCTTGAAAAATACATTTATATTTTATTTGCTAACCTTTATTTTATTTTCAGGTAATATTTTTTGTGTTGAGTTATGAATGTTTATTTTGAGGTTGCGTGTGCGAGTTCTGTACATAATATAGTCATCTGTAATTTACGCCCAATGTACCTAGAGTGCTCACATAGGAGTGTTTTATGTACGTTGGAGAAAATAATTTATCTTTCCCCGGTGTTTGTGGACACAGGCCTTAGTAACAATTTGTAACGCTGTACTGAGTGTATTATCTAGCAAGGTAACTATGTACATACAACCGCCGTTTCGGTGTTCGTTTTTGCTATAAGCAATAAAATAATTTGACCCCAATCTATTTCCAATAATGTGTATAATAAATTGACTGACAAATAATGTCCGCTAGTTTTAATTTTTGTAACTAAGTCTTTTCGTAATACCTACTATACAAATAAACACAGACACAAAGAAATATTAGATGTATGGCTTTATTTAACCGGCTCCATTAATTCTGAATACTAACAAAATATATTATATAGGGAGCACATAACAAGCTACCACCAACCTGTTCTATTTACACCCGTCACGCCTTTAACATTACTCCCAAAAAATTTACTTATTACGACATTATTTAAATAAAAAACCTTCGGACGACAGGTACCCAAGTTTTATTACGCTCTAAAACTGTTGAAAGCATAAAATCCACCGGCTACATGAGAGTTTTAATATTATCTAAGCGTAGCTAACGTGAACTGAGTAACTTTTATAAGCCATTTAAATTCCGTTTTATATTTTGAAGCATTCTTATGACATTTTTAAAATAAGCATTCAGAGACTCGAGGTGTTGTAAAGAGCGAATAACATTTTTATTCCGTGTAAGTAAATATAAAACTGTTGGTAAACGAACCAGACGCGACTGCCAACATTTTCAATTTGGTCGCGGGTTCGAATCACAGGGCACACCTCTGCCTTGACATACTCATATGTATATTGATAGTCAATCATTACACACTTAAACGGCGAAAGAAAACATCGTTAGGAAAACCTGCTTATGCGATTTATAAGAATTCCTATGGCATGTAAATTTCGCCAACCCGCATTAGGCCAGCGTGGTCGACTATATTGAGGATGTCCGTGACCTGTTGTGGGAGTAAATGGGCCCATACAATACAGTAAGTAAATATAATGGATGTATAAAACCCAACAATCATACTCATAGCACAGACACAACAGAATATGATGTGTCTTGAACATGAGAATCACCGAGACTCTAACCAAATAATATACATGTTATATGAGTCACACGAATATTATTGGTGGTAGGTCTCTCATATGCGAGGGGCCGCCTGCGTAGGTACTACCGCAGTGTCTCTTTCTCCCGCCAAACAGCAGTGTAAATGCACTTTTGTGTTCGGGTTTGAAGGACATTGTAGTCAGAGTAACTTCTAGATTTGCTAGATTGCTTTTGGTTTAAACTCATCTTTAACACAACTTCATTTCGACAAACTTGGCGTAGACATGGTGATCCTATCGGCAATTCAGCTTATATTAGAGTGACAGGGATGATCATGATCATGATTAGGGATGACCTTATACACTTAATTACAGTCACAGTACACTTCCTCCAACATTCATGCATTCACCCTTTTTCACAGAAGGAGTAGGTACAGATCCTAGCAAAACACCCACGTATCGCCCTGCGTATTCCGTCCCACGATGTGATAGGGCGCAAGCCTATCGACATATCGGGCACAAATTCCTGACTCCGGGCTGATATTGAACAAAAAAAATCCAATATAACTTTTTCTAACCTGGGATTCCAACCTGACACCTCAATTTTGCAATCATACCGCACTACAACTGCGCTACCAAGGCAATAGAACGTACTTATTCAAATATATCTTCTAAACTACACGAGAAAACAGATTCGTCTTAAATTCCGGCCAGTACGCGAGGCGTAGCCGCAAACACCTGAATACAAGTCGTTTTAACTCTCGAACACGCGAATACATAAATCGTTCAGACATCCACCGGTAATAGGAAACGCGAGATCCATTCCGCAATCCTTAACTTGTAGAACGATGTTCGCTGCGTGCTTGTGTCGAATACTTCGCAGGCGCACACGCAAAAACAGTACAGTGTACAGCGTACTACAACTATTTGACCTATTCAGCTATATTTGTTGGTGGGAGTTTAAGTTACGGGCGGATGGGTTGGGTCTAGGTTTTGATTGTAGGAACTTGATTTTGTTATATGGCGTCATTCGATCTTGAGGAAATAGTAATGTGTTTGGATGGATTGTTTATTCGGTATCAGCCGATATATGTCCCACTGTAAGGCAAGGACTTCATCTACAATCGAAAGTACGATTGAGAGTGGATAGGTCATATAGTCCACCACGCTGGCCTAGTGCGGGTTGGCGGATTGTTTATTGTTGTAATAGAAATCACAATATTAATGGTGGCGCTTTTTACAAGATCAAACGTATTACAGCTGTAGATACGAAACATTGCAAGGAATTCCTAAGTATACCCTGTTTCAACTGTCTTTCTCTTTTCTAATTTTAGAATTGACCTATGTGACTCCTTTCCAACTATTACAATAATATGGTTTACCAAATATAAAAAAGTGCAGTAAATTTCAGAATAACAGAAACCTCCTCCTGTTTTTGAAGTCGGTTCAAAACAAACGTAAGCCCAAAAAACGCGTGGTGCTACATTTTGCGCCGCGTAGAGTACGGGATGCGGACGCGAGCGGTGTAGGCGGCCGCTACATCGATCGCGACCCCTGACATTAAATGAAAGACAGCGCCCGTTCACGGTGAGGGACGAGTGTCGCTGTAAACCAACTTTATAACCAAACGTGTTGCTCGCAATCTCTTACCTGCACTTGATTACTGTGCTGTTTGATAAAGTTGAGATGTTGTAGACAAATCGTAGAATAGGTCATGTTATAAAACGGTCAAATGTTATAGGTGGTCAACTGAACGGTGGATACTGTTTTATATTTCATTAAATGGACAATTCTACGATCTTGTACCGACTTAGAGATAAATAATTACATAAGCTACTAATTACATATAGCTACCTTTGATTTATTGAAAAAACACATTTTAAATTAAAAGCTTTGTATTTATTTTTAGATACGAATAATCACCTACTAGTTAAGATACGCAGATTTGATTCATTAATTAAGATCACTTGTGTATCCATGGAATGGTAACAAATACCATTAGTGCCACTAACAATTCATCGAGTTTTTTTTACAGTTTATCAACCTAGGAATCGCATCCAGGACCTCATGTACATATTTAAATAATACTTCAAAAATACTCTTGTGATAGTTTTGGTATATCGGCATGTATAAAGATTTTCTCGCGGCAAAAGAGAATATGGGTTGAGTTTGAAAACAACCCTGACATTAAATGAATGACAGCGGCCCGGGGTGAAGGACAAGCCTACTGATTTCATTCCGCTCGGTGCAATTAGCGATAGTCAGCAACAAAAACAAAAGATTGCGTTAAATGCCTTTTAAGCTCATCATAGTATTGTTAATTAAAGAATGGGTATAGAGGGGTGAAAACTTAAGCAAGGATTGAATGGGCATTTTATATAGGGTTATTTACATATAAGTAAAGCCACATTATATTATACATTAAAAATAATACAGAAGAAACTTAATCTAATGCAATAATTCAGATATATATGATATTCCGGCCGAATGATAGGTCGAATATTTTTATGGAATAGGTAGTGTGGAAGTACTTTAAGAGATCACTTGTGCAAAATAACCAACATTGCCCATGAAGATACACAATAATAGACGAATATTTAACGGAAATAACGGTAGAAAAATTAAGTGGTCTCGCGCATGTTTTAATTTAAAATCATTTGCCCTCAACAAACATTTGTGTTTTGTTTTATGAACATGTTTACGCACAACAACATTCCTTATTTATGACTTTTATAGGAGAAAAACAAATTTAGCAAAGAAAGTAACTATCCCGTAACTGCTGTGAATGTCAAAAGAAATCAATAATTCACATACGGATATCCGTTTGAAATATTGCAATAGCAAAAAATTCCATTGGGATCCAATAAAAATAACAATCATTCAAGCAGCATATAAGATATGCGCGGGGTGGGTATTATCTGCCATTGGAGAGGAAGTTGCCATCCCTGGACGGAATATAGGCCACGCACACACGCACACACACAAACACATACACTCACATACAGAAACACGTTACTCCCGTCCGCACACACACAATCTGTTACCTGAATCGTAGGGACGAGCGTTTAAAACCGCGAATTCAATGTGCTAAACAGATTTCTTTGTATATACAATTTATTTATGAATTTGTAATGTTTTTTAGAGCATTTGAATAAGTTTTAATACAAATTTAAACCGGCAAGATTTTTTAGTTTTCTAAGATTTCAAAATGTTTTTAAGTTTGAATTTGATTTCATTTATCTTTATATTTACCAATGACATTGTTTTCAATAAATTGGATTAATTATGTGGGTACGTATACTCGGTACTTGAGATGGTTTATAGCTTTAGTACAGTATACTCGAGGACAGCCTATTGTGATTATTTTAAGACATCCGCATACTGATAAAATATGAAAATTAGGAAGGAAGTCAGGAAGTTAAAAAATATGAAAATTAAACCAAATCCGCGATGAAATCCGTCAAAATTGTTTTATTTCAATAGGGCAATTCAATTCAGTTCAATATACTGTTTTGTAACTTTATACCAATACGTATAATTAAATGACAACCAGCAATCTCTCAAATTGCTGTCTTAAACGAATAGGTCTCAAATAAATCTTTCTACGTGTGAATTAAAATTAACCACACTCTAAGGCTCAAAGGCTCTCAGTAACTATGTCAGCTGAACACCGCGAGAACTTCATACTTGATGACGTTTATATTTAGTTTAATGTCGCTTGCTCCACACAAGCGAATTAGGGCTGCAAGGGCGCAAATGAACCGATTCCTGACACTTACGCTTCGATCCACTTTAGATCGAAACCGTGAAGTTTTAAGGTCAATGGCCTTGTAATTTATTGAGTTGATGGAGTTTGGGAATTAGATAGATGCATGGATGGATTTGGATAAGTGTGTGGATAATGCTTACTGGCGGTTATTTTGGAGGAATTTTGGAATGATACGGATCGGCGATTATGTTTGAGAAACTGTGAAATTTTTATAGGTATACAATTTATTCGTTGAATGTAATGTTCAGTCCGGCGATAGGCGATAGGCTCGCCCCGTAACCCTTCGTGGGACGGAACATACAATGTCCTAGCACCCCTGCCTACCCATTTTGGGAAAGAGGCGTGAGTTTATGTATGTATGTATGCGATTTATGACATTTATGTATATAGCTTTTTAATTTCTGAAAGCATGACAGTACACCTGACATTCCATTCGAGTTTTGGGTGGTTATGACAGCGATTATGACTTGAGATAAAAAAAATAACTTACTTCTACGACGCAATTGCTTAAGATATTTGGTTGTAAAATGAGGGCTGTATGTTCCCGAGACTTTGACAAACGTTTGTCTAAACTCTAACCCGAAAGTTTGTTTGTTTCGAGTTCTCAACACCCAGGGACCGAAATTTGTATCTAAGTTCCTAATACCCACTACCCAAGACGTGTATTTTAATAATGTGATTTTGTATGTAGGATGTACATACAAACACAAGCGTCACGCCCGTATCCCACAGTGGTAGATAGAGACTATAGACGGCCACTTTACTCGATCCTGACATATTACTTTCGCTACATCCACTTTCATTAACTTCTTCATGCATTTTCGTCGATTCGGGGTACTTGTATTTATTTATTAGCAAACATTATACTTACCTGACCGATTTCGTAAACTACATAATAAAAAAATACTTTAGAAGATTTTTATGAATAAAGTGTTTTTTAGTTTTTTTTAACTATTATTTATTTTCTACTTTTTAGTAACATTTGACACTTGAAGAATACAATGTTAACGCCATCTAGCGATGAATAGTGCAAACATTCAATATTGACGTTATCACGCCATCTAGTGGTCAGTAGCAATGGTCATCAATTATAAAAATAATTAATCCTGGCGAATCTAATCAGGATAATCATATATTTCAATCGAATTATTGTATTGTCATCGGTCTTTGACAGGTGTGCAAAATTTGAATGAAATCTGTCCGTATAAAGTGGGTCGTAAAAAAAAATCGCGTCTTAAGGAGTCGGTTACAAACATACAAGTGAAGCTAATATAAAGCGTGTAAAAAAATAAGTTACTGATACTTTTTGAATATGTCCTTTCAAAGGAAGCTTGGGCGGTAATTAAAGTCGTGTCCCGAAAACATTTGGGCTCTTATGATGAACTCGATTAAGGGTGCTTCAAAGACCCTTGGGCGCTAGGAGGATTATATTCTTTGCATAAGAATTTATAGATTCGTAAGATCCGTACGAATTGATCTTGTATGAATTCCTTTACAAAGGATACTATGCTGAATACGATGTGTGTAAAACTAGATTGTATAAAACGAATACTACTAGTTTACGACTTACAAAACGATGTAACAATAGAATGATTAAATAGTAATTTCCTTATAAACATCAATTTACTAATCCCCTTACAATAGAATTATGCTACAATGTACATTAATCTTCCCTTAACCGATTAAAACTATTGCGGTACGGCCTTCGAAATTTACCTTAACCCGCAATCTTTCGCGACCTCGACATCGCAACCTTTACTGGGTCAATAGGTATTGAATCACATCTTCTTTCTCAGTTTTATTTTTCCAATGAATGGTGAGACCAGCACGCCATTCGTCTGATGGTAAGCGATACGACCCTCATAAACAGTAGGAAACCAAACAATACCATGAATTACAAAGCAAAGTTTGGCATTCTACAGCGCTCGCCAACCTGAGACATAAGATGTTAAGTCTCAATATGTCCAGTAGTTACTCTAGCTACAATGACTTAAAGCGGAATACAACAGTGCATTTACACTGCTATTTGGCGGGAAAAGTATAAATTGTGATGGTACCTACCCAAGCAGTCTCTCGCATATCAGAGACCTTCCCACCATCTAGCAATACCCATTCCTGTTTAAAATTTTAATTATTAATCGACAAAAAGGAAAAGACATTATCTGCAGTGTAATTAAATTAATAATGTGTAACGTTATTATTTATTTTGTCATGCGTACAGTTTCATCGTCTGATGCGGCGTGCATTGACGTCATTGCAGCTTTGGCATATGATTGTATAGATATTGAACTGGTTGTACTAAAGCATAAATTGCTGTTTACACTACGCAATAACATTGCGTAGTGTAAACAGCAAAGTGACGTAGGTAGAAATTGATCGAATCTTTGTTAGATTTTTTAGAGTAAAGGAGATTTTTGTCTTACTCTATTACGCCGCTTAGTATTAGGTATATTTTGTTAGATATTTCAGCGAGGTATTATTTCCGTACTGTTCATATTTTTTACGGTAACTTAGTGATAATAGATTTACTTAATAATTGAATATTTTCTCGTTATTTGAACTAGAATATTTTGTCCATATTACCTATTCCAGGTTTATTAATATACCTATACGGTTTTACGTACATTTCCCATTTAATACACATGAATACTATTATATAAGCTGCGACAACAAAATTTTGTAGACGAATCTATTGATGACATTTGTGTAAATGTCATCAATAGATTCGTCAACAAAATTCTGCGACGGAACACACGTCGCGTTAAAATCTACTTCTTTTCATTATAATATAAAATAAACAACACGAACTCAACTTTCTTTTAAATCGCCTGGTATCAGTGCGTCTCAATGTATGTAAACTACCACCCACATCTTATCCTAATTCACATCAGTAGTAGTATTACGAGAACGCGTACCAACAAAGCTGTTACCTACATATACTTAGATTTCGTAACTTTTAAAACCTATCTGCGTTAGCTCGTAATTGACTATCTTTTGTATACAATATATAATATATACTTTTGTTTGCTATTGATAGCTGTGAGCCACCAAAATAAAATAAACATATAACAAAGAATGTGACATTAGAATCTCGCATAAGCACCGCGAATAGTTCCCCACATACGTCTTTGACTTGCCCCTCATATTTATATTTACTTACGTAAACCGAAACTGGGTCCTTTCAGGCTTTGTGCGGATTGCGCAAAGTGCAAAGGTAAATGCAGCTCGGTGTATTTATAGCTTGCCCGGGCAGCCCGTACTACCGTCTCCGTACTCGATATCAAATCAATTTTTTTTTATTGCAATGAATAGTGAGACGAGCATGCTGTTCGCCTGATGTTAAGCGATACGGCTCATAAACAGTAGTAAAACCAAACAACACCTTGAATTACAAAGTAATGCTTGGCATTCCACTGCGCTCGCCATCCTGAGATATAAGATGTTAAATATCAATATGTCAACACATCTGTATGTCACATTCAACGCATTCTGAAGCATGGGCCTTTGTCTAAGGGTCTTTGAGATAATTAATTTTGGGCTTTGAGTTGTTCGAGATAGTAAAATAGTTGTTGAGGATTAGGTGCGGCTTTAATATTATTTTTATGATAAATTATGAAATGTTTATGCAAGTCATGAAACAATATTTGATGCATTCAAGTCAGAAGATAATGTTTTGCATCTATTGCAAGGTACTAACAAAGGGTTCATTATTAATCATCGTTTGTATATAAATATACATGAATGCGTTACAAATTAATGAACAGCTTTGACTACAGGGAAAAAAACATAGTTTAAAATTGTTGGCTACAGTTTTAACAAATTCCCTAATCCAAAACATACAAAATAATGACGTAGCTTAATTAAACTCTGCAGCATTCCTCACTTGAGTATTTAATTAAAACATTGTTAAAAATATATAAAAACCTATTTCCATCGCTAGTTCTATTTTAAATAATCCGTGAAAGGTCATGCTGTGCCCGGGGATGGCAATTTGCAGCCGCGTCCGCCATTCGTATCCCTGTTTTGAGCTATCTGTCTCACTCGATCGCTGCCCGGGAAAACCTAGATACCTAGGCCATTCGCAACCTGCGCGGCGAAACTCGAGCGTGCGATGTTCAACTTTATTGCGGAAATAATAACACTACGCGCAACTGAAAGGTTTTAGGTCTGTAACGCGTGTATGACCTGTTGCACTGTACGTTGTATTGGTATCAAATCAATATCATTTGTACGTGACCTACGCTCCACGCTGAATCGATTATGTCGTATTCGCTTAATTCCACCTATTGGATTGAAATCTAACATTCATTTACGGAACTGTATCGTTTGCGCTGTATTTTACTTCAGTTTCAATTTGCACAAACAAAATTTCAAATATAGCTCTTTGTTTTTTGTTAGAGATGTATTTACCTGAACGAAGAATTTTCAAACAATCACAAAGCAGACCTTTTTTATTATTAGGGAAGTTATTTTGTCTTCTCAAAAGCCACGGGGAATGAAATAAAGAGCAAGGCTAACTGAAGTGTTATTAAATAGCTTTGGATAAGGTATAGGGCACAAGGAATCAGAAGTACTTGAGGGATTGTATGAGATCGCGGGGGTAGCAACAAATATAGGAATACTTCCTTATTGTCGTTTGAAATGCCTTGTACTGTGGAGACAAAGAAATGCTTATTGCTTCGATATACGGTTTGCGAGTGAAGTATGTTACGTCAATTATCGTATTTCTATTAAATAGCTTTGGTAAACTAATTTACGTTTTGTAATTGGATTGTGGTTGCTATCAAATGCCTGATGAGTGCGTTTGATAATTTCGGTGATTAGGTTTGACCTAAACGTGGGTAATTATAGAGCAATGTAGTTTGTGTAAATGTTTTAAATTACTTACAGAGTAATTATAAACTTAATTACTAAAGGAGCATTAGATAAAAACTTTACTATCCAATACTTTCAGCAATATCTGATACTACTTAAAATATTAATGTTCTGAGTATAGTGTGCCTATATTTACTTCATCTGTAAATATTATGCTTGATGTAAAATCATAAGTCAAATCATTCTGCAAAATGCGTAGTATAAAAATTATCTGACAAGGTATATAAAAAGTGGTACCCAGTACCGTGTATGTTGAGAAATATTTTCAAGTTAAAAAAAATGATCAATTCTTGAAGAGTTGATCATAAATAGAAGAAAGATGTCTATGATAGTAAAGATTATTAACTCATAAGAGTAAAGTGATTAAGCAATTTTGCTTTGATATTGGAATACGAAAAACTATCTCCGAATTAATAACACGCACAACACACATTTCCATACTACATTCAGGGCTACAATTCTTGGGTAAATTAACATTTCAAATACCAATTCATTAATTCAACATCAATTACTCCTATACTCTTTAGTTTAGCCAAATATAAAAATTCCATATGTTATCCCGACCTATATACGTCACGCAGCGCCTATGCGCGCGCACCTCTGACGTACGTACATTCAACTTCTGAATAGAAGAAACTATTGGTACCTGTAACTTCGTATAATATCGAACCCGTTCATGCCTAATGGTCTCTTAGATTAACGCAAATATTATAAATTGATATAGAATTTTTTTTTACGGCTTTTATCGGGAATTTGGTTTAACTTTTAAATTTTTAAATATCCCTACGTTTCGGTTCCTTTATAGCCTCTTAAAGTGTGTGTGTAGTAAGCATGTTTCCTGATTTAGATCACCGGAGATGCTGTGACGTCTAAATGGTTTATATTTCTGGATCTTTTTCTACTTTTACGCGTTCTTTGTTCTTTGTGTAGATCGTTAAATTGCCATGAATATTTAATACAGGTTACACATCAAATATCGACAATGTAGTCTCGAAAACAAAGTTATATTTAACACAGGATCGGTAAGTAAATCAACGGGTAACTTGATGATACGTAACTCTGTATCTGTCTGTATGTATCAGCCCATACCTATAGGTTCTGCTGCAGGGCAAGGGTCTCCTCTACGATTAAGAAGGGTTGGGCCGTAAAGTCCACCACGCTGGTCTAGTGCGGGTTAGCGGACGTAATTACATGAATATAAATGTTCAAATCGGCTAAGATGTGTTGCGGATATTTTATTATTAGCTCACAAACATACACTTGTTGGGTGATCGAAAATAAAACCTTGTGTTAATTAACCAGACCGGTGATAACGTCACCGGTCTATATTCGTTTATTTATTAATAACTGCTATTACGACACGTTATAATTAACTGATTAACAATTTATCCGAGTATCTTCGACAACTTGTTACTTTTATAATAAACACGCGTATGCCAATGCTTCACTGCCGACTACTGGATTTTGAATGCCCTATCTATGGTCCGGAGGCGGTTTATATTGCAAACTGTCATGCTCCCACCCTTACTCTGACTGTGGGTAGTGAAATAGAATCACAACAGGGTTTCCTTTAATAAAATTACTTCTACAACTACCCGTAGATTCCTAAAGGCTGATTTACAACTATTTAACATATGGGCTTTACATAAGAACACCCCGACACACTCAATACTTTACAAACAGAAATTTCATAATAAAGGTTGTTGACATTTTCTATTATCGCGAACAAACAACGCATGAATTTGATATTAAAATCAAAAGTAACCGTAAAAGTAACATAAATTACTTGCCATTTCCCGTTGCTAAAACATCAACAAAACAAGATGCCAGTACAAAGGATAAGGAACTATCGCCAAGAATTCCCGCTTACTCGAGAATATTTTTGCGCATAGTATATTTCCTGACATACCCTTCCTTAGTAAATAGTACATACTTTTATAGATACCACGTGGCACGGAAAACTCAGTGTAACAAAAATATAAGCCGGTAGATTCACGCGGGAACTTTTACGACTCACATAAAGTTCCATCAGTTTGGGAGGCTGGATGAATACCCCACATGGTATAGTGAACTGTAAGCATTTCCTTCGAGTGTTTATTGTGAAGATCACTATAAAAAATGAGAGTTAATGTTACATTTTCGACTGTCGATTTTATTGTACACGTGTTTTGTGTTGGTAAGTTGGAGTTTTTTGACGCTTGGGATATTGGGTGAAAATATTTTGTTTCAATACTAAACTATAACAATCGTATCGGCTTAGTTGTTCTGTTTAGTATCTAGAAATATCAGACATTTTTTATTGGATTTCAGCTCTCTTTAATACCCAAAAAATCTACAGAGAAATACTGAAAGATTTCAATAGAACAGTAGAATAAAATTTGTATCATAAAAATACGTCATAACTCAGTAATAAAACCATCATTCTTGCTGAACGTAAAATTTACTAGGTTCATAAAATGTTATCCTTAATTGTAAAAAGTTTGACACCTGGCAATTTCACGGCAAGATACCAAAGTTTAAGCTTTGATTTGATTTATTTGCGACCAACTTAAGCTTTATATAAACTTAATAAATAAATTGTAATTTATGTCAAGTCTGGTGTTTACCTCGCACGATGTTGTACAATATAATTTTATTCTGAATGTTTGGTTTTGACGCAACGCGTTCGATTGAGGATTTGCTGGCACTTTGGTGTGTGTTCTGGGATAAATCTTAAAGTCCCATTTTATTATTGTTGTTTACATAGAATTCTTAATAAAATTCATATTACGAAAGAGAAGTTTTCTTTAATATGTTTACGTCTGACATTTTATGGTGCAGTGACTTTACTAATTAGAGCTACATTTATTATAAAGATTACTTACCTACTCATTTAACACACTGAAAGTTATAAGTTCTAAAAAAAAAAGCATTTCTTGTAGCATAGTCGTTATTAATGTTGGAGATAAGTGCTCCAAAATAAATTCAGAATTAAGAAGATTAAAATAACATTCCATCAACATCTCCGCACATTCCTATTTATATTTCAGATATGTATTACCTGATAACCTACAGTACATAAATGGCCGGCTATACATAATTTGTTGTTCACATCAAACCGCGATGCCACTCATGTGAAATTTATAGCCGATCCTTCGGGAAACTTTGAATTGTTTCGGTCCTGAAAATGTTTACGGTAGCGGCTGTCGTCCTGTTTGGGATAAAATGTAGAGAATTTTGCAAATTATTCTTAATTGTTTTTTCCAGTTTGGAGTCAGGAATTTGTACCCGATATGGCGATAGGCAACCCCCCTCTATCACAACATAGGACGGAACACACAAAGTAAAACGTGGGTGTCTTAGTAGAACCTCTGCCTGCGCTTTCTGGGAAAAAGGCGTGCGTTTAAGTATGGATGTTTTTCTTTTGTCATTTCTATGTCACTTACTGGCAATATATATTTTATGCCAGTAATTTATTACTTAGCCAAGGAAGTTTTTGACGTCAAAAATAGTTAAAGATTTTTTTTTGATGAAGTACTACTCGTATATGTACGAACTAAAATTACAAGTATAAAATATACACGGCGAATGTATGTGTGAAATGTGTATCGTGGTATGATATACCTACCTTTATGGAAGGATGTTGATGATTATTCTGTTTTATAACTAAATAACATGATTATGTTAATTTATTAAAATCTTTTATATAAACAAAGAAAACTGACATTAATATGTTAGCTCAATATTATTATTTTTACAACTAACACAAAATGTATTATTAAGGATACCGCAAAATATCCTCATTCAGATAAACCGCCCTTAACGTGTCCGGACGTCCCTCCCTGTGTTTATATTCAGTGAACGTAGCAATGAGTTAGTAAGCATATAATGTCATATTATAATGTCTCACAATTACACCAAACATCAGTGCTTCCGGTGATTTTAGAGCCTGTTTCATTGATTGACACAGTCTAATATCTAGATAGTCTGTAAGTTCAAGTTAAATAAAGCACAGAAGCATTAACCCAAACAACCACTTCTCAAAAGATTATTCTACGCCTCTGACTTCCCGTACCAAATCCCTCCTACCTAGAAATCAGAGATTAGCATAATTATTCGTTCCAATTTCATTGTCCATTACCCGTCGCCTGGATTACTTTCTGACAAATTGTTTTGTCACGAAGCCACGGCCTAGTAATGTATGGGTGAATAAAATATTTGATTGCCATTACTCGACATCCCGTCTAGACGTTGTCGTAGCTAATGTTTGCTAGTATTTTTTTTTCATGTCTAATATTGATGAAGATTGAAATGCTTGCTGTTATTGTAAGTATAGCGGTGATAAATGTATATAGTCAAAGTTTAGTATATATTGCCTCGTATATGTGATGTGAATCAGTTGTCCAAACAGATTTAGAACCAACAAGCATTGAAAGGCCCGGTGATTCCTCAATAAATATTGATAGCGCTGCGAAAAACATGCAATAATAACTTTACGAAATATATTTTCGAGATGCATGGTATTTATCTATTGTTTCTTGATATAATAAGTAGATATTGAGCGTTTTAAAGAACGTGTAGAAGAGCCAACAATGAAAAGGAATGAAATAAAATAAAGGTTTTGACTATAAATAATTAATAATTCTCAAGATAAAGATTGCTTCTATAAGTAAAACTGCTGAGTCGCTTACAACTCTCGTGCAACGATTTCAAAATAATTTCCCTTGTAAAAATATAATTTACAAATCTCAAATAAACTCATCAGATTACTTGCAGAGATTACCTAATTAACCTGTTATTATCATATACACGGTGTCTACAAATAAAAAAGACGTTTAACACGCGAGCAGGAAAAACATTTAATAAACGGAATTAATTATTCAAAAGCGTGAAAAAACACTAAACTCAATTTACAAGGGGTGCAAAATTTTGCGTACAGGATTATATCGTCTAATTTACATTTAACCAACCGCTTACATTATCAAGCCTTATAATGCCCTTTAATATTTACGAGCCAATTTCGTCTGACTAATGGCGTGTTGTTTTGTTGATAATTTTTAATTTATTGTGCAAATTAACGGCCACGAAAAGGCTGCGAAATTAAAGGTAAGGCCTTGGAGGATACTCGAGTCACGTACGGAAAGAGGTTTCTTTAAAGCGTTCTTCAAAGTTGGATATATTCATGGTAGCTGATGTTTTTTGGATATTATAAATATTTTTGCTAATCAAATAATAAAGATAAGTAGCTGTACTTTAACAAAACCAGTATACACTTAGTGATTGTATGCTTAAATTTTTGAACACTCATGTTTTGCAAAAGACTAACGCAAAGAAAAAACTTAAGCCAAAACTAAGAGATACTATATAAACATGCGATATACCTAAGTGAGATAAACGAAAACAATTTAAGTTTCCAAAGTCACTTCTAAAATGATTGTAATATATAAAAGACACAACAAACATTTGTGGTTTTAACAAAAGATTAGTTTCCAAAGTAATGTTTCAATAACTTAAAGCTGACCTCACGATAAAATTTTATTGAAATATAAATCGCATATACGGACAAATTGTTTTGGCAAGAAGTTGTTCTGCCACGAAGCGCGCCACTGCCAGGACCCATTATTACTTTGTTTCTTGGTCAATCGGTTTCACTTAACCGGATTTGAGGGTTTCAAAGGCAGTAGCCATACTCTAGAACTATTATTTTTGTAGAGGAGTATGTAATATAGTAGATCTCTTGATGGAAAGTGATCATCGCTACTCATAAAATCATGACAAGAAGGGAATTGCATGTGTATTGTTAGTCTAAAGAATCGGAAAATAGAATGTCGGTATTGTGGATGTTATGTACTATGGTGGTTATTTACCACCGAAAGAGTGTTTTTTCTTAATTGACGAGTGTATATAAACAAAAATAGAAACTGCTAGCGAATTTGTTGTTTGAATATATAATAATTTACTTATATTACATGTAGTAAATACGGAATAACGTCTACTAAGATTTATGTAACTATTAAAAGCTCCGTATTAATCCTGTATCCTTTCTAAAGATACTAGATACGAAAACATCCACAGGCTAGAAACATTTGGTCCTCGATAGTAAAATAATAAATCAAAGGAGGCCAGACGAAAACGTGACCGTTCATAGCCTACTTTCGGTAAAGCTATTTTGCAATGTAGGTTATGAATTGAAGTCTGCGATATTAGCCGCGAAAGGGTACTTGCGGCGTGAAACAATAAATAACATCTGCGCCTCGTGAATTCCTCTAAATGCCTCTAAAGTGGGAACAATTTATGTAGGTTCCAATTATTGATGTGGAAATTGGTTCGCTAAAATTAACTGGGAACAAATGGGCCATTGTAATTCTGCTTAATAGGTGACATTTCAACAAACCGAACATTTAGGAATCCTGCTGGGAATTAGTAATTGTGTATTGCGGAGCTAGGGTTGTCGGTGAGGAAATCTCGATTGAGATCACATAAATTTCCGAAGTGGGAGCCTTCGGGCTTGGAAATTTCTAGAAGTATAAGTTTGTAGACGAAGTTATGAGCATCCGTGGTAGGTGGAAAGTACTTACAGGAGTATACACGTGGTTTGAAGCTAATGAGCATGGAAGTTTCTGATATGACCTATATAACGCACTGTGTGATTTGAATTTTCGGTTCAAGAGCTAATAACTCGAACTCGTTGAACTTCCGATGTTAGTTGTTGACCTATAAATTTTAAGCGTTATAAAAAAGCTATCGGGTTATGTGGTGCATATTTGTACCTGTATAAGATAGATTAACAAAGGAGAGAGAGGAGAAAATAAACGAATAAGGTACTATAAATTACTTTGATATGTTCAAGAACTTATAGATAACCCTACTTATCGAAACTACAAAGGAATTTCTCCTAAATATGCTCTCGTGTATTTTCTCATTAAATGAGCTCTTAACACAAATTATTTTATATAAAAAGTAATATTAAACGGCTATTTCGCAAATTATTAAATCTGTTAGCCAAAACGGACCAATTACGCAACCGTCGCGTGTTTTACAAAAATAATAATGATACCAATTCATAATTTTCGTGCTTTAATATGGCTTATTAAAATCTAAAGGTCTAATATCTCCTGAAGTAAGCCGGTGAATAACTTTTACCTTCTACCCTCATTATGCATGTAAATAATATTTTAAAACTTTTTCACAGCTTGTAATTTCGCCGGTTCTTACTTGGCGCGTAAAATTGTAACGTGGATAATATTTATTAAGTTTTATGCGAGTTTTTATGATGATGTAACTTCAGTACAATGAGTTATGATTTTAGGTGCTGGTTATATGGCTTCTAAAGATTTGATCTCCAGTCGGGCAAAGTAATTTTCTTAGAGTTTAAGGATTCATTTGTAAATTAAGGATATTCACTGGCGTGGATTTATATTGTTTACTGCACAAAATATCTTTTGGCCTAGTGTTCGTTAGTTAGTTGGCAAATAATTATGATTGGTCCATACCGTAGCGTCTAGGCATATGTTATTTGATGAAAAACATATTTTAAACGCTTATAAGTGTTTATAAAATAAATTTGTGTAGCAATTAACAAATACCTACCGTTGGATCAAAGGAAATTTATGCTTACTATTATATGGTTTGGTTTGCCAAAATAGCTTAATATTAGAATCCTATATGTGTTGAGCTAACCCTTATTTTATTATTACTAATGTTATAAAGGTGAAAGTTTGTGAGTATGGATGGATGGTTAGATGTTTGGATGCATAGATATATGGATGTTTGTTGCTCTTTCACGCTAAACGGCTCAACCAACATGTTTTGTGCCTGACATGGCGATAGGCTCGTTATTGGGCAACATATAAGGCGGAATGTGGGTGTCCTGGTGACACTTCTGTATACCCCTACTGGTAAAAAAGACCAGATGGAAATAAATTGAGGAAATATATTTAAAACACGACTATTCACTATAACCTACATTGTGAAATTAAGGCTATAAGTCCTGAAACGGTTATCTGGATCATACTTCCCCGACAATGTCGGAGTTGATATGACGAAGACAGTAGTCAAGATAAATGATAAATCTACACGATTTTGGATGATAACCACTTGTATTAAGGTTGACATTCGACTGCAGGGTGAATATAATGGCTGTATTACAATCTGTTTGACTGTAAAAGGAATTTATGACGATGATTTTGGCTTTGGAAATATTGTAAATGGCACTTTATGTCTGGATTCAGTAGGCAGCGTAAGTAATTGTGTTTCCAGTTAATTATTTCCGCTGTCGTTTCCAAATGTAATTACAGATGAAATTCTGAATAATGTGATGTATTCCGAGTTCATTGTGTGCTGTGCGTTGATTTAATTTTGCATTAATTAAGAAGCGAGCTTTGTATATTGTCCAAGGTATAAAGGTCAAAAGGCAATCAAACATTAGCTGAGTAAAATTCAAGGTTATATTGAGCTATTTTTAAACGTTATAGGGAGATAATAAGTAGGTGTTATGCAACTTTTTTTCGCAAACTTTGCGTGCGACAAGTCTCGGTAAACTGATATTGTTTTGAAACGCAGTTAAATGTTGGTACCACGCTGCCACTAGTTCTGTGATCACTGGGTCAGTTCGAAGTGCTATTATTGAAGATTTTTTTCACTATACTGTATAAACTATTCAGTATTAAGATTATTTTTAGATTTGTGACTAAGAATTTCGAATATAGCAAAAATCGTTGACTATATGTCTATTTCCTCTGCATTTAAAGAACAGCAACGCCTCTAAATATATTTGGATATTAAATATGTTTATCGAATATTGTAGTTAAATACAACCAAGTAAAGCGTTTATTTACTCGTACTTGCTAGTCTTTTATATATATAAACAAAAAACTCAAAATAAAAAGGCCAGTCCGGTTTGAAGGACATCGTAGTCAGAGTAACTAGTACTAGAATTATTGAGACTTAACACTTATGTTTCGGATAGAAACCAGTGGAAAGCTAAGCATTGCTTTGTAATTCATGGTGTTGTTTGGTTTTGCTACTGTCCATGAGCGGTCGTATCGCGTACCATCAGGCGAATCGCATGATCGTCTCGTCATACATTGCTAAAAACCAAAACCTCATAATCTTTCCTATTTGCCCTCGACATCTAAATAATGAATACTGAAAACAAAAATGAGTACGTTATACATTACCGGCAAGGTGCCGTTAGTATTTGTCAAGTTGTAAAACAAGAGGAAGCGCAGATGACGTGCGTGTTGAAACAGCTGAGTTAAACACGGAATACTTTTACACGGTTAAAAGTTTCCATGCGATAGAAGTTACAGAGTACTTGCACGGGATTTTAAATAATGAGTATTGTTAACTTTATTTGCGTAAAAGGAAATTTGCTTAGAGGTAATAATTATAAAAGTAAGGGTTGTAGTATTGAAAAGAGCTCCATTTGTTTGTTTAATTAATTCATTGTACATAAAAATACTGCCTAACTCTAGTTCAATTAGTTTTAAAATAATCTGATCTAATCTGGGAATGATTACAATGTAGTCTGTCTCGGGTCTCGGGTTCGAACTTCGGGTCGGGCATAGTGATATTGGATTTTTCACCTCTATCACTATCACATCCTAGGATGGAAGTCATAGTTAAAAACGTGGGTGTCCTGGCACTTCTGCCTACTCCTTCTGTGAAAAAAGACGTGATGTTTATTTACATTTGTATATAAATGATCTGGGAGATTTTACGCAGTATTTTTCAGTGGTTCGGGATAGTTCATGTGACACTAGAAATACGCTTTGATCTGAGTGCAGTAACTACTGTTACCGATATCCAAATCTTATAGTTTTACCTGACTTTGGCAACTGAGGAGGATTCTAAATATAAATATTTTAAATATATAAAAAATTACACCACATAAATATATTTTCGAGTTACTATAGGCAACACCATAAAACAATATTTTTTTTATAAATAATTTTGTTTACAACAAACAAAGAACAGATAGATACACAGCCACCAAGACATCATCACATAAAAAAAAAATACTTCAACTCACGGCCAATTTGCGCTGAAGATATTTACTTGTTCGATTCACTTGATTGAGTATTTTTAAGGGTAAACGAGGATGGATCTGGGTCAAGGCGGGTACAGTCCCGGCCAACTTAAATAACGCCCAAGTGGAGAGATTTAGGTCGCTTTCCGATTTTTAAGCCGGTTTTGTATTTTTGTAAAATGACATTGAATAGGATAGTGTCCTCATTTTTTATTGTTGTTTAGATCGAAAGGGTACGTTATACATAACCATAATCAGGAAGATTTTTAAATCGTTGAGTAATAAGCAAGTTATGAATATTAAATTTGGTGGTAGGACCTGGGTAGGTACCACCGCAATGTCTATTTCTCCCGCCAAACTATAATTTAAATGCACTGATGTGTGTCGGATTGAAGGACATTATAGGCATCGTAACAACTGTACATATTGAAACTTAACATCTTATGTCTCAGGATGGCGAGCGTAGTGGAATGTCAAGTATTGCTTTGGAATTCTAGGTGTTGTTTGGTTTTGCCACTGTTTACAAGCGTTCGTACGCTTGCCATCAGAGCAACGGCATGCACGTTTCGCCATTCACTGCAATAATAAAAAAAGGAGTAATAGAAAAACATGCAACATGCACGACGTGACATTATACTCCATAAGATGCGTGCGTGCGAAAAAAAAAAACGAGTGTTCCCACTGCACTACTAAAAATTCTAACATCTCAGACATTTTACAACAAATTTTGATACTGTTATCTAATTCGTGTTTTTTGTAAGCGTTATTTTATAAGGATCATTAAATGATGCCCGAAATAAAACCTTGGACACATCCCTATTGAAAGGGGAATATGGCTAAATCAAATAACAGTGATACAATACAAAACGAATACCATTTTTTGTCTCTAAAAGAAAATAATCTTACGCACGATCGGCGTGGAATAATAATAGTGTCGACTACTTCACATTGTATTTTTTTATTGAAAAGAAAAAATATATATCTAGGTTGCAATTATCAAATCTAGAAAAATGTATGTTTTGGTAATAAATACACGTGGGCAAATAAAATAATGATTGGTTTAATAATCTTCGGTATATAACCGTCTTCTTTAACTGACTCAAATTAGTCACCATCTGTCCTTAACATCTTCCATCGTCTTCTATTCAGTTTTCTGACTCTTTTCTTCTTAATTATTTCTATTCGTCATCTCTTTTCCACAACACGTTCCATATCAGTCATTCGTCTAACGTTTTATTCTACATACATTTGTTCAAAACATTTAAATCCTACATACATGAAGCCACGTAGGTAAAAGACGTATTTCCCAAAATACAATCAATCAGATCCTATTTTTTGCAGTCCGTATCCTCATTAAACCGATTCATTACATAATATTATATGTATAAACCTGATTGCCTCGGTGGCGTAGTTGTGCTGCGGTACGGTTACAAAGCTTAGGTATCGAGTTCGAATCTCGGGTTTGCCACCTATTGCAAAATGTAGGTGTCCTGGCACCTCTGCCTACCTCTTCTGGGAAAAAGGCGTGAGTTTATGTATGTATGTAAACAGAATAACTAAGCCGATACGATTGTTATAGGTTAGTATTGAAACAAAATATTCTATGTATGTATATTTGTATGTATATTTATAAACATTAGGTTACATTTTACACAATGCTACGTATAAAATGATTCTGAACAAGTATTTTAACTTTTAAGATACAAATTACAGGGACAAAGTACTTATATACGCATAGTCAACCACTTATGAAGGATCAAAGGCCTTCCAAACATCCTGTAAGTCCCGACACATGGGAAGTTTGCCTTAAGGAATTGCTTTGCGAGTTTCCCAGATAGTAAGCTCGCATACAGCCCGATTCATAAAGATGGCTTACTAAATAAAACTCATTGTGCAATGTAGGGCTGGTTGGCAGATTTGTGTTTAATGAAGATAAATATATTTGAAATAATTCATGCAAAATACTAGCAGTATATTAAAGTATGCATAGCACTAAAAGCACAAACTCAGAATAATAAAAATATACACCTAACAGTCACATACACTGTCCTGACATCATATTAAGATCGGGTCTTTTTCGGTCTCACAAACACTCAGACTCGAAACAAATGCTTGAGGTTCACACAACTATTTATCTCGATCTGCTGCGCCACGGAGGCTGTCCTAACAAATTTCCATCAACTTAATAAATACATTTCTATCAATAAATTGTCATTATGATATTTCAAATAAATTTTAAATTAAACCAACACAGAGAAATCTTTGATTAAATTGATTTCAAGAAATGTTTGAAGTAATTTTATTTATGGCTTGTAAGGCTGCAAATCCTCTTTAAAGTCATTAAATTAAAAACTGATGGAAGAAAAACTAAATTCTACGAGAAAATACTTTACTTTTTCTGATGTCTGTTCCAATTTTTAAGATTGAATAACCATCATTTTTATTACCTAGTCAATAAAGAAGCATATATTTTAGTGACTCTAGTTTTCTAATTAAAACCAACATCTCTTACTTTTTTGTAAACTTGATCATTTTTTTTAAGTTTTTGAACAAAACCTCTCTGACGTAAAATATTATAAACAATTAAATGATAATGAAATATTTAAAATTAATATTCGTTTACCGCGCAGAGATAAATGGCTTTAAAATATCAACATTATCAAACATTGACATTACATTATCCCTTGACAATTAATTAGCCTGGATCGTTAATTTATTTCACTTAATTACTTAAAGTGTATTTGAATAACTTAATTAAGAACGCATAAATAATTTTATTTATCGAAGTTTTAATTACAAATTAATTTATGTATTTGAATTTTGACTTAAAATTTATTTGCATATGCCTCTAAATTGAAAAAGTTTTGAGTGTGATCGCAGTTGCTTATTGTTCATGTTATGATTCTAAAATCTCTTACTACACTTTGGTTTTAAACACCAACAATACAATATAATTCGTCATTAAATCCTTAAGCTTTGAAGTAAGATAGTTGATAATAAAATAATTGAGTGATAAGAAAAGTAGAGTTTATTAGGCCTCCAAAAACGTCATCTTCCGAATTTAGCTATTATTCAGATTTTTTTATTCCACTGAATGGCGAGAAAAGCGTGTCGTGCACCTGATGGTAAGCGATACGACTGCTCATAAACAGTAGCAAAACCAAACAACACCTTGGATTTCAAAGCAATGTTTGGCATTCCACATATGAGAGACCACCAAATACTCGTGAGGCTAGCTATAGGTGTATTTAAGGACAAGAAGACTAACAGTAGGCATGCCATTTAAGAAAAAAAAGCCTTCTTTGCGGAGTCACAAAGCCTTTTTACACAATAGCTAACAATGTAGAATTATAACAATGTTGTTTCAGTGACAGCCCTACCACCAAGTTTCGTAATAACAGTTAACACTGAACAAAAGTGGAACAGCTGAAAGTTTTCTCAATGCGAATGCTTCAGTTAAATTGTCTCATTCAAATCTTGGGACAGATTCTGTTGTTTTTGTTGCGCGGCCTCTTTAGACAATATTGCCTCTTATTGTGATCTAGTATCTATTGTACTAGGGGATGTGCATATTGGGAGATTCCAGCTACGATGTAAGGCAGTCTGTATTGCTGGATTTTTTCGGCTCATGGTGCACCCGGAAAATTGAGATTTTTTACTTCGTTCAATATTTACTTCTTTCAGTTAGGATAACACTGACTATCAGATCAAAGTCTAGGGCTTCATACTGCTTCAGATATCATGCTGAGGGATCCTATCACCAAGCTAAGGGCCAATTCTACTCCTGGGCATCATTACGGGTTTTCTCAATTCCTAACACTCACTCAAAGTCCTAGTGCTTGAACAAGGAATCAACCTCAAAATTCCAGATTAGACAGCCTATATATGCTGCCACTAGACCAAAAAGTCGTCACTAAGTTATAATCCTAGCATCAGTTAATACGATAGTTTTCTATTAGAGCCTAGTCAAGCCAATCAGATAAAGTTTTTCCATTTGTATCTTAGCCTACTTCGTGTAGCCGTAACATAAGATCTCGAATTTCACAAAGTACATTATCTTGGAAAGTACAATTACTAAGTTACTTTACGATCGATATTGAAACACGGTTGGAACATCGTGCATGATGTTAATTTGATATTATTATATACTAGCTGTACCCGCGACTTCGTCCTCGTGGAATTTAATAAAAACTATATTTTTCTAAAATAAAAGATTTTTTCTAAAATAAATGTAGCCTAAGTTACTCCTTATTATATCAGCTACCTGAGAATAAAAGTCCCGTCAAATTCGGTCCAGCCATTTCAGAAATTAGCCGGAACAAACAGACAGACAGACAGACAGACAAAAAAATTCTAAGGTCATTTTCGTTATAGGTATCGTGTATATAACGATATGTAGTTGGACATTTTTTTATTTTTACTTTACAAACAGACACTTCAATTTTATTTATATGTATAGATTAGCTTTGTAATAAGTTATTGTAACGCTGGGGTTTTTGACAGGCGTTGGTAATATTCTATCTTGCTCGTCTAGTACTGGTTTGTGAACATGCCTTCGACATTCTTAGGGAGAACTGTGAAGTATAAGTGTTTTCTCATAATATGCATTCAAGCGACCAACAGTACACAAGAATATGGACCAGACTTGAAAAAATAGTGCTATGTCTTTCAGGTTTGAAATAATAGCCTCCGGATTGATAGTCTAACCCTCGCTCACTGAACTTTTTTTTTTATTGCAATGAATAGCGAGACGAGCATGCCGTTCACCTGGTGGTAAACGATACGACAGCTCATAAACAGTAGCAAAACCAAACAAAACCTTGAATTACAAAGCAATGCTTGGCATTCCACTGCGCTCGCCATCCTGAGACATAAGATGTTAAGTCTCAATATGTCCAGTAGTTACTCTGGCTACAATGCCCTTCAATCCGAAACACAACAGTGCATTTACACTGCTGTTTGATGGGAGAAATAGACACTGCGGTGGTACCCACAAACCTACCTACCTTACCTGACCTACCTTTGCATTTAATTTACAAATAAATATTTTATTTCAAAAACATTTTTTCTAACTCGATTAATTTACAAGTTGCGCAACGGAATATATTTTAGCATGCTCTTCCGTGTAACCCCAAATGGAAAGCCGTCGAGCAACAACAAAACACATATAACTTTTCATTTCGCACGCAGCTGTTATTTATGAAACCGTACATTCCCAAAATGATCCGAACTGGGCCAAGGATTAAATGACGAATGTCTAAAAGTTATTTTATTTGCAACATTTCGTGTGTTTTACGATTACGGGAGGGTTTTGCGAACGAAACTGGGCTAATTTTGTCACAATCACTGCTTTTAGTTGTATGATTTTTGTAATTTACATTTCTGATATTGAAGATAATTATGCTAGATACTTATTTATAGTCGAATAAATATTGATTAAATTGCCCCATTGTAGGCACACTGGGTAAGAGCAGTTAGTTTGAGGTGGTAAAATAGATTACATACAAGGAAACGTACATTAACCTAAAAAAAGAACAGCAACTTTTTTATTTGAAAAATAAGATCTTATCTTTGATAAATATAATTAAGTATGTTTGAATCACAGTAATGAAGTACCACATAAATAAAAACAATTTGCCTGCTTATCCCTACGTGTAGCAGGCGTGATGCTATTAACATCAGATGTTTTATTACCCTTAATGTGATCAGTTTTAACGATGCACACAATCACCCCCCGGGGTTGATTTAGGCAACTTTTAATAGACGTCTGTTACTTTATATCCAGTTAAATTATTATCTACGATTATAAACCTCGCAGGGCATAAAACTTTTACTTTTATTATTGTTTTATATTTCAACTTTTGTATATCAAAATTACTTTGTCTTCAAAGTGATATTCATAAATTGTCAAAAAAATATTTTGTGTGCTTTTTTACCATTGAGACGTAAAGAGTAAATGTTATATTATGATCCCGGCATTAGAGTTAAGTGCTGTTAAATTAGTATCATACGATTTAATTCGATTCTTTGGTCAGATAGATCACTGTTATAATTTCAAATCTAAATGTGACTACTTAAATAAGTTAGTTCAGCAATTTTTATGCACGCAGGAATAGGTAATCTACCGCCGAATAAAAACCGATTGTAAATGACAATGAAATGTCGGCACCTATGAAATATATACCTTACTGCATTTCCACTAGAATTGATTTGGGTAACAATTATTAATAGTATTGAAGTACTGAATGAAACTGAATTTGTGCCCGATATGGCGATAGGCTCGCCACCTATCACATTGTGGGACGGAACATACAAGGCGAAATGTGGGTGCCCTGGCACCTCTGCCTACCCCATCTAGGAAAAAGGCGTGAGTTTATGTATGTATGTATTGAAGTACTGAAATAAAACTATTATTTACGGATTTTATCGTGGATTTGGTTTAATTTTTCAGTCCGCCAGTCAGTCAGTTCTCCCCGTGACCACGAAAACTGTAAAATAATCGAAATAACAGGAAGTAAAAAAATTTTAAAATTAAACTAAATCCGTGATAAATCCGTAAATTATAGTTTTATTTCACATGTGTAACATGCGCGTAAATCGTAAGAAGCGTAAAGAAAGGTATTAAAGTAGTAGGTACGTAATGATAACCATATTTTATTTGAATCGTAAACTTGTTAAATTTAAGACCAGAAGTAATCGCCATTATGTCGTATGGCATGACCAAACGCGGATAAAGTGGATCGCGCATAAAGGACATGCGTAGTAATTTCCTAAAATATTCAGATCATCTAAAATCTATAGGAGCGTAGAAAAATTCAAAAGTAAATATAAAATTAAAAAAAATAAATTTTCCACACATTGTTTGAAACATATTTTCATCAAATAAACAATGAGTATTCATACTCGTAATCAAATAGTTTTAAATATGCGTTATTCTAGCCAAACAACAATGTAAATGTACTGTTGTATTTCCGTTTGAAGAATATTGTAGCCAGAGTAACTCTTCACATATTGAAACTTAACATCTTATGTCTCAAGATGGCGGGAATTCCTTTGTAATTGAGCTCATTATACGCAGCATACTGCACGAACGAAAACATAAAGTTTAATAATGTAACGTAAATTATACATTTTCCAGAGATCAATTTGTTCCGAAACGATATTCGAAGTAGCAAAATGAATTCATTCCCTCTCTTGGAATCTGATTTAAATCAAACTACTCAAAAATAATTTGAAACCTTTTTGTGGCTTAACGTGAATTGAAACATACCAGAAATTCGATAGATATAAAATTATTATGAAAATATTAGTAAATATAAAGTCAAAATAATGTTCAGTTTACTCACTTATTTTAGTTGAGGCTCTGGAACAAATTTTAATGAAAATCCCACCATTTATGTTCAAAAATAACAAGAAAAATCCCTCATCCCATTTAGAACAAGCATACCAAAGTAACAAAGAAGTTGTCTTTAAAACAGATTATATTCAAACTAATCTCACGGAATCTAACACCACTCAAGCATTACAAAACGGTCCCCCTTATCAGTACCTTCAGATATCAAAGTCCACAAATCCCTCGTAACTTTGAAATAAGCTGGCCTTGAAAGGCTAAGTTGGTACTCAGGTGCTCGCCGCAACTCAACTTTGCTCCCACGAGTATTCTAATGCTACTTAAGTTGTTGGGGGCCTTAGAAATAGCTTGACGGTTCGTAACATTAATGCTATACAAAGTGCATCTAAAGGTTTCGTGTTTATGCGGTATTTTGGTTTTGTTACAAAGGCTAGGTTTACTAAAAATAAATTATTTAGTGGTTTTTGAAAATGATTAAAATAGTCTGAGAAGAACAACAACCGTTAATACTTAAACTTCTTTTATTAAACGACTTGATAGAAAAGAGGAGGTTCTCAATTGAATGTTTTTTTAAGTTTATTAGCTCATAAGTTAGTACTGGGTGATCCGATTTCGATTATTCTTTTTAACACAAGTTAATATAGGTCCTACATGCTTAGCACTTTGTAGCCCGCCTTCAATATATTAAATATTATGATTCATTGTTGGCAAGTCAAGTGAATAAATAATCAACCTTTGACATGGGTCATTTTTCTTTGTTAATTTTCAGTGATATTTTTTGACATCGTTTTTATTTTTTACTAGCTGTCGGGCCCGGCTTCGCCCGGGTGCAGATAGTTTTTGAGTCCAATCCACATCAAGAACATATTATTTCGCGTGTCTACTAACTATATTTCCCGCGTGCCGTCGACTATATTTCCCTTCCGTAGGAGAGGACATCCCGTGCCAACAATTTGAATTTGAAAGAGTAGAAAATATGTATATTTGGTTTCCTGACTCATCCCACGGGAACACTACATTTTTCGGGATAAAAAGTAGCCTATGTGTTAATCCAGGGTGTCAGTTATCACTATACCAAATTTCATCAAAATCTGATGAGCCGTTTTTTCATGAAAGAGTAACAAACATCCATACATCCATACTTACAAACTTTCACCTTTATAATATTAGTAAGGATTATTTAAACTAAACAAAAGATGATCGTGGAAACAATAGGATAAAGTGCGATGAAATTTCTATTTTCATCATCAAAATAATAATCTTCTGTACAGTTGTCACTGTTTTTGGTATTATAATCCGAATTCACGGTAATCATTATATTCTATACTAACGTACCGCAGCAATAAGACAGATTATTATTAGCTTTCCGGCAGAAAGTCAAGTCTCGTAGTGTCACTTATTATCCGGGCTTGGATAATAATTAAGTCCTATTGTTACTTTGTGCTCGCGAGATTACTATTTGACTAATTATAATGGAGATAATATAAGTTTATTCTTCCTTAAAGCTTCCATTTGTCGTTGAAGATGAATGTTAGTAGATTTTGTGATAATGGAAGTCATTATCTCCGTTTCTTTTGATTTAAATCTCGAGTGTTGATAGAAATTCAAGCAAATATTTTGTTTTTTCTCCTACCAAATAGCAGTGTAAATGCACTGTTGTATTTCGGTTTGAAGGACATTGTACCCAGAGTAACTACTAGACATGTTGAGACTGAATATATCTCAGGATGGCGACCGCAGTGGAATGCTAAGCATTGATTTGTAACTCATCATTTTGTTTGGTTTTGCTACTGTCCGTAAGCAGTCGTATCGCTTACTATCAGGAGAGCAGCAAGCTCATCTCGCCATTCATTGCAATAAAAAACGCCAGTAAACAAAAAAATGTAAATACTTGTCAAAAAATATTATTTTTACACTACACTTTGGCACCGTGTTTTCTCTAAAGAAACGCATGAAAACACAAACGCGAATTACATAATTAAGCCCCGAAAGCAAGTTCCAAACGGTTATTCCCGTGGGAGGCGATGTTGTCCCCGAAGTAGGTTAATCTTCCCCGGGTGCCTTAACAATTCCAAGATAAACATACTTGAAGACATTGCTTAATGTACCATGTCTTATAGTTACTTCGTATAGCCGTACCCTTAAACCTAACTGTTTTAAATACTAATTGTTTTATATTTTATGGCAATCGTTGAACTTTATATTTTATATTTATGTAGGATATTAATACTAAAATGAAAGATGAGTAGAATGAAATATTAGACGAATAATTCATATGGAACGTGTTGTGTGAAAGAGATGACGAATGTAAGTACTAAAGATGGAAAGAGTTAGATGATAAATGATTAAGATGTTGAAGTACAGAAGAACGGAATAGGAGAAATACGCATGGAAGATCTCAGAGACGCGAACGACACGATGCAAAGACGCAAATATACGAGTAGAAGGCGATTTTACACAAAAAAAAATCTAATCAATCTTAATTATTTTGTAAATGGAACTGTTTCCACAATTATTAAACGAGTATTATCAACATCATCTTTGTTTTTAATGTTATGATTGAAGCTATGTCATTCGTCAGTCCACCTAACATAGGGTACTGAATATAGGCAACATTTCCCGAAAATGGTAATTGGATGAAGCCTATTCAGACGTGGATTTTTTGTGGATAAAGATGAATTGATGTAATTTAATATTTTACTTATTTATATTTCAAAAGCGCTATAAGCCCACCACATTTTGATGAAACACGATCATAGTTGTCAATAACCACCCACACACTTCGGAAGTTTAAGCCGTATTATTGGTTATTAAGTATAGACGACCGAATGCGTAGGCGATAAGGTTCTTGCAACTCCCTTTACCACAGTAGCTCTTGTAAATTTAATAGTTCCTTATTCTATTTTCAAAATATAAAACAAAATATATTCGAATTGAGAACCTCCTCCTTTTTTTATTCGGTTTTAAAGCACCATTATTACCAAGGAATTCTCACTCGCTCGTAATTGGGAAAATTAAGTTCTCGAATTCCATTAATGGTTTTCCTTATTGGAGACTCAAAAGACTGTACAACCTATCTTCTCAGATCATTTAACGAATTGATTGCGGTGGATATAAGTCCCTAATGACATTTTTATAGCTCCAAATATCCTAGGCACGCTGCTACAGAAATGAATGGGCAGGTAGCGAAAGAGGCCATTTATATGTACATAAATAAAGGGAACTTATGATTCAGTTGGAAGAACATTTTTTCTGGTACTGTTCATCTAGAATAACGTATGTAGCTTTGAATCTAGGTTTGACCTTTGGGGGTTAAAATCGTAAAGTATATCTTTGCTTTGAGTGTAACTTTGACAGGCAGCTGTTAAATTAGCAACAGTCGTTATGGTATTAGGATGTTGATTGCTGTTACGATGAAGATAATGCGGAGAGATTAGGCCATATAGTCAACCATGCTGGCCTAAGTGCGGGTTGGCGGTCATTACATACCTAGAAATTTATACTATGTTATGCAGGTTTCAGTGCGTGGTGTTTGACTATCAGTAATTATCAATAATCAACATTCATGACTTTGAAAAGTCAGAAGTGGGTCCTGGGATTTTAACTCGCAACCACCGTGAACATGTTGGCAGTCGCGTTTAGTCCGTTACCAACAGGCCTCTACACTTTTTTAACATTCAAACACATATTAAATAAAATACCAATACCCTACAAATGTCCAACCACCAAAATAATCATAATGAACTTTTATATCACATTACAGAAAATGCTCATTTTCTGAAATCTTTGTGAAACAATAATGAAACTTTAGATAAGTACATTACCCAGAGTTTTCAGAAGCTAGAAATAAGGATCGTAACGAGTTTTAAATGTTCTCAGAATCTGTGTTTGGGCGTCGCAGTGTTGGATTTTATTTTTGATACAGTTTTCATTGAACTGTTAGCGTGTATCTAATATAACTGGTTATTCAATTCATCTTTGCTATATTAAAAACAAACAAAGGCTCATTGGCCAAGTGTAAGATACATGAACATCGACTTGTGAGTTTAGAGATTACTTGATGCCCAAGCGAAGCGATTGAGAGCCTGAGCTTTCCAAGTATTAAAGGGTTGAAGAATTTTTAGTATTTACTATACACACTGATATTATGTTTAACGTTTATTTTTTATGGCAGTAAACAGCAAAATATACCAGTCAAGTAGCCAAACGTGATGGTCGAATTCAATTTCCTTTCGTCGGAAAAAAAAAACATCCATAAAAACTAAACACAACAGTTTTGAGATAGTAACTAATTCAATCCTAAATCTGTATTATATGCATATTTAGATAGAAGAGATTTAATCTGAGATGAACCCGCAGTAACAGCTAATGCTTCATTAAATATTTTAACTGAATAAACACACGCAAACTCAGGTGTTTTGTGATAATTACATTGCTTTTGAAGTTAACCGAATTAACTTAGTAATTACTTGAAGAGTATTGTGCAGTGAGATAATTAAGCAAGTGCTTAACTCACTTAAACTGTTACTGGTGTTAACAAAGCTAAGCTTCTACAAGGCTTTGTTGATAAACTTAATAATTTCGGTGCATTCACGCATTCTTTTGTTTTTGTTCATTTACCAGTTCAAGATTATGTTGGAGATAGATAATGGGGAATTTTTCCCATTATCCTTTTTTTTAAATAAAACTAGGAAAGAGAACAAGAATACGGCCCGTCTGATGGTAAGCAGTTACCATAGCCTACACGTCTCCAACACCAAAGGTGAGAAAGTTACTGCACCTGAAGAGTTAACTGCACTTATTAATAGGTACATTTTATCAGTTGGATGAAATCAGCAACAATGAGACAACAATGGAGGAGGCCTATACCCAAGATGGGGCTATGACTACAATAGTTTTAAAATATTTTTTTATTCTTTCATATATTTTTTTTGTAATGTAAACAGTTAAAGCACAATAAAGGCTTATTATTATTATTATTATTATTATTTATCAGTTTTTTATTGCAGTGAATAGTACGACGAGCATGCCATTGGCTTGATGTTAAGCGACACGACCGCTCACGGACAGTAACAAAACCAAAAACACCAAGAATTCTAAAGTAATGTTTGATGTGAAATGAATTCCACTGCGCTCGTCATCCTGAGACATAAGGTGTTAAGTCTCAATATGTGCACTAGTTACCGAAAAAATACACTCATAAACCTCCATTGCCATGGTTATTAGAAGCTGTCGCTTAATATCAGATTAGTAGCTTGCAGGTTTTTGATCCCATCGCATGCATGATTATTCTTGCTCTGTCGGATTTATATATTTTTATTGCAATGAATGACGAGACGAGCATGCCGTTCGCCTGATGGTAAGCGATACGACCGCTCATGAACAGTAGGAAAACCAAACACCTTGGATTACAAAGTAATGCTTGGCATTCCACGGCGCTCGCTATCCTGAGACATAAGATGTTAAGTCTCAATATGTCCAGTAGTTACTCTGGGTACAATGCCCTTCAATCCGAAACACAACACTACATTTACACATTTATTTATATAAATCAATTATTTATATACAGAAATATTAAATGTACACTAATTGAAATAAAAATGTTAAGCTTTATAACTTTTTGCGATATAATCCTTTGCAGCAATAATAATTTAATTAATTTATGTAGCGTTATAAATTTAGTCGGATAAAATTGTATACGTTTGATAACTGTGCAGTGTAGTTGAATTGTTATTCATGTTCGATATTTTACATACCAAGATTTTTTCAATCGGTACAATTTTTATCATATTAAGATATCACGGGCTTATGATGATAATGATAAATATGTTCGATCAATGATCAAAGTAGCAGCTATGTAAATTTGACAACCTCCGTGGCGCAGTTGGTTAGACGCCGCCTGTGAAACGAGAGGCCAAGGGTTCGATCCGCGCACCGAGAGAAATATCAGTGCGGCCCACAAATATTTCTTTCGGGTCTGGGTGTTTGTGAGACTGAAAAGTCTCTCGTAGTTCCTGATACTCGCGACACAAGACTCGATCTGAGTGTGGGGTTAGGACTATGTATGTGACTGTTGGGTGTTATTTATTTATTTTAATTTAAAAAATCCTTAATATAACAATTATGTCCATAAAAATATCTCATCAAGCAGCAAAAATGCTAATGTAATGCAAACAACGGCGATACAGCGCCGGTTTAACCCAAATCCTTTGTTTCAAAGCACTAAGCGGCAGATAATAAATCCTCGAAGCCAGACATCGTGTCAGGCCCGACATAAGGGTGTTACTACATGAATTCAGCTACGTTCGGGTTTCCCTGGACGATTTTATACAATTACACAGCGCGAATGACGCTGAAAGCAGCGAAAAAGGGCTGAACACTGCTGTTAGGATGAGCAAGAAAATTAATGGTACACTTATCGTCATTTTATGTTTATCCAGTTAAATTGGAATAGAGACGCGGAGAGCAGAAAGGATACTTAGCAAAGTAAGCTTCCTTTGCTTATGGGTTCAACTTCATCATATAAAATTTCTGTATCAGCCCATATACGTCCCACTGCAGGGCACGGGCCTACTCTACAATCGAAAGTACGATTGAGAGTGGTTAGGCCATATAATCCACCACGCTGGCCTAGTGCGGGTTGGCGGACTTACATACCATAGAAATTCTCATGAACCGCTATGGTATGCAGGTTTCCTCACGATGTTTTCCTTCACCATTTTTAGCAATTAATACTAGCGCAGATCAAAAATATTTATTTCAGGGTGTTAAGTGGTCAAAGATTGTCTCGGAATTTCAGATTCTGATAATATAAGACTTGAATTAGTCTGAGGTTAAGACTTTGTGTGTATTTTTTTATGCTACGGTGTATTTATTTTTCCATCGACGAAACCTGATTTATGGTATTAAATGTGTTTAGGCCCTTACTTGTTACGTGCCGCCTTTACACGAAGTATTGAGCTCATACCTAAGTCTTAAGGTGTTTGAGCCAGCAGACACTGTGTCGAATTTACCAACGAAATTTGGTTAGGGATGACTGCTTAAAATAATCATTTCTTTAAGTTTATCGAAAACCTGAATTACTAACAAATATGCTTGACGCACTAAGAATCATTAGAAATTAGTCTAGTTTAATTAATTAATATATTAGATTTGTTTCTAGTTTATTCTGTACTCTCGATTGTAGGTGAGGCCCGTGCCCTGCAGTGGGATGTATATGGCCTGATAAAGATATGTGTAAATCCAGACACAGTTTGTATACTACACCAGACAAAGACATGGTACCTGATCGTAAAAACAATGCAATACTAAAAATTTATGCGTCTGCGAGATATGGTTGTCTCTACCGACACAATTATGCTGCCTGTCTGCACGAAACCAGATAGATACAGACTGATCTATTTTTCTTCTCTTTCAACCCTTATCAACCCACTGGATATAGGCCTCCTCTCAATCACGCCATTCTTCCCGGTTTTGCGCGACTCTTATCCACTGGTTCCCGATTATTTTTGTAATATCATCCGACCATGGAGCTGGTGGTATGCCTCTAGTTTTTTTGCCCGTTTCATGGGCACCATTCAATTATGTCATACGGCATTGGTCCACCTTTCTACTTACAGCTAACATACATACAGAAATACTCTGACCGATTTTCCACCATGTAAATATATATAATTCCCATAGTATGCAAGTAAGGTAGTTTATAGTCTGAATGATAAGTTTGCTCAGTACTGGATTGGTTATCGTGAGGAATCGATATTGGGCGGTCAAGCGTAAAATTACTATGCAAATTCTACAACATGAATAACAGATAAATGTTTTAAGTGTAGGATAACTATGGAAGACGATGTGGATTGGAATTTAAATATAATAATAAAGGAATATGGAGGAGATATTATTATATTTGATTAAAAATCGTCAAATTGTAGCAGAGTTTATCAATTATCGCATGACATAACTGCTATAGATTATCGTGTAATGACAGACTTTAACACGATGATTTTTTTTATATCCTTACGTTAATCATACCTTCGAGGCGATAAACTCCCCTCGTCTAAATGAGGCTATAGAAAGCGGAAAATGTGCTATGGATAGCACTACATTATCAAAGTGAAAATATCCAACACCCCAATTATTATGAAATAATACTTGGATTATATTTATGCAAAACAGTTGCGTATATACCAATCAATAGAAGGGAATGGCGCTTCTCTATCTGGAATCGCATTTAAAACTGAATGAAATACTTAATTATATTTTATTTTTGCCACATATTGTACATGGCAATACAAAAATTTCCAAATACGGCCGACGCATTCAAACCTGATACATAATTTGCAATATTACGCAAAACATTGCACTGCTTAATGGCCCGAGAGCAGCAAATTGGAAAAATGAAACAAAGGGTTGCAACATTTCATTTCTATCGCGCGTGCATCTATATTACAAGCGGGGAATTGATTGTTCGGTATCTATCCTATGTGACGACCCTACCGGCGACCTATTTCGAGCTGCCGGCTACCCGGGCCGAAGTGGCGCGTTCTATTGACCCACATGTACGCAGCTCTGACGTCAGCGCGCTATGACGTCACCGCGCACCCACAACGCTCTTTGTTACCCGGACACCGTTTGCAGTACTGTTTGTCTTATTTACTTACATTGTCAATATTGGTGAAGTTATTTTGGATAATATAAATTGTTATATTATACTAATATGATGGTGGAAGTGGCGAGGTAAAATATTAACTAATTAAACTTCGTATTAATTATGATATCTAGTGGAAATTAAGAATCTTCGTGGTAATTTTAATTAATAATGATTTCTATGGTAAACCTACAAAGAAAAGGGTCAAATGTGGTAAAAGTAAACTTATAGTATAATTTCTAAGCTGGTTATATCAAGAAACTAGAATTAATTCACAACAGACCCTAAAGCAATTACAACCTAACGCAACACCTGGGGAATTGAGCTTTCGAGGCGAAGTTTCATTAAAACTTAGACTTGGAATAAAAAAGTCTTTTAACGTTTAAAATATTATAAAACTTCGTATAGTTTAATAACTGCATTTGTCAAATTACATAAACAAAAGCATTTCAAAAGACAAGCGTCGCATCAAACAAAAGACTTAGCAATTGATCAATTTGTGCGAAAGCGAACAAAAGAGAATCACATTGGACATAGCGTTCGATAAATAATCTCGTATTGCTTTTGAAACAGCTCGGGAACGCAATAAAATTAAACAAATCAATGCAGGAGCATAGCTCGATTTATTCAGCTCAAACGAATGTTGTTCTATTCGTATTTTTCAGTGTTTTATTCGTAAAATATGTATTGAACGTTTGAAATACTAATAAGTTTTAAAGGTTTGTTATTCGCAAAATGTTTTTGATTTATGCATTTCGCTTGTTAGAATTTTATAATGACATACAAACATACACATACATAACTGTAAAGTGCGTGGTGGCCTGTTGGTAAACGGACCGGATGCGGCTGCCACTGTTCACGGTGGTCGCGGGTTCAAATCCCAGGGCACACCTCTGACTTTTCGGAGTCATGTGTGTATTGATAGTCAATCACCACGCACTAAAACGGTGAAGGAAAACATCGTGAGGAAACCTGCATACCATAGTGATTTATAAGAATTTCTACGGTATGTAAGTCCGCCAACCCGCACTAGGCCAGCGTGGTGGACTATATGGCCTAACCACTCTCAATCGTACTCTCGATTGTAGAGTAGGCCCGTGCCCTGCAGTGGGACGTATATGGGCTGATACATACATACAAACATACATATATTTATGTTTGGCACTCATGTTCAGACGCTGGTATACCCTAACATATTCAAAAACTGTGTAATTCTGTCAAAATTATATACATACACATTGAATTGATAATCTCCTTTTTTTGAAGCCAAATACAAACAATTTCGATATTTATGCTAATGTGTTAAATATTAATATATAAAGCTTATTGAAACACATTTGGGTCAAATTGATTTTCGGATAGATACATGACTATTCAATACGAATGTATTGTTTAATTGACAGGTTTTAACTGAACAATCCGTGGAACGTATCAAAAAGATAGATTATGACAAATGATGAATGATCGAGTGATAAAAGGCACATTTCCAAAACTACACAGTTTGTTTAATTTAACAGCTTTGTGTTTACTGAAAAAGTTGGGTTAGTTTTGAATTACTTTTGTTTTGGATTAGCATGACGTACTTATGTCCAGTTCTGTTCCAACAGGTCATTGTGGAGATCAGTGGCGGCGTAAGGTAGTTTGGCACCCGGGGCGGTTTTGTCTTGAGCACTCCTACATAAAATATAACACCCAATGCTAAACAACACTACAACGGACATACCGTGCACGTATAAAATGAGGCCCTATACCCTGTCGCTCATATCCAAGTTGTTGTAGATAAGTGCGCACCTCCCCCTGGACAGTATGCCCAGCGTCCCCGTTAACCCCGTTATATCGTCTCTTATGACGGGCAAGAAATACCGAGACGAAATTCTTACACCCTACGATAGGATAGAGGCGTCGCAGCGGTTCAGCCGTTTATCGCTCGGCAACCCTTTTGTGCAGGTAGCGGCGAGCGGGATCGTTAACCTCGCGATTCCATTTCATGGTCTTCTTCTGCGATATTGTGATCTCGCAGAAGAAGAAGGCGAGAGCATTGCTTGCCAAGACCTCTGAATCTCGACCATGGAGGGAATCACGGCCGAGAACGAGAGGTCTACTCTGATGACTGCATGGAGTATTCTACGCTCGCCACCCCAGGCCGGGCACTCCGTGTGTGTTACTTTTCACAATGATGACACACAGCGGTTTCATCCATTCTCGCCACCCACCACAGATATCTAACGAAGCAGCCGTACCCCGATAGGACCGATGTCAGATGGACCGCAACATGCCGTGGCGCCTGTTCGGCCACTGATAAAAAAAAGACGCACTGCCAGATTGGTCCACTCACCAGCACTGGGATCATTGCCTACCACCACTCCTCCAAGACGGCCAGTCTCTCTCTCTCTAAGGGCTGGTGGCTCCCCTTGACGTGACGATTCTAGTCGCTAGTAATAAACCGACGACGAAAGGGCTTTGGCGTCAATATTCTAGGGAAAGAAACCAGCCAGAAAACAGGCGGCCCCATGGGATATCGTATGATATCCCTTGAATAGTGATCATCCGCTGCGTCACCACTCGAGAGAACCGCACAGTCTGCTCACAGATTCAACTGAAACGGGATATGTTCGAATTGGCCTCAAAGAAGCTTGGTATGCTCAACAGATCGAGGCGATATATCACGTCGGGTCTGCAACGTTATAACGCGCAGGTTCGGCCCCGCGTGGAATATTGCACCCATCTTTGGGCAAGGGCATCCCAGTACCAACTTTTCCCTTTCGATCTATTTCAACGTCGGGCAGGTCGAATCATCGAAGACCGAGTTGTTTTTGATGTTCGGAATTTTCACTGCTGCTGAGTTCCGCCTACATACAACACGGCAAACCTCTAAATATCAATATAGTATCTTTCTCCCAACATTTTCTTCTACGTACAACAAATCCCGAGAACCAATTGTCGACAACAGCATTTCCGGACAAATACGATTTGGCCAACTTCAAGTAAAGAGCGCGTACTCTCGCCTAAAGGTCGCAACGCATCTCTATGCCCTATGGTGTTGCAGATGTTCATGGTCGGCGGTGATCACTTGCCATAACGTGAACCGTATGGTCGTCTGCTACCTATATATAAAAAAAAACCGTAAAAGGCCATCGATCACACATCTCCTGCGTACAGCTTCTGATAAGGGGTGCCGGAACCTTTCGAAGTTGAGTAGGTTAGACCAGGACTTCCCCAAGTTATTTGTACTGTTCACAGACAGGCAGCATTCTCAGACCCTTAAGAAATTGGCATTTTTTTTACGATTCCCTCAGACCCTAATTTTACATTTAACAGATTATCAGAAAAACTCTTAATTTAACATAAAGTCTCTTTTTTCATAAGAAAAAAAAGCAAAAAAAGAACAGATAAATGTGAACAAAACAATGTGCTTGTTTTTCTGAGCATAGCTTCCATAAACAGGGCTCCAGTTTGGCTTCCTCAACTCGGTCGCCCTTGGGACAATGCTGCGACACCCCAGGGCGTCGTGACGCTCAATTTGGGAAGCCCTAGGCTAGACAATGCGTCTGCTGCCAATGGCTATGAACATTCCACCGACTATACACGACAACTCTAACATACTTCATCAGGAGCTGATCGAGACTTCTACCTGCCCCCTCCGAGACTCGTGCAAGCGGATAGTCTCAAATTCTGTGGGTCTCTGTCTAAAAAATTCTGTGGGTGTTCGAGTGACTTGCCTTTGTCACCCCTTGAGGCCTGGTACCCGGGGCGGACCGCCCCCTCCGCCCCCCCTTTACGCCGCCACTGGTGGAGATCATTGGGGGAGGCCTATGTTCAGCAGTGGACTTCCTGTGGCTGATATGATGATGATGACTTATGTCCAGACACAAGTTAACAATGTGAAAAACGTCTGGAAGTAGCTTGAAAAGATTACAGTAGACACTACAATTTAATTGGAATCGAATAGATTGCCTCGATGGCATAGGTTTACTACGCTACGATTATAAAGCTGAGGTTTCGGGTTCGAATCCCGGGACGGGCAAAGTGATATTGGGTTTTTCTATTCATTATCAGCCTAGAGTCAGGAATTTGTGCCCGCTTTGGCGAAGTTCGCATCGTGACGAAACACACAAGGGGAAACGTGGGTGTCCTGGTCCTCTCTGCCCACGCTTTCTGTAAAAAGGCGGCGTTTATGTACATATATACGTAGCACAGAAATATCCTACCAGCGTGTGGGAATAATTGTTTCCTCCCAAATAGGAACTACCGTATTCAAAGCTGTCTAAGCACAAAGAAACCATTGTGGATAAAATTTCAATCAGGCTGTCACAAATTTGTCAAACAGCAAAAGCCAATCTCTATACAATATATCTGTTTAACACAGCACTCGCCATCTGGGGCAATGCAGTCACTTTGCCGTGCCCGTATAAAAAATAAAGTAATAAAAAAAATCTTATAAAACTACAAAGCTTTGTTATCCCCCGGTGCGGGGTTACTCTGAAAAATTACCTCTGAAGTACACCTCGCGTCGCTTTAAAAAGTTATTCCTTTGATACGGCGGTACTTAAAAGTACACCGGGAAGACACCCCGACACCCCACTTGCTTCCTTACTTAGCATCATTAACGTATTACCCCGTAATGCTGGTAATAATGTCTTGGAAACTTGTATTATAAATAACTTGGTAGAGGGAACGTGGTGTGCAGTGTCCTTTACAATATGGTAGCGGGAAATTAAAAATTCCCGACAAATACCGCGCGAATATGTATTTTAAATTGAAATTATCTGAAGCATCGTGTGGACAGTCGGTCGGGCGAGACGTGTTTTATTTTACTCTGAAGAAAATCCATTAGTTTCTTAAGAAAAAAGGCGAATGATTCCCTCAGAGATGTAGTTTTCAGCTCATCGGAGATTTCGCTACTTGAGTTGTATTTTGCTTCAGATGCACAGAATAGTGTAGGTACATTTATATTAAAAATTAAATTATGTTATATTTTTATATGAGCTCTTGAATCTTGAGTGCTATATTTTAACTTAAGTAATTGGGATCCTGTTTACGTAGAGTTTTATTATATATAAAAGTTTCTGAATTAATTCAAACCAAACTAGTGACTAGTATAATAATTCGTATACTTCCACTGCTTTGATCACATCGCGTGGGGGACCTCTTGAATGTCGGCTGTCTTAGGGCTGAAATTCTTAGTGACTGCAAACAATAGACTACGCATCGTTGGTTCGGCGTAATTAGTATGAATGTTGCAGAATGTTTTTGCTTGTGATATTGTAGTCGGTCACGTGTGACTTAGTTGGAAATGATTGTATCAAGTTGTAGTTGTAGTTGTAGTTGGAAATGATTGTATACCAAGCGTAAAACATTGGACGGCCACGCACAAAGTGGAAAGACGATGTAACGGAAACTTGTTTGCAACTGATCGGTAAGTGTCTTCTAGGGCCAGCCATATGTGGCTGAAGATGATGTTAAGAAAGCGGCAACATTTTATGTTCCTGAGACAAAAATATTTTAAATGAAATATCTTATATTTTTTTCCAAACCGGTAAATAATATACACTCAGCAGTCACGAGAGACTTGCCAGTCTCACAATTACCCACACTCGAAACAAATACATACCTATCGATCGCACAAATATTTGTTCCTTTGCGGGAATTGAACCTATGACCTCTCGTTCAACAGCCGGCGTCTAACCAACTGCATCACACAGGCTGTCAAACGAACAACAGCTCTACGAAGATGCGTCGCGTATCGTCAGTTTCTTTACGAACAAGAAGACAATAAAATATTCAATTTTACCCATTCAATACATCAACTCCGTAATATAGTCTTTGTAAGGCTGTAAATACATACTTTGATGAATATTTATTAAGAGAAACCATAAAAACGAACTCTCTGTACCGACACTACTCTGTTACAATATCATCCAGTCCAGTCTACACGACTTCGGTCGGTATTAAGGATAAGTGCTCCTCAGACATGATGTCCGCTCGCATAAAACTATCGCGGATTACTCGTGGCTTATGCGATCTACGTCACATATTTTTATGTTTTTATTTTTCAGGATTCATATGATTTATGTGACCGTGCGGGATTAATTAATTATACTGACAATTTTTTTCATGTTTGTTTTTAACGTTGAGTTTTTTGGACTTGTTGTGTTTTAGGCCTCTGTGATAATAAGAGGATTTGCCGGATTTTTGCCGTAAAAATAGAATGTTTTTAATATGAGCTACCAAGCGGACAGGTCTAAAGCAGATAGTAATTCTTGTCTGGATATTGAAAATTCATAATTCAAAAGAATTCGTACATACAAGTGATGCTAAAAAATATTATTTGAACGGCTTAATATATAATGTAACAATACAACATTTCAACCCACTCAATCATTATGTTCCCATATCTTGAGTAAATGGTAGTTGTAACGAACTATTCTTGTTGTGGAAATTTAATATAGCTCTGTTTCTTAACAAAAGGCTAAGCAAAAGGTGTCTAGTTTTGTTTGGGTTACAACCAGTACTTTACAAATATAAACGAGCGCCCTATTTTGCGGTTCGGCGGCTGAATTTAGGCCAGACAGGCTCGAATCCTCGTATTTTAAAACGCGAGACGAGGCCTTATTCCAATATTTTAAAGAAACATTATTTTGTTTTACTGGTGTGCTTGTAATTAACTAGTAAGTCATATCATCATCATCATCATCATATCAGCCACAGGAAGTCCACTGCTGAACATAGGCCTCCCCCAATGATCTCCACAATGACCTGTTGGAAGCGGCCTGCATCCAGCGACTTCCTGCGACCTTAGTCAGATCGTCCGTCCACCTTGTAGGCGGGCGTCTGACACTTCGCTTGCCTGTACGTGGCCTCCACTCGAGAACCTTTCGGCCCCAACGGCCATCGGTTCTACGAGCTATGTGCCCGGCCCATTGCCACTTCAACTTGCCAATCCTATGGGCTATGTCGGTAACCTTGGTTCTCCTACGGATCTCCTCATTTCTGATTCGATCTCGTAGGGAAACACCGAGCATAGCCCGCTCCATGGCTCGTTGAGCGACTTTGAGCCTTTTAATGAGGCCCACAGTGAGAGGCCACGTCTCGGTGCCGTATGTCATCACTGGTAACACACAACTATCGAAGACTTTCGATTTTAAGCACTGAGGTATTTTGGACGAGAAGACGTCGCGAAGTTTCCCGAACGCTGCCCAACCGAGTTGGATTCGTCGATTGACCTCTCTCTCGAAGTTGGACCTGCCTAACCGGACCACTTGTCCTAAATAGACATATTCGTCTACAACTTCGAGAGTCGAGCCCCCAACTCCAATGGGGGTGGGCACAACATGGATATTCGACATGATCTTCGTTTTATCCATGTTCATTTTAAGACCCACCTGTTGGGAAACTCGATTAAGGTCTTCGAGCATAGTGCTAAGGTCTTCCAGCGATTCTGCCAAGACTACAATATCGTCGGCAAATCGAAGGTGAGTAATATACTCGCCGTTGATGTTGATGCCGAATCTTTTCCACTGCAAGAGCTTGAAGGCATTCAAGTCATATCAATATATTGTATTTTATATTTTATTAAATGCTTAAAATTGTATAATTTAATTGCATTTAATATTATTTTAAGTGATAGAGCCACACTATAGTTATGAGGTGACAGCCTCCGCGGCGCAGTAGGTCAGACGCCGACTGTGAAACTAGAGATCGCGAGTTCGATCCCCGCACCGACACAAATATTTGTGTGGACCACAAATATTTGTCTCTGGTCTGGGTGTTTGTGAGACTGCAGTCTCTCGTAGTTTCTGATACCCACGACACAAGACATAATTAATGTTAATATATGGTCAGGAGTATGTATGTGACTGTTGGGTGTATTTGTATTTAAGTTACCTTAGATTATTATAGCAATATAGCAATCGTCTGGCTGAACTGTAGCAACCAATGTCACTTACAAAACTGATATGCCACAACCACCCTCATCCATCCAACCCCCCCTCCCCCCGTCGTATTTTCTTCCCTGTCACCTCCAATTTTAGAAATCCGGAACGCTCGCACGTACAGTTTAACAATGAAGATATTTATGGGCGGTGGTAAACCTACAGTACAAGATAAACTTCATGGACAATTGCGATCACTTACCATTAGTTGGGCCGTATATTTATTTGGTGGATATGTTGAATACGATTCCACATTAAATAAATAAACTTTAAAATTAAACATTCGTAGGGAATGTAATATGTCAATGGCATCCGACAGCGCCCGGAGCCACTATTCCAACTATCTAGACGAGAAACAATGGATATTTCTAAAAAAGTAAAATTCTTTTTAAAATTAACGGAGTATAATCCAACAAATAAAAGCCACGCTCCTTTCTTATCGTCAAATAAAAAATATCAAGCCGGCCTTAATTACCGTCCTCGTAATAAAATCTTTATTTAACCGATACTTGAGCTTAACCTTTTAAATTCCATAAACATTCCCTTTTGTTCGCTTATCGCCGTATTTTTGTTATAAAATGTTCTTTTTTGGAGGTGGTTAGAGTTTAAGCCTCTTTGTTAAAAGGCGGAAGATACTTTACAAAATTTCAATCAAAGGGTATACGATTCAACATCAATATCTAGACGAAATATTACTAACATTTAAATTCCTGACACATAGAACGCACGCCTTCTTTTCATTAGGGGTAGGCAAAGGTGCAACCAGGACTCTCACGTTTCGCTTTGTATTTTCCGACCCACGATGTCATAGAGTCTATCGCCATATCGTTCACAAATTCCTGACTTCGGGCTGATAATGAATAGGAAAATCGAATATCATTATGCCCGAGCCGGGATTCCAATCCGAGACCACAGCTTTGCAATCATATCGTAGTACAACTGCGCTACCGAGGAGGTATGTAGAATATTAAAAGCATAAAATATAATGCATATTTGCAAATGCCATACTGTAACAGGTTTAATTGTATATATTGGAGCGCAATTAGCTTCCCTAAATTTTGGGATTCCAACAGAAACTTGCTGAGTATGTGTATGTTCGCGTGTATGTTTATTATGTTCATGTATCAAATCAAATTCAAATCAAAATATTCTTTATTCAAATAGCCTTTCACAAGATCTTTTGAATCTTTCATTTCTGCTACCACCGCTTCGGAACGCGTTGTAGCTGTGAAGAAGAAGCGGCGCAAGGCGCAACTCCCTCAGCAACACGAACTGTCTTCTTTTTCTTTCTTTTTTTTCTTTTTGTATTTGTATGTCGGAGTGTTCTTATGTAAAGGCCAAATGTTAAATAATTGTAAATCTTCACTTAGGAATCTAAGGGAGTTGTAGAAGCAATTTTATTAAAGAAAACCCGGTTGTGGTTCTATTTCACTCCCTACAGTCAGAGTAAGGGTGGGATCATGACAGTTTGCAATATAAACCGCCTCTGGACCGTAAACAGACCATTCAACATCCAGCAGTAGGCAGTGAAGCATTGGCATACGCGTGTTTACTATAAACGTAACAAGTTGTCGAAGATATTCGGATATAAGTCGTTATTCCGTTAATTATAACTTGTCGTGATAGTAGTAATTAATAAATACACGAATATATCGGTGCCGTTATCACCGGTCTGGTTAGAAATAATTAACACATGGTTTTATTTCCGACATGTTATGTGTGTGTATTAGCTCAAAATAGTCATGTTATTTCCAAACAACAAGATTACACATTAAAGTATCACGGTGATGGTAAAACAATAATGTCTTAAAATAATATGAAACAATATACGCGTAGCAAGTCGATGGCATCGCTGCAATCCCCTTTGTTATAAGGCAAACACCTTCTTAGAGCCGTTTTTAAGATCTTGTTACAATTAGGATAAAGGCTATTGTGAATGAAAACAAAGGGTTTCATATTTAATAGCGTCTAGTTTGTTTATTATGAAAAATGTTATTCAGCGTTGTTCACTCAGTTTAATGCTGGCGGTACGGCTGAACAAATAAACCTTTGACATTAAGTTGAACTTAGTGACTAAAGTATTGTTAGCAAAACTTGTCGTGACATTATGATCATTTAGGTATTTACGGACTTCTGTTGGAAATATCTTATGACTTACCTATCGATCTTTTCTTCGGCTTCAACTCAAAGAACTAGTCTGAACTTAAATGTCGGCACTAGAATTTGTATGGTGCTTATTGTTATCTTTCTCGACAAAGATCATATTTCATAAGATAATAAAAATAAAATCTAGTTCTTTAACAAATTGGCACCACTGATAAAAAAAAACTAGAACGCATTATTACACAAAGTGTTGTCCGAAAATATAAAATATGTCCGAAAGCAACGCATTAACATATTTATTGTTTGTTTCTTATTGTAAATATATCTTTATGTATGGAAATTTGTTCATAGACATCCATCCCTCATGTTTATTCGGTAAATAATGTAGCCTATATTTTATGGATCGTTGAATAAAATATGTCAAGTCTAGACACATACTTTTTGCAATACATCACTTTGGATGTTAGGACGAAGGGAGTAAACACGTAAGGTCATAAAGAAATATCCTGGAATTAAGGCAACGTCTGTTTTTATTATTTTGTCTTATTTCAGTATTAAAATTAACATCAGTATAGAATTATGATGTTAGAATATTTTGCCAATTACGAGTATATTAGCACTGTGTGCTGTACATTTTATCATATAAGATGATCAGCCAAGCTTCACGAAATATACTCTATAAGTAGAATAATATATTTTGTCAAACACAAAAGTACATTTCAAATAAATTAATTAGGTTCCACACTATCCCACCGAGTCACAGAATTTTAATAAGTTCGGCACACAGGCGCAAAAATAATTTAAACTCATTGCCACCGCCTCTCAGGAGACAACAGTCGACGGAATGTAATGTCAACAAGTTCATGCTGGGTACAAGCTATGTGCAAACTTATTTCGTTTATTGAATGTTTGGAAACAATCTTATCAAGACAGACGGACTTGTTACATGAATCTCAACATACACATCGTGCAAAGCATCTCGTTTCGTATTCCAATTTTGCGAACAAATAAAACGAATGAATCCGCTGGTTGCGAATGTGAAACGTGTCTGGATCGTTATACATCTGACGGAATGGTTTAACCTTAGTAAGATGCACCAGCGTTTGAAAATAATTCGATCAGTATTTTTTAAATGGTAAAACGATTTACGGGCTCACTTGCTGAATACAGAATTATTGCTGTTGAAAATCCAATTACTAGTTTAAAAATGTAAGTATAAGGTTTCTTATTTTTAGTTTAATTTGTTACAAAAATATTATTCTAAATCTCTCGTGGGTGTTACGACACAGGTTTATACGGCAGTGATTATAATTTCATTATGGCTATATTTTAATAATAAATTCTAAGAAGCTAAAGCTAGTGTTTGGCTTATTATTTTTGGCTGGTTCTCTAAATTTATGTTGTTAGTAATAATATTCTGTCTTGATAAACTAACATAGTAAATTAGAGTTCAAAATGTCTTATTAGGTTTATTCATTTCACAATTCGCATATTTTACCCATCCCATACAAACCACACAAACACACGCGACAGCTTTCAATGTCATTATAATCTCTAAATAGCCTTTCACACGACCAAGAACCATTCCACACAACAATATCCAATACGTTATCAATAAATTAAATCGGCCAGCTCTTCAGACTAAACCGGATTGGGACAACAATGGACGTTTGCTTCTCAGGTCAACAGGTGACCGCGACTAAGCCTCAGAATCCGTCATGCTTTCCAAGGATTGGGCTAAATCAAGTGAAAAATAGCCAAGCGAAACGGTAAGTAATACTGATAGCACCGAAATGCCTGAATTTAGAGAATTTAGCGGTGTTTTGGTTTATTTTGACGGAGGTTTCTTGTAAGTAAGAAAGGATTCAGTTGGTGAAATTACGATTATATCGATGGTGTATTCAGTGCGTGGTGGCCTATTCGTAAACGGACCAGACGCGGCTGCCAACATGTTCAAGGTGGTCGCGGGTTCAAATCCCAGTATATTGTGTGTATTGATAGTCAATCACCACGCAATAAAAAGGTGAAGAAAAACATCGTGAGGTTACCTGTATACCATAGCGATTTACAAGAACTTCTATGGTATGCAAAGTCCGCCAACCCGCATTAAGCCAGCGTGGTGAACTATAGGCCTAACTACTCTCAATCGTGATCTCGATTGTAGAGGAAGCCCGTGCCATCAGTGGAACGTATATGGGCTGGAACGTATAAGTAATTATTACTGAACTTAAACTGTAAAAAACCCTTATTGCTAAAAACTGACTGCCTCGGTGGCGCAGTTATACGACGGTATGATTGCAAAGCTGAGGTCTCGGGTTTGAATTTCGAGTCGGGCAATGTGGTACTGGATTTTTCTGTTTATCGTCTGCCTGGAGTCAGGTATTTATGCCCAATATGGCGAGATGCTTGCCCCTTATCCCGTCGTGGGACGGAACACTCAAAGCGAAACGTAGGTGTCCTGGTAGCACCTCTGCCTACTCCTCATGAGAAAAGGTGTGATTTTATGTATGTATGTATGTATGTACCGTGGTAAAAACAATTTATTACCTCTTTTCATTTTATGATATTATGTTGATTATATCAATATTATATAAAGTGACAGTGTATAAAGCTCGATTGCTGAACTACGTTATATTTTATTTCATGACATTTCATATAATTCTGTTATGACGATATGAGCGTTTGCACAGAATTTAATTTTCGGTACCTACTCAAGAGCTTTTTAAGTAATTGTTTGTAACAGTCAACAGGTACCATTATATCGCATCAGATTTTTTATTGCTTGATTGTTATTCTATTAGTTAGGTAATAAGTCTATTTCATTTCATCCGTTCAAGCCAAATTGGTATAATGGAAAAAGGTCTGAAAATATTTTGCGTAGGTGTCCCTACATTTAAGGATACAATGTCCCAAAATAAATATCCAGGACGAAACTCTAATTTGTCAAAGATAATTAGATTTTGCAAATAGAAACAGAAAATATTAGTAGCACATAAAAACTAATACCTAAGAAAGGAGAGACAACAACATAAATTTAATTAATTAACAATAGTGTTGCTGATACAAGGTCCATTAGCTCGGGTCAGTTATTTTGTCTGGGACGTAGAAAGTGTCACACATGACTAGACACAGTCTAATTACACTCAATACATAACATTTTGTACTAGACTAAAACAAATCAGAAAGTGTTCGGACATTCACACCAGTATACAATTTAGCTATGGTGTCTGATGTTGACTTATGTTTGTTTACGCCTGACCAAGAATCTTTAAATTTGGACTCACTGCTTTTGGAGATGTCATTTCTTGGAAAATTCTTAACTGGCTTTTCTACCTACTGATGGACTAATTTCTTGAATGTTAAGTTTCCAAAATCTAAATTCAACAAGTTTTTTTGGTGGAAGTGCTACGCTGCTATCAATCATGATCAAGCATAAATAAGCAGCCTCTTCCAGTGCGGTACCACTTTCTCACAGGAAATCGACAAACTTGCTGTCGCATTTCATTCGGTGAGTGAGATTGCCTGATAGCCAATACCAATGAAATGGACCAGCAAGATGCCCATGATCCAAGCGTTGTGATTGTTCATGGGCGGTCGTTATCACAAACCATCAGGTGACGCGTTTTTTCCTTTGCCGGCCCTGTTGTATAAAAAAAATAGGTAAAGCATTTACATTCACTACTAAACCCGGTCCCGGTATAATCGAGAGTTCAATATAAAGCGCTTAGTCCTTCCTACTTAAAAGACTTGCCTATAGTAAGTGGAATGAATAATTATGCTATAGAAATCCATGTCAAATCGTGACCGTTTGTTACCAATAGGCTACCACACATTAAACTCAACTAGCTTTAAAAAAAAGCCGCATTACGCCCTTTGTTCAAAGCCCTTCCCGGAAGGACCGAACCCTTTCAAACGACCCTTTTGCGGTTTTAAGGTAATTTTATATATTCTTTTAGAATGCGTATATTAATATTATTTTGTGAAATATTTTGATATTATTTTGAGGAATATAATTTTGAAATAATTATATATTTGAGTACAACATTTTACAGGCTTTTGAAAGTGGAACCTGTTATGTATAAATTTCAAGAAATATTTTAGTGATATTTGATTTGTACTCTTTTAGTTTTATCAGCGAAATATTAAGCCGAACAGTAGACTAGAGGTTTTAAAATTTATTCTGAGGGATATGAAAGTAAGTATTAATTTTCAAATGGCGATCGCCATTCATCGAACTATTTGTTTCCAATCAGACTAAATTGTTCGATTCTTCGAAACGTATAACAGTTAGAATTAGTTTGTAGATAAACAGCTTTGTAAACTGATAGTAGATATTCGTGCCAGGTCTGTTTAGCCCTTTGGGGAAGCAGGCGTGATTTTGGAGAAGTTAAATATAACATTTTTGAGGAGTTAAGACATCATCATCTGCTTTTTAATTTTATCTCTAGGTTTTCTCTAGGTTTTAAGCATAAAAATATTTTATTTGCGTAATTTACCTGTGGCAGAACAAATTAACTGGGTCGACGAATAATGCATTTACAACTTAGAGACTAAAAAACTAGTACATCGGCTATCATAGATTAAATACATAAATTGTATTATACGATTCGATTTTTTTGTCTTAATGCAACTTTGTCTTTTGACTTTTTTTTTTAAATAAATTTAAGGGATTTTTAGAATAAAGTGCCTTTGCCAGCCTCAAAATATCCCAAAATTACATTACGAATAGTGATAACTAGACCTTAACTGCTAACTTATATAGTAGAATAGCTGAGTCAGAAAAAGTTTCAACAAAATACTCTGTACAGTACCAACATCCATGAGGTTCATCCCCAAAGATTTTATTAAAATATCTCTGTCAGATTTTGTCTTGGGAAAGGCAAACAATATGTGATGCACATCATCAACTATACGACATTCTGATTTTTGACACAATTTAGTAATTTAAGCAGCACCAACAAGACACACAAGTCAGAACGAAAAAAATTGTGGGCTTACACTTATCACATATATTAGAAAGATTTATTGAACTATCATACCAGTCTACATGGAGCGTGGTGGTGTGGTGGTTGGTAAACAGAGCAGACGCGGCGGCCAACACGTTTGACGTGGGTTCAAATCCCAAGGCACATCTCTGACTTTTCAGAGTCATAGCGTGGTGGACTATACTCTTATATGGCCTAATCACTCTCAGTCGTACCCTCAATTGTAGAGGAGGTCCGTACCCTGCAGTTGGGAAGTAAATGGGCTGATACAGTACCAGTCTACAAAAATACACATTCACCAGGATGTAGAGTAAACACGAACCATAAATTCAGCCGTTGAGCGGCGGTTGCTGTTGACCCATATTCGCACCAAGTACCTGTTCGTGACTGATGCTCTTTAGTTTTTAATTTAGGTCGGTGGTTAACATTGAACTTGTCACGTGCGGTTGGGTGACCTCTCGTTTTGATTGCTGCTTTGTTCTTCGTTTTATATTTGAGATTACTATCTTTGTATTCGTTTCGTATGTTTTATTTCGAAATCTGTGGGCGTTGTTTGGTCTGGATTTTAATATTCAAGTGTTGTGTTCATGAGTCCATTTGGAAGTGTGTGTTATATTGATGCATGGGTGGATAACCGATGCTTCTTTTAATAACATATTAAATTTTGTCTGTTTTACCTCTCGATAGTTAATGAACTATATTTATATTTTTAGGACGAGAAGCAAGTCTCTTTCATCTTACATGTTTTTCGTATACTTTTCTAAGAACATCCTATACTTTCTTCTCTTAATCTAACACAGCTTTATTTTAATTGCATCATACATTTAGATTCAGTTATCATTTGCATCTAATATAATATAGTTTGAAGCCTAGTTAATGTTACCGTATGCCTCATTGCTGTATAAAGTAAAATGAGAAACATTTACAATTTAATCAGTACAAACAAAATAAAGATTAGTTTGATCAAACAATCCATCGATTAATTCATTTTTGCGTTTGTACAAAACGACGCCCATGTTCTTTGTAACAAGAGAACAATTTATATCAATTTGTAAGACAACATTCCTGCAAATGGATTTATCAAAACCCTTGTCATAGATATTTAATTTATTGTCCGAATAATACAATAAATCTCAGTCACGGACAAGACCTAGCGGAGTCGATATCTGGGAAAAACTCCATAAATCATACATTTGTATTGTTTATCAATGGTTTAATTATTATGAAGATGGCTGATTTGGGATAATTGATTTTAGCCTCAAACTATGTGATTTATGAATATAATTATATTACTTATCGAAACAGCAAGCAGAAATAATATTTATTAGGTATATCACTAACAAAAGAGAGCCCTACTTTCTTTCGAATAAAGTATGTTTAACCAAATAAAACAATTGATTTTGAATTGACTGAAGTAATAGTCATACAGTTGCGTAATATTAATTCCCATTATTAGATTTCTTATGGTTAATAACTAAGCTTTGCTTACAAAAGTCAAGCCCTAAACATTTGTGGACCATACCGAAATTTGTATTATATTGTATGTGTGAGTCAAAATAATAGTCGTTCTTTACCATTTCCCGCTGTTCCACGAAGATCTTCCTTAAGCGCCCGCGGCTATTTTTCCCAGTACTCAGTTCAAAGGAATTTGTTTAACTTATTTCCGTGTTCCACTGCGGTCCAATTAGTTCAATTATAATATGATGAAATTGAAATTCTTATTACGTGTTTGTTTTTACTTTGAATGTTCTTTTAAAGGTAAGCACTTGTATAAAATTGGACTGTTTGAAAGGTAACTAAATGGGTCCAAGTACTTGTACTCGTATATCAGTTAATTAACGTCCAGTGTAAAGCGGATGTCATATCTACGAGTATACTAATTTATTTAAAAGAGAGTCTATACTAATTTATTTCTTTAAGAGTTTGTTTGTTTGTTTTTTACCCCTAATCTTCGGCACTACTGGTTCGAAATGAAAAAATATTTTTGTGTTGAATAGGTATTTTATCGAGTAATGCTATAGGCTATATCTATAGGCATATCTCTATGTAATCACGCTATGACATTTAGGACTAGTGATAAATCTACAAAATACGAGGAAATATTATTCGTTTTTTGTGATCCGATTAGTCGATATTCTAAATTGATAGTCGGAATTGAACATTTTAGCCGCCATTTTGAAAAGTGTATCTGCACCCGGGCGGACCGCTAGTCTGAAATAAAGAGGGTGTTTGCGATTTTTTTTAAACTGCTCTAATAAAATAATCTTGGCTGTTCCTCAATAAATAAATAAAATAAATATACCCAACAGTCACATACATAGTCCTGACCCCACACTAAGATCGAGTCTTGTGTCGTGGGTATCAGGAACTACGAGAGACTTTTTGGTCTCACAAACACCCAGACCCGGAAGAAATATTTGTGGGCCGCACAAACATTTCTCTCGGTGCGGGGATCGAACCCGCGGCTTCTCGTTTCACAGGCAGCGTCTGATCGCCTGCGCCACGGAGGCTGTCAATGCAAGTTCATTGATTTATTTCTATCATCATCGAACATACAAATCGTAAATAATTATACATATTAAATACATGTTTAATTTTGAAAAATTAGATTTACCGGGGACTAAAACTTGCAACTTTTTAAGACCCACATTTTTAAGCATAGCAGGATTTAAAACAATAATAAGTTTAAAAAGTATGTGACGAACCGGTAGGACTTGGCACGCCCGGATCTAAAGTAAAATGTTTTTCACGCAGCATCCTTCTAAATGAGTTATTTTTATAAAAAGACTTTCCTTGTAGTACCTACCTGTGAAGTGTATTAATCTATCTATGTAGTCTTATACGAACTGCATTTCAATGCTTACATTATTTTAGGTTTCTATTCATCCATGTCATCATAACTGAATCGGGATGGCCGTAGAACCATTTTGAGTTCGCGATATGCTTTTTTTTGTTGGTGCGGGGAAACCGGTTTACCGCTAACGCCCCATCTCGGGGGAAAGTGGAGCGATTATGTTGGGTTCACCAAGATACGGTATACCAACCAAAACCCCGCGTTGCCGTCTTCGGCGCAATTGGAACGGCCCCGGGAACCCGAAGCAAGAGCACTTCAGCTTCTCACTGATCTATCAGTTTGTGAGTAATATAAAATTATTAAACATTTTTAGGCTCAACATAGGATCAAAATACTTAAATTACTTTATCACTCTTTATGAATGAATACAAAGTAAGCCCTATACAATTACCACACGAAGACATTGTTACAAAACTAGTAATTGCTGTGTCGTAACGTAAAATGCACGTGATAATTTCAACCGAGACTGAAGGTCAAGAACTTAGATTGGTGTCTAATGCATGCCTTTACCGTCTGTGCCACTAGATTACCCACGTACAGTGTCTTTATTTTCTTCTTCACGTGAGCTATGGCGTAACTAAATATAGCGCAATTATGACATACCCTTTTCTTAATTGAGCGATTAAAGACGCTGTAGGTTATTAATTGATATTTATATACCTGGTTAATATATACACACATACATAATCGTCACGCCTGTATCCCATAGGGGTAGGCAGAGACTAAAGATCGCAACTTTGCTCGATCCTGACATACTACTTTCGCTTCATCCACTTTCATCAACGTTAATATATTATTGCAAAAATGGGCAGGATAGTAGTCGCTAGTGCCGTCAATAGTTTGTAGAACTTAATTTTATCTGTAGATTTGATAGGAGGCCATAAAATACCATGCTATTGTAGGACTTCTCATTTGCCAAACTCACTTTTTGGTTTTGCACCAAACGAATCCATTGTCTTTCTATAAGATTCTTACTTTGGTTATTTTAAACTACTTAAAGTTATTATCCCGCAATGGAATTAACTTAATAAAAATACATAAATTATTAATTGTTAAATTGTTATGAGGTAACAGCTTCTCTGTTATCATGGTTTAGTTTGTGAACAAAACAGAAGCCAAACAATGCCTGTTTTTCCTCTACTCACCCCTTTCATGAGATGAATTATTATGCCAATATTTTTTATTACAGTGAATACACTAGAAAAACTAATGATAATAAATAGTCATATACAATTCCCTGGATGTTATGGAAGTTGGCGGGCAACAAAAACAGTTTATTGTCCGCTTTTACTCTTAAAAATATAAATCATTTATCTTTACACTGATACGTTTTACAAAAATCAAAACTTGTCACGAAATCGTAGTTTGATATCTACCAATTTCCTACTACCCATTCTCATGAATAGTCAGCAAAAAATAACAATATTAGTGAAAATTACATTTTATACGTTGTGTGCATGATACACATAAACTACTGCTTACAGTGTCATAACCATTATGTAAGAAAATTTAATGATTATGGCCGCCATAACATCCTCTAAGGGCATCGTAATCGACACTTAAAGACGCCCCCGGGTCATACTAAACGTTAATTAAAAAAATATTGTGCAGTTTACGCGTTTTAAAATTGATTTTCATGGCTAATATTGTCATACAAGCGCAACTGATAGAGCTATGTTTTGGTCCTTAGTTTTTTATATCCTTTCAGTAAGTCTTTTTCAGTTTGCAGACTTTATAAGGCTGGTATTTTTTCATAACTTCTCTCTCTCTCATTAACCTATTTAATTCGTAAACGTTGACGTCACAGAACTCAGTCCCAAATCGGAGACTATACGAAAACATCTTCACCTAATAATGATAATCCATAAATTGAATATTTCATCAAAGGCTTCTCTTGTCAAATTGTAAGTGCCTTTGCGATATGCATTCGATATTTTGGATAAAGTAAAAAAAATACATCAATGAAGCAACAAATCAGTTTTTAATCAAACATATTGTTATTTCTTAGAATTACAGCAGTCCGTCTAGTCAGTATTGGTTCGGATTTCGGAACATTGTACATGCAAATGCTCGTGCACCGATATCCGCCGCGGCATCCAATACGCTGTATATTAGTTTTCGTGAAACTTATTGACGCGAGTGTGGATAATGTATGTTCTGTGATTTGGTAAATGTTTTGTTTCTGTAAGAGACGGTGCATAAATTGTGATTTAGTTTAGAAAATGATAGACAAGATGTTGAATATTGAGAAGTTGTGTAAATATATCGGCCAATTTAAATTTAAGATTTAAAAATCATTGGCTGTGTAGGTACTTAGATACAGATCAACCATAAATAAGACGTGCTGTAATTGCAATTTGCTAATAACAAAAATAGGAGTAGATAAGGTAGTTAGAAAACTGAGTGTAGTGCTCTACCTAACTATGCTGCTCTAAATACATATGTCCAAGTCCAATCAAATCCGCATCATGAACCAAGATCCAACCCATTCACAACACAACATATTTGCACAGAGTTCATCTTATTAAAATAAAACTATTCAACCCTCCTGTAGCCGCGTGTTTGTTTTTAATTTGAGCTATTTCGATACGATCGTATGAATATTAGCTTCGTCAGTTGCGATAAAAATTTGAAACGTGGCGAAACGTGTCCATGCATACGTGCACGTGCAAACACTATGTACGTAGAGCGACCCGCCAATCATCTGAGAGCTAATAGCATTGATGACCGAGGCTGCAGCGCCTTTTGTTTTGTGCATACATTTTTGCCAACCGTTTTTAATGTAGATTCTAGCGTAATTCTATGGGAAGGGAATTGGAGAATTGATGTTAATATATATGTTTTATGCTTCATGAACTAATAGTATTCGTTTTATGCATTTTTTTATTGTTATTAAAGGTGAGACGAGCATGCCATTCGCCTGATGGTAAGCCATACAACTGCTCGTGAACAGTAGTAAAACCAAAGAGCACCTCCAATTACAAAGCAATACTTGGCATTCCACTGCGCTCGCCATCCTGAGACCTAATATGTTGGAAGCCTCAATATGTCCAATAGTTACAGTATACTTCAAACCGAAACACAACAGTGCATTCACGTTGCTGTTTGGCGGGAGAAATAGACATTGCGGTGGTACCCACACAGGCGGCCTCTCACATATTAGAGACCTACCAGTTACCACCAGTAAATTTATAATAGTATTAAGGCAGGTGTCTACATTTTCGCTTATATTTTTTTACACTGGTGCGGCATTATGCCTGCACTGTACCTGATGGTAAGCGGCAAGCGCAAATGCCGTCTAGATAGAGCATTGAATGGCATCAGCCAATTACTACTTACCATACGACACTACTATGCCAGCCCGCTAGTAGGCAGCTAGCTTAGCTGATTTCTCGCGCTATGGTGAAATAATCCAGGATAGTACGAGTAAGAACCAGGGAACATCTGTGATTGCATATTATTCCACGTCTTAACAGTACGACAAAAAAAAAATAGCTAACCTTTTGGTACAAGACTTAATACCAGAGGTGTTTTTTTATTTATGTGTTTCAATCTAAGCCTAATCTTTTCAAATCCATTGGTTTGTTGCTTATTGTTTCGTTTGATTACGTGTGAGGATTTCGGTTAAATAGAACCAACTTTAGATTAAAACAGATTGTCTAGACGTGAGGTCTATGATTAGACTGGCAAGGGCGTCTCAACTATTGATTACGTGTGTATTTATTGTTAGATAAAATGTATAGTAAATTATTTTAATGGAAATAAACATATTTTAAAGCTCCGTCATACCCAAAAATTAAATAAATTGGTGGTAGGTCTCTCATATGTGAGAAACCATCCCAGTAGGTACCATCGCAATGTCTATTTCTCCCGTCAAACAGCAGTGTAAATGCACTGGTGTGTTTTGGATTGAAGGACATTGCAACCAGAGTAACTACTGGACATATCGACACTTAACATACGTAACACACTCAACCACGCTGACCTAGTGAGCGTTGGCGGACTTTACATACCATAGAATTTTTTGTAGTTTGTAGATTTCCTCAAGATGTTTACCTTCACCGTCATACTACGTGGTGATTGAATATCAATACGTATTTTACTCCGAAAAGTCAGAAGTATGCACTGGGATTTGAACCCGGGTCCACCGTGAACACGTAATAAGCCACGTCTGGTCTTTTACCAACAGGCTACCATGCACTTTGGCTATTTGGTGCACTTTAATTACCTTGAAAGTTGAATATAGTATGACACAACTACGGTCGGGTTTACGTCTTTTGATTGAAGTTTTTAACTGATGAGGTGCCCCGTATTGAATAGCGCATCGATTAGTCATTAGCTTAATGGACTCTAGTTGCTATCAATGTCATATATTATTGCTATGTATAGAATCAGGTACATTAGAGTTAGTAAACTAATGAATATAACATTGGCTATCAGTCTGTGGCTATCAGGCTGAAACCCTACTTACTCACCATACATGTCACAGAGGCTATGAAGTATGAAGGATTGAGTTTCCACGACACTTATTAATAGAAATGTAGGTATATTTCATGTAATGGACCTTCTTAGTACTTTTGTCTATAGAGTAAATCTACTTCCTGCATTTGAACATAGTAGTGCCGAATTATTGCTCGTAAAGAAATGCGGCATGCACTTCCTATCATATAACAACGATAATTTACAAATAAGTTTCAGAATATGTCATTAAATCAAAGCAGGTCGAAAAAATATTAAAAGATACATTACTTCATTATATAACTACAATCATAAATATAATCAATATTACATTTATTAGTATTGCTAATACTCATTATATGCAGCAGAATTAAGGCAACTTAGGTCAAGGCAGAAAATATGATAATAATATCATAAAGCCAACAATCTAAAGAGTGTGATTAAATCAAAAGTCTGGCGGTATCAAATTCTGAAATTTAAATCATTAATTTATGCCAATAAATTGGAATCGTAACAATTCTCGACTAAATTCAAAGTATCAGCAATGTCTCAAATTATTCTACGACCGTGAAACCATTTAAATATAAAGTTACTTTAATTTCCTTCGGAGAATTGATTTTTCTACGCATATAATATTTGAAGTGTCGAGGCCTACGCGTTTGAACAAAATTCGTAATCGAGTTACCTTAGCGTGGAAGTCACATTTTACTTATTTTTAGTCACAATAAATAAAGCGAATGAAGAAGTAATTAATATTGTTGAATATAATATAGCAATCCCATCCGCTGAATTTTGATGAAGATTAATTTTATCAATAAATGTACTTTATATTTAAATAAACCTACGCAGAACTATACACTTCATCTCGTGAAAATGACTTCTAGCCACGACAATGGTTCAGATAAAAGTTCTTACAAAACTACATGGTATTCTATTAAATTGAAAGTACTATGTTCTGAAAGACCTAATCCAGTCAATTCCTCTCTTCTGTTCCACCGTAACAAATTACACATACACATTTGCATCAGTGCTAGACTTCATTCGGTAATGCTGAGTTTCTTGTTTAATCATTGACTTATGTTTGGCTTTGCCTTGCTTTCATATCCCTAGAAAGCTAATTTACTTACTCAGACAAATTTGCATACTTACTCTTTAAGTTGTCTTACTCTGGATACGAGTACATATTTCACACATTCATGGTCTGTCACAGGTACGCAGGTATTTATTTATTTATATAAATTTAAAATTTATTGGACACAAGATAAATACAATACAATGAGAAATTACGTACAAAAGTACAACTGGAGGTCTTATCGCTCAAAGGCATATTTATTCATGTTATATGAAAGTGTCAGGTACGTAAAACATCGTGAGGAAACCTGCATATCATAGCGATTTATAATAATTTCTATGGTATGTAAGTCCGCCAACCCGCACTAGGCCAGCGTGGTGAACTACATACATATATACTAACCACTCTTAATCGTATTCTCGATTGTAGAGGAGGCCCGTGCCCTGCAGTGGGACGTATATGTGACTGGTGGTAGGTCTCTCATATGTGAGAGGCCATCTGGGTGGGTACCACCGCAGTGTCTATTTCTCCCGTCAAACAGCAGTGTAAATGCACTGTTGTGTTTCGGGTTGAAGGGCATAGTAGCCAGAGTAACTACTGGACATATTGAGACTTAACATCTTATGTCTCAGGATGGCGAGCGCAGTGGAGTGCCAAGCATTGCTTTGTAATTCAAGGTGTTGTTTGGTTTTGCTACTGTTCATGAGCGGTCGTATCGCTTACCATCAGGCGAACGGCATGCTCGTCTCGCCATTCACGGCAATAAAAAAAAAAATATGGGCTAATACAGTGAAGGTACGGAAAATAAATATGAAGATTTTATTTACATCAATTGTATCATATTTGTATATAAAGCTGCTGGTGACAATATGTTGCATACAAACGTATTTACTGAATTGTCCACTCGTGAATTTCATATTTTACTTACCAAAAGACGCAAACTTGCTGGACAGTGTTTAATCGTCCTAGTATGTTCTACTTATATTATTTCCTCCTGATAGGTTTTTCATATAGAATATTGAATAGTGCACAGACAGCTTTACGTTACCTATTCTTGTAGGTAAGCCAAGCCTCACAAAGGAACGCATAATCTCTATATCTAAGCGGGTTGTCAAAGCCACGTCTAGAGCATTCGTTAGGTATGCTGTTTCGTATTATGCTATAATTTCAACTGTTAAAAGCGCGTGGTACTAAATAAATAATGGCAAAACCAAACAATATCATGAATTATAAAGCAATGAGCGTTACGTAATGTGAAAACTAATAGTTTCTAAGCTACAATTTCTACGAAAAGAGTTGAGGAAATCAAAATATATCACTTTGACTTATATATGAACAAAATGTGCCTACACGAGATAGTAAAGAAAATGAAAAATAGCTGTATGGATTATGGGGTCATGTTAAATATATTGAAGTAAATTTAAAAATAAAGCATAAGTTCGAATTCTCCTTTGCATTTTAATTCTTACTTAAGAAAAAATACACTTTAATTATTATTAAAAGCCTTTATTATAAATTGCTATATAGTTTTGAAAATATTAAAACATTGAGTATTACTTTTAAGTATTTATAAATTAAAACATGATTAATATCTAGAATCCAACGTTAAAAGTACAATATAATAAAATTAAGATTACATAGATATATTTTAAAACAAAAAGTATGTGTATTTGAAATTATTAGATATATCAGTATGTACATATTAAGTACATCGAAGCAATCAACATTAGTATTTTCATAATTCCTTCATCAATATTTAAGTACAGTCACATCTGTATTCGAACCCGTGACATCTTTTAGGATAATATGAGTCCGGTTCAACGGAAATAATCCCACGGAAAAATACGCACTGACACTTGGTAAGTTTTGTGGGTAAAATCCAGCGGCAAGAAACTACAACTGTCTTTGGATCTTGGTGTTTGTGAGACCCAAAAAGTCTCTCGTAGTTTTTGATGCCGAAAACACAAGACATAATTGACCTTAATATGCGGTCAGGACTATTTGAGTGACTTTTAGGTGTATTTATTTATCTCTCAACTATACACAGGATGATCCCAAAAGATTTCAGTCAAGATAAATACAGAACGTGGTGACCTGTATAAAGGCAGTGTTCTCCTCTCTCTGAACGTTGACGTAGCCGTCCCTCTCAAAGTCCCAGAGGAAGCTGATGGCGTTGTTGTAGCTCTGGGCGCGTTTCTGGCCGATGGTAACCACAGTGATCACCCTGTATCTGTTGAACTGCATCGCCTTTATCTTGCGCATCAGCTCGCCCGCTAGGCGCAGTGCTATGGCAGGAGACTCCTGTAAATTGAAAGTTTGGGTTCTTGAAAGCACGGAATATTAATGTGAAAGATTGTTGTTTTAAAGCCTCTAAAAATATTTTTTTTTATCATTATGAAGATTTAATCAAAAAAAGAATATTGGACTGTATCATGTGTGATTATTTTTTTTACTGTATGATTTGCGAATAACGTTAGATTGAATTCATCTTATACCAGTTGATGTTCGGAGGGTCCCCAAAAAATTAAAATAATCAATATAGTTATCAACTGTAAATGATTAGGATTACCGCAACACTACCCAAAGGTCCGATTCAAATGCCTTTCACTCTATTTTTAACAGATATAGATTAAAACAACACTATCGCTCGATCATTTCACCTTCAACCGATTCAAATCATTAACACCCTGCAAACTCGAACAAGCACGCCTCGATAAACCGACAAGAGTAGAACCTGCGCGTTATATTTATGTCCAGTGAAGTGCTCGTCGAGCAACTCGTTTGTGGCCTTTGTGACGTTCGCCTCGTGGAAGCGCTGGTCCGGGTGCGGGTTCAGCTGGTACGTGTTGAAATAAACCAACGCAGGACGCTTGAATTCTATCGCTACCTGAAACAAAATGGTCGCCGATGAATCGTCGCTGATTGTTAGGTATCTCACAGTATATAGACGACAGTGTAAAATAGCAATAGACCAGTTATTTTTCTCGTCAAATAACAGTGCTATTTTTTATAGCAATGAGTAGCAAGACCAGCATGCCATCCGCCTGATGGTAAGCGATACGACAGCTCATTATCAGAAGTAATTCTTGGCATTCCACTGCGCTAAGACATAAGATGTTAAGTCTCAATATGTCCAGTAATTGCTCTGGCAACAATATTTTTGAAACCGAAACACGAAACACAGTAGTGCGTTTACACTGCTGTTGGCGGGAGAAATACGACATTGCGGTGGTACCTACCCTGGCGGCCTCTAACATATGAGAGACTTACCACTAGTAAAGTCGCAATGTGGGTGTCCTGTCACCTCTACCTTCTAAAAGGCGTGAGCTTATGTACGTTACGTAAAAACTCACTTGTGAAGCTTTCTCCACGGGTCTCAATCCGGACACGCTTCTGAACCCATACGAGGATCTTCTCATACGCATCCTACTCATGGACTTGCTGAAGGCAGCCGTGGAACGAGTGCGCGAATGGCTCTTAACCGCCATCATTGATACTTTACTCTTTTTAGAATCCGCGTCGGCCATTTTGAAACTATAAATAAATTGAAAATATTTTAGAAATAGAGTATTCAAGTTCAATTTATAAATATCGCAGAAAATATGAGAAATTATAGTAAAGAAAATTCTGACAGAATGGCAAAAAGAATGTAGACAACTGGTTGTCAGTTTTCAGTTTCAAAAATATATTAGCTCTGTAAAAAAAGGTAAGGTTGTAGTAGAGCGAATTTTTTTTTATTTTGTTTGAGGCGATGTGACTTTTTGTATTATGTGTATTCTGATGGAAATATTAATCGATGATAAGTTAATGTATTGAGTGGGTGAAATTGAATGGTTAATTGTCTTCTTGCTCGTGAAAAAACTGACGATATGCGACGCATTTTCATAAAGTTGTTGTTCGTTTGAAAGCCTCCGTGGCGCAGGTGGCTAAACGTCAGCTGTGAAACAAGAAGCGGGTTGGATACCTGCACCAAGACAAATATTTGTGGGACCCACAAGCAAGTATTTGTTTCGGGTCTGGGTGTTAGACTCGATCTTGAGATGAGGTCAGAACTTTGTATGTGACTGTTAGATGAAAAAAAAGTAAAATCAAAAGGTCCTTAAAATAATGTATCGCTCTAGCAACAAAAATACAAAGGAAAATAAATAAAATTATTATAAGACAAAGAAAGAAATCATAAATCCTAATCTCTGGATTCCAAATAAGGTTTTAATCACAATAAATCCTTCCAAGAAACGAAATTGTTTGCGAATTAAGTGTTGTTATTTCTTTCGAGATATTTTTAAAGAATATGTTATTATTTTTTGTTTATCTAACGTTACTAAATAATAGAAGATGTTAGAGAAGTCCCTGCTAATTTCCTGCAAAATAACTATTTTGCTTGATACGTTCATGGCACTTTCATTATAAGTTGTAATGGAATCACACTTAATACTGTAATTATCCAAAACTTTTGCAAAACCCTTTACCGCTCGCCGTTCCTGATAAACGTTTCCCACATATAAGTAACAATTGTGAAAAAATATTTACGCAAAAAATCCCCTTGACACGTTGACAAAAAGGTTTTTTTCGGGTAAAAGCAACCGCGAGTGTTTTTTTTGGAATGTGGCCTCTCTTTGTATGCGGCTCACATTTTTCCCAGGCGGTATGTTACAGTTGCTACCTGAAATATTTTCGGTGAAAGATGATTTCCCTATCTTTTTGCATGATATGTGCTTGTGTGAAATGTGTGTTTGATAATGTATTGTTACGGGTAAATTAAAGTGCGGAGGAAACTACTGTTAGCCGTTTTTTGTTGGAATAAAAATGACTTGTGTACTCTTATAGATATATGTTTTGCTACGTTATTATTTTGGAGATCAAAGTATTTTTGTTCGTATATGTTGTAGAAACTTTTTAAAGATTTACGAGGTTAGACTTAGTAATTTCCAATTAGACACATTCTCCAGTTGTAATTAATCAGGGAATACTGTACTCGATCAAAGATGATCAATTCTGACGGAACAGTTGAGTGACCTACCCGTTTAACGCTGAGCCAGCCTTGAGCATTTAGTACGTGGTGGCCTGTTGGTAATCGAACTAAACGCTGCCAACACGCTCACGGTGGTCGCGAGTTCAAGCCCCAGGGCGCACCTCTGAACTTTCGGAGTCATGTGTGTATTCATAGTCAATCACCACGCACTATAATGGTGAAAGAAAACATCATGAGGCAACCTGCATGCCTTGCATACCATAGTGTTTTTGTAAGAGTTTCTATAGTACGTAAAGTCCACCAACCACGTCCAGCTTGGTGGACTATATGGCCTAAGCCCTCTCAATCGTACTCTTGATTATAGAGGAGGTCCGTGCCCTGTTGTGGACGTATATGAGCTTATACAGCCTTTAGACAGCCGTTTGGTTGCAACTTCTTTTTTTAATTGAAAACCCGTAACTAAAATTGATTCCAGGCTCGAGTGTTTTGAGACCGACAAGTCTGCCATAGTATCTCGTCTCTACAGCTCAAGATTTGTATTTTAGTATAAGTCTCGCAGGATATTGACTAAAAAGAAACTAAAGCACAAATCCCTTCATCACACAGCAAACTATTTTTATAAACGCCACTCGACGCGAATCCATCAAAACAATGAGTCGTTCCTAGTCCATCGACCCCCATAACAAAAATACAGTATAAAGCATTGAAATTCGAGCTGCATTCACTAGATGATGCGATATGGCTCCTACGTCAGAGCTCCCTTATAGGTCAGTTAAACGGGTGTTCACCCGACGAGTGGTACCGAGTGGGACTGATCTGACCGATAGTGGGATTCAGGGACTTATTTGATGCACTTTTTTGTAGTTAAATTAGAAAACATGCGCCACTGTCTTTAGTTGGGTGAATTTTTGTGTGATTTTTAGATGGAATGAGTTGGAAAGGATTGTTTGTTTAAAACTGTTTTGGGGTGGCGTTTGTGTTGTGCTTTTAGGATTTGTTTTGTTTTATGCCATTTTAGAAAGTATTTGGGTCCTTAGAGTCTAATATACTTGTGACGCTAATTAATCTCAAGTAAGACAGTAGATTATATTTATATTTTGATTTTAGAAAGTTATATTTGTAACTAAATATGCCTAACACACCATACTATCAACATCAAATGATAAAAAGAGGTGCTAGCACTGCCTACAGCTCGTAAAGCATATCTCCAGTCTCGAGCGTGATAGGATGCTATGAGTATTAACCAACTGTACCAAATTAAAATATGCATATTTTATCTAGAGTTTTTCTTTTAAATAACCTCGTAATAGTTTTTTACAAATATTAATACAATTATTACAGCATGGTCATCGGCGTAACTGATGTTGCACATGTAACTCGAAAAAACTGTGCTATGAGAAAATTTCCGCCATATTTTTAGGCACTTGCAATCCGGGTAGATATAAATATTATACTACTAGCATTGAATAGAATACCAAAACTGTGCTATGTTAGACTTTCAGTCATATTTGAAGGCACTTGCAATCCCGCGGATATAAATAAACTACCACTAGCATTGAATAAAATACCGATAAAATATAATAACACCGGTAAAATAATGTAACGTAACAAAGCATTTAGAAGTTATCCAAAAGTTTTAGGAAATCAAAGTAACAACTTCCACGTGTAAGTGTTCTTGCAAACTTCAGAACGGAACATAGGATATCACTTACGAAAATAAACTTCGTTCTCGCAAAATATTCTAGAATAATATCAAGAAACTACGCGTATCGCGAAAAATCATAACACAAGTAATTATTTGTTAGTAAAGTTCCTAGGAACAAGCGTCTATGTCGAAGTTTATTTGTCAAGGCAAATATTATGTTATAATTAAGCCTCACTTTTTGGCGGGAATTTTGACAGTTCGGTCGCATATTTTTTCACTAATAATTATTTTCGTTATTAAATTGTTTAATTTGTGCCACGCCATAATTAGTATAAAATTTGGCTATTATTAAGCATCCGCTTTTAAGTGGAGCGATTAATTAATATGATTGCTTCTTTCACCAACTATAATTATGGGTGACGATAACAATGGCTCGAATTATATATCTACGAGAAGTAGCTCTTTAAGCGAGCAGGAGATGATTGACCTAGAAATGGAGACTGAAAATGTAATGGGTACTGAAGTAATTATACAATCTGAAGGAGCTTATGATGATACCACAAGATCAGAGAAGAGGACGAGGTCAGACGATGAAAGTGAGTGGAATTTGGTCAAAGGCAAAGGGAAGAAATTAAAACCAGCGGCTGTAAAAATTGAAGTTTATATTTCATCTAATGATCCAATGCCGAAGCAATTTGCACTGGCTAGATTATTCAAGGAAAATGGGATTACGGAGATAGAACGGGTGAAGTATATGAATCCTTACAAAGTACGTATAGATTTACAAACTGAGGAGAGTGCACAGAGACTGGAGAATAGTAAGCAGTTTTTAGAGAAAGGTTGGAGAATTCAACGAGCATTTGAAAAAAATATTTCCTACGGCGTGATGAAAAATGTTGATTTGGATATGAGTGATGAGGATATATTGAAGCAAATATCTTGTCCGGAGCCCTTTGAATTAATTTCAATATTCCGTTTAAATAGACGAAGTGAAACGGATGGTTGGGTACGAAGTGAGTCAATTCGACTTTGTTTCAAAGGCTCTTCCTTACCGAACTATATATACGTTGAAGGACTAAGAATCAAAATAGAACCTTATGTTTTTCCTGTATCTCAATGTTCCCGATGTTGGAAGTTTGGTCATATGACTAAAAGATGCCCTTCTGCTAAAATAATATGCCCAAAGTGTGGTGGACACCATGCCAATTGCGAAACAACATTGTTTAATTGCATCAATTGTAATGGTAAGCATATGGCCTTGGCCAGGACCTGTCCAGCTTTTATTAAAGAAAAGAAGATTAGAGAAATAATGGCCGAATTTAACTGTACGTACAGGAAAGCGCTTACGCTTTATGTATCGCCAAATATTCGAACACCAGAGTATCGCGCAAATAATAGGACAGATCATTCGTATTCGCTGACATCAGATTCTTTTCCCCCTTTACATAATAAGACATCCACACAATACGAGGGTTGTGATACAAATAAAATTCAGACGAAGGCTGTAATTCATCAAGAAGAACCCGTGAAACAATCAACATGGCCTTCAAAACCATCTGGTCGTCGTAAAGAGCAATCTGTAAACTTGAATTTACATTCAAAGACAGATGCAAAAAATATTCGCTCTGAAGAAATTACAACCAAACAAAAATCGGACAAAGAAGTAAGTTTCGGCGAACTTTTCAATAGATTAAAGGAGATCATTTTTATGAAACACGCCTCCACAAATTTAAAAGTGAAAAGTATTTTTAAGTGTCTCATAGAATGGTTAGTTTTAATGGTAGCAGATAATTTTTCTGATTGGTCAGTACTTAATCAAATTTTGAGTTTTTTTTTGAATAATGGATAGTACAAGGAAAAGTATTGAATTAAATATAATACAATGGAACGCTCAAAGTATTAAACATAAGTTACTTGAGTTTGAAAATATATTACTCCAAGAGCGAATCCACATTGCTGCCATTACTGAAACGTGGCTAGATCCTAGTACTAGCCTTAAGGTAACAAATTATAATATTTATCGTAAAGATAGAGCTGATGGGTATGGAGGTGTAGCTTTGTTTGTACATAAATCACTGCAATCTTATTCGCATGACATTAGTTTTACAAATAAGGGCATTGAATTTTTAAGCATAAAGGTTCAAAATTGTAATCAGATTAGAAATATTGTTATCCTATATTGTGCTCCATCAGTACGCACTAGTGCACATGATTGGACTTCACTCTTGTCTTTATTCAAAAGTAAAACATTAATTTTGGGCGATTTCAATGGTCATCATACAAATTGGTCGCATAAAATGGATTACAGAGGTACACAGCTGTTTGATGCTATTTTAGAAAATAATTTTATAACCTTAAATAACGGTAAAGCAACTCGCATTCGCCTAGTTAATGGTGTCTTACAACAATCCTCTCCAGACATATCAATGGTATCTTCTGATATAGCTTTGAATTTTAATTGGGATGTATTAAATGAAACATTAGGGAGCGATCACCTCATGATTAAAATAACTACACGATTTCATACATTACCGGGTTTTATTTTAAGAAGAAACTTCAAAAAGGCTGATTGGGTTAGTTATAATCAGTTATTAAAGTCATTTTTTTCAAATTGTAATAATTCTAATTTTGATATACAAGTTCAGTACAATACATTTATCGAATATATAAATCGAGCGGCAGATATTCATATTCCATACATTAAATTAAACACAAATCCTGACAACTCATTTCGGCCTAAACCGTACTGGTCTATTGAGCTTTCCCGTGCCGTAGCTAAACGAAGATTAGCTTTGTCGAAATTTAGACGTAACCCAACACCTCATAATTGGGATATTCTGCGTAATCAAATATCTGAGTCTCAAAAACTGATTCGGAAAGCTAGAAGCATAGGTTGGCAGAAATTTTGTACATCAATTGATGATACAACCTCTCCAAATGAACTATGGCATAGGATGAAATGGTTCAAAGGATGCAGAAGCCCTAGAGAGCACATAGATGGCGAAAAAATTATTCGTTTTCTTCGTAATTTGGCTCCTGATTACGTAGCCCCTAGAAATCCGAGTATTACGTCAGTTAATTTAAAATTAGAAGTGCCGATAACAATGCAGGAACTGAATTTGAGTATCCGTAATAAAGACACATCTCCGGGTTGTGACAACATATCGTATTATATGATCAAATATCTTCCTGATAACGCCAAGTCAAGTCTTCTTTTGTTGTACAATAATATTTTTGCATCAGGTATAATTCCAAATCAATGGCGTGATATCACAATAGTTCCAATACCGAAACCAGGGCGTGACCCACAGTCACCTTCTGCTTTTAGACCTATTTCAATGATGTCATGTTTATGTAAAGTTTTTCATAATATATTATGTAAGCGGTTGGAATGGTATGTAGAACATGAAAAACAATTTTCCCCTCACACGACTGGTTTTAGGAAATTTAGATCCACGTTAGATAATCTTGTGAGTTTAGTATCAAATATTCAGAACAGTTTTTCTAATAATTATTTTACAATAGGATGCTTCCTTGACATAGATAATGCTTACAATAATGTAAACATTAATTCTTTGATAGGAACTTTGGATGGAATTGGAGTAGGATTAAAGATGTGTCGATATATTTGGAATTTCTTAACAAACAGAAATTTAAAAACATTGGTCAATAATAGTTACATATGCAGACGTACTGGGCAGGGTTTAGCTCAAGGAGACCCATTTTCGCCTTTACTGTTTAATATAGCTACAATCAGTATTTGTAGGAGGGTTAGCATGTTTCCAGAAATATTTATTTCACAATACGCCGATGATTTTGTTATTTATACAATGACGAATTGTATTAAGAAGGGTGAAGAAAAGTTACAAAATATACTTAACATATTTGTTTGTCTTCTTTTTGAAATTGGATTAGAAGTATCAGCATCAAAAAGTAAGGTGTGTTTATTTAAAAGAGGTTACAAAAGAATGCAAATTAATCTTAGTATCAAAGGCGTTCCATTACAAGTTGTTGATAACATTCGTTATTTAGGACTCTGGCTAGATCACTCCTTAAACTGGACAAATCATATTGGAAAGTTAATACTTAAATGTTCCAAACTTTTAAATCAATTTAAGGTATTAGCAGGACCGGGCTGGGGAATGCATCCTTCACATTTAAGGCGATTATACATTTCTCTTATTCGTAGCAGATTAGATTATGCCAGCTTCCTTTATGATAATGGTCATAAAAGCAGTTTAGTGAAGTTAGACAGATTGCAAAATCAGTGCATGCGAGTCATAGGAGGATTTATTAAAAGCACTGCTGTTCATATAATGGAATGTGAGTTACACCTCCAACCCCTTTATATTCGGCGGCAGTATTTAGGTGGTAAATATTGGCTGAAAGTTAAATCCTTTACAGATAATAGAATTATGGATATTATTGATAGATTATCTGATTCGTGTCAAAGTTCATACTGGAGGAATAAAAGAAAACCCTTGATGGTTTTGATTAATCAGTCACTAAAAGTTGATATGATTCACTCATCTTCACAGTTAGAACAATTTTCTCTAGATACTTGGGTTGGCAATGTGGATTTGCTCGACATAGTTAAAACTTCAATAACATCTTTAAATAAATCAAAAAGTAGCTATGATCGTGGTCGTTTAAAATTGTTATGTGATGAGTACCTAGCTCTAAACTACTCAAGTTTTTATGTTATTTACACAGATGGTTCAAAGGAAGGTGACAAATCTGGCTTGGCTGTGTTTGATCCTCAGACGTATTCAGTATTAAAGTACAAATTGAATGTTAATGTGTCCATTATGTATGTTGAGTTAATAGCAATTGCAAAGGCACTGTCGTACATAGAATCATTTAATCCCGGTAACTTTGTAATTCTGACGGACTCTAAGAGTGCATTACAACATCTAGCTCGATGCACCTCGAATTTTCGAGGAGTACCCATAGCCTACATCATCTTGGATTCCATTAGAAAATTGCGTACTAATGACTTTACTATAGTGTTACAGTGGATACCGTCTCATATTGGTTTATGGGGAAATGAAGAGGTAGACCGTCTCGCAAGGGAAGCGATCAACGACGGAAATGTTTTCAATTGCTTGCCATGTAGCAGTGATCTATTATACATAGTTAGAAAACAATGTACAAACATGTGGAAAGAGTTTTTTGACGAGAGATCTCTTCATAAAGGAATATGGTATAGGACCATCCAGCCTAGCCTCACTTGTAAACCATGGTTTGTAAATTCTTCTTTAAACAGGGACTATTTAGTTACAGCATTTAGGCTTCGTTCTGGACACATTCCTTTAAATCGTTTTGGACATTTAATGGGGAAAATAAATTCACCTAATTGTGACGAGTGTGGGTTAACTGAGGATGTTGTGCATGTATTAAAGGAATGTGTTCGAAACGAAGCCGAAAGATTATCTTTTTATACAAAATTTGAGATAAATATAAAGTTAACAGGAATATTTAATTCGATACTGTCTGATCCCTTGTCGGATGAAGCTAAATCTTTATATAAATATGTTATGTTAGGTATTAAAAGACGTAGCGGTGATTAATTGTATGTGACTTGCCCCAATGAGGGTGACATAAATATTTGTATTTAAAACCCCTCTTAAAAAAATAAAGAGAAAAAAAAAAAAAAATTAAGCCTTCTGTTGTCTATGGAAATAACTGCTATAAATAGCAGTTAAAATAGCTAAAGTTTTAATGAAAAATGACTAGATACTACAAGCGAGTAGCACGTCGCTAATTAATTCAGCTGACTGAAATTAAAATGTCATTATCGTGTTCGGTATTTAAATATTTTTTTATTTTTTATTTGTGGCCTTTATCAATATATATTATTATTTTATTCTTCGTGTCTGTAAAATAATGAGTGTTAAATTGTGATAAAAGGGGCTACTTAAAGTATACAAAATTAAATAAGGATACAAATAATTTTTATTTAATATATTCAAGCTTTCTAAGTTTTAAGAAAAGAGGCGCGTGAATTTGTTTATGACATTCACGCATCATAATATAATGAGTTAACGCAGAAGTTTAAAAGAGATAGCACGACTGCGCGGCGTTCATGAAATCAATGTGGTAAACACTTTTCGCATATACTGTGTGATAATAATAATCTAAAGTACATACAGCTTCGTTCTATCTTTTAAAATTAACTCAAAACTCCGTCTGGATACAAGCTTCAGTTCAATCCACAAAGTAACATTTTTATAATGCAATGTAAACAATTCAGCGGACTGCAGGGATGCTGTGACGTAACGCGAACTTCAACCGAGCAAGGGCTTATGTTACCAACTTGAGATAATTGTTTCCCCGACTACTGATCTTCATCTTTTTAGCTTTTTGTGTTTTGCTTACTACAGTGGAGTTCAGAAATTTCTTCATTTTCTTCCACTTACTACAGATATTTAGAAACGATTCCCAACAGCGCCATCTCTGGACAAATACGACCTCTTTAAAAAAGAGCGTATTCTTGCCTCAAATATAGCATCGCTTCCCTATGGTGTTGTCTATGGGTGTTGCAGATTTTCACGGATGGCAGTGATCACTTACTATCAGCTGAACTATCGCTCGTTTGACCCCTATGAAATAAACAGCTCCACTGCATCCCAAAACCATCCATCACTATAATTAGGATTTCTTAATACTGGATTTACACAGACTGAAAGAAAAAATACGATACACTGTGACGGGCCTTACCAACATCGTGTGTGGTTCATCGCTTTCCGGGCGAATACAATTATTCTAGTACAAGTTGAGTCTCCAACAATATTTTTAATTTATTTATGTCTCAAAGTAGTAAAATAATATTTATCGTCTTTTCTTCATTCCTTCATACTTATTTTTTATAGCAATTAACGAGCATGCCCTTCGCCTGATGGTAAGCGTTATGACCGCTCATGGACGGTGGCAAACCAAACAACACCATGAATTACTAATTCTTGGCATTCCACTGCGTTCGCCACCCTGAGACATAAGATGTCAAGTCAAACCCGAACACAACAGTGCATATACACTTCTGTTTGGCAGTAGAAATAGACATTGCGGTGGTACTTACCCAGGCGTCCTCTCACATATGAGATACCTACCACCAGTAAAACATAAACTGCATTTTAACATTTCCTATTTTCCGTACCAAAATTGCATCAATCAACATAAACCAATACGCACCGCAGTTAGCAAAATCGTTTTCCTTGAACCCATACACGCATGCGATAAAGAGCAATGTTGCAAGCAAAAGATATCAATTTCCCTAAATTGAGTTAGCAATGTGGTGTTAAATTTTATACCTGACAACCCCAAGGCCGGTGACCTCAGTGCATTCAGTGTTCTATGTGTTCTCTATGCAATGTTACTTAATATTATAGCGCATCGTATTGAAATAAATTGAACGCGGGCAAAGAATTATTCGTTTGGCTGCATCTGAGATATTAAGAATGAAAGCAGTTCATTGGCACGACGAAATTCTTTAATTTATTGTCTTTGATATTGTTTAAATATTAGAAATGTTTAAATTTAAGATATATTGAGAATGCATTTTAATGGGTTAACTTGATAGATAAATATGGCTGTTTGAATGTAGGAAATGTTTACGATGATGGTTTTCAGTTAGCTTGCGAAAACATTGTTTATATTCCAGAAAATGTACAGTCCATTTAAACTTGTAGTCCAATGGTACTCAGCTGAAGTCACATTTACGCTATTAATTTATAACTATAATGACACGAAAATATAATACATGTTTAAGTATAAAAACCGCCATTAGATGGTAAGTGGTAATAATGTAACACAATCAACGGCAACACCGGAATAATCGCACGCTCCCAACCTTTCTGTAAGTGCGGTCTTTAACACGACGCAATAAAGGACGCTCTGAAATGCGTGCCTTTTCATTAAAAACATTCAAATTACCGAATTTAGCCGTCTCTGCGCCATTCCGCTGCGTAAATGCGGAAATCTCTGGTGCTTTGTCGTTTTTTTTGTCTTGGAATATTGTTTTTGGTATTGCTGGTCTGGCAGTCGGGCGTTGCTGTGTGTGGGCCTCGTCGTCCAGCTATTATGTATGTAGACATGTCGAGGCATCGTTTAATGTATGGCAAAATTACCAGGGAATCAAAAGTATTTATTTATTTATTTTATTCTTAACTGCACATATATAGGATAAACACTTAAATATATTACAAATAAGGAACAAAAAGTACAGATGGTGGTCTTATCGCTCTAGGCGATTTCTTACAGACAACCTTTGGATGGATAGAAGAAAAGGAAAATAAGAGAGGGCAGTCTAGAAAAATAAAGGATACAAGCTCCAATAGAAATAAAGAAACAGACAAATTATTTACAATTAATATGTACACAATATATGATACATAATAAAATACATATACCTAATATAGATATACACATATATTTATATATATATATATATAGTTATATGAATAAATATACATACATAAATAAACATACTATAAATTAACTTTAGGTTCAAATGCAGGAAATTAGACTACATATTGGCTGTTCAAAGAGATAGATAGTGATCTTTGACCATTTTTTTGAATGCAGTTAGTGTTCTAGCCTGTCTCACTTTAATTGGTAGTGCATTCCACAGTCGAACAGCCTGGACTGTAAACGACTGATCCATGAACTTCGTGGTGTGCACAGGCATTCTCAACTTCAGATTCTCCGGCGACCTCAAGGACTTCAAATGTGACTCATGGAGAAATAGAAAACGTTCTTTAAGATATGGAGGAGTGAGAGGATTAAACAAGATATTATAAAGAAGATTAAGAATATGAGCATTCCGACGAAGTCATATGGGTAACCACATTAGTGGTAGTACATTCATATCTGACCGAATCAATGAAGATTCTGTCACAGAGACCCATGTATGTAACGTTTTGGGTTTACCTATGGATAACTGGGTACATCAGGCCGGCAAAATTGTGTCGACTGGTGAGAGATCGTGCCACATTGATTTGCGAGTATTTAAAAAACGTAATGAATGCACTGAGGTCAACTAACGCTTAACATGAATATTTTATAAAATTACACAAAGAGTAAACTCTATAATCGATAATAATACCATAGAGAGGAAATCCAATTAGCATGAATAATTACATGATCGGCTTACAAACGATTGGAGAGCGCAAGGCTCTCCTCATATTAAATTCTCCCGTTCATTAATAATCACTGCAAAATATAATACTTAATTATAACGCAGCAAGGTAAATATTGAATATTATTTTATTTATCGGTGATTGCAAGTAATGGTATAGATATAATTAGGATGATAAGATAAAATTTAGTAATCAAATAAACATTGAGTTACTTATAAGGCTCCATGGCTTTATAGGCGAAAATGTTCACAGACCTGTATCACAACATAGAGAGCCCCTAATTCAATCTCCGAAGCATAATATAATCTTGAATATCAAATTTGCAGGTACTCAAATAAAAATAAAATAAAATAGTCAACTATTGAGTGTAATCATGTACTACTAGATCTTTTAAAAGAACATCCAAATGAAAATATAAATAGGAAAATTATACCATTTCTATTCTCTCTTGATTACCACAATACAATTTCCGAATGACTACATCCCCGCGCTACAACTAATGTATTCAAAATAAAATTTGTAATTCTTTGAATATCAATGTTTCATCCCTGTAGTCGGTGCTCGCGCGTACTTTACGACCCCAACTAAGATTAGTAGCTGCATGAAAAGTTTGTTCGTGACATAAGAAAAGTTAGGGTCAATGACTCCTCGCTGTGCCAGCTAAAACGGCTGCATCTCTTATTATGTGGTCGGAGTGCATTCAACTATAATACCGTTTGTGCAGCGCCAAGCGAAGGAGCTCTGCAGAATGCTTATTTCATACATTAAGCTAATATAAATAGTTTGTACAATACAGACATTCAACAGCTTTTAAGTTGCACAATTAAACATGCTATGGGCTCTTAGTGTCTGGTTGATAGAGGTTATTGCAGTGTGTATCGCAGAAATAACAAAAGACGTTTAAGACTAATAATATTTAAGGACTTGAAGTATACAATATGACAATTGATGATATGATGATTTTTAAAATAAAATAACAGCCTGCGAAAAGTGATTTATAAAAAACTTTATAGCCTGCCAACGTATCCATTATCAGAAATGTCACGCTTGTTGGAAACATACATTTCTATTATTTGTTATTATTTATACATTTTTTATGTTTAATTATTTTAGAATATTTTTCAAATACAAACTATACTAACATGAATATGGCATTTGTTAACATTTTGCAAAATTGTATTTACTGTCGACTGCGGGTCTTTTTCAAAGTAGTAGTGCTGTTTACTGCATATTTTGTGGCACCAGGGTTGATCAACGTTGTATCTCTGTTTCAGTTTAATTTAACCTGTATTTAGCTTTGACTGTTGGAATAATCTAGCTCGTGTTAATTTATATGGTTATAATAACAGTTGAGAGCAGCTGCATAGTAATTTTGTCTTATTGTTAAATAATAATTGTTTAAGGTTTTCGAGGAGTTGTTTTTCTAATATTAATTTTGATGGTGCGGTATTCGTATCCACCAGAGAAAAGATAAACATCTCTCTCTTAGGTAATTTTTTAGTTAAATTCCAACATACAAAAGCTTTCAGTTTTATGAAACGGGTACCGCATTGATAATATCAGGTTGAAATACAATACAATAGAACAAAAAAAAATACGTTTGATTACGTGAGAAAGATCTCCGAAGGCCCAATATTATTATGTACGTATTTCTTTTAATTATCTTTCCCTTTCTCCATTCACGTTCAAAGACCATAAACTTACCTAAAACTCCGATACTTTATTGTATTTAAATTACTATCATTCTACCTATTTATGTTTTATCTCAGATTTACTTCCAAAGTGCATGGTGGCCTGTTAGTAAACGGACCAGACGCGGCTGCCAACATGTTCAAGGTGGTCGCGGGTTCAAATCCCAGGGCACACCTCTGACTTTTTGAAGTCATGTGTGTATTGATAGTCAATCACCACGCACTAAAACGGTGAAGGAAAACATCGTGAGGAAACATGCATACCATAGCGGTTTATAAGAATTTCTATGGTATGTAAGTCCGCCAACCCGCACTAGGCCAGCGTGGTGGACTATATAACCACTAACCACTTTCAATCGTAAAGTCGATTGTAGAGTAGGCCCGTGCCTAGTGCCCAGTGGGACGTATATGGGCTGATACAGACTTCCAAATTTTACGAGAAGTATGATCCTATTTACATAATATACTAAAAAAACATAATTCATACAAAACAAATTGATTGATTTAGCATTCAAAAGTCATAACTTCTGTAGCCACCACAATAATTAAGCGACTTAATGCATAATGTGTTTTTTTTTAATATAGATTATATTAATAAGCATTAAAATAATTTAGGAACTTCAATTCTGCAAGTAAATTAGCTAAGTATATTAAATTTTCATTACACAAGAAATCACAGCTAACATAAATTAATTTAACTTTCATTTTTACGAAAAGAAATTTCCAAGGATTTAAAATTGCCATTAAGATATAAAGATAACTCGACTATGAAAACATTTTCCAACCGCCCACATTCAGAGCTAAGAAGTATTAATAACTCAGTGAAAAAAAGTTTAGCTTAATTTCACAAAACCGGTTGCGGCAAAGGCGTGCAAGGTCCGGTGGGCATGAAAACTTTTATAAATAACCTTTTTAAACTTAAGTCGTTGCGAACCCTATGCCGACACTCGAGAAAGGTCGGCGAACATGAAAAGAGCCAACAAATTTATTTTCGGACTAATGAACATTCATACCTGAGGAAAGATTGAATAATATATGAGTTGCGAAGTAGATTTGATCCCGGAGGGGCCTTAACTCAGCGTGCAGTGAGGGTTCGTATTGTAAATTAATAATAACGATTAGATTCGGACTCAGCGCAGCGGATGTTTGTTATTTTATATTTATTTTCGTCAGATTTAAGGTTGTCGACACTAGTGTTCATGCTGATAGATTGTGTCAGTTATTTTAATTTAATTTAATTCTGCTTTGCGATAATCCAGGGGGTCTTTTTTCTGCTCACTGTCGTATTTACGCCCGAACTTTAGCATCTTCAATTGTAAGACCATTGTGTATGATGACTTATAAAACGCTATTTTATTGAGCAGCTTAATATAACATACCTACCTTATTGTACATTAATACAGTCTATATAATTTATAAATTAAAAAGGTAATATAGGAATTGAAAATATTATTTTATGATTTATGCAACACATTAAAAACTTTTAAAAACCAATTTCTGTAATCGGAGACCAGATGCTAACTTTAATGCCTGTGTAAAAATATTTTATGTTTATTGAGACACTTACATAAAGTATATTGCCATTGATTACTCATGATACGTTTATTCTTTAGTCTTTTAAAGTCGAGTACAACTAAAATGTAATGTCAACCATGAATATATTTTTTCACATCGCTGTTTTACGACAAAATATACAAAAAACAGTTGACATTTCAACGAGTGAAGCGAGCCAATGTAGCGGTGGTAAACTGTTAAATATCAACTTATTCAGTACAGTTTATACAATAGTAATATAACTCGTTCATCCACCCCGCTTTCAACAACTGCATGAGGTGCAATTTGTTAAAACTTTCTCACTTGCACCAATGGATTCGCTCCACTCACGCTCGTGATATAACAATATGTAATCAGTGTGCTCAGTTCACAGAACCCTCTTTGCATTTCATGGGTTATCTGCTTTAGATGAATAGGATCTGAAGAATTGGCTTACCGTGTTTTAGTTTTATGGTGACTAGACTTGAAAAAATTAAGGTTGATTATTACTATTTTCATTTGCCCTCCGCGATCCAAAAAGTCTTAAACTTTGATCATCCTACTCAGAATATCCACTAATGAATCTATTCTTACAAGGCTTCTGTTTTCTTCGAATAGTCCTAAAGCCAAATATGCATTCATCAAACCAGTGTATTGCCAGTAAAGATAACAATCTAACCTTGAGCTTCGTTTAAATCCAGGATGCTGTGATATTTTGTGTACTCTTTGAGTATATAATTACTCTCAATTAGGTCAAATTCTTGTTAAAACACATCATTTCCATGGCTTTTTTATGTTGATAATATCTTAACTCAAAATAAAACTAGTTTTAAAAGCCCCCATAGATTTCCATACTCTGAACAAAGCTATATATTTTGAGGAGCTTAAAATATTGTTACTTCTTATCGGTAAGCAGTGTTTCCAAGGGTTCGCTTAGTATCAATGTTCGTTCCATACTTTAATCCTCACATAGAGCTCCCCTAGTGGCTATGGAAGAGACAGTCTCGTCTAAATTGACCAATAATAAAACAGCTTCTAATGTGTTCATTGTGTTTATAAATTATTTGAGCGACTCATACGACACTACGTCAAAACATCATTTGCATATTAAATTGATAACTCGCGCGAGGTGCTTACTCTTGTAATTAGCTTCAGTAAATAAATCTTGCGAAACGAAAGCGTCTGTAAAAATCTTTAGGCGCTGTGAATTTGGTTAACGATCCGTGTAGGCAAACTTAATGTGTGTTAGCTAAAGGCGTTTCACATTTGCCTCCAGTACGTAATGTGTTCGAGAGAATATTGTGTTCTTTGTTGTTACATTCTGTGTTGATTTGCTCGCTTTGCTTAATGTTGTTTGATTAAATATCATCAACATTTGGGAGACTAACAAGATTATTATGAATATGGTGGTTACTGGTGGTAGGTCTCTCATATGTGAGAGGCCATCTGGGTGGGTACCACCGCAGTGTCTATTTCTCCCGTCAAACAGCAGTGTAAACGCACTGCTGTGTTTCGGGTTGAAGGGCATTGTAGCCAGAGTAACTGATGGACATATTGAGACTTAACACCTTATGTCTCAGGATGGCGAGCGCAGAGGAATGCCAAGCATTGCTTTGTAATTCAAGGTGTTGTTCGGTTTTGCTACTGTTCATGAGCGGTCGTATCGCTTACCATCAGTCGAACGGCATGCTCGTCTCGCCATTCATAGCAATAAAAAAAAATGAATTGATTTTTCTAGTATTGGAACATTTGTAAAATTTTACACGTTAAAATATTTTATTAATTGGGAACGTCTATGCCCATCAGTGAAGTGAACAACGTTGAAGATGGTGAATTGATGTATTGTTTTAGTCTATAAAGACAAGACACTATCGAAAACTCATGGATAAAAAAGACATTAATAGATCTGTTCAACACCAATTTTCTTGTAAATTTAAATTTCTTCAGTACTTAATAACTTTTTTAAATTTGCTGTTTTTTGTATATTAAATTAACTACTATATTATGTCCAAAATTGAAAATCTCAACCATTGATTAATAATCAATATTGTAAGTTAATAAACATTATACCTCGCAGGTAAGCAAAATATGAAATTTCAGCCGCTAAAGTTAGTTTCACTTTGAAACAAATTCGAACCACTTTAGGTATAAATTGTTTAAGATCACGTTCTGGTTTTCCACGTGTAAAATTTAATACATATTTTCCAAATTAATGCCAATACATTGACATGGTAAAGAATAAATTACCTTTATTATTATAATTATCTTTATTGGTGTAGTAATTAATTTTCCTGGAATACTGAAGCCCCGGTCTCTGTTAGGGAAAACTGTAATAGCAATATCTTGTTTTATTACCTTCTATTTTTAGAGTTCCTCACTTCAAAAGGAAAAGGAACCTTTATAGGATTACTTCGTTGCCCGTCTGTCTGTCAAGACCGTTTCCTCAAGAAACCGTGGAGGAATAACTTGAAATTAATATCAAATAAGCTTGGAGTCGTAATAAAACTTGCTTTGAAGTAAAGGGAATTAATTAATGGTCATTACTGTCATTTGCTTCAAAATTTATTGATAGATAGATCAAATCACGGAAACAGTCAAGAAATAAGTTCCAACAGCACAGTTAGTAGAGGATGAAATCCTATAGAAAGATGCAGAACCCTTACGTGTTCTTATTGCAAGCAAATAATTATCCAAAGACACAAATATTCTACGCCTATCAGATATTATGACAAATCACTGATGATGCCTGTAACCCAAATATACGAGTATATCCGAATTACTCTCATATTCCGCAATATTTTTTACGAGTTCAACATCGGCCGGCTGGCGACATTTCGCCCCAGGGATTCTGTATGTAAGCCCGTCAAAATATTTGCAAGCCAAATTCGGTAACGATTGGTCTCTGTGGTGGAGTACTAACGAAATACAAACTAACTTTGGATTGATTGCGCTAGTATGAATATTATTAGCTGCGTAGCAATGTTTCGAGAATACCAATCACCTCTCGTTCTGAACCCGAAGGCGTCGTAGGAAATAAACAAAGGAAGCGTGAGTAGTAACAGTAATAGGTACCTACGGAATGAAGATTGTAGTAATTCCTTTTGTGGATGTAAAAGTAATCTCTATTCAGTTGCTTGTTACGTAAAAATAAAATAGACGGGAGTTCTAATATCGAAACGGAGAAGACGAAATCTGCAGGTTAATGATAGTATGGACATAGCCCAGCGGATTCGTAAGTACAAAAAGCAGTGGATAAACCAAATATTGCTTAAAAAGACTACCGTTTGTTGGGTCCGAAAAAAATTCGAGTGTAGGCTTCGTAACTGCAAGCGAAGCGTTGAACTTCCATTCGCAAGGTAACAGACGGCCTAATAAACCTTCAAGGGTTTTTCCCCAATTTACACTGGACACAGGGAGTGCGTATAAATTTGTGTCACGCAGAGACGTGTAGCAAGCAAAGTTACATCCAATTTATTCGTATTAAAGATATAACAACAAGTAAACAGTCTGAAAATCAATAATACGATATTATAATAAGGTTAAAATATCATGTTACGTGTAGAAAATATCAAAAACACTAAGAAACAGACCAGAAGCTTCGTGCAGACTGGATGGCAAAACGTTGCCTTTTAGATTGGAAATGTCGTGATCGGACTTAACAAAGTAATTAGTTTCAGATGTAAACTAAACGTCGTGGAAGTTAGATTTCTGTTTAGAATGTTTCGCTCAGGTGGACGTTATTGCATCTTGGATAAGATTGAATTGTTAGTCTTGAGTCATACTCTACTCTTTCTAATTAACATTATCCCGATAGGTTTTGGAGTCCTTCGGTTTCATCCAATCTTCGGTATGTGCGTTTGCAAGTCATAAACCAAAGTTTTTTTGTAGCTACGTTTTTCTTGTTCTGAAAAACACGATACCAACCTATCATGGTATAACCATTAACCATTCTTTTTTTTTCGAATAAAGACAACCTATGTTACTCTCTATTCTCTAACCTATTATAATATACCTGTCAGTCTTATTAACTATCTTTACACAAACAAAATATTTATTCGGTACTGCTATGCTACATTAATGACCAAATCAAGCAAAAGTTACAACTTTTAACTTACTTTGTCAAATTAGACACATCCTCGGTAGTATAGTGGTAAGTATCCCCGCCTGTCACGCGGGAGACCGGGGTTCGATTCCCCGCCGGGGAGTATGTTTTTGCTAAATTTTAAACGAAATTAACTTTATCCCATTCTTTCCAGTCTCCATCCGCAAAAGTTGTCGGATTTAGGTACTCACTACTTTTTCTTTTCAACTGTATCACGTTCTAAATCTTAAAGATTACTAAATAATTCAAAAGATCAAGTATCGATTTTTTTAAATTATGCGTATTTAAATTTAATCCGGTCATACGCGATCAGCTAACGTATTCACGTCATGGTCGCGGTTTCAAATTCCAGGCCACACATCTGACTCTTCGAACACATTACAACTGTGAAAAATTGTAAGAAAATCTTCGTGCCGTAGTGATTTGTAATAATTTCTATGGTAAGTAAAACCCGCCAACTCGCACAAGGTCAGCGTGGTGGACTTTGGTAGAATATAATTATTATATTATATTATTAATTTCCCTAAACACAAAACATCGTGAGGCCACTTTACCCCGTTGGTTGTCCCTTGGCAACTTAAATTGCCATGGGACCAAGGCGCTAATATTATAGTGAATTTGTAAGAATTTCTATCGTATGTAAAATCCACCAACCTGCACTAGGCCAGTGTGGTAGACTATATGGCCTAACCACTCTCAATCTTACTCTCGATTGTATAGGAGGCTCGTGCCCTGGTGTGGATACGGGCTGGTACAAAATTTCCTTAACGTCTACTATACATGTAATGTGCTATTAAAAATCAAACATCGTTCATATAAAGCCAGTCAATATTAAACCGCCTACTAACGAGTATTTCATATTATTTTATACTGAATTTAAACAACAGCTTTCAACGCAACAATTAATCTTCACATACTTTCCAGTCACTGTGTAATTTTATTTTAATCACTTTCGCCGTTGTTTGTAGGTACAATATACACATGGCGTTTTGCTACATCACTGTTAGAATTATTTTGTGAGTTCTAGGGTCAATAACAGTGTATTCTAGCTTTACTTTTGTGAAATTACTATACTTTAACAACTTGGTCAGAATAATTTTATTGATAGTCCGATGCTTACCACCGTTCCTCCTATTACGTACACAATTTAGCCTTATTCCATCGCGGTTAATGGCACAGTTATCAAAACTTGGCATTTATGACAGCCTCCGTGGCGCAGTTGGTTAGACGCCACTTGTGAAACGAGAGGCCGCGGGTTCGATCCCCGCACCGAGAGAAATGTTTGTGCGGTCCACAAATATTTCTTTCGAGTCTGGGTGTTTGTGAGACCGAAAAGTCTCTCATAGTTCCTAATACCCACGACACAAAACTCGATCTTAGTGTGGGGTCAGGATCAGGGGTCAGGATGTATGTGACTGTTGGGTGTTATTTATTTATTTATTTATTCACAAAGTGTTTTACTGTATGCTGCCATTTAAATACGAAAACAATCTAGTGTAACGTCATATTATGATATAATTAATTGCATTGTTTACATACACAAATTATTTGATAAGATGGAAAAACACAGTAAAGATGACCTCCCCCAGAAAAATGTTATAAGTATAACAATTCAGTTCTTTACTTTTTATTTATAGATTTTAATGACAGCGAAGCTTGCGTCATTTAATAAAGATGTAGCTGGGGTATATAGCCTTTACAAAGATGCTTAAAAACGCAAGAAAAAATCCAAACCCTCGATATCGAACTCGAGATAAGTATTTCCTTGAACGATAAAAGACAATCTCGCGCGACTGAAGTCGTTATAGACTGTCACTTATATCGGTAAACCACAAAATAGGGAGTTTTTTGTAAAGGCGAAATATATTTCATATCACAATAAAATGGTTCCTTTCGAAATATATTCGGGTATGTATTCAATAGAAAATAGCCTGTGGTATTGAATTTTTGTTTTGTGTGAAAATATTTTTTTGTCACAAAAAAATGTCTGCCACAGATAGTATGGTTTATGCAAAAAGCCTTTTTATATGCAATATTTGCATTGCATTTATATTTGAAGCTTTGTTATTTGGCCAAAACATCAGTATTTAACGGCTTATTCGAGAAGTATAGCTTGCGTCCGTTGTTGGCAATTTTCAAAGTATGAATAAATATATAAAATAAAAATATTCAGAGCAATACAAAAAAATATACTTGTTAAATATAATAATATAAAAGTTTTTACTTTTCATTTGGAAAGGTATTTGTTTTCCATAAATTAGTTATGCCTACACAATATGCATGAATAAGAATTTTTAAACTTAAAAAAAGAAACAGTACGAGCCTTCTACCACACCTACTTACACCAATGGCTGTGTGAAATGAAATGTATTTATTGGTCACGTAGGCAATTTAAAAGCTCTTATGACAAGTCAATACATATATAACTTAATCTCTATATACAATATATTTCCTATACTGTGTGTGATTATTATCATCGTGTAAGGAAATAATTTTAAAAAAATGACAATAACTAGGTTTTCAAATCGTTGATTAATTTACCACCAAATCAAGTGCAACCTTTTTGAATCAGCATACCCTTACAAAATAATGTTAATATCAGGTTGACCTTCAAACATCGAGGTCACAATATATCCAGTTGGTAGCACATGAGTTTATTAGCATTACGTCTGTACACATATTTACACCTACTAATATCAGTTGCGTTATTACTTGGACTCGACTGGTATTTTGTGTAACAAGGGTTATTTCTCAGACGCAGGATTTATTAAATACTGGTGGGCCTAACCGCAGAGAAACATTAATGCATATGTCACAGTTGGATATTGGTTATGGGCGTAGCACATTTAAATTGGGTTTTGTACAATGTCTTATTATACTGAAACGTCGAAACTAGAGGGAAATTATTCATGATTAAATTTTGTACGCTAAACATTAAACTATTTAGTTATATGAGAATAAAAATAAATTATGACGTGGATTACAATTAGAATTATCAAGACAACAAATTCTTTACACAAATTCAATTTATTAAATGTATTCGTTTTAAAATTATAGGTAATATAATATGTAAAACTTACGATCGTGTTTATTATTTTGTAATTAGACGGATTTCATTAAAATAATAAACAGTAATAGAAAATTTTATTTACCGTGACATTTCTTTTAGTTTAAGATATCAAACTGACAAAATCGAAACCCCTACTACCATTCTCAAACATTAACAAGGAACAAGGCTTTTATACGAGTAATACTTAGGGAATCATTGTCGTCCCACACGAAAACAAATAGTAGGTACAGGCAGAATTACTGCCAGTTTTATCCACATGTATTTAAATCACACTTATATCCAATCCAATCCCAACCAAACACGAAAAGTACAGTCATTATGAATGACAGTATCACAGCGTGTCGTAGTAATTACGGTGGACATCGTCCAATAATGGTACATACTCGCCTCCTGCAATACTCTATTATTTGAGCGCAATTTAATTAGCGACTAAACCACGCCGTTCATTAATTAAGGCTTGCGTCGGCCGATAGCGTGGATGACACTGCAGGCATCCTCGTGTTTACACTATAACAATAATTTCTGTGTATACATGTATTAATTTGGTGTTATAGCCAGCATCTTGTCCGGTAGTCTATTTATGTGTAATAGGCATGTATACAGTCTTCACAGTCCACGTTAGTTAAGCAGATAATTACTGGATATGCAATAGTTATACAAACTAGAATGAGACTGGTTAAATTCCACAGGGAAAATTATATTTTTGTTTATCTTGTTTCATTTAATTAAATTGTTGATTAAATGTTCCAATTCTTAGATTCGAGTGACATAAAAATATCGATTCTAAACTAAACAAAATAAAAATAACAGGATTTCAATTCGTAATGTAGCTACTGATTAATTTGATTTTCTATTACTGTTTGATTCGAAAAGTTTTAAATGAAACCAACCACGGAACTTTGCCGGTTTCGTGAAATTAATTTCCGAGAGCCAATCAAGCTGTCAACAAAATTTTCTTACCTCTATTACCTACATAATAACTGTTTAACTCGTGACATTTACGGAGCTTTATAAAGGTTCAATGACCTTAATATTTAAACCCACAAAGACATCCTCTTTTTTCCGAACGTCCGCACAATCGCCTGTGACCCTGTTTTCCTTAAATAAAAGAACGGTAGGCAATGAATAGCGAATTTTCTGGGCGGAAATTCAATAATCTTTCTTTTCTGAAAGCGAGGGTACGTGGGCGATAAATATGGAAGAACCGACGCGATATGCGAATATTTTTTTATTTATTTTACCTATTTAATGGAAATATGAGTTAAATAATTTTAGGCAAAGTTTTACGTATTCAAAATGTTGGCGTTATTATTTATTCGTTGTTAAATTAGAATAACATCTGACTTGTTAAAAGGCGTGGTTTTTTTTAGAATTCTGATGTTTTAATATTTTCATAGAAATACCTAGCATAGTAGTAATTTAATAATATTAGAAGTACATAATATATTTAAGTGGTATGAAACAGTGATGTCAGAACAAAAAAAGGATTTTAGTATCCCATCTCTAAATTGATATTCTATCACTTAAAATTGTTTTATTTTCCCAAGCTGTTCCATTGTATTGTACACATTATGTATTTTATGATCAATTAGTTTTTTTTTTCAGAAATATTAACAATGCACATACTAGTTTGTGATAACTAGGACAAGACAATAGAAAAGCAGCTCCGATACCGAGTCAAAACTTATATTGTTTTAGTAAAGTGTTATGTTGTGTCTTATGTTGTATTAGTAAACGCAATTACTTTAACATTTCTGTGTCGATAGTTTTTCTACTCATATATAAATATTATTTTATTTATTTACGAGTAGGAAAAGCCATCTAAAATAATTTTTAATTTTGTCAATGGCGTCCTCACATATAGTATTTGTTCAAGAGCATTTACAGCTAGCCGAAAATTGGGTAAATCAGACCTCATAAATAAGTTCTCCTAACAGTAAATGGTTGCCGTCGCCGTATCCGGCTTGTGTTAGATTCATTGAATATTTTATAATATGAATTAAATTGAAGTTTTTGACGTATTTATTACTAGCGGTCCTGCCCTGCTTCGCCCGGATGCAGAAACTTTTTGAGTCCAGTCCAAAATAACAACTTATTATTTCGCGTACTAACTCAATGTGACTATGATTATGTTATATTCCTTTCTGTACCGTCTCATTTCGTCCCATGACGAAAAGCATGCAATTCTGTCATTTCTTGTCTCGTAGCACCCATTAAAATTTGAAAGAGTAGCAAATACGTATATTTGAATTCTTGACACATCCCTCGGCAATACTGCGTTTTGTCGCTATATAAAGTAGCCTATGTGTTAATCCGGAGCGTCAGCTAGTTTCATGCCAAATTTTAGCAGAAATGGTTAAGCGGTCTGAGCGTGAAGAGGTAAAAAACGCAATAATATTAGTACGATTTTACGAAGAAGCGTATTTTTTTTTTTACTTTTTTCCCTATTGTCTTATTTGGGTGTTAAACACATAATTTATAGCAGAATAATAATGTACACTTTTTTATTGTTAAAGACACTATATTAAGCCAGAACTTTAAGTATAATTTTAGCAAAACCTATAGACATTATAATATTTAAAAGACCACAATAAATGTCGCCAATTTTTACGTTTTTAGTTGCAATATGTCTAGTCACTAATCTAATCCGTCTTCTATTTCGGTCGCAGTCTTGATATATCCTGCGTAACATAAGACCTGCGTAAATGATCCCACTCTTACTCTTATCACAGCGACTATCTTTGCACATTAACATGATACATAGTCTTTGTTTCAGAACCGGTCCACTACAAGCATCGGTCAACAAATTTAGGTCAGAACGTAAAGGCTACTGCCATAACGGTCGATACAGTCAATTTATAGTGGCACCATAACTTTTGCTACATCCGCGATATCCATTTGATTTACGACACGCATTAGGCTTGTATCCGAATCGAGATTATTGCGTATTCAGTCGAATGTCTCATAGTGCTTCGTTTTATGTAGGTCTGGGGTATTTTTTGAATCGTTCCAAATTTTACGACGCGATAAACTGACAAGATCGGTTCAGCCAACATTATTGATGACTTTCAAAGCCTTTTCGTATATGCTTCTTCACTCGGTGTTTTTTGGTTTTGTTATTTTTTGTGCTTATTTTGGTCTGTATTCACGACATGGTGGCTGTCTCTACTAGACCTGACGGTAAGCGCAAATGCAGCAGATAATATCGAATGATATCATCAGACGGCGGTCTCATGCCATTCGATACAATTATGCCACCGAGCAAAAATACTTCTTTACGTTACGGTGGAAGAACCCAGGATTATAGGAAGAAGGAAACATGTATGACGGCAAACAATTCCATAGCTTGGCGATGCGGCACAAAAAGAATCTGTGAACCTTTTGATTCGCGCCGATATGGTCGGGACAATAAAGATACGGCTTCGCAAGCTAGTACGCGTTATTCTGTTTTGGGGAAGAAGAAAAGGGGATCAAACTAAATAATACCTCAGAACGTTCGCTGTAATACAGACGGTAGAACACGCTGATGGTAATTCGCCGTCTAGAATAGCGTCTTTTTTTATTTTTTTTATTCAATTCACAAAACTGATGTACAATCTAACAAGTTATATTAAAAGTGTTAATACATTTGATTGACATCGCCTAGATGTTAACTCGAAATGCATTTCAGAATACACTTTAAATTACGCTAATAAATTTACAGTTAAAATATTTACATTAACGGGCTTGTACTATATTCAAATTAATGAAAGAAAGACAAAACAACAACAAATAAACTCAATTAATTAGAAGTGTCAGTTTGGACCTAGTTAAGGCTCAAGAGCCGCAAATATATCTATATAATTACGAATGTAGTTGGCAAACGTGCGAGCCACCGGTGAATGATAACTTAGATTTATACGACATTAAGGTAAAAAGGAAAGTTTTTCTATTTATTAAGCGTTTGGCACCAAATAATATGTCTTCCTCTTTTATACAATTATGCATACTTGTACTCAGGCATCTTGGCACGCTGGTTAAAAAACCGAGGATAGTAGGAAAATGTTAACGCGTGGGTCAGCAAATTATTGCTTAACTAACGGCCCGGCCCAGCTTCACCTGGGTGCAAATTAATTTCTCTACAATAATATGTAAGTATTCTACATAAAAACCTTTCTCTTGAATTACTCTATCTATTTAAAAGAACCGCATAAAAATCCATCGCCTAGTTTTAAAGATATAAGTATACAAAGAGACAGAGAGCAGTAAGCGACTTTGTTTATACTATGTAGTGAAGCTGAATGGGAGGGGCATCGTTGGTTATTATATAACTTTTCGATATTAATATTGTATTATTGTAATTTTAATTACAATATGTTTCTATTTATTGTATTGTCTGATGATTTGGCAGATATAAAACAACCGCTGAAAAACCGTTGATGGTTCGTGAAATACTCTACACAGCACCTGCCCATTGACAAGAAATTATTAAGTGATAATCATTCGTTATTATGTTATTGATAAAATGATTCCGACTAAATACACAAACCACCATTCTGCTGATTACTACGGGGAATTTTCTTAAGACAGTAGCACTATACGAAAAGATAAAAATACTATACAACTAAAGTATTGATCGAACTACTGGTGACGCTGAAAATCGTTTATTATAAAGTACAAAAATAAAATGTTTTATTCAAATTTCTTGCAATAAGTAGAAAAACAAAAACTTATAAATATTTTATGGCGGCAAATCGTATTATATTACAAAGACGGGCATCTATCTGGGGTCTTTTGAAAGATTATCTGCCACCTTTTGGTGGAGGAAAATAAATATTTTTCGCCTTGGTAACTATGCAAAACGTTCGGATTTATGTAGGCTTAATATTTCTACTCTGGCTTTCTCTTTGTGAGGCGCCGGTGCCGAATCAAGGTGCGCGCTTAAAATATTAATATGAGACGTGAATCGTAGAAAATATGGACTCGATGTTAATATACACCGAACTTTTTATTCTATTCCCCCACAGCAACATACTATTGAAAATATATTATTTATTTTTATTTATGTATATTTTATTGTACACAATGAAAGACGAAAAATCAAAATGATAGATGCTTACAAAACACTTAAAAACTAAAGGCGTGGTTACAATATTACATCTTATTAAAGAATTTTTGCACCTTTAGGTTGGCGAGTGAAAAGCTAAGCGCGGTGATAGCATATCACACTGATGACATAAATGTCATACCAACCAAGTATTCAAGTATCCACACAATATTTTCCTTCATCGTTTAAGGAAGAGTTAACCCTTGTCAAATTAAGGGTTAGCGTTAAATTAATGTTCACACGTTGCTTTGAAACAATTTATTAAATAATGTACTAAAATACCGCATCCCAAAATTTACCTTCTAAATTCCGGTTCAACGGCAGTCAGTACTACGCCCTCAGACAAATAGCTACAATTGATGATTATTTAATCCTCCCGTGTTTACCTCGACAAACACACGGAGTCCCTTGAACTTGCGATGTCGGTACCGCTTTGTCGCGGTTTAACTCGTGGTATTACTGTAATTTAAACTTGATATACAAGAGGGTTGCTGGTTTTTGCCGGGTTAAGTTCTACTAAGGAGATCAGTTGTTGTTGGAGTAAATTTGTAGTAATCGATAGATGTGTGTGTGGGCAGATGAAATCGGAAACCTCTTGAGTCACAGTCAGTTTTTTTTTTATGTACGTACGAATATATCAGGTATATTTAAGTAGCGACCGCAAACGAAATTGGTAAAAAAAATTACAATTGCTTTTTTTTGCATTGTGTCTGAAGTCAATTAAAACACCATCTGACTTCGTTTTTGGTTGCAATCTGGTTTTATCCGGATTACGTAGGTTTAGCTATAAAGCAAGTAGCCCATCCATTAGTATTGAAATAAAATACCCACATACAAACTGAATGCTAACACCCACATTATATATAATTATACATATGTATTTATTCCAAGTAACTCGATTTACGAATTCATTCACATATATGGCGTAATATCAAATATGCAGTGTCAATCTTGTGACGGCTGATATTAGATCCGTGACGTCACATCAGCATAAAAAATATATTCCACATATCAAATGGAAATGTAATAAAACACTCTGGTTTTATGGAGCACCCTTACAGTTTCACGTGGAATTTTTATTAATATAATGGCTTATGGGATTTAAATTCAGGTGATGGGTTGTAGTCCCGATGGAGCCATCAATTATGTGGATTTGACTTATGAAACCTCTCAACTCTTGACGCAGAAAAGACCGTCGATCGTAAAAATTTAGAGAAAATGTTGCTTCACAAATTAATCTTAAGCGCGAAAAAATCACACATCCACATAAAAAAGCTTTCATTAAGTGTCAATACCAGTTTTATTGTCATAAAATTGTGATGGTTGGTAATCAAAATATAATTAACATAAAGTAAATTAGACTAGACGACCTAGATTTTCAACTCGAAAATATCAACACAATAATGTAAAAGCCTTCAAAGTCAATACTAAATACATCTAATTCATAAACATAAACGAAAAGCAATTAACATATTCTCAAATGATATTCCCAACTCATTTGCAAATAATATTTAGCACTTTAAAGCCGACATTAACATGATAAACTTCCAAGCGTGCCACTAAATAACACCAAAATCAACGTAATAATTCATAGAAAATTTAATAAATTTAACTTCACTTGACGCTATCTAAATTTCAGTTTAGGTGGTGAAGAGTTTCCTAATTTATGTAAATTGTTCGGGTATAAGGTGAGTTGGAATGGAAAATAATTTTCTTTAATATTCCACAAGGAAATGGAATGATATTACCAACTTTGGTAACTTTTTCATTGATGGGATGGATGAAATTGTGAAATTGTGTGTATTACGCGTTACTCGTGACCGTTTTTGAGTAGATTTGACTTCTTTAATGGTGTTTTAAGGTTAAACAGCTATTTCTACGTGGATTAAAATGCTACAATATAAAGGTCGAATCACAGATTTGGTCCCAAGGGTTATCGACCACGTGGACGACCTAGAGGCAGATGGCGAGACGAATTGGACGCCTATTGGAAATAATTTTCATATGGAGGTAATATCAGAGATATATAAAAAGAAGGAAGAGATGCCAATGTCTTTGAATTTACAGGCTCATAGTTATAATTGCAGAACTACACAATTAAGAGTATCGCTTATTGCATGAATGGATCAGCTATAAAAGGGTGTCGTTTTATCACAGAAAAATTGACATGAAATAACAATAACAGCATTGCTATTGCTTTTCATTCATCAAGTGGGATTAGCGCAATTGGTTAGACGCCGGCTGTGAAACGAGAGGCCGCGAGTTCAATCTTCGCGCCGAAACAAACATTTGTGTGAACCACAAGTATTTGTTTCGGGTCTGGGTGTTTGTGAGACCGGAAAGCCTCTCGTAGTTCCTGATACCCACGACACAAGACTCGATCATAGCGTTGGGTCAGACTTATGTATGTGACTGTTGGATGTATTTATTTATTTATAGTAAAGGTCCAATAATGCCATTAACCTTTTCTTATCTTTTTCAATAATTCAATTTCGCTTCCGCGGTGCTACTCCTGTGGCGTGCTATTCGACGATCTTCTTTCGTGGAGGCTTTCATCTCTTTAACTATATTGATATACCTCTAACCACCAAATGAGTTTCAAAGTTCGGTGAATTAATTACCGACGATTATTCACATGATGTCAATAACACAATATAGTAAAATAACCGGGTACCTATTATTGATTCCCTAAGACAAAGAAAGTGTTTTGCCCCCAACAAAACTGTATCATAACTTCGTCTTCGACAAAATTATCATTTTAAATTTATAATTTACCCGTTCTTTAAATAAACAAAACTCCAATTGCTGTTTGCCATGTCACCGAAATCACGCAAATGTTCAAAAATAGACAAATTACTACAACATCTATCAGAACATGAAGAAATATTTAACAAACGATACCAATTTAGTATTCAAGATGATTAAACCTAAACTCAACGAACAGAATTTAATATCAGTCCAATAAAATATTCATTACAAACAGAACTACGCTTCAAATGCTTTAAAGCGTTGTTTCGTCGAACGATAGCAAAATAAACATTTGTGTCGAAGTATTTTGAGTTAAAAATATAAGTTTCACTTCACAATACCTACCCTTCATTCATCTGTAGAATTTATTATCAAAGCGAGATTGTTAAGTAATGGGGATTATTGTTTGTTTTTGAAGTGTTATGAAATAGTGTAAATAACACAAAAACGTTGTTATTACTTGTTTAGAAAATAGCTGACGTAATTCGTAACTTACAAAACATTGGCTTTTGGTGTAAGCCTTCTTTATAGATTAAAACAACAATACCACTTCATAGCATCTTATTGGTTCTTTGACTTTAGTAAACATTTGAGATCTGAATTTAAATTTACCAACAACAAAATAAAAATATTTTATTCATTTTAAATATCCAATCTATGATTATTTTATATGGAATTATTAAGAATTTCTTTCGTAATTGTGTGTTTATGGACTCAAAAATGTTATTGTATTTTGTCTTTTTAATTAAAATAAACTTTGGGTGGCCAGAATGCAAATTTAATCTTTCAATTTGCTTTCACTGGCTGGTCAGAAAGTTGCACTAATTCAAATTCCGAATTAAGATTGAAATCACTATCTTTCCGATAATTAATTATTTATTCATTAATCTCGTTTTCTCGACTGTTTTCATCATGTTCTAATATTCATAGTATTACTCATAGGCCTGAGGTAAGAACGATCCCTTAAATGCCTACATTTCTTAAGGTATTTCGTAAACCGCTTTCGCGAAATATGAGCCTAATTTGCCTATCTTGAAATTATACTAACTTCAACGACGAGACACGTATAAGTGAGTCTGCAGGTAAATATCACAGAGCATTAAAGTTTTATTCTTTAGAATATTTTTTATAGAAATGCGAAATATTTCGTCTGACTGATAATATTTATATAACTTTTCTTTAGTACGCAAAGAGTGTGGTAACAACGTAAATAAGATATAATGACGTAACCTTATTTCACTTTAGTTGCGGCTATTGTTACGGATAGTGTAAGACCTTTTTGCAGTGCGCCATCCCTATCTTAATTTTTTATACAAGTTATATAGCTCGGTAACACGTAAATTACTTCTACTAGATCTCAAAATATGGCATTTTTAAGTGTGGTTTCGTCTTTAAGAAGTATTGTACGTTTGGGGACTTAAAGATCTCTTACAAAAACTGGACTATCTCCCCGTGTGCGCGACACCGTCAAGTTTTATTTATGTGTATATGAACGAGTTTTTATTTCTGAATGAGATACGCTTTTTTTCCTTTTCAGGAGATTGTTTAGGTCTTATGCGGACTGCGGTTAAGTACAGTTACGAGTTCTAGTGCGTCTCTGACGCAATAAGCAATAAGTTCTCTGAAAATGGCCCGCAGCAATCCTATAAAATATCACCCTTTAATGAAAATGACCAAAATAGGCTTTTGAAACCTACAACTACTATATATTAAATTAACTGCTACCAAAGATTAATTTGGGATTGTGCTGTCAATACTCACTATCAGCAGTCGCTTATTCAAAATCTGATCCATTCATCTAAATTTTCCTTAATTATAAGACTCATTAAGCTTTTTCTTTAAATGAAAATGGACACAACATATTATATAATTACGAATAATTATATTTATTATTGACCATTTACTAAACAAATAATTGTGAGCGCGTGACAACAGACGCACCACTCAAGTACGGGATTGACTTTTTACCACGCTCCGCTTTTTTAGGTCGACACTCGCGTCACGATGAATAATGCTTGAAATTCTGAAACATTATTGGGTCCTGGCTAACTCTGGCCTGTTTTTACGTTTAGGGAATTTTCGAATGTTCAATTTTAGTTCGAATATTTTCTAAGACAAAACATCTACGACGACCTGCAACTGATTAAAAGATGAACAGTTTTTTTTTATTGCACTGAATGGTGAGACGAACATACCGTTCGCCTGAGGGTACGTAATACGACCGCTCATGAACAGTAGAAGAACCAAACAACACCTTGAATTACAATGCATTGCTTGCCATTCCACTGCGCTTGCCATCCTGAGACATAAGATGCTAAGTCTCAGTACGTCCAATAGTTACTCTGGCTACAATGTCCTTAAAACCGAAACACAACAGTGCATCCACATTGCTGTTTGGCGGGAGAAATAGACATAGCGGTGGTACCCACCTAGGCGGCCTCTCACATATGAGAGATCTATCATCAGTAAAAGTTAAGTAAGTTTCCGAGTAATTCCCTCTCTCTCTCTCTCTTCAGCCACAGGAAGTCCTCTCTAATAGATATGCTCATTATAATACCATACTCACAACGGTACAACCTTAGATATCGTGTATTACCTCAATGTCACATTTTGGTTTAAATAAAGCAGTTTTGTATTCCTATTGTACTGTATTATGTATATTTTCGTTCGTCGTACATGTCTTCCATCGTCTTCCTCATCGTTCTCTTCCATTCTATCCTTCTGTACTCCAACATCTTTATCATTCATCTTACATCTTTTTCCATCTTTAGTAAATTCATTTGTCATCTCTTTCACATTCCATTTTACTCATCTTTCTTAATAACATTTAATATTCAAATCCTATAGTATTATACTATAATTTTACTTTCGACCACACATTAAGTATTTCAGGTAGTGTTCAATTCCGGGGAAATGAATATCTAAATTGAAAAACTCGCACAAAAATGGTTTTGTTAACCTAGAAATCTATATTTCAGACGTGTACAATTTATGGAAACTGTAACGAAGCACATACATCATTCTTATGACATCTCGACACAGCATTCTAGATAAACCATCAGAAATATAATTTATCTTTGATTTTAAACGGTATTGGACTGTGCCGGACAGTGGGCTTATTACGTGAAACGGTATTTTGATTTATTTTACCAACAAAAGGTTATCTTTAAAGGAAACAACTTTATTCAAGTCTAAATAAATAAATAAAAACCTACGTCAAATAATTAATTAAAATTAAACAATAGTTAAAAAGAGGAAATTATTTGTATGTTGGGATTCTGAAATTACTAGATATTAAAAAAAGAACTAAATTGTATCCAAGGATTATAGAATATATTATAAGTGCTCCTAAAAATTTCAAAGTTCTAATTAAAATAGTATATTTAAGTTATCATCAATACAAAGAAAACTGCACCTTCCCAAAAATTGTAAACGTAAAATTCCACAAACCGAGGAATATTTCTAAAACGTTATCATCTCGTTCGCCAGAATAGCTGAGCAGTAATTCATCAAGGCCCGTCCATCTATCATTGTCTCGATGTCGCCTCTGCAATGGCCTTGTGAACTTGCCGTGATAAGGAACAATTGAAGTGCCCCTGTGGCTCCCGAGATTAATTGATTGAATGTAGATTATATCACATGACATCGGTAGACGCCGCTTTCATTGATTCAGTTTTGATTTGTTCAAACAGATTCGGGTCTTTTCCTAGACTTTCGACTGATGTTTTTGGAGAAACTGAAAGTTGAAATAAAACGATTATTTACGGATTTTATCGCGGATTTGGTTTCATTTTCACATTTTTTAATTTCCCGACGTTTCGATCACTTTACAGCTTTCATGGTCACAGGGCGGATTGACTGTTATTTCTATATCAACTGAAAGTTATTTCTATATCATAGTTTTATTTCAATGTATGACATTCGCTTAAATCTAAGAAATCAGATATTTTTATGTTATAATAAATAATAAGTTAGACAGACAACTAAGTTAAGGTTTCAGAAAACCATTCGTTGCAGGTGACTTTCATGAATTTGCTACGGAAACACTTGAAGAAGGCCTGCGTTCAGCTGTGACTTCCTGTGGCTAAAGAGAGTGCAAAGAATAACCTAATTATTTAACAAGCGCTAAAGTCCCTTGTTACTCAACTGACAAAGAGGGTAATGATTTCCGAACATCCATGTAATACTTAATAATAATCATTTGGTACCCTCCACAACGTAAATTATTTGACCGATTTCAATAAATGAGGTGAGATTTGTCTCAGTATTGGAAAGGTCACAAAGTATAATATTTCAATATGAATCTGTGAAAATAGCAGAGTAAGAAACCCTACTGTTGGTTTTTAATTTAAACGTTTATACTGAAAGTCCACTGATTGATGATTGGTTCGTCTCCACCTGCAAAACTCTTTCAAACATTAAACTTTCATTTGTATTATAATTTGTTTTCGCTTTTTAATTAGTATTTCGACGCAGGTGGGTGTTTTGTTTTATACATACATACATAAACTAACGCCTTTTTCCCAGAAGGGGAAGGCAGAGGTGCAACCAGGACACCCACTTTTCGCTATGTGTTGTATGTTTCGCTTATCGCCATATCGGGCACAAATTCTTGATTCTAGGCTGATAATGCATTGAAAAATATCATTTTTTCCGCCCCGGGATTCAAATCCAAGACCTCAGCTTTACTATCATACCGAAGTACAACTAAATAAATAAATAAATACAACTAACAGTCCTATAACTAGTCCTGACTCCACATTCAGATTAATTGAGTCTTGTGTCGTGGGTATCAGGATCTACAAGAGACTTTTCGGTCTCTCAAAGACCCAGACCCGAGACAAACACTTGTAAGCTTAACAAAATTTGTCGCGATGCGGGGATCGAACCCCCTCGTTCCACAGCAGGCGTCTAACTATCTGCGCCAGTCTGTCATGTTTTTCATTATTAATTTTTTTTATTTATGACTTGACAGCAACACTGCTACTGTATATAAATATTTGATATAATCCTATCCTAGATAAAATTTATTCATGTTGTAGACAAGACAAGTCACAATTACTTGTCTTGTCTATTGATATTTATTCATTGTTTAGGCAGACATGAAATTTGTTTTGTACGTGTCACAAAATGATAAAGATTATATTCAGATAATTCTTGTGATAAATTCTCTGGTATCATTTGTTTCCCAATGTTTAATATATTGCAAATCTCATAATCTGTACTGTACGTAAGAGTAAACATAAAATGTTGGGTCTATACAAGAATTTCGTAATTGTTTACAATACGATTTATTATATAATAAAAAATAATTAACCGACTTAAAAATTTTAATGAAACGAGGGAAATAAACCTAATCTTTGAATAAATCTAAAATACCATCCATATGCCTGCTGGACATCGAAAAGCAATATTGTAACATCACCCTATGAACTATGCGGGAAACATCGCGGGGAATAACCAGTCTCAAACATTTAGGCTTTCATAATTTATTAGGCGCTTTTTTTCTTCATTTGAGAATAAAAACTAATTCAACAACATAAAAAAACGATAACGTAACAAACTACAGTATGTTATCTTCATGATGTACCTCTAATAATTCTAGTAAGTTACTTTCAAGTTTTTTGTATCAGCCCATATACATACTACAGGTCACGTACCTCCTGTACAATCGAAAGTACGATTGAGAGGAGTTAGGCCACCACGCTGGGCTATTGGATGTCCTCACGATATTTTCCTTTACGGTTTTAGTGCACGGTGATTGACTACACCTTGACTAGACTTACACATTGACACATGGCTCTGGCATTGCCAACAGCAAGTCTCATCAATCGAAAAAATATACAAATGAATTATTTTTCAAGAATAATATTCATTTTATTAAACCTAAAATTCAAGTCCAAAGATCTATTTTCAGTGTATAAAAGCAACGTCTATAAAAAAGGAGCCTAACCTAAATTTTAAGATTCAGTGCGTTGAAGAGTTGCCTCTATTTACTGAGACGGAGGTCGTTAACTGACAAAATATCCGAAGTATGTATCTGACGGGTGGAATTGTGTGCCCACTACAATACCGAGCACGTACTTGTGAAAGGGTGACCTAAAAAAAAATTGGAAAGTATATTTTATTTATTTTGACGTATTATTTGCAATATTTATATGTTTAGCGGTTGAGTATTCTTTGTAGTCGGTGAGTAAGATTGTTAAAAACTGAATAATGTTAACTATGACTTATTTTCTCTGGCATTGCATGAAAGTCTATCATGTCAATCACCTCGTGGTAAGCTATAATGGTAGCAAAACCAAACAATACTTTGAATTACAAAGCAAAACTTGGCATTCTACTGCGCTTGCCATCCTGAGACATAAGATGTTAAGTCTCAATATGTCCAGTAGTTACTCTGGCTACAATGTCCTTAAAACCGAAACACAACAGTGCATTTACACTGCTGTTTGGCGGGAAAAATAAACATTGCGTTACCCAGTACCCCGGCGGCCTCTCACATATGAGAGACCTACCATCAGTTGTTTTCTTCTGTCACTGTTTTCTTGCATTTATTTTCAAATTCCGGAACACATTTACTATATCCGTGCAAGAATTCTGACACGCTAGTTGCACTGCACGGCAGCCATCAAACAACTGACAAGCGGGCGCGGTGCAAGCCGAGCGCTTAATGAGGCTGTGTCAGCACCTAGCTTACAATACCGACTCTTGTATAGAAATACATCGGTGTTTTCAGTGTACTATTTGAAACGTCAATGCTGGAGAATTGGGTATTATTAGATTTTATATTTATAGCGGTATTTTGAACTAAATTTCAATGGATTATTTTTAATCAATTATTGTAAATTTGTCTTTATTTAATGATGCGTGGACTCTGACACGCTAGTTGGACTGCACGGCAGCCATCAAACAATTGACAAGCAAGCGCGGTGCACGCTGAGCGCTTAATGAGGCTGTGTCGGCACCTCCTTTACAATACCGACTTTTGTATAGAAATACATCGGTGTTTTCAGTGTAGTTATTTGAAACTTCAATACTGGAGAACTGGGTATTATTAGATTTTATATTTATAGCGGTATTTTGAACTAAATTTCGATGGATTATTTTTAATCAATTATTGTAAATTTGTCTTAATTTAATGATGCGTGGACTCTTTTGTATATAAATACCACCGTGTTAGACCAGGAGATACCAGGAGATATTTTCTACTTAATTTTTTTTTTTACTTTTATCTTTACATGTTGGATATCCATAAGCGCTATGGTAATTCACTTAAGCAAAATACAATTAAAATAAATAATTATGTGTCTGGCCTGATTCTTTTCCAGATTCACTGTAAAATTAAAATATTTTGCATATTTGAGCTTTGTAAAAGAAACCCAGCGAAATGAAGATTATGTAAATAAGAATCAATTAGAAATCTTGAAATATATTAAAACGGAACCGTTACTAAATATTATGGTTTTCAGATGTTGTTAGTGTTTCATTTATTAAGTATTTAAATGTTCAAAATATTAATAAACTATTAAAATACATTTTCATGCAAGTTATAAAAAGGAATTATATTTAATACGTATGACAGAAAAGTACGAACAGAAAAATGAAAAAAGACTTTTTAATTTCGTCAGAGTTTAACGCGACCGGATTAATTAATATGAAGCATCAATGTACGCATGTACACAGAGCCAACTAAATCCACTGTCCAAACTAAATCACTGGCAAAAACTAATTAAATAAAATCACGCCGCACGTTAATTACTACGGGGGAGTTAAACAGAATTTCCAAATTATTAAATTTTATTTCCTTTATAACTCACTCAGTCCATAAACACTCTGAACTCCGAAGTTAGAATTTAATCCACTTAAAATCAAGAACACGGCCGGGAACTGCCGTATAAACCACGACTTAATACTACAACGAGCTTTGTCCTCCCCACAAACGTTTTGTTACGAGGCAGGTACTCGGCTCCCTGTTTAGTTAAAGCGATTTCGGCCAATGATATCCTGTAATTAGTTTTCTTTATAACCCTGCTTAGTACAGGATTTACAAATACAGACAATTGACCTTTACTGGATTTCATTATTGCTGTAATAACGGTAAGTTATACCCTTTGACCCATATAAGGTACTCGGTACTAACACTCGACTATCGTCGGAGCACATTTGTTATAGCTGAGCTAAATTGGTAAAGATAACACATAAAAACGATATCTGAGGGTCTCCGGACCCACATAATCCCTTTGAAATTGATTAGTAAATGCCAGACAATGTGGATTTGGGATAACAATATGAAACAGCCACGTTTTTTGTTTCCGACCTGAATCATTCATATTTAATAAACGTTTTTACTTTCACTGTATTATTTTGATATTTATTAATGTCTGACTCTGGCATGTGTCATGTGCGGGAATATTAAATGAATAATTTTTATTTAAGATAAAATTTTACAAAATGTATGTTTATTGTTAAAGATTTAATTTGTAGAATACAAGTCTACTTCTAATAATTTAATAAATGTAACATCGCTTATATGCATGTTGGTTTGACTACTATTCATGAGCGATCGTAGCGCTTGCCTTCAGATGAACGGCAGCATGACCGTCTCGCCATTCATTGCAATAAAAAAAACATCGATACATTCGTAAATGCCATTGCTCATGGTCTTGTGTCACTTTGCCCGAACCAAGAAGCTCCCCAACTACACGTGTCGCTTTTTCAAATCCTGGAACCATCTGCCGTAACGTGAAGAACAAATTAGGCAGGTCGGCTTAATTGTATCGAATGGCGAGAGACAATTATCTGTATCTACTCGATACTTTAACTGAACAGCGTCGTATTTACCATCAGGTGCAACACGGTTACACAAAAACAAAATACAAAAGTGTAAGAATCATTGATTTCGATACAGCGAAAGTCTGCCACTTTTCGTTTATAACTATGTCAGTAAAAAAAACCTATTACTATCTCTTACTACCAAAAAATTTCCTCCTCAATTCTCAAAGACCAACAATCTTCTTATATTCCTCAGGTATAGGTATGGCTTTTTATCAGGAGAGTTACTGTTTCTTAACTGTATCTGTATCAACTAATATACGTCCCATTGTAGGTCACGGGCCTCCTCCACAATAGCACGATTAAGAGGGGTTAAGCCATATAGTCCAACCCGCTCACTTGGCGCGGTTTCTGAACTAGGTATAAAGACTTCTAATATATTGAACAAATTTTATCAACTATCATATATTTTACATACATAAACTCATGCCTTTTACCTAGAAGTGGAAGGCAGAGGTGCTAACGTACATATGTTTCGCCTTGTGTATGCCGTCCCACGATGTGATATGGCTAGCCTATGACCATATCGGGCACAAATTTCTGACTGCTGATAATGAATAGACAAGTCCAATATCACTTTGCCCGATCCGGGATTCGAACCCGAGACCAATTGTAATCATACCGTAGTACAGCTGCGCCACTGCGACAATTTATAAATCAGTTTTCACGAACTATCGGTATTAACCTAGCATGATCGAACTAAATTAAGCCATCCCGAATACAACGAACATAGATGTATCTTCATTCGGGTATTGTAATCCATATATGAAACTAATAACAGAACGTCACGGATATCAAATTCAGTGACATCTAATTATCGAACCATTTCCGAGTGATGTTGCTAAATTATGTTTGGTATGTGAAACATTATTATACTATTACAATAGCTATGGGCTTTATTGTTTTAAGTTTCGATTTCGAGATTTTATTCGACGCATTTTTAAAAGTTCCAAAAAATCTTAACAAAACAGACCTTTCCAAATTTGACCAGAATTTATTGCATTCTGTACCTTATATTTTGAAACACTGACTGAAACCTGATTCTGTAAATTTTATAGCATAATAACATAGAGCCTATAAATACAATTCGTCGTATTGTGCCTGTAATTTGTTCATTTTTTTACTATTATGTTATGTTATGAAAGAACGCTGTCTCTATTTTTCAATGTAAAATATATGAATTACTTAAATCTGAATAATGCCTCTAATACTGAATTTTCAATCGTCAGATAAAATTTATCAATCAGATAAATTTATGATACCTGTCTGAATATAAAAGTGACGCGATTAGGCGTCATACAATTGTCATTTTTAAATTACCTATTTTGTATTGATGAATTCATTTTATTTGATGATTGAAAAATTGAAACTAATAGATTAACCACAAGATAAAAATCCGATAAAAATATTAAAAATCTATCTATAATTTAAATACAACATGAATAAAAATCATGGTGAATCGACCCTAGACTCCAAGATGTGCTATAGAACGCATGGCCTATTCTCTGTCGTGGACGCCTACAACATCTCAAACGAGCGTCCGAAAGCAGTGGTAATTGTGGGGCCAGATCACCTACAATGGAAGGAGCAGCAATGGGCGGTTGGGCGGAAGTAAATTGGGCGCTTTTCGCCCGGGGATGTCTGGTGCCACCCATGATGCATGTGATCGTCACCGAGGGGTTTTCAGTCAGTATGCTGAATAGATAGATTTTGTAAGGAACCCAGCTTGAACCAATCCCAAGTAAAATGACGAGTTAGCTGATAAAAAGAAAAAGGGGTACGGACTATATCTTACTACAGAATAGTTGTATGACTGGTGGTTGCGTCTATTTACACCATATTTACACCGAAATATAATAGACAATAAGTATTATATACATTAGGCGAATATAATTACGTATTTTTTGTAATGACACAATTGGCTAATAGGGTATTTTGCGTCTGCTCCTTTAATTCATGAGTATAATACAAAATTTCAACTTTTATTTGTCAGCAATAAATACTGACATCGCTTAATGTATGGTACACCAAGTTATTTGAAAGCCTTTCAGTGCTTCTTAAGTATTCACAGGTAATAAATTTGACGACCGTAATTTATACAAAATCGTTTAATAAATTTTATTGTTCTATTAATAGTCTATTAGTTCTTTGCTCTTTTAAAGTGATGACTTGGCAATATTCTGTTATTTAAACTTTTTAGATGTCAGGTCTTTTTTGGTGTAGTATTTTGCTACTTTTAGCTGAGAATAATAACTATCTGAAGATATTTCAATGATATTAAAGAAGTATTGAAATAGTATTATAAGTAAACAATCACATGTTTAATGAAACACATGATGATACTATTTTTTTAAAAATAATTGTCGTTATATACTTTAACAAAAATTTTCTTTGCGTAGTGTCTGTAGTCAGTAAAAATACAGCCTGACTTCGTTTTCGGTCGCAGTATGGATAAATCCTTTGTAAAACAATTACAGAGATAGCAATGCAAACAACAGGCCGAATTAACTCATGCACACAATCTCTCATTAAACTAACCCTGATAACCATTCGAGGTTACAAAGGAGACGGGGCGCTGCAAACTTGCATTTTACCTACCTGAACACAATTTGAAGAGATCTTGTAATTGCGGGCACAGATAAAATCACCAGAGTTCGTTAACAAGGCACCGCGAACGATCTGACAGAAGTTTATCTTGCGAAACTTGGGTGTACAGAACTTATCAAACTTCACTTGACCCCCGGAGGTTCTTCAATTTGGTCTTCTTAATTATCTGTATTCAGATCTCTTAGTTTCGAATGACGTCAACCGAGTTGAGCGTTTCAAAACCCTTTAAACCGTGCACGTAGTTGAGAGTTATTACTTTTGCTACATTTTGTAAAGGAATTTCTTAAAGTAAAACAGCTGAAATAACCTTCAAATATTTGTAAATCAAGAAAAGAGATAAAGGTACAGAAATAATCTATTAATTCGATTATCTAGGACTTAGGACTAGGATCTAGAACTGCCTAAACCAAATTATTATTGCCTGACCATAAAATATCTATCTAAAATAAAATAATTTCAAACAAACCCAACTACTTATTTTTTTTCCTCAAATTATACTCACAAACGAAATAAAATATTTCCTTATAATACTCTACAAAGCAAAGACTGAATACAAAGGTATTTTTTCCTGATTTAATAACACTATCGTGTACACGGAAAAGAAAATGTAGCTATTGTATTCCCTTTTTACGATTCATAGAAACATAAGGTACAATAAACAAAATATGTTTGTTATTTTTCTTTTATAGTTTACTACTCCCTTATCTTCTCGGCGTCATCTCCGTAGAATTAAGTTCTAGGTATTTCTCACGGAAATTAGAAACTTTTACGAGCTAAGTTCATTTTCCAACCGATAAAATATTTTTTACACGAACTATATTTATCTGATGGTCCGTTTCTTCGTAAATGAATAATGATGTCATAATTTAAACATGCTCGAATATAACTTAATATTCGCGTTATTTATCAAACGCTTTAAGAGACAATTAAAAAAAATATTGATGTCTTACTATAGAAATAAATACTAATTAGGGGTCCTAATAAAGGTATTTATTAAATCGTCAAGTTGAAACTAATAAATGTGTGTGAAGTAGGTAGAGGCGTCCTTTGTTGTTCTACTGGTTGTTATGTAAACTGTGGACGTGTGTACCGTCAACAAACAATTCCGTTAAGTCGTACTCATTAACTGCACAAATTACTGACACAAAATATATCTGCAATACGCAAAAACTTAAAAATATATTACTAAACTTATTACTATAGACATAGCTGTACCGTCAAAGTAAATATCTATTGACAATGAGTTAAAATTATATACAATAGCAAGATTAAATTTTTGCTGTTATGCAATATTTTATGGTCAGGTTCCCTATGGCTGATTAATACACACATGTACATAAGTACTCTTTGAGTTTTCTAACCGTACCGTATTACAATTGCGCCACCGAGGCAATAGAGTCATAGAAAGTAATAGAAATAGAGAAACCGGAAATCTATAGACATTTCGTTGGGGAATAACAGAATAACTAATATGTTATAAAAATATTATTTCCCAAAGCAGGCCAAGCATCTAGCAACAACTAGTTTTGATTTATTTTCGGTGATTGATGGTGTGTCTAAATATAAAAGTTGATTTTGATATGATATCTATATATATCCATCACGTGCATAGGAAATGTCAGACAAGAGATAAATTCAAGCCTCCAGGCTGATTATTTCTTGGTTTTACGGATATTGAAAACAACAATAATCATGACATCAAGCTGTATATGACTATGGTTTTTTTGTATTGAAGTCACTAAAACTACCACCTGGCGTCTTTTTGGTAGCAGTCTACATCATTATTAGTTTTATACATCTTAAATAACAATAATATCATTTCATTACTCCCCCGTTATTTTATTTATTTATACACTTTATTGCACACTGATAGAAAAATTATGCAACCGAATGAACCTATGTCTCTTATCTTTAAGAGCGATCTTTCAACAATCTCGCCGTTTCATCATAAATGTTTTCTCATTACAATACATGCTGATCGCCTAGTTGGTGTTATGCCAAGGCTTTGAACCGTAAGAGCCTACGTTCGGTTCCCGTATCAGCAATATTTGTTGTGGTTTTCTACTCATGAGGGAAATATAATTTGCCCGAAATTGGATACGCGCCGGCTGGCTCGCTCCTTATCACTTAATGGGATGGAAATATTGGCGAAATTGGGAAGCACTCACGACGTTCCCTTCTCCCCTTTCCGTAATGTATAATCAGGGTTTGGTATATTAACAAAAAATGAACCTTCAATATAAAAAGCCGGTTATAAACATCCATGAAAATTCAAAAGGCCATACCTAAAAGAGCCGATAGCTCTTTATAAAACAATAAAAAGGCGGAGTGTTTCATTAATCTTCACTTGGGAGGAGGAGTCCACTCGAGCCCTCTTCACCACTATAATATAGTCGGTCGAAGTGTCCTCGTTAAAACAAATGCTCAGCCAAAATTAAAAGCCGTACTTGACTCGGCGGGCCATTGAAAATGGGAACAGTGATTTCATTGCTGACTGTAGACAATGGATGTGTATCCAGCTGAACTATGTCGCATTACAAGCAAAACTTAACGAAACTTCAGACCAATATCTTAAGTCCTAAACTAACAAACTAGATTTGGAAATCATTGGACCGAACTCTAACTCGGAATAAACTAGGGCGTAATGCTAATTAGCTGCAAACGCCAAACGCGTTCGGGACATTTCAATCTTTATTGCCAGTCTTGTATGTGTTATATTCGCATGTGTGAAATATTCTGATAAAGACTTCTGGTGTAAAGACGACCTTTGTAGATGGAACTATTAGGAATATTAATTTAATTAATGCGATGTCCTGTCCAGTTTGTTTCTGAAGATCCAGGGTGATGTGAAAAGGTCTATTCCGTTTTATAAGCGCTTGTCTAAATTAATTAAAGTTTCGTGAGGTATAAATACGGTCGTTCCGTTTTCATTTGATGTCGTAAATAACTGAATTACCTTTAAATTTTAGAAAGGGTGTTTTATTATAACACAAACGATCTCATTGTTATTGAAATACAGGGTCGAATACGAATCAATCAATTATCAACAGTATAATGATTGAATATAGAAAATTATAAGGACAAAATTTAAATGTATAATCCTAGTAGGTGTTTAGGATGATTAAAAACCTTCTTCGATGCTTCCTGGTAAAATAATTTGATACATAATACAAACAAAATACTTTCAAGACAATGGACGACTCATACAAAAAGTCACTGAAGAAATCCTTGTGCCTGTCTATAAAGGTCATTCACACAAACATCAATAGGTTTCTTGATAGTGAACACGGTGATAATGATGATGTAAGCGATGGCCAAATATTGGATGAAATTATGGTGTCTGATACTTTACTAAGTTATTAAATACGTTCCGCCAACACGCACTAGGCCAGACCGCGGTGGACGGCTTAACCCCTTCGATCAAATATACACTAGATTAAAAGTACCGACCAAAAAAGTGGCAAAAGGAATAAGAGCAGAAATAAGCGTGCTCTCTTATTTGATTTTATTTATTTATTTAATCTTTATTGTACACAAACAAAAGGACATAACAATATAAAGAAATAACATATATAAAAGGTACAAAAGGCGGTCTTATCGCTAATAAGCGATCTCTACCAGACAACCTTTGGATGGATATAAAAGAAGGAGAAAGAAAGGGCAGTGTAAAACAAAGATAAGGTACGCTCCAATAGATATAAATTATTAAATCGATAATCAAAAATAATACATATAAATGACATAATTAATACACATACGTAATATAATATATACATATATACATACATACAATTTATAATAATTACATAAACATCTATAATAATTTATAATTAAACTACAGGTTAAAAATATATCCGAAAAGAGGAAATAATACCATGCTTTGTCTGTTTAATGAGAAAGGTAGTGTGCTTTTACCAGCTTTTCAAAAGATGACAAGGTTTGTGCCCGTCGCACCACAACAGGAAGAGCGTTCCATAATCGGACAGCTTCAACAGCAAAGGATTTATCAGTAAATGTCGTGGTGTGTACAGGCATTCTCAGCTTAAGGTTCTCCGACGACCTCAGAGACCTCGAATGTGAGTCATGGAGAAAAGTAAAACGTTCTTTAAGATAAGATGGGGTGAGGGGATTAAACAAAATATTATAAAGGAGTGAGAGAACGTGAGTATTCCGACGAAGCCGTATAGGTAACCACTTGAGCTTAGCGCGAAACTCAGAGACATGATCATATTTGCGTAATCCAAATATGAATCTAATACAGAAATTTTGAAGTCGCTCAAGTTTATTAAGTTGGTCTTCGGTGAGATCAAGATAGCTGACATCTGCATAATCAAGGATGGGAAGAAGGAGAGTTTGCGCAAGTGAAATTTTCGTGGCAATGGGTAAAACATTGTGTAACCGTCGCAGGGACTTTGCCGAAGCAAACAGCTTGCGACTTAACTCTCGAAGTTGAGGACCCCAGGTGAACGACTGATCGAAGTGTACACCAAGATTTCTTACAGTGTTACTGTATGGAACAGTTATTCCATCGCAAGAAACACTAGGTAATTGGGTGTGATCTAGTCTCGAAATCATCCTGGGGCTGCCGACAACAATGACCTGAGTCTTGGTAGGATTGACTTTCAAGCCATATGTCTTGCTCCACTCACAAATTGCATGGACGTCGCGATTTATGGTTGCAATTGCACTAACAATCATATCTGATGGAGCTTGAGTGTAAATTTGCAGATCATCTGCATAGAGGTGGTAGGAGGAGCGAAGATTATATGTAATAGAATTTATGAAAATTGCGAAGAGTAAAGGAGATAGCACGCCGCCCTGTGGTACGCCAGCAGTTACACTGCACCACGAGGATAAGTTATCCTCGACACAGATGCGCTGCCGGCGCCCGTACAGGTAACTACGAAACCAAGCAACAGCCGTTGGAGATATGTTAAGAGAACACAGTACGCTTAGTAGGATATCGAAGTCAACGGTATTGAAGGCGTTGCTGAAGTCTAGCAGCGCTAAGACTGTCAGCATGCCTTCCTCCATACCAGACCTAATGCCATCCGCAATATGGGTCAGAGTGGTTGTTGTGCTATGTCCTGGGCGAAACCCCGATTGGAAAGGATTTAGAAGGTTATATTTGGTAAGGAAGTCATTTAATTGGGTATGGATTAAACGTTCAAGGACCTTGGATAGGAATGGAAGGATGGAAATGGGACGGAATTCGGAAAATATAGAAGCGTTGGGCTTTTTGGGAATAGAAATGATATTGGCTTCTTTCCAAGCACTAGGAAATGTCTGTGTGGAAATGGAAAAATTAAGGATATGGGAAATTATGGGAAGAATTTCGTCCAGGATGGGGAGAATCATATTGCGGCTGACATGGTCACTCCCCACTGCATTGGAAGAGATAAGCGTAATGGTCTTCCTAACATCACAACTAGCAAATTCTTTGAAAACAAAGGCAGAACAATCAGGAGTTTGAAGGGTAGAAAGATAATTTATGGTTTTGTTCTTAGTCGCTTTATCCAGATTGGACGAAGAAGAAAAATGTTGGTTCAAGGAGTTTAAGTCTAAAGTTTTAGGAATAGAATTTTGTTGCGATTTACCCACTCCTAGTGTCTTAAGAAATTTCCAGACTTTAGCTGGGTCCCCGTTTTCAACTGAATTATGAATGTGTCGGCGTTGAGCATTCCTACACACCTTGTTGCAGTGATTTCTAATGGAAACATACTTCAGCCAATTCACCTCATTAGTGCAGCGATTGTACCGCGATTTAGCGAAAGCTTTTTTAGAGAGCAACTCCTTAATTTCAGCAGTCAGCCATGGTGCCGGTAAGTGTTTTATCTTAACTGGTCGAACAGGAGCATGCTTGTCATACAATTTTATCAGCTCGTTTGTAAATATGTCGACTTTTACATCAACCAAATCCATTTGATAAAGCGAACTCCAGTCAATGCTGTCGGCATCCTTGATTTTAGTATGGTCTAAAAAGATAATAAATCTTAATTGAAAGGGTTTATTGTTACCTGAAGTAGATTATAATTTAAGACTTTTTGCTACATCTCGTAGTTTGAAATTCAAGTGTAAATGTATAAGCAACCACTTTTGGCGTGTGATTTTGTTCCGGACCCTGTATATACTCGTAGTATATATTTAATCGAAGCTTAACCCCTCTCAACCGTAATCTCGGACGTAGTTGAATATAATGGACTGATACACATACAGACCAAATTATTTTTATCTTAAAATAATATAAAGATGAAACATTTGATTGTTTGTTTGCATTGAACAGGCTCTGACACTAATTTACTGATTTGAGAAATGCTTTCACCATTAAAATCCTTCGTTATCCCTGATGAACATAAGTGATAGAATATACTTAAAAAAAAGGTACGGTAAGTGTATACGGGCCAAGCCGCAATATTTTTAACATAAAATTCTTACGCATACTAATTTTATGCGCTCCAGTTCCACTTATATTAACTGCAAAGATATCTAAAAGCAATACCGTCCATAATGAGTTCGGTTGAATGTAATTATAAAGAGTCGAAAGCACAGACCGAATTTAGAACGAAAGACAGACGAATGAAAACCTAATTAGGACACTCAAGACATCGAAATATCTAGTAGACGCAAACTTGAAATTCTAAATAGACGCGGTTTTAACCGCATCATGCCCTTTAATGGAAACTGAGATGTATCTAAAAGATTTCACTAATGGAGCGCCGTGTAATATATTTTCACATCAAAGGGAATTTAGAGCACACTCGGCCGTTTATTATTAAAATGGAAAAGCCTTTTTTAACGTGAAAAATTGTTTTATGAACTCCCGGCTGTCAGGTGGATCAAATTCCGATCGTAATACGAATGGAATGCAATTTTAGTTTGACTAATAAATTGCTCCAGCTTTACGCTGTATTTGGAGAGAGGTGGCCTTTGTCCACCTTCAGTGATTGCGATTTTTTTACCTGAGAGATGTAGACGTAAATAGGATATTGCTAACACGAAAGAATGGTATTCCGGAGTCTCTATGTGCACAAATATATATAAGCCTTAGTTACGGTAATAGAACATTTGCAATACTTTTCAAACACACTTTTCAAGTATTGTTAACTCACTCTATAAACACCGTTATAAAGCAATCGAGAAAAGGTTATATTTTGCTGTTTGACACCACAATTGGCATAATTGCTTGCTAATTATTATTTTTGCGTCGACTCATTTTTTGGCCGTCGCTACTCAGGCGGATAAAAATATTCTATCCTATATTTATTTGACAAAGAAAACGGTGATCCAAAATGTTTAATGTATATGTTCTTTTCTATACTTATATCATAAAGAGGAAATATTTGGTTGTTTTTTTGAATTGAATAGGCTCTGAAACTACTGGACAGCTTTGAAAAATTATTTCATCATCAGAATTCTACGTTATCCTTGATGAACATAGAATATTTTTATTAAAAAATATATCAGCAACCAGGCGAGACCGGGCTGGGCCGCTAGTTATATATAACATCGATCCCCCATTCGGAAACAAGTCACGCGAATTCCACGTAATTATGAACACTGATGAAATCCGTTACCATCGACAATCTTATTAGAACTAAATTTACACTAGCAAACTAAATTACGCCTTACCTATGTCATCTGCGGAATCCATTCATATTCATGAGTTAATTAAAACAAATGGTTCGAGGTATTAATTTCTAAATTTATTCCGAATGATAACGTACCTTAGAGACGTACTCTCTTTATACTGTTGATGACATCTAATGTTAAATTTTTATGCGTATAATTGTCGTCCGTTTCATAAAGTTGTATTTTTATTCACGCAGTTACGTTATGTCTACATTTTTAAAGGGAGGATTCTGTTTTGTCTAGAAATTCTGTGGTCAATTGCGACTAAAATGTTAAATTACTTTTTCATTTTAAACTAAAAGAATATTTGAATTTAGACTTATACATTTTTTAGTATACCTAAAACTTAAGTGTATCCTTATTAAATTTGCTATTATCTCGAATAGGTATCTACTATAGTAGGAAGCTTTTTGATATATGAGTACTCTATCACATAGCATATCAATTATTATTAATCTATAGCAAATAAAAAAAAGAACAACAAAATCGATTCTAAATTCAAAATAACATTTTTATTCAACATGAAATCAATATAACTTGCAGCCAGAACGTTATTCGCAAGCAGTTAAAAAGGAGGTATAACTAAAAAAACAATTTTCCAATTAATATCGTCAAGTTGGCAACGAGTACGGTACACGTGGATTACGTAAAAACGTTCCGATAACGTCAACACGGGCGTGTGTTGCACAAGTATGAATAACGAGCTGATAAAACCCAACCAATAAGAAAAATGTAAGCCAATTTGAACAACAAAACAGCGATACGTACTTTTTGAAACATACGTACAAATAAAACTCGACGTGAAATATTGACGCCGGTTTGATTCTCGCGGATGTATTGGGTATTTGCGAAAAGTTTCCAAACTCCGTCCATAAGCAGGAAGCCGTAAACACAATATTGAAAACAAGTTAAATTGGCAAATATGTTGCGGAAATTTCAGCTCCATTCTTGTTATTATTTGCACGAATCTTTTGATATCCAGTAGCTATAAGTTTATTTAAACTTTATGAATATCTTGTTTATTCATTATTGGTTTTAAAGTGCTTCGGCAACGTACTATTATTAGCGGTTGAAGCCTCTAAGATTCACGATTCGCGGCCTTGTTCAGTAGTATGAGTTTTCAAACCATATAAATTATCAAATGTTTGTTCGTCCCTTTACAGCGTCTTTTGAATTTAGTTTGAGAGAAGAAGACAAAACATTCAATAGCTGAAATTGACAGCCTCCGTGGCGCAGGTGGTTAGACGCCGCCTGTGAAACGAGAGGCCGCGGGTTCGTTTCTAGCTCCGAGAGAAATGTTTGTGTGGCCCACAAATATTTCAAATACTCAGCAACATCTTAAAACAATATAAAAAAAAAATATCAAAATTTTTTTGGCTTTAAGACGTTTATTACATAACTTTGTCCTTCTCATTTTTTTATCGAAGATTCGAACCTTCACTATTATACATTTAGGCTACTAATTCAACTGCGAGCTTCTTGGTACATAGGTATCTAAATGATAAAAATTAATTAGCACGTCGCTCATTCCATAAATTACAATGAAAATATTTTTACAAGCAACCTGAGCTCGTAGCGCGATAACAAGCGCAATTTCATAAAAAATATCACTTATTTAGCCGAAACAAATTATATAGGCTGTTAGTCCAATCAATTCATTAGCTTGAAGATGTATTGAGTGTGGGCGACCATGCAATCAGAGTTCGATAGTCTAAGTCATTTTGCGCCACTAATTTCTTCAATTAGTCGCCTCTGGTCTCCATGTAAATTGCTGTTTTATTCAACTTAATTAAAGGCAAGATAAGTACAAAGCTTCATCCCGATCCTATGGAATTATTTATCGCAAGCATAATTGCTTCGCCCTTATCTTTGGCCGAACTTAGATGTGCTTAATTATTTATAAGGCCCGGCCTGCAAGAGTCGTTTGCCTTCTTACGATGTTAATGTGTGGATCGAAGACTGAACGTATGGACAGCTTCGCGTATCATGTTTTATTCTGTTCATAAATGATACACATATTTCGAACTCCAAAAGGGTCAAAAGGGTTTCATATTAATGTTCAGTTTCCCTCACACTTCGTTAGTTGAATCCTTATACTATCAAATATGTTAAAATATTGAATGTATGCGTCCTTTTTTGGTTTTATTTATTGGCAATAAACTGAAAACTAACGGCAAGACTAGGTATTCTTATAAAAAAGTATTGAATAAATAATGTTTAGCCTTGTTAGCATCATTTTGCTCTTGCAACCGTGCAATGTCAAGAGTATTTGTAGCCAGAGTAACTACTGGACATATTGACACTTACATCTTACATCTCAGGATGGCTAGCGCAGTAGAATGCCACTTATCGTTTTGTAATTCACGGTATTATTTGGTTTTCCTACTATTCATGAGCGATCATATCGCTTACTATCAGGTGAATAGCATGCTCGTGTCGCCATTAAATGCAATTAAAAAAGTATAGTAAATATAACGACGTCATTCTGCTCAACAAAGTTAATAGTTTCCTTCCTTTCATTTATCTTTTATTCCAATCGAATGCATTCTGATTCTGCCAGGTCGCTGTCGAATCTCCAGTTGCTGAACTTGTACATCCTTTATTGATTGTAATAAATACATAATCATATCAAGTGAGTGTTGCCATATGCGTCTGTATGCAGCTCCTATGCTCAGCAGTGATTTCTTTACTGTTGAAAATGGCCGTGATAATACTGCGTTCAACAAACCTACGTTCATGAATTAAATATATATATATTTAGGTTTGTTTCCTGTCAGCTATTTGATACAAAATCAAATATTTTAACAAAAATATTTCATTTCAAAATTAGCCACATTCAAGTGTCGCAAGCTCGCAACTCGCAACGCAATTTCACGAGCGGCGATGAGCGCAGTTTCCTGTTATTTTTATCATCTCGAGCTATCAATAACAAAGATTAATATTATCAAGCGTATGAAAGATAAAAGGCGATAAATTTAACTGAGGTTGCTCCACTCTTTACGCTCTCCGTTCAGTGTTTTTGATAGATTTTGTAAATTATTTACTAAGATTTTACGGCCCTTGGATATTACTGTGGTATATCTGCGTTGTAAATCTTAATTCTTTTGTATGAAATTTTGTTTTATGACTGTTTTATAAGCCCGGTGTGATTAGGGAAAGAGATATTACATCTTAAAATGGTATTCTAATTTTGACAATATTTTATATTGTACCCAGGTTCAGTTAAAGTAAGTACCTTGAAAATATGTTTCCTTTAATATAACTATCAAAGAAATTATGAGGTACCACTATCCGAAACCCTATACGTTCTTAGCATTAAGAACATTAAAGTCCCGTATAAAACACCTTTATATAAACTACATCAAATTAGGAACACAAAAAAATCTTGCACCACAAAATCGTAGTTAATCCACAGCATATTTTCATTAATGTTTATGCAACTTCACGCATCTGAAATACACTTATTGTGAACTGAATATTTCTAATTCTCAGAACCCCAAAGCATTACACAAATATCTTCTGTATCAGCCCATATACGTCCCACTGCAGGGCACGGGCCTACTCTACAATCGAGAGTACGATTGAGAGTGGTTAGGCCATATAGTCCACCACGCTGGCCTAGTGCGGGTTGGCGGACTTACATACCGTAGAAATTCTTATGAATCGCTATGGAATGCAGGTTTTCCTTCACCGTTTTAGTGCGTGGTGATTGACTATCAATCAAAGACAAATATCTTAGTACACAGGAAAGGTTTCCGTTATTGACAGACGTGATTATTTCCTGTAAAAAATCAACAAACTCCCTTAGACACGGAAATTATTTGATTTTTACTCGCGCGAATGGCTCCGAGGCCCTTAGTTTTTCTATGTCTGCATCATTATGTTTTTCAGTAAGTTCATTTGGGAAGAAGGAAATGCAAGGGTGGCCTCCAATGCAGAATTCTTACCGCTTGATTGGTTATAACTAGTAAACAGTTTTGATGGTCAAGTGAGGTATTCGTTTGAGATTATTGTCATTGTTTTCCTAGTGTTGTCTAAGTTGTAGTTTTAATCGTTGTTATAAATACTAAAAACATAATATTTTATTTATTTATTTTGGTATATAAATGGGCCTTAACATGGCTAAGTACAACGTTACTTATTAGCAGTTGCTAGTCATAAAATGGCAAAATATCTCCGTGACTTTTGGGTTTTTCCCACCAACCGCAGGACAATAGAACGATTTGACGTTGTTTTTTTTTAATCGATTGTCAGAGATATTAAGGTCCCCTATTGATACCCCGAGGAGGCCGTAAGGGGTATGTCTTTGGCCTTCCAGCCTGGTACAAACGCAGATATTGTAGCTGTCCTAGGTCCCCAGCAATACCAAAGGGTGAAGGGCCCCGATTTACGTCCGCGTAACCGTCCCGCGCAATACAATTGCTGGTAACACCATAATTAGAGGGGAGGGGGCAGATGACCCCCACTTACGCCTACTTTTGGACGCTGGTGTAAGGTATTATGAGCGTCCATGACAGAGACGAGGATCTATAGTACGTCTCGAAGTCATTATACGCGACGGTGCATCGTATCCGAAGTGTGCCCAGTGACTCCGAGTCAGCTCTATATGTTAGGTCGCCTCTTGCGACGGGCGGAGGATACCTAGGCGGAATTCTTGCACCCACGTAACACAGGGCAAGTGCCACTGTTGATCCTGGCTTACAGGATTTGCCGTGGTGGCTGTTAGGGCGAGACAGTCTCCATACTTAATTTAGTCCTCATTTTTAATACAGGCATGAAATATACCTGCGTGTAGTGCGTCTGATCGTAAGCGATCAAAATAGAGTATCTACAGCTGAAAGACAAGCATCTCCAGAGATAATTTATGCTGACCTAGTGCGTGGTGGCCTGCTGGTAAACGGGCCACATACAGTTGTCAACATATTCACGGTGGTCGCGAATTGAAAACCCATGACACACCTCTGACTTTTCGTAGTCATGTGTGTATTGATAGTCAATCACCACGTACTTTAATGGTGAAGAAAAACATCCTGAGGAACCCATATCTTAACGTTTTGTGAGAGTTTCTACGGTATGTAAATTCCGCCAACCAACACTAGGCTAGCTTGGTGGACTATATGGCCTAACCTCTTTAAACTGTACTCTCGATTGTACAAGAGGCCCGTACGCTGCAGTGGGACGTATATGGGCCATGGATAATTAATAAAAAAATCTAATATCACTTTAGCCAACCCGAGATTCGAACCGGAGAACTCGGATTTGCAATCATACTGTACGACTAATGCGCCACCGAGGCAGTCATATTATATATTAAACTACATATTCAAGTTATTGGCTTGTCAACTGTAAGGTAAAGTAATTTTCCTGCTCGGCAATTGGAAACTTCATTTCTGTAGCGGAACCATGCGTATGTAGACATCACAATAAGTAAAAGCAATTTTCCCAGACAATACAATCATATTTATGTTTTAGAACTTTATCTTAGAAAATTTTGATTGAATAGTAAAGTAGGTATGGACTGATGGAAATAATTTTTGGTCAATACTCTGTGACTATACATTTATAGGTAGTTATAGGAAATAACTTACAAACTAAGAACATATAGTCTTAGTTAGATGGTGAAAAAATGTATAATAGGTATTATTTTTACTTATTGTCTTTGTTTAGTAATTGCATTTTAAAGTTTATTACTTTCTTGTTCTTCAGTGCTAAACATTTATTCAGCTTGTCACAAATAAATAATAACATTTTTATTAATTCGTGGTTTTAGGTTTTTCTCCTTGTGATGGGAAATATAGGAGTGAATTAAGGTTTAGGGTAGCATCTATCGATTTTTAAGTATATAAAAATAAGTTTCATAAAGTATAGTTAATCACGCAAACGAAGTTGCGCGTAAAAGCTAGTACATTATATATATGTATATTCGAGTTCTTCTTGGACGGCTCGTGAAACAAAAATAAATAAACATTACAGGCCTTATTCAAAGACAGTTCTAAAACCTATTTCAATTATACATGTATATTCACGCACAATTCGATATTGATTTCCATACTGATCTACAAAAAAAAATATTCCCTTTGTACAAGACATTGTCAATTTAATCCCGAACATTGTTCGCGTCAGCTTTGATTCCGTACACGTGTGTGTATTTCATTTCGGAGCTAGTTTCCGAGAAAACATTGTGAGAAAAAAACAAAGGGTATTCGTTCGCCTTTGAATAATATATGAAGCAGCGTATATACCTTTGTACGATACGTTTAATCTCATCGCAGAGAACGTAAAGGAAAGGTCAGCGCACAGAAATGTTTGCAAGTTGGGCTTGTGATTAATAAAAGTTAGTGAAATTATGTGCAATATTGGGTATAAGATTTAGGCTTACAATAAGGCGATACCGATACATTTATTGTAATGAATTATTTTGAAAGACTTTTGTTAATAATATATATTTTAATTATACACATATATTTGAGTCAATATAACATAAAATTACAAAAATATCATTTATATTCAATGTACGAGTATTTAAGATTCAATTATTGAAGCCCAATATTTATTTTAAGTCGTAACTTATTATTGAGTTTGTCTTGTGACGAAACTTCATCATAATTTTAGTTTCGATTAATCTTCAACTATAAATGGATTAGTCATGCGTCTGGAATAGTTACTAAGAATTTATGTAGCTGATGTAATTAAATTGTATATTGTGGATCAAATAAATGTAGGCTTTGTATCTCTCAATTAAAATTGATTTACTAAACATATTGATTCTCTTTCTTAGTGTGGGGTCAATACTATGTATGTGACTGTTGGATGTTGGGTGTATGTATAATAAATAATAAAAGAAATTCTTGTATTTTTATATGTGTATATATATAGAGAATTAAAGTGTCTTATTTTGAAAAAATGACAGGGTTAATGTATTAAAAACTGTTATTAACAGAGGCAATTCGATAGTGATTGCCCGTCTTGCAAAAGCACATATTTCTAACTCCTAAGAACTACGTCGTTTCATTTTATTTCTTTGAATGTCTTTACAATGCTTTGGAGCTACTAAAACCAAATATAACAGTAACTCATTGGGAATGGTTTCTATCTAAAACAATCTCATCGACAATATACATACAATTCTCATCAAAATCAAAACACCTTGCAAGTTTATGTTTTGTAAGGATTATCATAAAAATTTAGGAATATAAATGTCAAATGTCGTTTAATAGTTAATAATATGAGGTTTTCAAATATGTTGTTGATGTTCAAATTCAAAATAAATTTTCATAGGTTTCGTATTTTGTTTTACGAGTCATTTTTATCCTGTATGGAGTATGAAGGAAATTGATAAAACAACACAAGTTAATGAAAAAAGCTATGAAACTTTTATTTAATAACTTGTATTCCCTCCCGGAGATCTTATTACTGCTTCCATATGGTTTTTCATCGGTCGGGTGAGAGTCACGATCAAATGTTGTAGCATTCCATTCCATACCTCTTGAATTGCATTTTGCAGCTTTAGCCAGCTGTGTGTTTCTGGGGCAGGAGCTCTTGAACGAATTTGTCTCTTTAATTCATCCCACAGATGTTCAATCGGATTCATGTCCTGCCTTCTTGCTGACCATTCCGTAATGGAGATACGGACTTCGGTAACATAATCTCGCACGACGTTCGCGGCGGAGCCCTAGCATTGTCGTGCAAGAATATGAAATTGCTGCCAATAAAATATGCATAGGGCATCACGTGAGGCTCAAGACACTGTTCGATGTACCGATTACTGTTTAGTGCAGACAAACGTGGCCCAGACACAAAGACAAGCTCTGTCTTACCGTTGGCGCTGATTCCTCCCCAAACCGTCCACGAACCGCCACCATAACCGCCAGCTAACCTTTTCTTCATTGCAGCATTGTGTAAACCCATCTCTTCTGTAAACCCAGTTCCCACTTCTGTTTTGTTCCTTCTTTCGTTACCATACAGCATAATTACACTCATTAGAAAAGAGGACTTCGTTCCATTGGAGGTATGACCAATTTAAGTGCTCACATGCAAAGTTATGGCGCGCTCTTCGATGGTCTGCAGTTCATTTCGGCGCATTTGCCGGTTTGTGTGGTACCAGTCCACGTTACTTCAACCGTCTTCTAATTGTAGAGTCTCTTACAATATGAAGCTGCTGCTGCAGTTGAAAAGCGTTAAGGCGTCGATATTGTAAAGAAGTTGTTACAATAATTCGATCATCTCGCTCAGAGGTGATCCGATTCTTACCAGATCCTGAACGGCACGTGAACAAACCAGTATCCCGATAGCGTTTACAGACTTTATGAATAGGCGACAGGCTTAGATGCAATCTTTCAGCCACAACACACTAATTAAGTTCAGAATCCAGCAACGCCACCACTTGGACGGCCTCTACGAGCGAAGTATCCATATGTTTTAGAAAAAAAAACTTTTCAGACATCACGTTTCCAAATTCGCAATTAATAAATAAAGAACACAAAAGTTTTAAGATAAGCGCTAATTTTTAGTTTTCGATGATGAAATGTAATCCAACTCTAAACACACGTTTGTCTCAAATCAGTGAATCATTTTATTTTAGGATACCTAAACAAATTAAATTCCAATTTTGAATTTTCCCTTACCACTTTGATGGCTAAACTGCCAGCTATACAATCATGTGATTGTTTTTACTTTTTTGTGTTAAATTTGGACAAAAACCATAAAAACAGAAGTGTTTCGATGTCTCTGATGAGAAGTATATTTCTTTATGTAGCCAATAAATTAAAATAAACATTCCTTCTTTATGTCTTTATCCAACACTCATATCGGGTCGAAATATGACTTGTAAGGCCAATAATTATAAGACCGCCTTCCTGAGATCAACTCCTTTGGAAGTAGGTTTTGCAGTCTACTAAGCTGGCGTAATGCGGTTACAGACTTAACACACTGTACAAAATGTGTGAAATGAATTCGTATGAAAACTCTCATTAGCTCTATATTCACAGGAATGTACAAAAAATAAGAACTATGTTTTTTTAGACACTAACACTGTTAGTTACGCCAATACTTAACTTATCATGATACTCAAATTTTTAATATTTTTGAAAGTCATTAAAGAAATGTTTTAGATTTATAATTAATTAATTTTATGAATCAGCAATTTGATACGCACACGCTTTGAAAGCTCCGTTAAATACGCACCGATAAAAACACTTGATGTTAAGCGCATTACATTTTAATCTATCATAAAATATTTTATTTGAAAACGTTTTAAAACGTAAAATAAAAATACACCTTCTCATATGCCAAAAAATATAGTGAAAAGATTCATTTCATTTGGTCGGTAATCCTGTAGTACTAGTTGTTTTTTTTTTTGGTAAGGCGAAGTGCCTACATCTCTCTCTCTCTCTCTTCAGTCACAGGAAGTCCACTGCTCAACATAGGTCACCCCCATTGATCGCCACATAGACCTTAAGAGGTCTAAGGAAGCGGACTGCATCCAGCGACTACATTTCACCTGTTGGTAAATTATGTGTAATCCAGATATATTACCAAACTAATAAAAAACCTTCGGCAATAATCTTGAGAAGATATCTACGGAGCATCTGTTAACACTCCAGTCACCCCTGTGATAGATGAGTAACATTCACTGGGAAAATAGTTGTCTTAACAAAAAATTGGTAGTTATTCGTTATAATTACTATTACAACAATAATTTAAAATATATAGAAATGTAAAAAATAAACCGGCTTAAAATTTGTAATAAAAAGAGATAAGTAAAACTAATGTTTTAATAAATCTAAAATATGAACAATTTCATTTTTTTGAGGTCGGAGCCAGCCTGGGAGACGTATTATAACAACTTTATAGTTCGACTTGCATTCATGACTAAACAATGTACTATTTGTCATTTTTAACTGACAACAAAACATCATTTTACACGTAGCTTACCATAATCATTATTTTTTTTTTTTCGAACCAGGATAACAATGATTACCCTCGGGAGCACGTGCGTGGATATTTCTCCCCGGGGGTCCTATGTACCCCACATATGATAAGGGTAGAAAATGATGATTTATTTGTTTATGTATAAACTTCAGGGGTTTTCCGGTTTTTATCCAATTTTGTTCAGTTCAGTGGAAATAAATTACAATATTTTTTCACAAGTGAGCATAATTTTTAACGTGAAGTACAGTAAGACAATAAAAATATCTTGTAGGGTATTTATGAACCACTTTTTATATAAATTTATTTCTATGTCAACATGTGTATTTCCTATATCACGTAAGGGCGGTAAGGGTATATAATATGACCACTAATGAGTTTGGGTGGTCCAATGTTGCCTGGTAGGTATATTTTATGGAACTATTGGCTAACATAATATAAACATCAAAACACTCACACATAGAGATTCTGAGACGGCCCTATGACTGCTCCGATTGCTAAATAACAATATCAATAAGTAATTTAATTACTACAGAAACTTAATCTGTGCCTATTAATTTTACACTCCAATACGTAAAAATATTTTTCGGTTTTATTAATACTGATTTTAAATCTGGTGTTAATTACAGCGATAGGGAGTGAAAACATTTGCATCGGGTCAAAACTGGGCTGAATTAAAATAAAAAATAACCTTATTAGATGCTGTATAACTATGCCTTTCCATATTTTTTTCTTCAATCCCCTGATTCCCCAAGCGAATTTCGGCAGGTACACTAATTTACAAATAATAAATTACAATTTTAACAAGAATATCGCTTGGCTTGCCTAAGTTTTTCTTTGATTAACATTGTTTTCAATTTCATTTATTATTATACATCACAATGAATTTTACACGTATATTTATTATTTTTACAAACGAATAAAGACCTAAAATCTCTTGAGATAATCTCGCTCTGAGACTGTTATGTTTTAAGTTGAAAGATTTTAATTATCTTCAAACAACTTTCAACGACTCAACATCAATATTTTGTTTTAATTTTATCTAGTCGGCGCCTTTGTAGCCTTTTGAAAATATCAAGATACACTCAAAATGTGCCGCTTTCGTGTTAAGAATAGGATTCGCAAGATTTTAGTAAAATTAAAATGAACCCAGACATATTACACTAGTTTTATGAGTATACCACACACTCAACATTCTCAGTCGCTTACTCCATATTGAAGAGGCGTGTTAGGTAACATAAGATGTTCTGGTTTCACTGGTGGCTATTCAGTTCTCTCTCACATTACTCCAATCCCTGTAATTCATAAGATTAACAGTGACACGCAAAGTATTGATACCGATATGACTTGACAATGTGAAAATATACATAGTATATTACTATATTTAGATAATAATTAAATAAAGCCGCTTAGTGTAACTACGCGTCTGAGAATAAAAGTGGCGATCTTTTCAAATGGCAGTTTCACTTCCTAATACACTATCGCGAACTCAAAATTACTTTAGTGAATATGTATGCAAACACACTATCGACCTGTAGCAGTTTATGACGAAAGCGTAATTACTAAAGCAATGTGATTTCCACGCGTCACTCGGGGGCAATTCATCACGGACCCTGAAACGTTGGCACCCTTACCCCCTGCCCTAACAATGAAAAATCAATATTTTGCACCCGCACCCGAGCGTTCGTGCAAGAATTCCGCGGCGAGGTTATTTTTAGAATTTTCGGCAGTTAAAAACTTTTGGGAACGCTACTGACGTGAGTTGGTGAGGATTTTGTCAACTGGTGATTCAGAAATGTTTGCTTACACGTGTCTTTGAAAATATGTAGCTATTACACATTTTGGGACTTTATTTAGTCTATGAAGTAATTATTTGTTATTGTAAAAAAACATGTTTTATAAATGTACTTTAGGGCATATGTGTAGGTTAAGGACATAATAAAGGATAGTTAATAAATAAAGATGTCACGCAACATTATTATTTTGGCTTTATTGCAATGAATGGCGAGACGAGCAAGTAAATCGCCTGATGGTAAGCGATACGACCGCTCATGGACATGAACCAAACAATACAAACAAAAAAATTACAAAGTAACAGCTACAAAGGAATCCACTGCCCTCGCCATCCTGAGACATAAGATGTTGAAGCCCGATATTTTCAATATTTACTGCATTCGGCCTACATAATTAAAAGTGAATATCCAGAGAATATCAATTCATCCGTCACTATTGTTTGGAAATATCTACAGTTGTCTACAGCTTTAGAAATATTTTGACACAATACTGTCAATATCTTGTAATAATATTTCATGCATTCATTTAGCCATATTGCCTATACATAGCCTGATCGTGCTTCAAATACTTTCAGGTCCCTTATGGGTAAAATATGGCATTATCTCAACACATCCTAAAACCAGCCCACATGTTCAAGTGCGTTTGCGCAAATATTAGTTTGCACCAGTCTCGATTCAAAAATTGGAATGAAGTTTGCGCAGTTATTTGCCCACACACGTTCCAGCATACTGTTGCAAACTCACACAGTTGGATCGTTACGTGTTTACCAGTTCCTCAGTTTGTTCCATTCATTCCCAGCTACACAGTCACAGCTTCCACACCAAAACACGTTTACGCCGATTATCCAGCACATAACAACAACTATACATATTCTTTATGACACAAACCAATTCACAAACCAATCATGGACCATCGGCGCAAATAATTTCCTGAAAGATAATACGTCGGCATTGTGTACCTATTTCCAATGAAAATTGGGATTGATTCGGGATCGGCGCGTAATAAAAGGATATTCCCGAAGGATAAACTTTCGGTTTTAGGTTATTTACATTTATATGAAAATATTAATAGGTTCTTTTGAATTTTAATCTTAGGACAATTGAAAGTATTCATCGAGAATGGAAATGTTTATTTGAATAGAATAATAAATCCGATGGTAGTTTAATCCTTCTATTGTTGCTGCCACAACGTAAGTACGGTCGCATTTGCTCATAAAGTATGAAATAATGTTTTTATTGAATGCTAAGGCAATGATATTATAATAAGCTATCATGGTCTGAAGGACACAATAGATTATTATAGACTATCTCCTGAACAGACCAATTAGATCGGGTTGGTACTTCTCTCTCGCAGAGCTCTCTTTTGGCTATCCCGCTAATTCATTCACAGAATGTTTTGAAGGCTCGACAATTCTTAATTTAAGGAAAAGGGACGGCCCTTTTCCTTTTGCCTTTAATCTCTATACTTCACTATACATCTATATACTCTTATTGTTTTATTAATTTGCCAGACCAACTGTAAAAACCGGCTGCTGTTTTCTTTTCGATCCGTCTGTATTTTGACAAGAGAAATATGCACATCGAAAGAGAATATTTTTAGAAATTAATTGAATAACATTTGAGAATAATTTCGCAGAATTTTCATTTAAAAACTGTACAAAAGATAATGGACAGGGGTGTCATGAACAAAAGGCACCGCGAACGTGGACTATTCAATTCGCCAATATTTTATACGCAGACATACAAACCGCTGTGAATAGTGAAACGTATTTTAAAAATATTGTTTTATACTTGACTTTGTATAAACAGTTGTTCAGGAGAGTTATATTTCGTTGATTATATGTCATTCATTTTTGTTGATTAATTAATTGTCGAATGAGTATGTAACTTTGAAAATAATATATATATATTTTATGAATGCACGTAGTAAAGTAAGGGAGGAACCTGATAGCGTGCATATCGGCCGATAGATAAATATCAACAGCGCTCTTAAATCTTTTTTTTTTGCTATGAATGGCGAGACGAGCATGCCGTTCGCCTGATAGTAAGCGATACGACCGCTCATGAACAGTAGCAAAACCAAACAACACCTTGAATTACAAAGCAATACTTGGCATTCCACTGCGCTCGCCATCCTGAGACATAAGATGTTAAGTCTCAATATGTCCAGTAATTACTCTGGCTACAATGCCCTTCAACCCGAAACACAACAGTGCATTTACACTGCTGTTTTAAGGGAGAAATAGACACTGCGGTGGAACCCACCCAGATGGCCTCTCACATATCAACGACAATAGCCTTCAGGCTTGCTAACTTTAAAACATCTATATTAATGTATACTCGTTATTGTATATTAGTAGCCTCATCTAAAATTTAAGACTGCTACCCCAACATTCAATTAAAATAAGGAATTTCGAATACCTTTGAAGAGTGGAGATCTTTCAGGAACCCAATCTTACTTATAAATGTGGGAATAGTTCCGTTGCGGGTCAAATAAAATGAAGGTTACTTCGATATTGTTCAAAGTAAAATGATTGTCTTTATTTCTTCTCCAAATTTTTAAATGAAATAAAATGTATTTAAAATTAAATGAAATTCATCTTCATGCCTTGTACTCATCGTCTTCCAACCACCTTTTTTTTCATAATTCATACAACGGTAATTTCATTAAAAAAACTCGCATATGGAGGACACGTGGCCGCAAATTTTGCACAAACAACAATAATTTAGTTATTATTTTTAATTTAAAATGTAATGTAATCTAGAATAATCACTAACCTTGTCGGTATAATGTTAACTTGTAAATTTATATAGCATTAGGATAAACTTCAGTAGTTTTAATTCATATTGTTAGGAATTATAATTAATATTAAGTATTCGGCGGTATTTTCTAAGTTTTTATTAAGTCGGACGCACCGTCAAATATATATACCGCTCGAATGCTTGTCATAACGCCCCACTACGCTCCAGTGGGGGCAACAGTGGAGGGGAATCGTAGTGGGAGCGTTATGGACATTTCTTGAGTCAGTCTGGCGTTGAGCGTTGTGCAGAAAAGACACAAATTAAATCAACGAAAGGAATCCTGTAGAATTAAGGTTAACTACAAATATTAAGGTATGTACAATGTCACCGAGATATTTATAAATGGTGTAAAAGTTAAGTCGTGTTTTTCCATTATTATTTGTATTATGTGTGATGAATGAATATATTTTTGAGAATCAGATCTGGAGTATTCTTTCGATCCTTACATCTCAGAAGTGGGATCAATGGGTGTATTTTTACCGCTCATTGATCCTAGCCCTATCGATTTTTTTTCACATTTCACTATTGTTTAACCATCAAATAAATACTTAAGAAACTGGACTCCAATTTGATTCTCAAAATGTTTTTTTTTTTCTCTTTCTTCTACGTAATGTAGGTACTTGTTGGTTATTTTTTTATTTTAATCTAAATATGATGCGCAGAATTGAGGTAATTGTTCTTTGCGCTTAAGGATCTATACTGCAAACGAGATAATGTATCAGCTGCTTGGCAATGAAACAAATATCGTTTAAAATACAAATCCATTACAGAAATTGACTAACTTTAAAATGTGTGTAACAGCTAAAATGTATCACTGTTTAATACTGGTGGTTATAATACTCTCGAAAAAAATTAAAAATACTCGGTAACTAAATTCTAACGATATATACATTTTATTAAACTCATTATACCGTTTTCCTTAAGCTTACTGAAGTAACAAAATTTGAGTTCCAGTATAATGGATCTGTCTGGAGAAGCACCTGTGGCGGCGACCAAATCTGGCCGGTTTTGTCACGATGATGGTGGAGCTAAACCTAATTTAAGGTCCAGGATAATGGACACCTCTGAAGAAATCCCAACATCGGAAGATGAGCCAACAAACTTTAACCGCGATAATGATGGCGGAAGTATACTAAATGTAAGCTCCCGGGACATTGATATCCCTGGCAGAATGTTTATAACGGAGGGTGAGCCTACCCGTACTAACCGCGATAATGAAGGCGGGGGAAGGCAGACTCCGATGGGCGAACTGAGTGAGGGAGTGGAAGGGAGTCGTGTAATGCGGCAAATCCACAAGCGCTCTGCCCAATATAATAATGGTTTAAAAAGTCCGAGGAGGGAGGTGTCGCGACAACGCATAAATTGTGGGGAGTCGCGGCATCAAAACTCGGCATCATTAATTTTAAATAACTTGAGTAAAGGAGTTCGTCACGATGTTCGCGACGACAGAGGTAACATGAGAAGACCCAAGACACAATCATCGATTACGCGGATAAGGCATAACGAGCGTGACTACTCTTGGAAGACAAGCCCGCGGCACGAGCACCCCAATAAGAGACGCCGCTATGATCGCGTAGTACGAAGCGTATATAATAGTTCATCCGATGACGATTTCCGTGCGACACGGAGGAAACGATGTCGTTCTCCTTCGGACAGCGAAGAAGATGTCAGGTCCGTGTCGAATAAGAGAATTCCTCCGTCACGCCAACCGCATTACGGTATGTTAAATAACGTAGATCGTAATATTCAGAGTATGCCCAACAGCGACAAAAACATTTTAATTAAGTTTTTAGACATACTAAGTGATGTAAAGGGGCAATCGACTTCAAAGCTTTCTTTGACAAATGTCCTTCCAGAATTTGATCCAACGTCCAAGGACCAAACTGTAGTAACTTGGCTGACGAAAGTGGAGGAATGTGCAGAAATATATGGATGGAACGAACGTGAAACCATCCATTTCGCCCTTCCAAAGTTAACCGGCGTTGCAAAAACGTGGTATCAGGGGCTTAGCACTGTACTTTATAGCTGGGATGAATGGAAAAGGAAGCTTTTGGAGTCATTCCCTTGTAGAGATAATTATGCCGAATTACTCACGGAAATGTTGGCCAAGCGTGCGCGTTATGGTGAATCGCTAGAGCAATACTATTACTCAAAGATAAATCTACTTAATCGGTGTAGAATAAAGGGTAGAAAAGCAGTTGATTGTATCCTTCATGGCATCGAGGATAGGGCCGTTAGGGTAGGAGCGCAAGCTGTACAGTTCAAAGAACCAGAAGAGGTGTTAAAATATTTTAAAACGGTAAGGGTAGGAAATAATAAAGATATGTCAGACAAGTTGAGAGTAGATAAGAGGAGCTCGAGTTACGTGACTACAAGTAAATTTAAACCGGATTTTACCAAAAGATTTAAATGCCACAATTGCAATGAAGAGGGCCATAAAAGTTTTAAATGCGATAAGCCTCTAAGTAAATGTACATTCTGTAGTAGGTTGGGACATTTGGAGTTATACTGTAGGTCCAAACAAAATGATAATTTAAAATTAAAAGATCAGGTCAGCGATATAAATAATGAGAAACAAGTTGCTTTATTAGAAGATCCAAAAAAAGCAAATGAAAAATATGTGTTTGAAATTGAAATAAATGGGGAATCGGTAACGGCCCATATTGATCTTGGTAGCCAATGTACCCTTGTTAAGGAATCTGTGGTTAAAAGAATGGGTATAAAATATAGTTCCGATAAATTGCCAATTTTGCGTGGAATAGGAGGTCATCATGTTCAACCTTTGGGCAAGACTACGGTAGATATTTCAGTACAAGGCATAAAAGAGGACGTAGAAGTTCTTATAGTAGATGACTTTGTCTTAAAGTACCCAGTATTGCTAGGCCATTCATTTACCGAAAAACCAGGCATAATGATCACGAAAACTCCCGACCAAATTATTTTTGAAAGATGCCCTCGTCAAAAGTTTTTCCTAATGTGCCGCGATAACGTCATTATTAAACCTAATGAATTGACTGGAGTACCTGTTGAAACTTGTGTTCAATTTTGCGGCCCGATATTTGTTAACGGCACTATTAGAGGTCAACTTCATTGCGAACATTATTTGCTACCCGGAGAATATATACTCGATAAAGGCTTAGGTAGAGTCCTTGTACAAAATTTATGCAATGGTGAAATTGTTTTACAAAAAGGATCCCTCATAACACGAGCTGTACCCGTGGCCCATAGTTTTGATGTAATGCCAGTGTGTTTTAACGACATAACAGTAAAGAAAACGTTGTGTTGTGGTAAGCAACTTACCGCCGATCAAAAGTCGCTGGTTCAGAACTTACTTGCTAAATATTCGGAATGTTTTTCTTCGGGGCTTAAAGATTTAGGTTTCACTACTGTAGGAGAGATGAAGATTGAACTTGAAAATTTGGATCCGGTAGTTTATAGGCCATACCGGATGTCTCATGGCGAAAGGGCACAAGTCCGTGAAATGGTGCGGGAAATGATTGATGCTGGAATTGTTAAAGAGTCTTCATCTCCATATGCAAGCCCCATTGTGTTGGTCAAAAAGAAAACTGGTGAAAAAAGATTATGTGTTGATTATAGAGCACTGAACCGACGAACCAAAAAGGATCATTATCCTCTCCCTCATATTGAGGATCAATTGGATCGACTCTCAGGTAATACCCTATTTACTTCTCTTGACCTAGCATCGGGGTATTACCAAATTCCCATCGAGGAAAATTCGCAGGAAAAAACTGCTTTTGTTACTCCAGATGGTCAATTCCAATACACGAGAATGCCTTTTGGACTAGTAAATGCTCCATCTGTCTTTCAGAGGATTATCAACAAAATTCTTTCCGATGCCAAGACCAAATTTGCTCTCGTATACATGGACGACGTTCTTATTCCAGCCCATACATTTGAAGAGGGAATGATTAGACTCGAAGAAGTTCTATGCCTCTTGAGAAAAGGCGGTCTCACCCTTAAATTAGAAAAGTGCAAGTTTTTCCTCAATTCCATCGACTTTTTGGGCTTTCAAATAGAAGCAGGTGGCATTCAACCCGGTTTGAAAAAGACCGAAGCGATTTATAATTTTCCTACTCCGAAATCGCAACATGAACTTCGGCAATTTCTGGGACTTGCCAGCTTTTTCCGCAGGTTTATTCAAGGCTTTGCAATTATGGCGGGACCCCTTACAAATCTTCTTAAAAAAGATGTTCAATGGCATTGGACTAAGCAGCAAGAAGAATCTTTTACGTCGATTAAATCGGCTTTGACCAAGAGGCCCGTACTTGCCTTATATGACCCCAAAAATGAGACGCAAGTTCATACCGATGCTAGCAAGCATGGTATAGGGGGTATTTTACTTCAAAAGGGTGAGGACGGTCTATTAAGACCTATATCCTTCTACAGTCGGAAAACCACACCTGACGAGCAAAAATATCACTCATTCGAATTAGAGACCCTAGCAGTGGTATCCTCTCTGAGTCGATTTAGAGTGTACCTTATCGGTATACCTTTTAAAGTATTTACTGACTGTAACGCACTTAGGACCACCTTGACTAAAAAGGATCTCGTACCCCGTATAGCTCGTTGGTGGGTTCAGCTGCAAGAATTTGATTGCGATATTGAATATCGCCCAGGCTCTGCTATGAAACACGCAGACGCTTTGAGTAGAAACCCAGTGGGAGATGCAATCCAAGAATCCCATGTCCTCGATGTTCTAAACATTGAAAACGAAGATTGGATAACTACAGTTCAGTCTAACGACAGTGAAGTAACCCGTATTAAAGAAATATTAAGCGACCCTGAAGCAACAAAGGTTATGGAAATCATTAAGAACTATAAACTTAAAAATGGTAAAGTTTATCGCATCATTGGTGAAAAAGATAACGATATACGTTGGTTAGTACCAAAGGGGGTAAGATGGCAAATTGCGAAAATGAACCACGACGATGTTGGTCATTTTGGTTTTGAGAAGACCCTATCGCGAGTACAACAGTCCTTTTGGTTCCCTAAAATGCGAAAGTTCTTGAAGAAATATGTAAATTCTTGTTTAGAATGCGCCTATCATAAAGGTGTTTCAGGCAAACAGCAAGGACAACTGCACCCAATACCAAAAGTTGAAGTGCCCTTCCATACTATTCATGCCGATCACCTCGGACCATTTATCAAAAGTAAAAAGGGAAATTGTTACATTTTGGTAATAATTGACGGTTTTACAAAGTACATTAATATTACCCCCGTCCGCAATACAAAAAGTGCAACTTCTATTAAAGTATTTCGGGAACATATAAGCTATTTTGGGGCTCCGTCTAGGCTTATCACGGACCAGGGTACATCCTTTACAAGTAATAGCTTCCGATCGTTCACTAAGTCCATTGGTATTAAGCACATACTAAATGCAGTGGCTACACCGAGGGCCAATGGTCAGGTCGAGAGGTTTAATAGGACAATTTTGGAAGCCTTGTCAGCTAAAACTCATGGCAATGACGATAAAAATTGGGACGAATATGTGGCAGATATTCAAATTGGACTAAACACCACTATTCATAAGACAACTGGGAAAAGCCCCTCAGAAATTCTATTCGGGTTTAAAATTAATAGTAGTTCTGAAAATGTATTAAATGAAGTTATAAATGATACTATACAGATATCATCTGATGACTTAGAAAATATAAGAGAAGAGGCATGTAATCGTATGAAGGAACAACAAAAAAAAGATAAAAAGAATTTTGACTCTAAACGTAAAACTGAACATAATTATGAAATTGGCGATCTAGTAAGCGTAAAACGGGAGGTTCCAAATGATGGTAAATCAAAGAAATTGGCGAATAAGTACCAAGGCCCTTACCGTGTAAAGAAATTACTTCCAAATGATAGATTCATAATTGAAGAAACCCCACTAACCCGTAAGCCTGGCCGGCCACGCTACGAAAATATTGTATCAATTGATAAACTAAAACCATGGTTATCATTCAATAAAAATTTTGACTCTAGTTCTGAAAATTCTGATGAAGTAAATGATTAGTTTTATTATTTTGTTTATAACATGTTAAAACTAGAAGCGAGAGGACTCGCTTAAATATCAGGATGACCGAGCTGTTAGGAATTATAATTAATATTAAGTATTCGGCGGTATTTTCTAAGTTTTTATTAAGTCGGACGCACCGTCAAATATATATACCGCTCGAATGCTTGTCATAACGCCCCACTACGCTCCAGTGGGGGCAACAGTGGAGGGGAATCGTAGTGGGAGCGTTATGGACATTTCTTGAGTCAGTCTGGCGTTGAGCGTTGTGCAGAAAAGACACAAATTAAATCAACGAAAGGAATCCTGTAGAATTAAGGTTAACTACAAATATTAAGGTATGTACAATGTCACCGAGATATTTATAAATGGTGTAAAAGTTAAGTCGTGTTTTTCCATTATTATTTGTATTATGTGTGATGAATGAATATATTTTTGAGAATCAGATCTGGAGTATTCTTTCGATCCTTACAATATACTAACAATAATAACTATTTTAATTGTGTCTAAATAAATAAAAAGTATACCGTTTGACGTCCTTACATAGGGTCGATAGGCGACTAATTTTTATACTGTTTTTGAATTTGGCTCTCGACAACCTGTCGCAACGTAAAGTATAGCTCATATTTACATACATATATTCTACAGTAATTTATTTTAAAAATAAACCCTAACAGACAATCTTAAGACATGACTAAGCACTCAAGTTATTTGTCTCGCGAGATTGTCGTACACAAATTGCGGTTATTTTTCGAAGCTACTGATTCTTCACGCTATTTTAGTTTACTAGTGGTGTATATACTCGGTTAACTAGGCGTAAATAATCGCAGGTTATTTCTTTCTTCATGCACAAGCTGACGACTGTAAAATGTTTGAAATTACTAGATTTTTCTGAGACGACAACGTTTTATTTCAATTTATGAACTGTGAAACTTTTATATTTTTAAACTAATTATCGACAGCCAAATAGTATTGCATGTGTGTTCCGTTAAGTGAGTGAGATTATCAAACACACTCTTTAACGGTTACCAAAAGGTAAGTAATTTATCGTGTTAAAATAGAAAATGAAAACGAATTGCGTATCCAAAGACCTTTGACTCACATAACTACTTCTGAATTCAAATCAATAACACTCGAGCATACTATAAATATAACCAGAAAAATATGTTCCACTATTTAAGAAACGAACTGAATTTCAACATAAACATATTCACCAATAACCAACTATGTATGCAAACACTTGAAATACACAGAACAGTGTATGATAAAAATGGCGATGTTCCGGTGAATGAACCCGCACTGAAACTTTTAAATTAAACTCCAGACTGCACATGACCATCACAACTTGGTACGAAACGCTAATGCACTAAATAAGACAACTTTCAACTGTATGACGAATTTTATAAATGAAATATCTCTGAAACTACACACATTTAAATAACTGAGCGCATAAAATGCACGAACAAATGAACACTGACATTCGCTAATAAGTAATGCATGTTGAGTTAAGTTTGTCTTCATCATCGTTAAGTTATTTTCAGTACATTTCAGGTGAGATGGCGGAATAAGTCCAGTAAATAGATTTGGAATATTATTTCAGTTATTCATAATTATCTTTTGAGCTATGAGGTGATGAGGGACAGTGTCCCTACTTACATTATTTTGCATGGTTGCCTATATTTTTACGCTTCAATTTTTGTTGTTCAGCATCTGTCTTCACAGCACGTACGATTTCCAAATATTTGTGCAATTAATAAACGATATGGATTTTTGTGTAAATAAAGACCATACTACAAATGAGATATTATGACAAAGGAAAATATAATATATTGTCTAATAAAATTCATTAAATCAAACGGAATCGCACATTTTTTCCAAAGTTTTAACTTTTCAACACAGTAAGCATCATCTTCAGTGTAATACGGCATTTTAAGCCCAAGAGTTTGTGTTACTAGAAATTGGTCTGGCCTTAATGTCTTGTATTAAATATACACTAACTTTAGAGTTATAACTGTTTTGATTCCATTAACCATCAAAGCTAATAAAAAGCTTTTAATAAAGTCACACGGGCAAGTCTCAGTATGAAATATTAGGTAAAATTACAAAATAATTTTCTTACTGATTAAGAACTGAAAATAAGTTATAAAAGTCGTGTTAAAAATATTGTAGGTATATCGATAGGTGCTGCGGCGGTTCTATTGACACGTAAAACCGCATGTGTCAATACAAAAATGAAAAAGTATCGGCCTTTTGTCTACAAGCATTAAATTGTACTACGATGAAACGTACGCACCAAAACCCGTGAAAAATATTTCTATGTATTGGCTACTGCTGCAGATAGTAATTACTGAATCGATCACATTAAATATTAACTAAAGCTACAAAAACTTTCGCAAATTAGTAAGGGATATCCGCATCCCGGAAAAACATAAATCCCACAGGATAAAACCGATAAGAATCATCACGCGCGCGGCGCGACCTACTTTCTAATCCCATCGAAACCAAGTATGCCATAATCTCTTTACGGATTAGCTAAAACGCCAAAGGACATACATGGAACCAATAACCGTTGGAACAAACGGGGTCCTTAGAGAGAGACGTTTTCAGTGTGGGACATCTGTCAGACGGAATGAACGAGATAAGAAGGCGGTTGTAACTAGACTTGTGTTATTACTGCTATCTCACGCAAACTAGACTACAGTAGTTTTAGTTTTAGTATAATGTGTGACATAACTTTAGTCTTTATTCTGTCTTAAGTTTGTGTAGTTTGTATTTATCAAAATATGTACTACGGATTGCTATGGCAGAATAATATTAATTATTTGCATTATACCAATGTTTTTTTATTGCAATGAATGGCAAGACGAGCGTACCATTCGCTTGATGGTAACTCCATTCATTCCACTTCGCTCACCATCCTGAGACATAAAATGTTATGTCCCATAACCAGTAGTTACTCTGACTACAATGTCCTTCAAACCGTAACACAACAGTGCATTTATACTGCTGTTTAGCGAGCGAAAAATCGAATCTTCTTTCAAAGTAATCCAGTTTATTATTTTACTATAATATTTAATGTGTCATTGCACTGTTGCGTTCGGGTTCGAAAGACATTGTAGCCAGAGTAACTACTATCCATAATGATTCTTAACATCATAATATGTGTCAGAATGGCGAGTAGGGTGGAATACCAAGCTTTGCTTTTTAATTCACGGTGTTGTTTGGTTTTGCTACTGTCAATGCGCGGTCGTATCACTTACCATCAGGCGATGCCGTTCATCGAAATAATATAAAAAAAAAAATAGTCCGATATACACTACATAACCTAGCACATAGTTTTGCAAGTATGCTGTGTCCTAATTCCGGAGGCCGTGTCTGCTATCTCGCGTCACACTTACACGTATCGCGAACACAAACTACGAGTACAGTTTAATTAACATGTTGTATATCGATTATGACACGGATGGAAGTGCATTTTGGTGTTCTAATAATCTGATTAATTTAGATTTATGTTGTACTAAACCATGTACTTTAAAACCTTATAAAATCCTGTTGTTGTGGGCATTTAAATAGCTCTTACGACCATTTTTCGAAACAAATGCGATGCGTAGCACGTCTTTATCGTAAAATAATAATATATTATTTTCTTTTCGTTTATTTTATATTTAAAGTGGTAGAGCTACACTACAGTTATCTTCGACTACTACTCGTATGAGAAAGGGTATGATGATTTGGGGATATTCTGCTACCTCACAAAAACAGACGTGGGCGATGGCTTTGCTGTCATTTTCATTCTATAATTAAGATTACCAAACACCCAAGCCATCTTTCGTCCTCTCTCCCTTTTTTTTATTTGGCTCTTCTGTTTGTAGAAGCTACCAACGCAGCTACGATCTGAATGTTTAAATAATTATAGGCGGCAGAAAATAAACTATTTTGTTTTTTGCTGGACCTGTAAATAAATAAAAATACACACATAGAAAATTTCATTATATCAGACAGCGTAGGATTATATATCTTTATCGGTATCAGCCCATATACGTCCCCCTGCAGGGCACGGGCCTTCTCTACAATCGAGAGTACAATTGAGAGTGTTAAGTCCACGATACTGGCCTAGTGCGTGTAGGTGGACTTTACATGCCATATTTTTTTTATTAAGGACTAGCGGTCTGGCCCGGCTCCGCCCGGGTGCAGATACACTTTTAAAAATGGCGGACAACATTTCCAATTCAGACTATCAATATAGACCAATCGGACAACGAAACAAGAATAAAATTTCCTGGCATTTGCTAGATTTCTTACTACTGCTTCCCTCCTTTAGGTCAAAGCGTGATGTTGTATAGGCCGTACCATTCCTCAATAAATGACCAATCTAACACATAAATATTTTTCAATTCGAACTAGTAGTTCTTGAGGTTAGAGGTAACAAACAAACAAACCCTTCAGCTTTATATATTAGTATGGATTATTTAGCTTCAACAAAACCTTGATCTGCTTACAACTATCTTGTATATTGATATAGTCGTAAGAAATAACTGAAGCCCGCCTCCATCCATGAAGCGACCTAATTCATCGCCTCTTAATTTGCCCGCCAGCAGAATTATATTCTCCATTCAAGCTTCAAGTACTTTTTGCTCGATGATTAACCAGAAACAAGTTTTATACGATGAAATACGTCACTGCCTTGGAAAGTGGGGATTTTAGACTGGATTCCCGGGAACGGTTATAATATTTTTTAATTACTTTTCACGTTGGCACTGAATTTAAGCTAAAGTTCATGAAAAGTTAATCTTTAATCAAAAAGTATAGTGTATTATTTGTATCTACTTATTTACATAATTGACTTTGGAACAAAATTTTTTCGCCACATAAAGTGAGAAAACTATACGCTTAATTTCTTCACTGGCGCAATCTTCTCGTATTGAATTAACCTAATCTGTATCAGCCCATGTAAGTTCCACTGCAAAGCACAGGCCTCCTCTATAATCGAGAGTACGATTGGGAGGTATTAGGCCATATAGACCAACAATAATGAATGGTAAATTCATGCGTTAAATACAAAATGACATACATATGTACATAAATATTTACTGGTGGTAGGTCTCTCATATCACATATGTGAGAGACCGCCTGGGTAGGTACCACCGCAATGGCTATTATTCCCGCCAAACAGCAGTTTAACGGCCCTGTGGTGTTTCGGATTGACGGACATTGTAGCCAGAGTAACTACGGGACATATTTAGACTTAAGATGACGAGCGCAGTGGAAAGCCAAACATTGCTTTGTAATTCCTGGTGTTGTTTGGTTTTGCTGCTGTCCATAAGCGGTAGTATCGCTTACCATCAGGCGAACGGCATGCTCGTCTCGCAATTCATTGCACTTAAGAAGAAAAACATTAACTCACGTCTTTTTCCCAGAAGAGGTGTGCAGAGGGGCTGGTAGCTACCAGTACACTGTATACCCACGTTTCGCCTTATGTGTTCCGTCTCACGATGTAACACGGGGCGAGTGAGTGACGAGAGTACAACTACGCCACTGAGGCATTTATAATAAACAATAAAATATAAATGAAATACAACAAATTCCTATCAATCGATCAAATAAAAAATCAATCATTTTTAAAAGGTCTCTAAACATACTAAACATTATGTGTGCTGATATGATTTTCCGATATGACGCTGCTCAATATAAATCACACATTACGTCACGGAATGATTTGTGTCAATATGATGGATCTCCCTGCAGTATCTGTTCAATTATGTAACATCATCGTGAAAAACAACTTCACACATTTACTAAGCGATCAAACATAGCGGCTATAGCAGCCCACTGCTGGGAAAATGGTTCTAGATTCAAGCTACAAGTACATTACAAGCACAAATGTTATCTATAATTAATAATACTTCCACTATGAAAGTGATAGTTGGCAAAGCACATAGCGCGGAGAACGTAGTATCTGTTACTATCAGTAGTGATGGCCGATGGGTTAAAAAATCTCTAGTGGAGGTCACGCTGTGGCAAAGGAAGAATAGGACGTCCACCTATAAGGTACACCGATCCGATCTTCCCAAGGTTGCAGGAAACTAGTGCATTCAGTCCACTGCCAGCTCTTATTCCAAATCCTTGGGGGAGGCCTATCTTCGGCAGTGGACTTATTGTGACTGAAGAGAGATAGAGAGAGACCATAGAATAGAAGCAATTAAGGCCGCCATAATAGTTTAGAATGATTAGAAATAATTGTCAATCGATTCTATATCAGAATCGCATCTGCTATGAAGTGCTTGCAGTCACCTTGTTGAGACAAAGTAAAAAATACAATAGATTTTTCTTTTATCAACGAATTAAAGAAAAGATTTGCAGCGTAATTATTTATACAACTTACAGATTTTTCTCGATTTTTATTTACATTTTATATTGAAGTCGATTTTATATTATATTAGAACATATATTCGAAATTATGTTTTTCACAGAAACGCTATGAATATTTACTTCTTGTGACCTAAAATTAAGTAGTCTGAAAACTTTTCTAATTCTCATTTTAGATCTGTTTCTAGCTAGTTTTGTACTAACCATCGGCGTTAAAAATTAATTTATAAATAGGCCAGAACGGTATGCAAATTCTGCGTTTAATTTACCCTATATTATTGAGTAACGGTCCAGCCTGGCACCGCCCGGCTGCTGGTACACTTTTCAAAATGGCGGCCAAAATGCTCAATTCCGACTATCAATTTAGAATATCGACCTATCGAACCATGAAAAACGAATAAAATTTCCTCGTATTTGCTAGATTTTTTCTACTGCTTCTCTCCTATAGATGATATATAGCCTATAGCATTAATCTAAAAATGACCTATGAAACACAAAAATATTTATACAATTCAAACCAGTAATTCCTAGAATTAGAGGTAACCTACAAACAAACAAACGAACTCTTCAGCTGTATGTATAAGTATAGATTATACTGTGAGACGAGAAACCGTAGACCGAAGGCTCCATTCCTGCGTTTCAAGTAGTTGTGTGATCAACAAATATTGGTCTCGAGTCTGAGTGTTGTTTGTCTGAAGTTTTCCGTAGTTTTTATATTTTAAGTCACGAGACACGACTTTATAGCGATATCTATACTCTCTGTGTGATTGTTTATTCTGCTTATATATTTTTTCATAATTTGAAGGGCTAAAATGGTCCTCTTAGTGTTTTTGTTTTTAACTAGAGCACAAGTAAATGATTTCACTTTGTTGTCGGGATTTGGGGCGTAACTTCTCACCTTGTCGCATTTATTGGATGAACATGATACAGTTTGAAGGATTGATAATACATTTCGCGATGCATTACCGCTACGAAAGTTCGTAGCGGGCTACCGACAACGTTAAGTATTAGAAAGGCACGCACCGCAGGCCGCATGCACCTAATCTCGTGTAGTTATGTCCTTAAACTTGTCAAGTGTATCAGCACGGTAGAGTGGGCAAGTGCAAGCCAGTCCCCGTGACCTACATCCGCCGACCCTCGCTCGGGAAGCTGCTAATTTCCACCATCGCGGGCCGTCGACGTCACGGCGGGGGCAGGGGCACCTCGACGGCTAGCCGGCTGTCGCTGCGATCAGTCCACCGCCCCACTCCGACCGGAACGCACGCGTCACTCGCGGCAACCGCGCACGATCGCGAACAACAAGCCAACACTCGCCGCCTCATTAAACTAATTAAAAGTGTTGCACCGGTATTTTTTAAGTGCATAAACGGTGAAAGTATATATTTTTAATAGCAAACTGTGATAGTCGGGCGGGCGGAGGCTCGGGTGGGGCGCGTTTCGCTGACACAGTGGCTCAGTCAGCCGCCGGTCGCCGAGTGGCAAGCACCATCGATTTTCTCCATACGACTTACGCGAGGTACGTAACTATCACGTGCTCGTATTTTCACTGCGGCTATTTCCACGCGCCGGAGTATTTTCAGTCGATCTGCTTAACGTTCAAGGCCGCGCTTGTTTGCGTTAGCGTTTACGTTACTATACGGTTTACGTTGATGTTTTCATCGATTGTTGTTTAGATCGTATGCGACGCACTTATTGTGTTGTCTGTCACGTGTTGTCCGTTCGGGAGGAAAACTAATCGTTTTCACGGCTCCGCGATCTTGGACGCGTGCTTAGAATAGGTAATGCGATAACGTTGTTACAGCCAAGGTTGAAGTGCTAAACTCCATAACTTTTCCTCGGTGCATAACGTACTCATAATAGTAGTCGTCCGATGAATACAAACAATGTCTTGTGATTGAGTGTAGAAGTGTGCGTATGAAGGTGACTTATTTTGTCTCGTGGTGCACCAGTTAAGAGGGCCGAGCGGTTTTTTGGCCAGGTGCGTGTCTGCGGTCGCTGAGATGATCATGACCTACAGTACTGCACTAAATCAAACGCGTGTGATACGAGTTCTGGCAATCTTTCAGACATACACATTCATTGAGCGATCTACGCATGATTGAGTTCATAATAACATTTAAATGGAACATCGGCTATTTGCAGTGTTCAGGCATCATCAAGTCGAATTCTGAATCTCTAACTTATCTTTCTCTCAAAGTTTGCTTATAAAGTGAATGTATAAAATTTAGCTCTTACTCTATAAAAACGCTGAAAATTTTAATTAATGGTCATTTCAAAGTGGATCAGTTCAAAATACAATGATATAAAATTTACTCAGTACGTTTGAAATAAATAAAATTATAATACTATAAATTACTGCTTCATAAATCTATAAATATAACCGCAATACTCTGATGACACTAAAACCAAAAAGTAGAAAATCTTCACTATCCACCACTCAAACACTCGCAAATATAGCAAGAAAATAAAGCAATTTAAACAAATGGCTGGCTGAAAATCTCGTACATATCGATTTTTCTCAACTAAACTGTTATTGGATTCTTATCGGGCTTATTTCGCGATTGGCTCGAAACGTGATCGAATGTTTCGTCACAAAAACGTATATGAGACATACTTTTTATGTAAATATGTTGCGATAAAACAACAATGAATGTTTTCGTTGGAAATGAGATTTCGGAGCACGCCAAAAAAGGCTTAAAACTTTTCTATATAATAAATTTTTAATTCAGAATATAATTTGCCGGGGAAATTATTTTGCTCTTTGTTATTTTTGGAACAAAAACTGATATTGAATTATTTCGTATTAAAGTCTCTCTGAGTGTACACTACTGAGATTTCCGATATTTATCATCAAATATTATATAATTAAGGGCACAGGATCTAATCATAAGACAAGATTGGCCCCAGTAGTGTTATGGGTTCGACCTCTTTTATAGCGTAGAACTATCTTTGCCCACAAATAAAGTCTTGTCTCTACCGACCTCCCCAAGAACAAAGCTAATAATGCTATAGCTATAAGCTATAACTTGTAATGTACATATATATAATTTATTTATTGTATATTGCTGTGATATAGTTAAAAAATACATCCTAATTATAATGCTTTTTGTTGGTTCGTTGGTATATCATTTTATAAACATGTAGTTCAATTCCGTATTATTCCTGTCCAAAGCAATTACAAATAATATGAATTATACTAATTTACGACAGTGTGTGTAGTCATGAATGCGGTCTTAAAAGCGATGATCTCAACTAAGTCGTAAAATTTACAAAAGATCATAATTGCATACACAAACATACCATTGTCTTGCCAAGGTAGGCAGAGCTCATAGAATTCTCAATGCTACTCCAAACTGCAGTTTCTTCAATCCCATAATCTAGTCATGCGAATACATTTTTGTTTACGGCGACTATTTCTACACCATTAAAATTATTACTAACAATGTCAAGTGCCTCATTCATGACAGCTCATCTGTTTAAAGTTTAAAATTATTTACTAAAATAACAATAAAGCGACCCGATTCACTTCTATACCACAAATCCTATATACCATACGATTTTATTTGGTAAAGCACAAACATAAGCCTCGAAAGAAGATCGAACCCTCGGCTCCTCATTACTTAATCAGTCTTCTTTAATGAATCTAATATTGGATTTATTTTTAGTACGCTTATCTAAAAGTAAAGATCAGTCTGAAAATTATTTATATTATATTTATTAATGTAAGCACTCAAGTGCAGTCTTATCCGAAGGTCAAATCTCCGAGCATTAGTCGGTGAATAATTCTATAAAATACGATATTTTTATAATTAATAAACACGATTTTTCCTAACAAAACTACAACACGAAAAGAATATAAAAGATATATACTATTCGTATATGTTCATTTTTAAAATTAGAATCACCCGTTATTTTAGGAGTTGGAAACGAGAAACGACACAATTTATTCATAAACCCCGAACTAAGAACACCGATGAGTAGTGGAATAAATAATTATTGAGTTTTTTAGTACTTCAAAACAGTTACCATTAGTTACCATCGGTGACTATCAGTATTGCTTTTGTTATTGCAAAGTTACTTAAGTTTCGTAACAGACAGAAAAACATCTTATTTTCTCTCACAACTCCGAAGTGTAGCCTAGAATGTACATTACCACTTTATCATTTAAAGAATACTGCGCAAAAATATTTTGTGTAAAGCCGTATAATCTTTTACTTGCTACGTGCCGTCTCTACAGTTGTCAAGGCTTATGTCTCGAATCACACTCAACCATTACAGTTATCGGTACAAACATAACAAGTATTGGTTGGCTGCCATAACATTAGTAACAATGCTAAAACAATCGCTAGTTTTATGGCTCGCGGCGCGCTGGCCCAATCATTTGATAACATAGGGTTGCTTGGTAACGCTATTTTGGACTAAGTCCAATAACATTGCATAACCACTAGCCACGTATTGGCGCGCTTGAAGATATTTCGTGTGATTTGCATATGTAACTTACCTTTCTTTGTGTATTTTGGTGTAGGAACTTTTTGCTATAAATAACTACCTAATAAATAGATACACCCAACAATACATACATGAGGATCCGATGACGATACATGACATGACCCTAACGATCAATTAAGTCTTGTGTCATAGGTATAAGAAACTGTGAGAGACTTTTCGGTCTCACAAACGTATTAACTATAAATAAATAAATACACCCAACAGTCATATACATAGTCCTGACCCTAACGATCAATTAAGTCTTGTGTCGTAGGTGTAAGAAACTGCGAGAGACTTTTGGTCTCACAAATATAGACCCGAGATAACGGCACGGGTATCGAACCCGCGGCCTCTCGTTTCACAGCCTGCGTCTAACCAACTGCGTCACGAAGGCTGTCATCCATGATGTGTGTAATCGATTTCAAGAAACCAAGTTCTTAATTAACTTTGCGAATATCTCAAAAACAACTGAACGTGTTCGATTACAGTATTTATAAATAGACACATTTCAGATAGATACTTCTGAAGTATGTTAATATTATTAAACTGATTTAAGATTTTGCTCCTTTTGGAACAAATTTAAACTATTCTTACAAAGGGTTAGAAGAACATAACACTTAGAACATACCTACTTTCCGCCCACCATTTTGCTGTCGGGTAAAATATATATGTAATAATATACGTCTGGTATTTCAGTCATAAGGTATAGAAACATTTATTTTGTATGTCTAGAATAGTATTCTAATAATCATATGTTTTATAAAACATGTTTTTAATTTACTAAAACAGTTGTAGTATGACTGTTATTGTAGCATATTTATTTACCCAATGCACCACCTGACAAAGCCAACCCGTAGTCATTTCAAAACACGTAATTTAAAAACAGCAATACATGGCGTGACCAATTAATATGGAAACTTTATTACATTTACACTCGAAACGAATGCAAACGGTCTAAAAACCGATGCCAGAGCTTGTTTGTGGTGCAAACTATGTGTTTTCACGCGACAGGAAGTTATTCATTATTTGGGATCATTTTGTTTTTTTACTTTACGATTCGTGTTTTATAAATGTCCTAATATGTTAATATTATTATGTCTGTGGGATAGATTTTGTTTATATTAATACTTTTAATCCAAAGGGCTGGTCACAAGGTAATTGTAACTATGCATCTCTAAGCTTATTGGCCCAAAATGGACAGTGAAACGAAGAATACTTTTATAATTATCGCCCGTATGGTAAACATATTTACAAAATAAAGAACTCCACATATTCAGATAACATGGACTAAACTACAGTATAATCCCAAAGGACTAATTACCGGGCATAGAGGTTGCCCGGTCAGATAGAATTAACGACACTAAAGTGTGTGCTTACCTTAACGCCGCCCAAGATGGCTTTTACTATCGCCTAGGGAGTGTGGTAAGGCTTAAAACGCTTTAGTTAGAGATCGTGTGTTCTAGTTAGGAATATGTCTAAATACGATTTTAAATAAATAGACGTAAAAAAATGTGTTATAAGATATTCTTTTACGAATATCGAAGCTAACACGTATTGTTCCTAAACTCTAACAATAAGACACCAGAAACAAAATACAAAAAGTTTTTGTAAAATGCATTTCACACATTTTAGTTACCAGGCGCACTGAAACGTCAAGAGGTTATCTCTACACGAAAAAAGGCTGTTACTAATCGCAGATAAGATAGCACAAACTTTATTGCATGTTCCAAAAATTCATTAGCTCATCAGAACCCGAATAAATTCAGTGACTATGCGGTTTTGATATAAAAACGTATATACACAATATAGACTAGCATCAAATCTTCAAAGCATATTTTCAATACTATACATACAATACTATTAACTGTAGTCTTTTGTTCGTTTAAACTTGCCTTATCCCACATCTTTGTAAGATTGGTACAACAGAATTTAATAACATTTTGAAAGAAAAAAGTTTAGTTTTTAATTGAATCGATGCTTATCTAACGTAGCTTGTATGGGAAACAACGCAATACCGATTTAACATTTCTGCACACAACTCCCAAAGTAATCTTGGCTCTGGATTCTCTAGAATCTAAACTTAACAATTTTAGTTCTACTACACATCTACATTTAACATAATTATATCTTAATCAGCATGTTCAAACAAATATGAGGCCAAGAGGCCAAATAAACATTATTAAAACACTTAATTCAGTGCGTATTAATGCCAAGGTAAGTGACGTCATAACCCCTGGCCACATCAGCCGTCGAGTCCGCCAAAACATCTAAACATCGATAATATCTGTAACATTATGAGACGTTGCGTGCGATTGTACCGCGTGGAATTTACCGTGAAGAATTTAATTTGTTTTGGATATCAACCTTTGTGGTACAGTTGTGTAGACAAGTCTTTTTACGTTTTTTATTGAAGTTTTTATAGTGCCCTTCGTTGTTAAATAGAAGTAGAATAATAAATATTTAGAATGCAATCCAATTACCTTGGTCGCATTAATTGACGATTGTTTTTGAGCTGCTCAAATATAATTTGGTTGTTTGCTAAAAATATAATTTCCGCAGTATTTAATGGCTATCAAATAGTTTTTGATATTTACCTCAATATTACAAATATATGGCTTTCTTATTGCTATTAAACTACTTACTCTAAGAGCGCGACGATGTTTGTGAGAGCGAAAAGTCTCTCGTAGTTCCTGATACCCACGACAAAAGAGTCGATCTTAGTGTGGGGTTAGGACTATGTGTGTGACTTTTGGGTGTTATTATTTATTTATATATCCCAAAAATTCAATACAAGAAATTTATAAAAGGCGAAATGTAGGTGTCCAGGCACGTATGCCCACCCCTTCTGGGAAAAAGGCATGAGTTTATGTACGTATGTGTATGTAAATTCAACAATTTGGCTCTTTAGTTCGTGGTTTTCAAAGCCGTTACAATTTTTGTATCAGCTGTCAAATGTCACAAAACAAAGACATCAAAAATTTGAAGTTACACATTACCATAATAAAAGAGATGATTGTTTGCGACTGAAGTCACCTAGTCATCTTATTGACAGCAATTGAACAGGCCGACATAATTATGTCAAATACCAAGAGACAATTGTCTGTCGCCAGTGGATACTGTTTATATTTTTACTGGAATGCATTACTTTTGCCTTCAGGCGTGGAACTCAACTTTTTAGTAGAATTAGCCAACGTTATCGATTTTCCCAATGATTTTAATGCGTTTACGTCTATACCAACCTTCTTGCCAATTACAAGTTAGTAAATTTCACATACTCGTACCTTTGAATTTTTTGTGCACAGGTCTAAAGCATGCACGTTTCTTCGCGTTGTTTGCCTTCCTCGTTAAAGAGACCCATAATTTACTTTAAGGACACTTGTAATTATTACTAGCCGTTGATATCTAAGACTCGAACCTACGATCACACCTTGTTAAACCGTTTTTTTTCCATATAGCTGTTCCTGCTAAGACAGTAAATAAACTATAACCAACTTTATGCAGACAACTGGCTGCTAAAATGAAAACAAAAAGTTTTTTCTCCTTTTTTTTTTGGTAGATGAATACACAACCTTTTGCGTTTGATGGCTCGGAACCCGTGAATGTGGACCGAAATCTCCATAATGGCATCGTTAGAGGCGGCGGCGGAAAAATAGCTGGATTTAACTCGCGGGTAGCCCACATCACATTTCGGTGATAATGTAACTGATCGTAATTTATATGGAATTCAATATTCAGTGGTTGTGGATTAAGGCAAAAAAATTTGGCTGAATAAAGCTTGGAATTTACTCAATATATTCGTAGTAGGTAACGAAAAAGCTAGAAAGTGTATCTGTATCAGCCTACATACGTCCCACTGCAGGGCACAAGCCTCCTCAACAATCGAGAGTACGATTGGGATATTGACCATATAGTCCACCACGTTGGTCTAGTGTGTATTTGCGGACTTTAAACAACTAGGAAGTCTGAAACATACAAATTAATAGTTTATGGTGTTGTAATATAGTCGTTTTTGGCCAGAAATAGGTACCTATATTTCGTATGACTACTTCGCAGTCATTCTTCGACACTTTAATTAGCCGATCATTAAAATTCTACCATAAAAGTTATTATAAAAGTCGTGATATTTTTACACCCATTACTTAACTCATATTACCTTGAACGGACAGTTTAACTATAGCGATGACACCCATTTCTGTGACAGTTCATCGCCGGCCTAATTTATACTACCTTCGCGTTACCTTGCCTCACGCAATCACTGTAAGGCCTTTTCCTTTTACATTCCAATTTCCTTTTTAAATTCTACCTATATCCTGTTTGCGTAACATGAATAGGGATGTCTATATTGTAAAGAATTACTTTGTAAGTACATCGATGATTGAAAAAAGCTTTTTTACCAGTTACCTACCTAAAAATACTTGATAATTTTGTGCAATGCAAAGACTTGATTGTATTCAAATATATACTGAATGACCCCGAGACTCACTTAGGATTGGATTGGATTTATTATTTTCATCATTATGACGGGTGTACGGGGACCACTGTTTACGACGATATCGGAACCCGCCAGATCCAAAATTCCCACCACTATCAATGATAAACAAAAAACAGTCGGCCCTGAAATATCGTATCATCGATTATCACAAATTGTTTCTAAGTCAGTGAGCGAAAGTACACAACCTTAGTAGATTACTATAATTGACCCATTAAAATAGACTCGAATGTAACCTTTTAGGGAAATTACTAAATAAGTAACAACGGTATTTTCGGTGATGGTCAAACGAATTGTTTTTTGATTATTACGAAATATTACGTGACTATAATACCATTGTCGGAGTAGAAAAATACACGTTCTCGATAAAGCGATAAACACGCAATAGGGCTATTTGCTCAATGAAATTATGTGTAGGTATTTTTACCGTTACATTAAAGGCGGAGATTTCAGTGCCGAGGCCAAGATGAAATTGGTGAAAAAAACTAATGAACTGTGAAGGGTTCAACAAATTACCTCATATTTTGTTCGTCTCGGCGACTTGATAACGTCAGAGCTGTTTTTTTTTTTGGAATATTCAAGCTCAACTTATAATATACGCCTTTATTTCTAAAAAACTAAACAGATACACTACAAATTCAATCACCCTTCGTTAAAATTAATGACTTTACCAGACCGCAAATATCATATATTTTTATTTCATCCATGATGTGCACCGTCGGAATAGTTCATACATAGTATATACATACATAAACCCATGCCTTATTCCCAAAAGGGGTAGGCAGGGGTCCACCCCTGTACTTGGCTGCAACCAGGACACCGAATCCCCAGCAATCTTTTTTTCCGAATTTCACTAACTTTCGTATATAGAATGTCAACCAAATAAAATCCTAAATAATTCAAAAAACAAATATAAACCTTATAAACACGCATTAAAGAGCTCAACTATGACCTAGACTTTGAAGTATGTAAATAGTCTGCTAAATTAATAACATTTCGAGTGGCTTCAAGTGTTTGCAACTATTAATACTTTGAGAGCGAAAATGAGCCAAGTCGAGCCAACCGAGACTTGACAGCGGCCAAATTTGTTGACAGTTGTGGCTAGACGTCGATTTTTGGTCGAATGATTTTGTCAGTGAATGATGTTGGATGTAGGATGCTTCCGACAGAACGCTGGTTGAACCTACATTCAAATATGAACTTGGGTCTTAGGATAATAATAAATTATCTAGTTGGCCAGGAATTGTATTGTCAAAGCGGATTGTTGGAGTTGCGAGCTTAAAGTACTTTTTGTTGAATTAAAATTAATTTTCATTTTCATTCCAATGTTTTTGTTATCAGAACGGCAAAACATAAGCGAAATAGTTTGGTTTTATTGCGATGGAATAACAATATAATAAAAAAAAGAACGTAGGCAGTAATTCAGCAATCTAAGCAATGCATATTTATTAAAATATATTTTAAGTGTAGTATGTCTTTATGTATATCTATAAATCGAGTTTAACTAATGGGGCAAAACATCAATATCCTCAATTAACCGTTAAAAGCCTAGAAATCGCGAATACATCCTAACATTAATTTTAATAAAGCATCGATAATATTGCCTATACTTTTCAGTTTTTAATATTAACAATTTATTACCTACTTATTTTACTATTACAATGAAAATAGGCCACCGAATAATATGTTTCATTTATAAGCACTCAGTTTTTCAATTTAGTGAAGAAGAGGTTTTTTCTAACGGTAATTTTATTCTTAGATTCTCTGTTTACTATTGAAATTTTATTAACATTGTGCAATATACTTGAAGGTTATTTAAAAATCAGGCCATTTAAATATTCATAATATAGTGACTAAGAATATTAAATTTAACCATAGATGTGATATGTTCTAGTTTAATATTTAAAACACGTATGTACATAAATATGCTTGAATATTAATAGAATATTTTACCTGGATATTGAACCATGGACCTCACGGTTCATGGCCACCACCACACCTAGATAAATAAACCATCATTAATAACACAAAACCACAAACACGAATGCTCTTTACATCAAACGAGAATCGAACCCGCGTACCTTTATTTCAGACGCAATACGTACCTTCAAACGTAAACAATAGAAGCCATACAAACAAGTTTGCGTGCGCCATGCGAGTGACGTAAAACGAACATTGTGTTTTCATGACAATAATTTACATTTACAAGTTGAACACGTATGTTAAACAATTGTATATGTTGAATAAACTTCAATTATTATTAATAAACAAGTCAAGGACAATATGATCCAATAATGGATTATATTTGGACAGCGTCTCATGGCCACGGAGGCAAAAATATGATGTCTGACACTATATAAATGGGTTTTTAATAGTATGTGTAAGTAATAGTAACAAAAAACACAATAAACAAACACATCACACAAGTTGTATCCACACAGAAAACTATTTCGACATGTTTAACACTTAAAAGGTGACTTACAACTGTTAGTGTGGAATATTTATAACATATATTTGTAGATACTTTAACTTAAAATCCGTGATTCATAATAATTATAAAAAAAACACAATAAATTTTATTCTATACTCTATTAAGGACCCATATTGTAGTATAACCTATTTTAAAAGACTTACATCTTTTACGATTAAAAGGTTCAGGCCTTACTTCATCACGCTTGCCTTGAAGCGGATTTGTCAAATAATATAATATTTTAATACCATTTAAGTAAGTTAACATAAATAAATATACCATAGAAAAGTCAAAGTTGTCCCAGCCATCTCTGTTGCTCTATTGCCCATTATATTCTAAAACGAAATTTAATTCAGCCTAAATCGTTCGGACTACAAAGCAAAACATAAAAAACTACCTCAAAAACCTTTTTTAAATGGGAACAATACGATCTGTAGAGCAATCGGCATATCGCCACTCAATTCCAATAAAAACCCTTTTATATCTCAAGAGTTTCGCCCTAAAAGGTTCGAAATTGACTCATAAATCAACGCAAGTAACTCCGAAAAGAATTTACTTGCATTTCAAATGCCGAGCTACCTGTAAAATGTGTTTTATGTACCCATTTGCATGTGTCAACGTGTTTGATAAACTAATAATCTTGCTCGATCTGAAGGTTTCAGTTGACAGAATTCCAACTTGAATAAATTCGAATTTAGGTGACAGTCGTAGTAAAAATCTTTAGCTTGAATAACCTGTTCAATTTTGTTTATAGAATTATTTTGATAAATCTTAAATGAACTTTAGATAATAATTCTGCAATGACAACGTAACTTCTGAAAACCTTATGTAACATACTTAAGGGTGCAAAAACACTGTTTCTTTTCGTGGATACCAGCCAATAGCAAGATATTTAAAATATATAATTAACCAATTAAATTCCCAAGAAAATCTCTAAGACTCGCAAGATCATAAACAAGAATCCAAGTCTTGAAAGCCATAAATTCAAAGTGAATACCTTCCTTTGGTTACTGTACGTTATTAGTAGGGACGTTGATATGAACGTCAAACAAAGGCATTCCCGCTCCAGCAGGCTTAGACGTTTGTAATAAAATTTACATAATTTACAGTGTTACTGCCATACGCGGCTTCATTAAACTCGCTCTGTAGGCATGTGCCTGTGTTATCTTTTATACGCGCTCTTTATGTCTTTTATACAGAAAGTCGGTTCCAGCATTCATTACTTGTTTTGGTGCAAGATAGGATAGGGTGCTTGGTAAATCTTTGTTGGATTTTTTAAATTAGATACGAGATATGACTGACTCTGAAATGCTTGGACGTGGTGCGTTAGCTCTACTTATACTTTGTTAGTATTGTTCCCACCCTATAATTCTTCTTCTTGCAGTGCCTCTCTATCTAGTGAAGTTTGGCAGTCAGCTCAGTATACTGTCTCTTATCTCATCCGAGGTGAAATAGTTCTGCGGCGCTCGTAATTCCTGTCTACTCTCAGATGTTCTGCAGCCATGACCTACCTAAGATTGACTTTCCTTTTACCACCTTTTTCACCTACCTTCTTTTCCATCATTATTATGATTACTTGATGTTGATTCAATAGCTACTATTTTATAGCATATACTGTTAAACATGTTAATTTATGCTGGTTGACCAATAAGAACTCCGTAATACCAAAGGCAATCTTCAACAGGACTAAAAATGACAGTAAAATCTTCAATATTTTTTCCAAGCGGGCGAATCCAATCAACGTAGCAAGAATTGTTAATATAGACATTAATAAAACATTCTCACGCAAAGGTGATCTAGATCGTATATTAAAATTGAGTAACATTTAACGTGCACGATTTTGCATACAAATAATAAATTAATCAGATGCGTGACAGAAAGATTTGCATAACGCTGCGCAAACACCACTGTCCTTCTATAAATAGATCCATCTTGCGGTAAACACGCATTGTGCAGTAAATATCGCCTTTTACTGATTACCTATTTCAAATAAAACAGAGAGAAGGCAGAAACATAAGCTAAGAAACAAAAAATAATAACAGAATATCAGAGACTCAACAATACACACTACGTCTCGTTCTATCTCTTTGTTTCTTATGATTATGGAAGTTTAGTTAAGTGGGCATTGAGTAAATTGGGTACTTATTCATAATTATGGTCGGTTAAGAAAACATGTGAATTATATTCCCACACTAGGACGAATTCTGTGTGACCGACGAAGATCTGCTTTGTATCTGTTACCGCAAAGCCTTCGGTGTATTTTTAAATAAGAAACAAAATAGATACTTCTTACAAAATACGATTATCTACGAGGTGTATACAACGTCCCTTTATTATTTCTCCTAATATTTTACTAGAACTACTGTTTTCATTCCATCTGTTTCTTTAATCAAAACATCTAGTCTATATTATTCTTGAAACTTTCCTATTTTATTATAGTTTCATCTATTTTCTCACAAATCCGTCCTTTCATTTCGCTCGGTCACCACTCGGTTTAATGTTACGCTTTAAGATCACTTTTGAAACTGATTCTACGGTTCATTTCTCGATGTTTCAGTTCGTGGAAAATTATTCTTGGAATTCTGGCGTCTTTTTTTCATTTTTGATAAAGTTATTAGTTTTTCAGAGTATTACTGAATTGCTTTTTTGTCCCTGTGGAATAGTACCTTATTTATACTTTGCCTTACAATCTTTATTTGAATAAAATATTTTTTATCCAATCCTTTGTTAGACGCTGCTCTACATATTATTTTTCTCATAAAATTAAAGGCGAAAGTAAGAGCTCTACATTTAGGCCATCGTACATGTTTATTGCCAAAAATAAGAAATGTCTGTACTATACATTGTCTCTGTTTTAGCTGGCATCCATTCAAAATTTCAACGAAAATTTAGGTAAAATGTCAGCTTCCGCCAATACATTATAATTATACGTGCCAGATTTAAATGTATTGGGAATTATTTTTATTTATATATTTTCATATTATATTAATATATTTGTGGCGGACAACAAACACTGGCAACCAACCAATCTGAACTTCATGCCAGCGGTTTACTCTATGGTGTTCGAGAGTGTTCGGCGTTCTCTGTCAATTGAAACATATATAAGGATTGTCATGCAAGAAAAACGCCATTCTATTCTTTCGACTCAATTCTGAACTTATTGTACATAATATAATATTTTTACTCATTTACTAAAATTGTTTCTTTTAATACAAAAGTACCTTCCTGCCTATACCCACATATTCTCAAATGTTTTATTCATAGATTACTATCTAAATCTCACATAATCAATTCATCCTCAACCTAGCGAGAAGTTTCTACGTATCACGCTGATCATAGGTTATGTACAATATTTGTGCTGTTTGTAGTGACATGCATAATTCTCATTCCACGTCCGTTTTTTATCCATTCCGAAAGTACCTACTAACACCTTGTCGAAGTACATCCATGCAGAGATTCAAAATTTGCAATTTGGAATTTATATATCTTGACCACTTGGAGCATCATTAGATACACTATAGGAATTCCATCGCTATTTCAATCTTAGCTTATCGTAAAAGTAACTAGTCGCAGTGAGCTAGAGTGATGAACTAAAAATGTAGCTACTTTATATCAAATGGAGAAGCTTCAGGGGGACAGTATTACCATATAATCATGTGACTATAAACTTCATCACCCATTACTTATGTATAACATCTACAAATCGTGAACTAGAAATTTCCGCTTTCAAGCTATTTATTGGTCACGCGAGTGAGGTGTCGTGTTTTATAGCAATTTAAACTGTTTGGTATCGCACCTAGTCGTTTAATTTCGAAAACATTGACGTCAGTGTTCAATCAAAGAGTCCGTTTTCCAGATCATTTGCTGTTTAAAGCCGATTGCTAACGACTATTGAGACAGATGGTCTCGGACAAATACCGGTGGACTGTGACGTTTGCAATAGGTCGTGCGAGTAGTAAATTTGAAGCGGAAACTGGGCTATATAAATGCAATAGAGATAGCCTTTATACTATCTGTATATTGCAGAAAGTGTCATGGCTGGAATCTTTCATAAAAAATACGTAATGTCTATTGATAAGGGCTAGACACTAAGGCTACTGCAATTGAGAGAGATATATTGCTTAGCCGAAATAGTCCATCATGCTGGCCTAGTGCTGTTTGGCTGACTTTACGTACTAGAGAATTTTCATCACGATATTTTCCATTCACCGTTATAGTGCGTGATGATTGACAATCAATACCGCGAAAAGTCAGAGGTGTGCCTTGATATTTGATCCCGCGACCACTGTGAACATGTTGGCAGCCGCGTCTTATTCGTTACCAACAGGCCACTATGCATGCAATGTATATTCTAAAAATAATAAATATTTAAATTGGTAATTTCATCACCTGCGTTAGTTTTTCTATAAAACGTGATATGTAAATAGCGAAACAATTACTCAAATCGCTGTTTGTCACAGTCCGCAGCGTTGAGCAAATATTACTCTCAAACAGCTGAAATAAATTTCGAAATAAATAAATCCAATTTCAATTTTGAAACAAGTTTTATTTACATTACTTTCAGCTGAGTGGTTCATTAGGGTTTTTATCAACTTTAATGCGTGTATTTTAATAAAATTACATGCTAAAAAGGATGCTTTTAACTAGTATAAAGTGGTTTTTATAGATGAGATAAAGGAAGGATAATGTTAGTAAAGTGCTATGAAGCCGTGGTTGGGTCGTGTTGACCTTGCGATGTCTGGGAGCAAGGAACTCGTTAAATCTACGAAAGCTGGCTGCTGCCGGCTGCAGCGGCACGTAACTAACTAGTCGTCACGAGGATATTGAATGATGAGCTAGTACGACCGGCCTTAATGCATCCGCTACATCAATTCGCTCTATTTGCATAGGTACGAACGAGTAGGTATTTCAACGTGTTTTAATTTTCACTGTTGTTTTTTTAAAATGTTATAGTTTTGGCTTGGATTTTGTGGAAAGAAGTTTAGATAGCGAGGGCTATATGAAGATCACATCAAGGTCGTAATTAAGGTCACGAAAATATTGAAAGATTTTTCCTTGATACTAATACGAAATTGTACTATAGAGAAGCACTGCTGTTTAATAACACCTTTTATAAGCCATAAATGCGGTTCAACCTGGAATTGACTCGAAAATTTCACACACCCAATTTCGATACAACGATTGATCAAACCCTACTGCGGTATTCTAGAATTTACAGAGCAAACATTTTGTCACAATATCTTTAGAGATCCTATGTCGTTTGGCCGAAAGTAGATCACGGCGAGAACTGGGTGATATGTCTGTATGTTTATTTGCTCAACCTTATCTTACTTTCGAGTGACGTGACCTCTTAGAGGAGTAAAAGTGAAGACCGTAATTTTCCTTCTCATTGTGGACTGACAGTGGAAATGATCCATGAACAATTAACAATGCTAATGAAAATTCACATAAAAATGTTAATAAAATGAAAGTTGTAGTGGAGTGAGTGTGGAATTGTTTGTGAAATAGAGAAACGGGTTCGATCTCCGCGCAAGGCAAATGTTTGTATGCACCAAGATTTACACCGGGTCTGGGTGTTGTTAAGGACACTCATTACTATACTATATTACGATATAAATTATACGTGTGACTTTTACCTTAGTATTAATAATTACACCTCAAACAAAAACATAACAAATCATTAAAGACATAAATAGCTCGCAAATAAACCGAGACCGCGCAACGTGTCAGAATTTAATTTAGAACGGCTCAATTATAACGTCTCTTGTGAAGAATCATATAATTTTATGGGCAGGCGACCTTTGTGAAACCATCCCAACGTTAATTAACGAAATGGCAGTTTTAATAAATTAATCAAAAGTTCGCTCGGAGTCCACAAAGGTCTATTGACTTGCAAATGAATAGTGTAAGTTTAGATTTATGGAGTGTTGTTACGAATTAAATTACACACATACGTACATAAACTCACGCCTTATTCTCAGAAAGGGTAAGCAGAGGAAGTATCAAGAGTCCCATTAGCATCGTTTATTCCGTGATTCGTCCCTCGATGTAATAGGCGAGCTTATCTCTATCTGGCACAAATTCCTGGCTCCAATCTGATAATAAAAAGAAAAATCCAATCATGCTGTCTGACCTGGGATTCGAACTCGAAACCTTGGCGTTGTAATCGTACCATACAACTGCGCCACCGAGACAGTCGTATGTGAATTAAATTAGCACGCGTTATGTGTTCTTACGTGTATGTGACGCTTGTATTGTAATTGGGGGTCTAACAGCTTTGTTCTTGCGAAGGTTAGTAGGTATAAGCGCTCGTGAATGTCATATTATTTACATGTGTTGCAACATTGTTACAGCGGTCAAGATTCACGGTTATAATGGGATACATGGTGTATAATGTGAGCGAGAAAATAGTTCGATCTAACAGGGTAGGTACATCTGTTTCTTTAAGCTATTAGTGTACAAATTTTCTTATTTTATTTTCTCGCTCGTCAAAAAAAGACACGAATAAAATTGATGATAAATAAAAAGGAAGAGTATCCTAGTCAGTAGCAAAACAACAAATCAAAACCATCCTGAAAAATAATAATAAATACGGTCACCCTATAAAAATGTAGCATTTCCTATCCCACACAGACTTCAGATATACTTTATGAATGACCAATAGGGCCATTAATAAATATGTTTTTTTATAAAATGACTCCTAACTTTCCATTTACTTATTCAGCGGACACGACAATATTTCTCAGTCTTTATCTTTTTGTCCCACCCGTGCTCACATTTACATTATTTTTTCTCTCCGGCGTTGTTTTTCAAACCGTTTGCGACAGTCCTTGTTTACGAACTACGTAATAAATATTTAAAGAACTCGAATTATGCAATGGAGGTCTTTTCTTTGTGCTTGCCTTTCCGGTGGACTAGGCACGTCACGCGTCCGCAGCTGAGAAAAAATAACCCTCAAATCAAATCGAATTGGCCACGGAGTATTATAGACCAGAAATTATATTTTTAATCCAAAGAGCGTTAAGTATTGTGTCTTTTATATATATTTTTTACTTTTAATGAAAATTCTTCCAATGTAGATAGTACAAGTCTTATTTTGTTTGAACTTTTCTTATGAATATAGAGAAATGGAAATACTATCTGTATATAAATGTTTTCGAATCGTATTACCGAATAACTGCCCGACTTGAAAATGACATTTTTAGCAATAACAAATTCACATTATCAACAAATAACAAAATCCAAATTCAATTTTAGAACATATGATTTATAAATCGAACGACGTGTAAGAACGACTATTTACTCATTATTTTTAAGTCATTATGTATGAAGCGTCACGCATGGGTGGTGACGCGTGGTGCCAGAACGCAACCATGAATGGCTCCCGTGACATTGGGCCTAGCACGTGCTATCGCATGGCCAACTAGTATTTTATTCAGCTTTTTTCCTGTTGTTGACAAAAAATCAATTTAGTATTAGTTGGTGTTTATGAGGGTTTTGGATTAATATATAAATTAATAGTAACTTGTAATTAAAGCTGCAAAAAGATGGCTTCGAACATTACTTAAAACAGATCATAAAAAAAATACTTTTTGGGGCAGGCACCCACAAGTCTCATTTCACCTTTGGCTTCTCCACTGTGCCACAGAGGCCGTATTATAATTTAGTAATATTAAAAGTGGTGTAAAAATAATTCTTTTCTATAAAGAAATATTGATTAAATCTTCCGCTACATACTTTACTTTTATATTGGAATGCATAAACATTTTTAAATTCTGAATTTCATTATAGTGTCGGTTCAAATCAATGTTGACCTTACGCCGACCTCAGTACATAAGGCCGGGACACACTACCTGCAACTTTTATTTCGCAATTAATGTACCCCGATGGCCCTGCTGTTTACATAGAAGGTTTTTACTGATATCACAATATACTCGTATGTTGGTAATTAAGGATTGTACAAGTATTTCAGCCTATAAATAGAAGTTTTATTATAACAATGGAACGAAAGTCCGTACAAAATTCAAACTGACAACACTGTATGAAAAATAAAGAAAATTTGAACATGGCTATGGAAAAGTTTAAAATAAAGACACAATATAATAGAAAATAATAAACATAATCCATTTTCAAAATGATTCACGTAACGTGTATCGGAAATAATTAATTATTTTGAAAAACGAAAATCTAGTTCAGAAGGCAGCCTTGTCACTTCGCGTGACAGCGCGATGCGGGACGCCTGCCATCTGTCTTGCCGACCCACTATGCAGCGACCTTGCCAATGCCACGGACGTGTTCAGCCAAATGGTGCTTAGCTATCAGGGGTCATTATAGTTACTCAGATTATTAGGGGTAACTTAATTAATGGCTTGTTATACGGATACGAACATAGGTAGAAAGTTTATATTTTAAATGACATATTTATAGTGTTGTAGGTTAGCTAAAATAAATTGGTTTTTGAAGTTAGAATGGAGCTACCTCATAATCTGTTTTATTACTCAACAATTTTATATAATTTTGTAAACTTATCACAACTTTACTTATTTAGCGTTATTAAAATGTATTCAAAACCAATAATTTGTTAAGTGGGTAAAACAAAATTACATTTAAATATCACAAAAATTTGAATTATTTTAAAAAAGAACAGCATTAAACTTAAAACCGCGGTCCGTCACGTCGCGCTGTGACGTCCGCGTTACAATACAGCGGTAGCCTTGCCAATGTCACGGACGGCGGCCATTGTCTGCTCATGCGAAATGAAGCTTATCGCAATCGTTTCATCGCTGCTTCTACACGTTTTTTAGTCTCCGATCCGTGATTTTATATATTTTTATGGTATTTTAAGTGATGTTTTATTTGACCTATTAACCTAGTTCGGAAATAGGGTTAATAGATACTTGACGTGGTTACCAAGACTGTTTCTTTAAAGTGAACTATTCATTGGACATATCAGGAAAAAAAATGTTGTGTTAGACTTTAGATGATATGAGATTCAATTATTTATAATTTTACATTATTAAAATATATTTAAAAGTCTCGATAACCTTTGAAAAGTCTTTACGATCGTGACTTTGAATTTAAATTAGCGGACACGTATCAATTTGAATTATATTTTTTATACAAAAGCGGACATAACAACAATAAAAATATGCAAAAATGTTTTAAACATAACAATATTGATGGAATATTTAAATGTATTTCCTGTAAAAACAATAACAACCTCGAAATGTATTTATAGGAAGAACCGAATATTTTTTTATTCTAAAAACTACTGAACTAAATATTGACTAGTTAAGTTGCTCTGGAAATTAAATTCGCTAAAGCAATTGATCAAAAGAAAAATATATGGTTTAATGGGTCCAATACAAAATAACTGTATCTACTCGTATATTTGTCATTTTTTATAGCATCCGTCTGAGTTGTATTAAGCTACTATTTTTATAACTATATATATTTTATATATGAACTATTTTTGATATGATAATAAGTATAGAATATACTATACTTACATCGAAATCAGAATATTAAGATTTTCATCTACGTATCATTTCTAGCTTAGAAGCTTTCTCTAGTAAATTCTACAATTTAATTGAATATTTTATGCTGTTACAATTTTCCTGTACTTACTACTAGCCTACATTTTATTAATAAATTATGTAATATATCATCTATATTCATACTCTTATATGCCTTTGCTAAATTGGGTTATTGGCTTTGGTAAAGTTTTGGCACGACCGAAGCAGGCTTAATCTGCAGTCGTTACGGTATTACAGATTAACCTTGGCTGTATGTTATGTCATGATATAGTTTGGCTAACGTTTTAACCTACTTTATAGTTGGATATTTGTAAAACGATGCGGTGATGCCATAGCCTATGTAGCCAAATTTATTGAGCGTAAAATAATATCAAGGAATTTATTTGTTCGTGATTTTCGACTTTATTAAAATCCGAGATTTAATCGAGTTCGGAAATAGTTTATCTGAGGCAAAACTATTTCATTTTAAAAGCCTAAGGTACTAGGTACTGTTACCTAGGTACCTAGGTACTGTTGTTACAAAATTGATGCTAGATTAAGGCAGTTGCTAATAATCTACAGCTTGCCTTTATCTACTACTTTACCCGCTCACGTACGTAATACAGCAAAACATGAATTTCAGTGGCAAAATGTGTAATATCATTTCATTTGGTTACCTGACATCAACTTTCTCAGTTGGTTTTGTAGCCTGCTAAACTGGTCGATAAAAACAGTTTCTATTCAGACCATATACGTCCCATTTCACGGCACGGAACTCCTCTGCAATCAAGAATTCCACTGAAAGTGGTTAGACCATATAGTCCACCACGCAATATTAATATCGTATTTCCAATATTCCCTTTAATTACCATAAAAGCAAGGATAAATTAGGCTATCAAAATTGACTGCCATATCTCCGCCAGCGGTCTCACAGAGCCTGCATGTGCCTGGCTAAATTCAAAGGTCCCTATTCACCCCTGCCATCCTATAGTATATAAATAGAAACACGAGTATCCCGTTAACCCAGTTTCGCCCATTCAGGAAGACTCACGGTGAAATATCGTTCCAGCCGTCCTTCATCAATCAAATTTCTTTTCCCAGTCCATAAGAAGCAAATGGGGATCGTTAATCATTATTGGACGGTTTTCGGGGCCAGTGTCGACCGAGAATTTTATCTGATGTATGTTATGTCATTCGGTCGCGCAAATGGGAAAGTAAGCTGTTTTTTGTTCTCCGGAATGTTGCTTGGGGATGATGGGCATGTAATGTTGAATCGGTTTTGCCTATTTTTGTTTTGAGGTTGTAAATATGTTTTTAAGCTGTGTGCTGAATATAAGTGTAAAGTTTAATGAATAATTAAAGACTTTATATGTTTGTGGAAATTAAATTTTCATTGTAAGCTGTAGATAAAATTATGCTTAAAATAGCTTATATCTATCCTTGCAATAACGTGTGAGACATAATATTAAAATCATATGTATTTTTCATTTCCAGAAAGCATGAAAAATCTACGCCATATTTTCCTAGTCTCGTAATTGTTTTGAGACGAAAATAATCATTCGCCAGCGCGAATTTAACCAATTACTCATTTCTCGTCTACAAAACCAAAAACAACCAGTTATTATTAAAAGTCCAGGAGTGCTGTCCTGAACAATTTTCAACATCCATTATATCAAGCCTTTACAAAATTAAACGTACACAAAAATCGATCAAATATTTACATTTTTCGTACAGAAACTGGGTTTACACAATCAATAACTTAAGTGCGAATCCATTAAAGGAATCACCATAATCCGCGCACCGACGCGGCCGACGCTCTCGTATAAATGGGATATTTCTCACCGAGATACCGCCGACTTTGTGAATAAATTACAAACCATTCCGGGGGAAATATCCGCCCAAGTTTGTTAATTTAAAAACGTTGAGCATTCGGATAAGTATTATATCTATATTAACGCGTGAAACAACTTTTCCTAACTTTAATGGACATTTTACGAGCAACATTTACAAGTATTGCTAAATTTTTCGTGCAATTTTTCGGGTGTTTTGTATTTGTAAGTGAAAAAGCGGCTTACCAGAGGAAAATCGCAATGGAAAGTGTGGAAAGGAATTAAGGGAATTTGAATACCATTATACAAGGAAACGCAATAGAAAATCTTACTCAATGTCGGGTTTATATGGTATTACAGCATCTTCAGAAACCAACCGGCATACTCCATAGAATAAACAAGACTACAATGCGAATCTATTTCTCGCATTTAATACTATCTCCATGTAAATACAAACAAAATGTTTAATTACCAGAACCGTTATGAATTATTTACATGTTCAAGAGACATAATAACGTGCTGTCACCAAGTAGTATTACAATAAAACAAAATAAACCAGCATAACTGTACAAAGTTACTATACACGGACGAATAATGAAGAGAGGTTTAATAGAACTTATGTTACAATTTAACTGAGAACGCGTGGTTTAGTCAAACGACTCGCTATGTGGGGCACTGACGTCAAAGTTTTCGCATTAGGGAAGCTACTAGGTCTGGGTCGAGGGGTGGAGCGCGTGCAACACAAATTGCACTTTATATACCAAGAATCAGAGTTCAAAATTCCAAAACAACACTCTCTCGTGACGTACGAGCCAACTACTGTTAAATTACCCCCTTCTCAAGCTTACGTTGAATGTTTCTGACGCAAATTGTGATCGAGTAAACATTCCTTTTGTTTAATACTATTCCTTGCTTTTTTGAAAGAAAATTAAGGAATTTTCTTTCATGAAGAATGTAAAGGAAAAAGTATTTCGCCTTGAATAGATACGTTCGGAAAAATTCTCGCATTGGTCACTTATTTTGGAATTCTTTGATACCGTGTGGAGGCATTTATCAGCAAGTTTTCTTAGAATCCGATCCTTTCAAGGTAGTCAATGGTTGGGAGATTTCCAAGACTGATTTAATGATATCTACAGACGGTTAAAGATATTTCAGGAATAGACGGATTCGACGAAACTAATATACATATTATACATGATTCTCATTAGAATTCCATGAGTTTTAATCCATATCATGCAAATTCAACAACTCTGCTTCTATAACTTTTCACATCGTGGTATTGATTACTAAATTAGTTATCAATTTGAATTTTCAAATCTATGTATCTTATGACATGAAAGTAACATAATGTTCAACACAGGTATATGCGATACAAAGAACCCTAGCAAATACATTTATTCTGTAAAAAATAGGCAATTTTCGAACCATGCCCGAAGGCGATTAATAGCATGATTAGAGAGAATAACATTGTGAGCTATTGTAATTGTATTGTATTGTGATTGTAATACATCACAAAAGGCCTATTTGTTTTGGTATATTTGATTTATTTTTGTTTCCATCGTTACTATTCCTTTGTTGCGGTGTTCCAACGTCCAGCAGGATGTGTCCAATATTTTACTGAACTCACGTACGTTCAGACCGGACTGTTAATTAACTTCTATTAATCAATCCGTAAAAGACACCATATACAAAAAAAAATATTTTTATTTTCTTTAAAATAACCCAGAAAGACTATATTAATTCCAATAAATATATTCACATTTAGGTAAGCAGAACTAGAGCGTCTCATTATATTTTAGTGCATTTTAAAACTCTAAATTGCTTCCCTTTACAAATATTTCCCCAAAATCCGGACAAACAAAATATACATTCCCAACTCAATCTTAGCGACCCTCTTGACCTTTACTAGGATTAGCCTTAAATTAAACTTGCTCATAATTCCTCAATACGTTTAATATTCTTGTAATAAAAACGATAGTCTTTGTTCTTTTTGCCTAAAAGGAACAAGCTCGAATACTAAGCCGAGTTAACACAGAATATCAATGTACTGATATATATTTATAAAACAGGACATCCACAATTAATGTTATATTCCTTTAGTAACCAAGTATCTGGCCCAATTCAGCTCATACTTATAAGTTATCTTATTATTATTTTCAAAATCGTCCTTAATTATGGCCATTAATATATTATCTTCTTCTGTGTCGACGTTTAATGGAACAGCATTCATTGCACTTACCTCTTCGATAACTTGGACATTATTTTAAATATTCAAAAGGTTTGCAAGTACACAAACTTCCTTTTGCGAATAAACAATATTCAAGTCGGCTGACCATTGATTCAGTCCGTGTCAAAACTGTAATAGGGAAACGCCTTGACACGCTTGCGTTCAACGCTCGACGGCGGCGCTCTATTGTCGCTCCACGTATTGTATTTACTATAATTTACGTCGTTCCGATGCCAGTGTCACTTGTCACAGATGTTAACACGGCTGGTAAGGATGCAGTCATTATGCGTCACGGTATACCTAACGTGGGAAGGAAATCTGATGCAACTGTTTCAGTAATCAATAAATCACCTGAAGCGTTAAGAGTAACACAAACGCAAGTTGATGCGATAACTTAAGAGAAATTGAGAGGAGATTAAAGAACATATAAGCTTCAGTAACCGGCTGACGATATTAAAATTCATTAGGGCAAAGACTTTGATCTTATGTTAGTTATTATATCGGACGAAATAACAAATATTAAGGTAAAAGTAATATTTACGTCTAATTATGTATCTTCACTCGTTTCCATAACACAAAACATAAACCTTGTAACATAATGTTCGCTATGTATATGACCTCAATTATTATTTAGTACTGTAATTATGTCTCATCAGCATTATTTTGGATATGGCTTTACGTAATTGCGTGTTGCTTCCTCTTGTGTTATATTCAATTTCCCAAAGACTACCAACTCCGTCGTTATTAGAAACTTGTGATTCTTTATCTTTAGAAGCAACTTCTGAAGTGTCTTTAAAACTCTTCGCTCAACTTGCTTAGGGAGTAGATGTGCTATTTTAATCAGGGATTTCCCGAGACAACGATGCATTATTCTGTTAGTGTTCCGAAGCGGTTCTAGTTGGAGAAAAATAAATTCGCAAAGAACCCTGCCATGCTGCAGTTATTTGCAGAATACTGTTTTTGTTTAGATAGCAAGCGCGGTGTCTTTATGGATTTCATTGAAATCTTCGAAATAAAAGTGTTTAAAGGCATCTCAGAATGTTTGAACAGGTTTCATAAATAACAATAGTCCAGTTTTGGTAAAGTTTTCCTATTAAAGTCCCCAGACAGTTTATCTATTATGTACAAAAGACAAGCAGTGTTAATTAATCTATTTATAAGTTATATATAGGTAGTTAGCTATTTTATTGTTTCTTCTCATTTTAATACAAACTGTTTTTATCGAAAATTACGTAAATTTTGCGATTGAAGATAGCTTCTACTTTAAAAGTCATCTCCAAATTAAAGTGTAGGCTCTCGAATTTTCTTTATATAAATTCGCACTCCAAATTGCAATCTTGTTGGAATAACTATTATATCTTTTGTTCCATCAAACACTGCTTTTTCGCTCCATCGTGCTCTATATTGGTTTTATTGTATTAGCTCTGCTCGACTCCTCGAAGGTTAGAAATTGAGAGTAACGTAATCTCCGAAATGGAAATTCAAATTTTATCATTGACTTTATCACTATCAATCAGTCTTTACATATTACCGATAAGTACGTATTTAATCATTGTCTAAAATTGTTCGATAAAGAGTGATCAATCATGTATACGCAAATTTTTTACATCGATAAATGTTACATCGTTTTGAGAGGCTTTAGCATATTGAAGTGCTAACGGCAAATTCACTAAAACGCATCTAATGGTCAGTTCAGTTCAAAAAGACCAACTTAAAATATGAGATACCTGGTAATGAAAATCGTCTGATTTACTAATATCAAACCATCACTGTAACTGTGGAAACATGTAATTGGTGCTCTCTTTTTGTTCTGTATTTTATTTTGTAACCCTGTATGTTCCCAAATAAAATAAAATAAATAAACAAATAAATCACAGGTTCTTGTCACTGTGTGGGCGGAATGTCCTTCAAGTAAATATGGAAATATAATTAGGAGTATAAAATGACAAGAGCTTATAATTGCTTGTGATTTTCATATAACGAAGCGTAATTGATCTAAATATAATTATATGTTGAGAGCTCCGTGTAATTTATATTCGACTCGGCAACTCTGAATACAAGTGTATCTTTTCCCGACCCTTAGGGGATACGATGTTTAATAGAATGTATATTACGTTTATACTTTTTATAACGTTTTAACTAATTTGGTACGAGGGAAGTAAATTTATTAGAGAAGCGAGATTAAAGTCTTTGGTCTGCTTTCACCTTAATACATACAAATTGTAATTGGCTAGTTACATTTATTTATGAAGATAAATAATAAAATATACTTACGGGATTTTTTTGTGAAGATTTTTTTAATAGTATTTATAAGTTAGGTAGTAACACGTTCCAATTTCTATTTTTAGAATAGCATTCCATAGCAAGAGCTCCGAGAGACTATTATAAATATTCCATAAAAGTTGTAAATAAACCTCTGGATTAAACTGAAAACTTTGACCTTTACTAGATAATCCGATTTTCATAATGGACCTTCCTACATATTTTCAGATAAGGCTATTTGTGGACTTTAATAGTCCCTCCTGAAAATATATTATTATGAAACTGACATAGAATTTTGACATTAACAATGAAGCGAACATTAATAATGAAAATAATACGTTTAAAAACAACTTAACATTAGCTAAGAACTAACAAATTAATTGTCAATATAAATAATTATGTTTTTAAAAGTTACCCAATGACAGCAAAAGACACACTACTAAGTAGTACTTTAATACAATATATATTTGTAATATGACATTTGACCATCCACAATCTAGGACATGCGCCATACAAAATATTCGCAGATCGTAAACATTTCATAAACATGATTCAGCTTTATTACTGTGACCTTGTCTAGTAACATTAAAGATACTACGGTCAATGGACATATTTCAAACAAATACAAATATTTTTTAGTTATTTTATATAACTATATGGGTGTTGGGAAAGTTTTTCCATAGTGGATTCGACACGGAACTTGTTTTTTTTTTGCATTTTCATTCGAGGATAAAATATCATTACACCTCAAAATCCAAGTCAGGTTTTTAAACTGCTTCTGGCGTATGAAAGAAGTAACGAGATAAATCCAATTTAAGAACCTAATTTATTGAATACGAGTACAAGAATAGATATTTGAAAAATACTTTTCTTTTAATGTTTCACCAGATAAATATAAACTTGAACTGAATTATAGTTTAAATTAATTCCTTTTTCAAAATAATTACCGCAAAGAAAGTATCACGAATGTCAAATTTGCCCATTTTAAATTGTGAATTCTATTTTCAAAATTCACGTGGTGTGCATTTCGGAGTTGTTTGTTTAGAATTGACGTTTCCTACCAACAGAATTTCAGTCAAATGATTTTGCGTAGTGGTTGTAACAAAACGCTTGTCATTCGTTATCACAATATTCCCCTCTTAAGCGACAGTTGACATGCGTAGTAGGACTTTGATATGTCTGTATTGTTACGCAAGGTATTTAAGGAATTGAGTCTTTACTTATGATATCATTATGTGAAATATTAAAGATATTATGTAGGTCACGATGGTATAATTTTATGTGGATACCCTAAGATGTTTTTTGAAAAACGGCATCGGTGGATACCATAAAATGTACCTGCAAATAAGTATATATAGCTTGATAATAGGCAACAACGATGATACATAAATAACAATTTCTCAATAACCTCCATAAAACAGACATTAATTAACTACATAACTACACACTGACAATCTTTGTAACAGAAAAACCCGCCAGGCATTTTACGCCTTTACAGCATATTCCAAAATTAAATGACGCAACGTAAATTTTTATCATTTCAATTAGTTTGCGTTATACGTCACCGCGTCAAACAACAATAATTACACCATATATTACGCGACGTGCGTCAATGTACGCCCACATTTCAGATAGTTGAATTACCGCCGTTTGTCAACGGGGTTGTATTATCTTGACAAATGAATGAACGTGTATAATTTGCAACTGTGTTTTGAATAGCTAATTCGAAATTCAAACAGGTATTCCATTTTTAAATACATACATAACATTAAGATCAGTGGAGCTAGAAGCGTGGTTAGAAGTGTCACTACCTATTGCCACACAAAATTCGTCAATTAAGCTAATTTGATTTCCAAGATATGATAGAGAGCGAGTGTATTACCAAGTCAGGCACAAATTCCTGTCACAGGTAATTCATATGAGACTTTTGTAATAAATTCACAAATTGTTGTTTGCCTAACCTGGGATTTTAACCCCGACCCTTGTGTTATAAACACTGAGACTAAAAGGACGCGGCGAGCACGATAAAAAAAATTAAAACATCAAGCTTCACTACATCAATATAAAAATGAATTACGGAAGGTTTCGTATGAAATACTTAAGGGTCAGTGAAACCATACGAGGGGTCAAAAATAGGTCGCAACGAAATAGGTGATAATCGCGGTCATATAACGACCCCTTTTAGAAACGTTTCCATGTACCATTTGTTAAGGGGGCGAGAGTATTATGCCATGATTATACTCCGCTACCCTTGTTTTAGGGGTGAGTACGGATCGCATATTGTGGTTAATATTTTGGTCATTTATTTGATTGCCAGGGGGTTTCTAAATGCTTGCATATGTTTTATGTACCGATGTGGCGCATGTAATATTTGATTGAAAATCATAGAGATTAGGAAAATTTATTAATGACGTGTGCGACAGTTAAATAAAAATGCATACGCAATTTTAAAAAGCTATGTGATTGTGTTTCGCATCCACACTACGGTTCTTATAATAAAGGAGTTTTAACACAAACGATTGGATCCATACATCAGTTTATTTTAACTAATCATAAAAATATTAACCATCCCAGGATCGAACCCGCATCCTCCAGTACATTTTGCAATCTGCGCCAATATATCGTCAATACAATATTATTACAATCCTTTTTATGGCAAAAAAAATGTAATTAAAACATAAAATATAAATGGAATAATATCAAAATTATAACATTCATCACCGAAGCCGCACAACCGTTCCGATCGTAAAAACAAACGAATTCAAATGGCCAATCAATAACCAATCGAGACTACGCACGGTTCCCTAGACAATCGCTATAAAATATCCAATGTTTTTATTAGCGAAATGCGAAAAAGGTTTTACTCTAACTTAATTTAGGTTAGGTTAGTTAGGCTGTTAGTTTTTCCTTCCTTTTTGCCATGGAGAAGGACGATACCTTTATAGCTATCAAAAAAGGCGCGCAAATGGATACAAAAGTGCGGTGTTTTTAGCTGTCTGTGTCTCTTGTAAGAGATTAGGATAAATATTTTGTTAATGCTTTGGAAATAAATAAAAACTAAAAAGAATAAAATGAGTAACAGTGAGGTTTCCCATAGTGAAATATTACCTACTCTGCCTATATTTATGAAGAAAATTTAACAACAAAGTTCAACTGGAATCTTAAAAACAAACATAAAATAATTGTTTCTCTTTACTTTATTTTGGCGTACAATAGAATAAATTATGAGCACTTTCACTCATCGATTATTAATAGTGGCGATAAAAATAAGTTTATTAAAATTTTGGTCAATATCGGAGATAATAACAATACGTAAGGTAATTGATGATGACAAAGATGATTCTCAAATAACAAACTCTTAGATAATTCATTCATTGATAAACCCTTACTTTGCTTTTAACAATTTTAATTTTAACTCAAAACAAATAAACATCAAACGATAAGTCCATATTGTACTCGTTTTTAATTTTGTGTGATTCCGAAAATGTGCAAATGGAAACAGATTTAGTTGAAGTAAGTAAATAATTACGAAGGTATATGTTTCTAATGAATTATCATTTCCATATACTCCATTTAGTTACGACATATACATACGAATAGAGCCTATTTAAAAATAATTTACAAAGAATCAGTGGTACTAATATGAAACAAATGACAATTGTCTTGAAATAACCCATGAATAGGACAGTAAAGCATTTGCTATTATTAAAGTTTATAGCCAATTAACTATTCATACAAAATGGCCGTTGAAATGTCCAAATCAACAAAGATTACGTGCTAATCCCTTGTTTAATGGCAGTGTTAATTACGTGCCGAAGTATTCCAATTACTGCTCTTCAATTTTATGTAAATAATACTTTAAATTCATGTTCCAAGATTTTTTAGAATAAAGCGTACCTATTACAGTTTATAAGCAAATTTAGACTAATTAAGTTTTATATAATAAGCGAGGTAGTAAATTATGAATATAAAATGGGCTGTTTAACACTAATTTTAGCATGGAGCAATTATAAGAATTTAATTAAAAATCTCAGTATAGTTGGACAAGTTAAAATACCCTTTTATGGTACATACAGCTATGGGTACATAATATCAATAGAAGATTTAATGAGAACTAATTAAATTTATACGATATAACATTTATACACGTAATATTACTCGCCATATAGGCACATACACGATACCGCTGTTACTGTTTCTATCCCTGTCACTCTTAAGCATTTGCGCTGTCATCTCTCTTACTCCACAAAATTCTTGTCCGATACTTGCAAACAAAATTTTATTACCTTAATTTATTTCTACAGTATAAATTTAGTACTGAGTAATACAACCTCCAAAGGACTTAACGACGACCACTTAAAACTAAAATATTAATTATCTACACATATTTTTTTTCTCTGCAGAAATCGTTTAGTAACTGGTAGTTACGCAGTATACTCACCCACTAAATCCCGTAGGCGTCCTAATGAATGGCGTATTACGTATTGAGTACGATGTGAAAAAAGTATCAATTAACACATCAAAATATTGATTTTGGTCTATTATCATAATTGTTAATAGTAAATTTTAAATACGGGTAATGAATACTAGTACGAAAGGGAAGGTACATGCCTAGTGCCATAGGATACCCGTTCAGTCTAAGACGCCTGGTACTACTACTTTATACTCGTCCGCTCTACCTCGATTTGTCCCAAGTGGTGCAAAGTCCGGTTGGTCCGGTCTTTTAGTTCCATCATATATTTTAGCCTTATATTTAAGCACAGATTATAAAGCGATTTTTTTTTTCATTATAAGCTCTCATCCAAAAAAATAATATCACAACAAAACTAGTTTCAATAGAAAAATAATTCAATTTATTTCCAGTATGTACTTAATAAAATTATTGTTATTATATTATTTTATTAATTTGTATTTTTAGACCTAATTTGAATAAAGAATGAATACTTTTTTGTAGGACCTAAGGTTGTTTTCACTGGATTAGCGATACCTTGTTAAATTAGTTTTTTCATACAAAACTGTTGCACGTAAAAATAAAGGTTCGTTTCCAATGTTACAACTCGACATAAAAGTGGAACTCTAGTGCTCGATACTTCGTAAAAATATTAATTAACATGTTTGGAAAACCGTACAATTACTGCAACGCGACAAACAGGTCGAGATACGGGCCTAAAGTTTTGTACACATGTAATTTTTTTTTTATATTTTTTAGTATATGTTATTGTAATATTACAAACATTAATAATACCTTTAACTTTAAAATTGATAACATTTTCTGTTCCCTAAGGTATATAAAATACTTTTTTTATAATTCATCTTTATCCCTAAATCAAGCTGTAGTTCGAACCCGTAAGGTCCAAAATATTATTTTTCGGTGGTATAATTAGGGATCTGTCGACCTCACAAGTTTTCATCCCAATTAAGAGTTCATATCCGCAGCTTCATGTTTATTGTAGCTCGTAACCCGTAAGTAATGAAACAAAAATATATTCTTATTATTCGATAAAAAAAAACAAGTCACAAAAAAACACGAACGCAGCTTAAAACTCGCAGAGCGACGCTTGCAATACACCGATAAGAGATAACCCACATCGGTATCGTGGTACATTTATCCCGAAAACGCGTGAAAGTACCTCTAACTAGGTAGAATTTGCATAACCAGTGATAACGTATCTGGTCGAGATAACGGGCACCATGTTGGTATTTTAACTGTATGTGGAACTTCCGAAACGACGGTATGATCATACGGTAATGTAGGGTAAGGTTGTTCTGTACATGCGTAGGTTCACGCCTGTGTAGCATAAGGGGTGAACAGAGGTAGTTATGAATGTCATATACACTGATGAAATGTACTATGAGCTTATCGCCATAGCGCGTTATATCAGTGCTTACTGATATAGGATCAGTCAAGCGAAAAACCCCTAAAAATGCATTTTCTGACTTGGCAATGGGATTTAAGATCTAACCACACTTCGAAACTCGACCGCTAAACCAAAGAGGCCAGTTTACCACACTGCAAAACAGGCATAGACCACAAAAACAAAAACGACTGTCCATCAAAACCGCTGATTCATCGACAATAAACACAATAATAAAATGCATATAAATCATGGACACAACGAAATCACAGGTCAGTGAACTGTGAACCGCAGTGTACTGTAAATTGGTATTTGGGACCCACCGGAAGATAATCAGTAGTGAGTGCTCCTTGTTGCCAGCATCGAAACGTTTTGCAGCGAAATATTGAGATTATAGCATCCTTTTTAGTATTAAACTGCGCAACAGTATGCTATAAAAACGAATGGCGTTCGGGTATCTTTTGTGAGATAAACTTTGTATAAAGGTCTGAAAATAGTCGTAGCGTTACAAATACAATAGCTTTTTAAAAGCGAATGTAGTTTTGAGAATTGCAAATGATAATCTATATTGCAATTTTTAAAGCATATTAAGAATTGCTGATGTGCCTATGAAATGTTTGATTTTCTGATGGCCAATGCGTAGTGATATTTTTGGGAAAGATTCAATTAAATAAGTTCTTGAAGTCACATAAAAAATTTGGCATTATACAATATCTAATATTTATGTATGCCTCACATACAATAGGTTTTATGTATTATAGATTAGTATATTATATGTATATTCGAAGGGGCGTACACAGAAATGAAATAATTAGTGTACTAATATAAATAACTTTGTGTGTCTAATCTAAAATATATGCCCGGACAAATTTCCTTTAGAAAATTCACCGAAATATCCTGCGATTCAAATCCAAGTCCTATCCAAATTTACACTCAATAAAGTCTGTAAACAAACGAACAACGCAATAAATAAAATTATCGACATACACTTGAAACTGCATCGCGCACGATTCAGCTCGCGGCGAAGTTGCCCAACTCGCAATGAAAAAATATTACCACATCATTATATTTACGTATGCAATAATAAACAAGAGGTAGTTAGTAACAGTAAGCACCGGTCAAAGGTAAACATGACACGTTGCGACATACTGTCATAACCTTGACTTGATTACATCGTACGTGCTGAGGGTCGAAGTAACCTCCCGTCCACCAAAACTCATGTCCATAACCTTGTTTACGCACCGCATTACAATCAGGACGTGATGAATATTCATTTATCGACACCCATTCAAGTGTTTAGGGAAAGGTTGTATTTTACTGGGAGGAGGCACGTCTACCGTGATTATAAATTTTGTTTTACTTTCCTCCTTCATCAGCGTATTATTTGTATGCTATAAAGCGGACACAGCGCATGTAGATTTCACTCGACATTTCAACGATATCTATGTATCAATTATACTATAATATTATGACACTCGTATATATTGTGGATAACATTTGAGACAACTCTACCTACCTTTTTGAAGATAACTTGTCCGCAGGCTAATCCCGGAATACATTTCTATAGGCCACTATGGCTGTTTAACAGCTTAAAATAATACATACATAAACTCACGCCTTTTTCCCAGAAGGGGTAGACAGAGGTACGAGAACACCCACATAAAATAATGGTCATAAATAACACGGGAACAGTCAACGGGCTAGGAAAGTTGCTGGCCCTTAATGTGACTAAAGGGAGGACTCACGGTACGGTGAAACCGGAACAGGTTATGAACTATGGTAATTAACTTTATCACGGTAGTCGGTACAGTAAAATTGTTAGTGCTATCAAGTTTCTAATTGTTTGTATATTTTTAAACAAAATATCGTAGAAACTATTTAGTCCAAAAATCCTTTGGTATACTAGATGTTGGTTAAGGGTTATTCAAGACGAGATTGCCATTTGAAAATTGCGTATAATAACACTTAGCAATTGGGGATTTCTGGTTAGTTTCCAGCGACTAATGCTTGGAAAATCTTGCTCTAAAATGCATCATTCATAGTTATATTTTTTTTTACTCTCCTAAAGCTTTGATCCAATCTATAATATGACAATAAAATGTTATTTTACTCTTATGTTCGCTATCATGGACATTCCATCCCTAAAACCAAAACCACCGACATGATAAAATACTCTCCTTAGCAACACCACTGTTCTATTAAAAACCCAACATTAACATCAATTTACCACACCAGCGAAGCGTGAAATGTATTTAAAAGCTTTCAGAGAGCCCAAGATGGTGGGAGAAAAATTGTCGCCGATGGTAAAAGTCATTAAACACACTTTGTGCCGGCCACGAAATACATCGACAATGTTAAATTCGTTATAAGGAAGGCTAAAAGATTATTAAGCTATTACAATACATCACGCCATTAGGCGCGGAGAGCCGTGTAACGTAGATGAATGCAACACATTTGTTAGAGGACGGTGCGAAATGTAGAAGATAGCGGATTTTATAGCGCTTTTGCGTGTAAAGCAGAATAAATGGACCACAAATTTGTATGTATGTAACAAGAGTAGATATTAAAGACAGACCTAAATAAAATCAACATATCTGGGTAATATTAGAAAAAAATGTACAGTCACCAAAAAGAAACAAATATGATTTTCATAACAAAAATGAGAAATGTTACAAAAGTGAAACAAAATGGAATTAATAGGGTTATTTCACAATGTAGGTAAATAAAACAATATATTTTTTTTATTAATTAATGAACTAATAAATCACTAACAAGATAACTTCGCTTATTCAAATAATATTCTTAAGTGACACTATAAAACTCTTGAAAAAAATATTAATAGAATTATAACAATCATATTTCAAATATGGCAATAAACAGTTAATATCTATTATCAGTCTCATGATTATTTTATTTGCACATTATAAATGGTCTAAAGCTATACTCAAAGAGTTCTAAATAGAAGCTGTAACTGTTTTGAATTTTTTTTTGTAATTATATGAAACTACAAAATTTTTCAAAATACCAGTGTATCTTGTTTATTGCCGCTGAGGCTCAGGCCAAGTCGCAGCCCGTCCACTCATCGTGGGCTGAAGGGGAGGCTATGAAGATCGCCCAATAATGGATGTCTAGATCTTTTCGGCGAATATCAATCACTGTGCTACCGGACAATAGATACATGCTCTTGCAGAGCATGACGCAGTGGTTGATGAATGTGGCTGTCAACGCCGACCCGCACTGAATCCCGCCCAATAACGCTTGGGCAGGGGATCTGGACGGCTTTGTAGCTGTCGTAACCCAGGGGTCCGTCGGTTTGCCATCCTTCGAATAAGTAGCTTTTAAGGATCGGAGATACGTGGTGGCGCTGTTGGGAGACTTGTGGTATGGGTGAGTTTATTTTTCTCCCAACAGACCTCTAGCGAACTTCGAGGCTTTCCTCATACGGCTGGGGGCCCTGATAACGCAATGCCAAAATCGCCTCTTGATTTTACCTGGTGACTTTAACGCCAAGTCCATGACCTGTGGTTTGTCGGCAACCGACGCGCGTGGCGAGGTCCTAGAGGGATTTTTGGTCTCATCCAGCCTCACTGCTCTTAATAGGAGATCGAGTGAACACGTGCGTGAGGAGGATCATTGCTAAATGAGGATCGACGTCTCCGCGTCCTCGGCTCGTTTACCCGACAGAAGCACCGGTTCTCCGTTTGGTGAAAGCCCGCGGTGCGCAATAAAGCGGCTTAATGTTTAGGCCCTGGAGCTGGCAGCTCGCGTTCAGGCGTGGCTTCTCGCAACGGAACCTGTGGTGCGGGTAGACGAGGAGGCGGAGTGGTTCGGAGCGGCCATGTCGCAAATCTGTGACGTGGCCATGCCCCTAGTCCACCACGTCTCTACGCGGCGGCAAGTGTACTGGTGGTTGGTGGAACTTGCTCAGTTACGCGCCACTTGCGTAGAGCTACCGACTTTCCAGGCACCGGGACTCGGCGGCATTCCAGGACGTGTTTGGGTCCTCATAATCGAGTACTTGGGGACAAGGTTCCGGAATAGCATGCAGTTCTGCACGCAGCCGTCTGAGTGGATTCCTTCCATGGTTGAGCGTAGGAGGTTATGGCAGTATCGGAAGGAAGGCGAAAGGAGCTTTACTCTCGTAAAAAAAGTCGCATCTCAACAAAAACTATACACAAACTTGTGACGTCATAGACAGGCAACGTGAAAAGTTAAAATTTAAATTGGTGTAAGAAAGCCCTTACTTCCTTTTTGTTGCTTCATTTTTGTTATGAGACGAAAAATTGTGACAAAAGGAATAAAAGTCACATGTTTAATATAAGCTCAAACAAAATAAAAACTTACGAAAGGTGTTTTGATTATTTTCGCAATTACATTTATTTAGGCGATAATTATACTACATTTATACGGGTACACAGTATTTACTTCAGTTATCCTTTTAATATCCAGCTAGGGGACAAAAGGAATTTAGTAATGTTGAATGTATTCACCACAGCAATAAGTACACAACTCTCAGCCAAAAGCACGCGGCAAAATGGCTGAGTGTCACTATTTGACGTTATTTAATTGGTTGTTGACTACAAACACAGTTTTGCCGATTAAAAATGTTAAAACCTACTAAATATTATTGTTACAAAATAGAATAACAAAAATGAACATTTGCGTGGACGCCGATTAAATGTAACCTAAATCAACCAATTGTTTATTTTTTGTTTAAAACCTACGAGTTCTAGATAGTTTTAGTAAAACTGAACCTAATTTTAAATTAAATGTAGATCGCTAAGATGTTTATAAAGCATAGATGCGTTGTCCGAGCTTTATAATGGCAAGACGTTTGGAAGGTAATTGCCTCACTCGCAATCAGTCACGCTTCAACCAGTGTCGCGGATACACGTTTCTCTGACTATTTGTATTCTCAAAACCAAATGCGGAAAAATAAATTAGAGTGAATTAAAATAACCTACAAATCATTCTGAAACTGTGAAACAACATAAATATTTTATTAAGTGCGCAAGTACACACTAATTTAATTTTTTATGAAATAAAATTATTAAATTCGCTTGCATGGCGACGTTTGACAACTCTCGCCACGTCATCCCGTACTTGATGCTTGGTGCTACGTCACACGCGCTTTGGCCAATACCAGTGCGGCACTTATTGTTACGTAACTAGCGATGTCTATTCATCTTCTTCTAACTTATGTATCTTACTTTTGGACTCATTCTTCGAACCAATTTGAAATTACAATACGCATCGCGCCATTTTTTTGTGTCATTATGTTAGTGTATGACGTGTCTATTTGTAAAACGTCATTGGTAGATCGTAGGAAACTAGTCAGAAAATAATTATTTGTTTTGTAACGCGCACGTTTTCAAAGACAGATCTTTTTCTATGGGAGAAATACGGTACCTCGAAACTAAAACGTGAATTTAGAAAACTACAAGTATATTCTAGGATAGATAGTCATTACATAGCCCAAACTACAATTAAAACTTAAGGTAGACACTAATAACAAAGAAAAATTCACATAAATATTGACAGAAATTAGCATGGACATTTCACCACGTCGAAATGTACAATTTTTTTTAATATTACCCATCTGTTAATTTACGTACACATTAGACAAAACGTAGACACGCCATCTAAACTATATTAAGAAGTGTAAAGTATATTAAATAATCGGTATATTAATTGAATACCACCACTCTCAATCGTACTTTCGATTGTAGAGTAGGCCCGTGCCCTGCAGTGGGACGTATATGGGCTGATACAGATTAATTGAATATAAACTACTGTTGACTTTAATGTTTTAGTGTCATTATATATAGCCAAGACTCGCAACTCTAGACAAAACAGCAAAGATTCCGCTGTTGATAAAATTAAAATATTGTTTAACCAAAGATCAACAATAGACCGAATTTAATATCTTACTATTTTGCCGAAACAGACAAACTAGTGTAATATTTATTAAAAAATAAAAGTTAAAGTTACAAACTAAATAACTCGCTAGATCTTGTCGCTTAGAACATAACACAATACTCTACGTGTGCTTACTTATCTTACTTGCAACGTGTATAGATAACAATATTGTTAGATCTTCGTACTGTGTATGTTTCGCCAGCTAACTGAATTTTATGGCCGAATGCAGGAGCAATAAAGACTCCTTAGAAGGTATTCTTAGATCTCGGGTCAATGTTTAATATTTAATTTTCGAACAGTGAAAAGGAGAGGCAAGAATTTCGAATTTACAGAACTTAACAATGAACTAATTTAGCGACAGAAATAGGAAGGTTGCACATTTTGATTTTCAATTATAAATGATTGGTAAATAAAACATATTGATTACTCGTATAATTATATATAGCTAAAAAATAATCAATCATATCTTCATTAAATCTACTACTCAACGTTAATTATTTTAAAATTAGAATATGTTAAAATGTATTTTAATTAAACTCCAAGAGTGGGCTTCTGTAACAATTTTCGACTAAAATTATGATCAAAGCCAACTTTTCATACAAATAATAAACATTTCGACGTCTTCGCTACGAGAATATTTACGATAATTCATCCCAAAGGGCAACTCGGATCGAGAAATAAATTGGCCGAAATTTTATTTTATCAATCTGTAAAGTGCGATAGGCGATAAGATACGATCTGTCAAAGAGATTTGTAAAGAAACACGCCGTACAATATTTTCATCTGTAGTAGGTGTGACTTAGTCAAATCATGATCACAGCGATACTCTTTATTATTAGACTTTTCTCATTCAAATATGAACGGGTATCTAAATAAAGAAACAAATGATTTATTTTGCAGTAATAGAATACACTTTACATACTGTTTTTATTATCTGTCTGCATGTGTATCAGCCCATGTATACATCCCACTGCAGGGCACGGGCCCCCTCCACAATTGACTATAGAGGGTGCCTGGTGCCTGTAATTTGGTATTTTTTTAACTCTAGCAAAGTAATTATAATTACGATAGCTTTCAAGCATAAATTAAATTACAATTAATCCAATTACAGTATTAAAATTAAAATCAAGTTCCTCAACCTCTCAACTTAGATTAAAAACCCATCAAAACCGGTGTCTAATCCAAAAATACGAAATAAAGACTTTAGAGTGCGCTCTATCCCGCATGCACCAAAGAGAATTGGTAATAAAACAAAGCAACGACGAACGGGGACAAAAATTCCCGGCTATTACCCGGGAACACGGGAACAAGCGTACTGCTCGCTGTCCCAGCACAATGATTCATGCATTTATTCCGACGCTGTAGGGCATTACTCTACATAATATAGTAATTGATAGCGACAATATATTTGTCATAATCAGAGAGTGTAGTTGAATATAAGTTCTTTCACATTTGCTGCGCCTTTTTAGTTACACACAAAATTAATTTATATTTGTTGACTTTAGCTCAATTTATTAGCTAGGCCGTAATTTTCTTTGTTTAACTTAATAGCTATGATGAAAATGTCAGATAAAATATTAATATAAAGTTATGTTTGCGCTTAAAGTAGAATTATACAGACCTACAAACATATCTGTAATTTCTACTATTGAAAAAAAAAATTGCTGGTGTTTTTGTAGGTCTAAATATAATATGTGGTTTGAGATTATGGATTTTAAGCTAAACCTTTGTGGGTGACCAGAAAAATTAGACGAAATGTTGACCACTACCACTAGTAAATGGTGGTGTCAGTATTGTATATAATATCTTAAAGATATATTGAATAAAGACTAGTATGTTAGAAAAATAAAATTATTTAAAAGATATATTGATTTTTTCTAACATAACATATTCATCTTTCTTTCGTATAATACGTATTTATAGCTAAAAATAGGTCATATAATACTACTCTAGTTAATTTTACATCTAAAGCACGTAAGATCTATTTCTAGACAGCGTTCACAACACTACAGAACACACAAAAGGAGAAAAAATTATACGTCCAAATATAACCGGAGAAGTCGGTTCGCCCCCAACTATTTAAAGCGACAGGCGGGACATTACACGAATATGAACTTTATTACGTAGACATTAGGTGTTTGTGTGGTGTGTGCGTGCACGGGGGTTGTCGGGCAGTGGGCCGCCCGATCGATACTGGGTTACAGAACACGTCGTATATATAGGACAGGCGAAGTTAAGGCCGCGCGTCCGACAACACTCGGTTTCGTTCGCCAATCGATGAGAAGCTGGGCGGGACTATGTTTGAACTGCAATTATGTATTTTAATATGCCATTACTTGCTATTGTATAGAGTGTTTAATAACGTAAATAGCCTAAAAAACCTTTTTAAAATCATGGTTTCAAGAGGTGAGTTTTCTGAGCTGCCACTTGAAAGTGGGTTGTCGAATTTAATATAAAATAACGCTATGTAACGTTTCTGTAGTTTTCTTTATAAAGTCAAAAGTACCAAAAACATTAATTCCAAACAAGATTTTCCAATACAGCAGAGTTTTTCGTACAAAAATAGGTAATGCTGTTATCTGATACATTTATTTTTTTTATATGTTCTACGAAGTACTAAGAAAATAATACTCAAACTTCTATTTATAGATTGTTTCTTGTATCTTTCAATATTTTGTATTTTTTTTTTGATTCAATGCCCTCAATTAAATTGTTCGAACACTATCGTCGGATTCTTAAAATTGTTTTTTTTTTTCTTCGTTTTTTAGAATTTTTGTTCGATAAATTGCCACAATCCTCGGCGTTGCTCTTTCTCAGGAAATATTCCGTATAAATTAAATTTACATTTACAAACGATTTATTTAAATTGCCGCAAACAATAGCACGCATATCACGACACTTATTTAGCGCATTAGCATACACGTTTTGTCAAATGACGCTGACAAGCTTTTTGTAAAGAATCACCTTACAACACGCCAACCTTTAATGTGCCATTATAATGCCATTTCAGCATGTGACCCATTCGATACAAACGTATGTACATACTTCATAACAGTATCAGTAGAATTATTGCCATGATTTGTTTCAATAAATTACTGATTACAAGCATCATGTAGCGTACATAAAAACTTACAATATATGGGATTATTTTGATATCATTTATTTCTTATGACAATTGTATTTCAATATATAATTTTAAGTATGTACTATATTATAACAAACATAAAAAAAACATACAGTCGATTTGAGAACCTCCTCCTTTTTTTGAAGTCGGTTAAAAACGTTTGGTTGAAAATTAAAGCAGTTAACGCATTTATAAGTAAGATACTGTTTTTAAAGGTAGTCCATTTTCATCTGCACAGTGCATTAGAATCATACCAAAGAATTGTATTCCGAAAATTTTACTGTACACTGATTTTTTAAACTATTTGGCGCTTTTAGCTCTGTATTCTGTAGTGAAAAAAAAGACTAACGCCAGCGCGCTGACATTCGCACAGTGTGTTTGCTTCTTTGTTTTGCCACGGTGGCCGTAGTTATTGCTATTTGAACGAACAATTTTGGAATGTAATATGTTTTATAAAAGTTGGCGTAGTGAAAGAGTAATTGTACCATGTATACTTTATTTGATTTTTAAGTTACTTTTGTAATGATAGCAACCGCCAATAGGTTTCGGCAATACGCTTACTACAAAAAAAAAATATTACAATTTTTTATACTTTCACAATAAAACAACAGTGTTGCCAGGTTTAGTTTTTGAAAATTCGGGACAGGACATTAAAATAAGCGGGATTATGAGTTCTTCAGCGGGATGCCTATTAAAGAAGAGGGAATTATATATTTTTTTGCTTTTACACATTATTACTCTCCCTCTTTCTATAATCGAAAAACGTCGCGTCTCTGGAGGCTCTCAAAGAAAATAGCCGTTTTTGGTTATTATTATAATAATGGAAGCGCAGCTCCACCAAACCAAGTACCATATCTCTCGAGGCTTCAATTCATGAGGCGCCATGGTTTCATACCATGCATACATACATAAATTGACGCCTTTCTTCCAGAAGGGATAAGCAGAGGATATTATTATTATTCCTTAAATTCTCAAACTATAACTTTTTCGATTTACCAGAGCGATCTTTATTTCCAAGATAAAAATTGATATTTTTCCGACACGCCTTTACACATGAATTCTGACAAATTATGCTCGCTATAATGCTCGTAGAGAATTAAGTGAAGTTAAGATGCGTTTTTCTTTTAAATTATATCTACATGCACATGTCCTAAAGTAAAATTCGCCAGAAATACGCTCTAAGCGGTATGAAACTTGAAATTGTTACGAAGGAATTTTCATTGGTGCTAGCTAATATTCACGAATACATAAGTTCACTAACGGTATTTCCTTGCACATGTGTTACCATCTAAAATAAGAAAGCTAGGAATTCGTGAACAAACCGCGAGAACTTATTCAAAGTCCTATATATTTTTTGAATCAGCCTATGAAAAGAACTTTAGAATCCAATTAGATACTAAGTAGGTTAATAATTGTAGGAAAACACGAAATACAGTACGGATTATAAATAGAAGTGTGTAATATTTAGTTTTTTATTCGTTCTGAGAGGGGTGGTCAAACAGCGGGACATTTGGCGTCCCGCCGAAAGTTCAATCGGGACGCGTCAAAAGCGTCCCCTGAAACGCGGGACGTCCCGCGTAAAGCGGGACACCTGGCAACACTAACTATAATGCACCTAGAGAAGGATTTTACATCTAAACTGTTACGGAGTACATTCCGAATACAAAATCCCGCAAGAAGGAATGAGAATGGTGGTCTTTTACCCGTCGAAATGATTATGCTGAACTCGGAACGCAAGTCTCTTGCATAGATCCCTATAAGTCATCTATCTTCACTAGTTTTACACAATTAACAATAGTATTTAGAGATCGCTAATCCGGCGGATACGAATGTCCAACAACAAACTTGTTAGAGCGATGGCCCAAAATATCTACTTAAACTAGGCACGAATTCTATAGATAAATCTCCCAAACGTGACAAACAGCTGTTATAACTTTCAAATTAATCTATTCAAGCAGAGTTAAACAGAAAACTGATAAATTGAAATAAGTTCAAATTCGAACCACAACACGTACTTCACAAATTATGATTAATTTCAATTCAATTACGAAACTGGTTCAACTTTCAATTTAATCAATAGACATTTTTTTCTTTATTCTGGCTCACGATGGTCGCGGGTTCGAATCCCGGGGCACACCTCTGACTTTTCGGAGTCATGTGTGTATTGATAGTCAATCACCACGTACTATAATACTTCAGAAATGAAAAAACATAGTTTTTCTGAGTTCATAGAAAACAACTGTTCACAGTTTATTATTCTAGACTCTAGTTTACACTGCATGTTATCTATTACTTTTATAAAAATATGGTATGTAATTTTTCCAGCATTTTGTTTCGTTTTCGTTCCATATTTTACACCATAAAAGCAAATAATATATCATAGGTTGATTTATCTTAGGTAAATTAATCGATGGCCTTCATACTTCACGCCTCATATGTTTCGGCAAACCGCTGTGGCTTGGGAACCCGCTGTTATGTGTGGTTGTAATCATAAGCAGAAGCGGATTAGTATATGCATATCATATCATCATATCATCTCTACATCACCCTAGGTTCGACTGGTAGAGAATGCCTCAAGCATTAAGTCCACCTATACATAATTTGTATAAAGTGTAAATAAAATAAAAATAAATAAAATTACATGCTTGTTAAATCGTTAAGTTATTTATAAAATATAATATTATTACTGTCTTGGCACTTAAAGTGTAACATCTGAAAACAGTGAGAATATTTCGAAAAAATTAAAAATGTCAAAAGATTTAAATGATTGATATTAGCCGTGTGAAACTGTTTCAAATCTATCAATTAATATACAGAGTATTATAAACACAATGCACTACATATTACAATCAGCTGAAATCCAATCTATAAGTAAATCTAAGAACTAGTCAGAAAATATTTCATGAATAATTCAATTAATCGCTGCATTCTATTGTTTAAGGCATTCTCCGCGCTATTTCTCATCACGACCTTTCTTGTGACAAGGGTGGCTTTGTTCCAGATATAATGGTGGCAAGCATTTACCTGGAAAATATACCCGTGCTCCCTTCCTTTATGCTACACACGGCAATTTTCTTTAATTGTCCCTGCCTTGAGTTTATTTTCATGTGCAAATAAGAGCCGCGCGTTTGTTTTTAATGTTATTGTTTGTTTAAGACTTTGACCTTCTTGTTGGAGTCTAATTCATTTGTTTGTGTAGAGATCATAATCGTTTATTTTCGATTCCCAGTTCTCGAAAAATATTTCGTGAACTTATTTGTTTTGAAACATATTACTTCTGTCTTCTCTAATTTCAATAGGTTAAATATTCGAAATATTGTCGGCGTAAAATTAATCCCCTTTTTATTTCTTTTGATAAACGAATTCACTATTTATTAACTTTAAACAATTAATTTAACAACGGAAAACACAAACAACGAACTATATGTTATTTTCCTTCCATTTCTCCAAACATATCGAGCCAATAAATTACAAATTGACGAAACCACATATTTACTATTTACACAAAGGGGAGTTTAATCTCGCAAGGAAACCTCGGGACCGACTCGTTCACAAATATTTGTGTTTTCATTCATAACCAACCGATTGATCTGCGCTGAGGAAAATATTTTTTTACAACCACGCGTGTTTTCTTTACGCCCTATCCATCTCGCTTTTATTTACTCCCCTTCTGTATATTATCTGAGATAACAATATACGGAAAAATAACATTAATCAAAATGTATAGAGAATTGCTTCAACAATTCGTGATAAAATGTAAAACAGGAAATAATATTCTAGAGTAATACCCATAAGATTTCTTAAAAGAAAAACTCTATTGTCTTAAATATCTATATCACCGCATCCTAATCCACTTTATCTCGTAACAAAATAAAATTAAAAACCTACCAACGTACCGAACAAAAACACTCCCTCCATACAGATAAATGTGAGAGAATTGTCAAGTGCTGAGTCACAAATAAAATTCTTATCTCAAAGTACATTTGTATTGCATCGCGATGATCATTCGCACTATCTCATACGAACAACGCTCACGTACGTGAAAAATATCCCGCGTCTCCCCACACGAGAAAATACTAGAAGTTTCCACAACACGAATGAACTGCCAAGTAGCCCTTTAATAAACTGAGAGTAGAAATGGACCTTATTGGTTGGGATACTCGTTTTTGAACAACGATACGATTCCTGTAAGGTAGAGCGTCACATTGATCCATTATAGTGTGTTGTGTTTCGGGTGTAGACTGTGTTTTTGAGAATAATTCTGTCTGTATCAACCCATATACATCCCACTGCAGGGCACGGGCCTACTCTACAATCGAGAGTACGATTGAAAGTGGTTAGGCCATATAGTCCACCACGCTGGCCTAGTGCGGGTTGGCGGACTTACATACCATATAAATGCTTATAAATCGCTATGGTATGCAGGTTTCCTCACGATGTTTTCCTTCACCGTTTTAGTGAATAATTCTGTACCGGCATGATATAACCATGTCACTGGTGGTTGTACGTGTTACAGATCTCAAAAATGGTGCTAATTACCGTCTAGCTTAATAAATGTATGGCGACGGCGATGGGCTCGCCTCTTATTATTACATCGTGGGCCGGAAAATATAAGGCGAAAAGTGGGTGTCCTAGTCGCACTCCAGCCTATCCCTTATGACAAAAAGGTGTGAGTTTATGCATGTATAAAAAATCGCATTTAAAGCACAACTTGCTTAATATATTTTAGACAAATGCTGATGATTTATTTAAATATCCACCGACCAATATGGTGAATATGTTGGAAATGCATCTTTATACGAAAAACGTTGAATATTGTGTCTACTTCATGAAAAATATATACGCATGTAAGTTATTGTAGTCTTTTTAAAGAATAAATGTCTTAACCTTTGTCTTACTTTATTGTATAATATTTATACAACATAAGACAGATTGTATTAATTAACCATTCCATTTATAATATACCTATATTAGCTTATCAAAATTTATTTCGATAACCACGCTTATAAGTCTTTTTATTCGTTGATTGTTGAGGCAAAATTGATATTTCTGGGAATCTAATTGAAAAAATATCAAGTCGGGGAAAGCTATCAATTTAATATTCTATTTCCTTTTCGCGTCTTGGAAATGTACGCCCCAAGGGATATTTATAAAACGGAAAACGTAACGAATAAGAACAATTGGAACTTCTTCACGCAGACATTGGTAAAATGGTTTCAAAAAATAGTTTATAGCTAAATAAAATTCCCGAGGGAAATTATTTCTGTTTTAATTTGAGGTAGACCTGTTAACAAACAAATTGTATTTCTTTATTTTAAGCGATTTCTACTTGTACTGTATCAGCCCATATACGTCCCACTGCAGGGCACGGGCCTACTCTACAATCGACAGTACGATTGAGAGTGGTTAGGCCATATAGTCCACCACTGGCCTAGTGCGGGTTGGCGGACTTACATACCATAGAATTTTTTATAAACCGCTATGGTATGCAGGTTTCCTCACGATGTTTTCCTTCACCGTTTTAGTGCGTGGTGATTGACTATCAATACACACATGACTCCGAAAAGTCAGAGGTGTGCCCTGGGATTTGAACCCGCGACCACCGTGAACATGTTGGCAGCCGCGTCTGGTCCATTTACCAACAGGCCACCACGCACTTCACCAACAGGCCACCACGCACTTCTTTTTCTACTTATCGCACAAAAAAGCTAATATCACTTTATGTCGATGTGTCTCTCTAGGCAAGAAATCAGTATAAAAAAATTACTATCTACTGTTGATGATACATTGATTTTATCTTAATATCTTAACATTTTTACAGGGAAATTAAATTATTAATAAAAACACATGCAAAATCACTAGCTACATATTTTAAACCGCAAAGGATCGACCGCACACGTAACACTTAAAAATATTGTTATATTTTCAGTAAATTCAAATATAGTTCTTTGTGAATAGGAAAAAACCTGTGTTCAAGTCACGGAGCAGTTGGCACGTGACTGAGAAACAACGTGGGACTGCTCGCAGTGGACGGACTCAGATTAAATTGGGGGGCTCTTGACCCCTATATAAGGAATAGAAGACTAGCGCCCGAATACTGGAACGCCATTCAATAATAAGTTGCTCTTAACAGCGCAAGGCCCACTTAGCCAGTACATTTAAGCGGGATTAACGTAGTTAAACGCAATTTATATTTAAGTTGCGTTCCAGTATTCGGGCATAAATAATACGTTTGCGTACTTGCTACCTTTGTGTTGTAAAAATACGACATTATGGCATTGTTTGATTAACTAAAACATTTAAATATGTTTTTCGGGTAGTCGATTGTTGTATAAGAAAAAAATCATCGTGTCCAAACTTGGTAAATGATTATTTGATATGGTAATTAAGCTTAAAGCTGAATATAGAAAAACGAAAACTATAATAGGTAAACCAGCAATAAATCATTTATATAAAGATATTTAGGAATTATTTGAAAATTTAACGCCCATAGCAAAGCCTAAATTCGTCCGGATTTCTCGCAGTCGTTACTTACTACGTACAAGACGCGACGGCACTAATGACATTATTCAATATTACAATCTATTGAGAACACGATTTTACGTATTGTCAATTACGTGAATATTCCGATCACAAATTGTATTCCCCAATGATAAGGAAGATAAAGGTGCTAATATTATATACATGTGTATTATGTTCAAATCGTGGGAGGACGTTATTCTTATGTATTTCTTGCTGAATAAATCGATACATAGTATTAGCTTGATAGTTGATCAAGTGATTGTCTTTCGGAAACTGAATACCAATAAACACTAGTTACCGTTTAGGAATTTTACGTGTTGATTTTGGAGAGAGATGCCCTAAATAACTCGAAAATCGAAACTCATGTTGATACAGATTAAGATATGCAATATAGTTAAAACATGTCTTGCTATAAAAATCATTTTATACTTTTAGTATAATACCTACACATGATATTGACCGAATCCAACATTCCGAACAAGCTCTAAATCTATGGCCGAAGTTTATTATGACAACGCGAAAAACGCAACAAAAACAGCGACAAAATAAGTAAATACCAATATTCAACTGTTCTGTGGTACTCGTAAATACCTAGTAAGACTAAACCATCGTATAAATGATGCTTTTCTGTGTCATACAGGCGACAATCGATGACCTAAAAACTAGTTCACTCTATCACTTTGTAACGCTGAATTAGAAACGAAGACAGTGCAAATACCATGAGCTCAATTTCATTTATTCGCTGTTATACTTATGTTAATTTTTTTGATAAACATAATGTACTGCTGTATATATAAATATACTGTTTTTTTTCTCCCTAAAGTATAAGATATTATAGATATGTAGTTTATTTTTTTATAGGGGCATGAAAAAGTGTTTGAAGTGCACCTGATAGTTACTGCAATTATGCTTTCCTGGTCGCAAACAAACGCAAGTCACACGCGAATGTCTTATTATGACTGTATTCCATTATCGTATACCATGGTGGCATTTGCCTGGATAGGCAAATACTTATATCTCACTTCCAATTCTTTGGTCTCCTGCAATCCAACATATTGACAGAAATATGTTACTTGACGCTGTTAGAGGGTTCCAGAATCGTATGCCACTATCGCATTATATAACCGCCATAAGATTATCGTATTTTGACAATTAATGTTTCACGATTCAACTTTTTTATAGAGTTTCCTGTCCGTTCTTCTCCAGTGAAAACCACTTTCCGAACCGGGTGGTAGATAAAAAAATGACTGAATCTAACTGATGGACATCTTAATGGATTCAACAAATTATTTTCATTTTCCTTTTATATCCTTACGATAATCGCATCATCGAGGCGAGAATCTCGCCCCGTGTAAATAGGGCTTTAGACTCTACCACTTATTTTTAGAATCTAATGATGAATAAATACAAACCATAAATATAAAACGAAACAAACAAAACAATATAGTAAATCTAATGAATGTTTGCGCAGAATGTCCAATAAACCGTAATAATTGAAGGTGAACTATATTACGAACTATTTGAAAATAAAATATTTGCCCTTATTGTCGCGTATAAAACAAATGGCACATTGTTTCGTATAACAAACACACCGCGGCCGTATCAACTCATAATTCAAGGGCATGTGAATTTACTGAGGTTGTTTTCTTTACGTAATACCATAAGTAGGTATGCATTAAAATAGATTTAATAGTAATTTTTATAAATTGACCAGCTTGGAATACTAACAAGACGTTCTGTATCTGTTATTCTTTCTCATTATTTCTCGTCAGCTTTTACTTGGATATAACCACGCAGACCTAGATATAAAGCCTACTTTACGTAAAATGTACTGAAAAATAAAACAGCTATTTCAGTCTACATTCAACCATGACAACCCAGTATTGAAAATTCAAATACACTTTCATTGAAAAAGCTAAAAATATTATTAAAAAGAAAATTGCCTCAAATTATTCAGATCGATTGTTGCCAAGTTCATTACTCATCTCAGCAAAGATCACTCGTCAAACTACGATTGACAAACGTCTTGGCTTACTTGGAACGTCTATAAATACCTCAGCGAAATCGATTAATACGTAGAATACACTTCAAACCGGGTAATCAGCATTTAAATATTAGAGTTGCAAATGGCGAGTAAATTCTCGTTCCTGGTATTTAATCGATTGAATTTTATCGATCATATTCGATTGTGTCGCGTTAAATAACACACCATGTCAGATTTTATGAGCGTACAAAAATAAGTAAGCTTTGTTTATTTTATAATTTGTATGCCAATTGCGGTTTTATGACCACTCATTGTCACGGTCATGTTGCTATTATAATGACGGAATGAATGGATTCAATTAGTCAACACAAATTGCGTTAGGATAGTTACACTACGCGCCACTGATTATGTAAATTGGACAAACGTTTATTTTAGTTGCGTCACAGCGTCTTCTACTCGTAGTCTGAAGACTATATTATTACATTTTATACATTTAATTAATTTTACAATTCTAATGAGTATAATTCATTCATAATAATATTATGGACTTACGTAATGCAGTAGATGAGAAACTAGTCAAAGACAAGGCCGTGGATCGATCTTCGAACCGAGTGAAATGTTTGCGCAATCTATTATGTAGATACTTGGTGTTTGTTTCGGGTGTGTTTTTATACCGAATTCTTTTGTATTTTGCTAACAAATGGCTAATGATATATTTTCTTTGTCCACAGTGATACCAAAGATGCATATTGAAGTGCAAGTCGCGCTTAACTTCGTCATATCGTACCTGTACAATAAGCTGCCTAGGCGGCGCGTGAACATCTTCGGTGAGGAACTGGAGAAGGCGCTCAAAGAGAAATTCCGGGGTCACTGGTACCCCGACAGGCCGTGTAGAGGGTCAGCGTTCCGATGCTTGAAGACTGGGGGCCCTTTGGACCCTGTATTGGAACAGGCGGCGAGGGAATCAGGAGTTCCGGTCAGGGATGTGCTCGAACACCTTCCGAGAGACCTCGCAGTCTGGGTTGATCCAGGTGAATATTTTTAAATTTGTTTTGAATATTCGATAAAAACCATCGTAATTAGAGCTCTGTTAATAATGGAGATTTATTTAAAAAAATGTCACTTGGATACATCGGTTTAAACTTAGGTGTAATTAGTTCTAGGCCTCTAGCAAACTAGCATTGACGTCACAGCTGCCAAGCCAGTGATAATCTCGACCTAATTTAACCATTACTTTATTTAAATCGATTCAGATGCTCTATAAACTACAGGTACTAACCATGCAACAATAAAACGGGTATTATAAATTCCAGAGCGTTCTGCGGTTAGATAAACGTTAAGTGAAAAATTACACGATTCAATAACAATTGAACGCCTAATATGTTTGTTGCATAACGCGCTAAATGGACGAGGTCGGCAAACACTCCCCGAGGACAATAACAATCATGAACGTGTTGAGTGCAACAGGATATTATCTCTTAATAACGTAACATGACAATCTGCCCGGCCAGACATTCTCCGGCAGTTTACAAACTAAGCCTTACTGGGAAAGTTTGGATTTAAAGAGATTTACGATAACACGAGTGTTGTGGCTTGTTGGTAATAGACGAAACGTGGATGCCAACATGTTCACGGTGGTCGCGGGTTCGAATCCCAGGGCATACCTATGACTTTTCGGAGTCATGTGTGTATAGATAGTCAATCACCACGCATTATAACGGTGAAGGAAAACATCGTGAGGAAACCTACATACCATAGCAATTTGTGAAAATTCTATGATGTGTTAATTCCGCCAACCCGCACTAGGTCAGCGTGACGGATTATATGGCCTAACCACTCTCAATCGAACTTTCGATTGTAGAGTAGGCCCGTGCCCTGCAGTGGAACTTCCTTATATGGGCTGATACAATACAGTACAATAACACGAAATAGTCTAAATACTGTTCTGACTAAAGTAATAACGCATTTCTGCCGGTTTTCTTTTTTGTTGCGATGAATGACGAGACGAGCATACCAGTAAGCGATACGACCGCTCATTAACAGTAGCAAAACCAAACAACACCTTGAATTACAAAGCAATGCTCGGCATTCCACTGCGCTCGCCAACCTGAGACATAAGATGTTAAGTCTCAATATGACTAGTTACTCTGGCTACAATGTCCTTGAAACCGAAACATAACAGTGCATTTACACTGCTGTTTGGTGGGAGAAATAGACATTACGGTGGTACCTACCCAGGCGGGCTCTCACATATGAGAGACATACCACCAGTAAAATTAGACTACTAATCCCAAAATATCACACTATCTTGGGTACGAATATCTTTAGCATTGAACCATTTTACTAATAACTACTAAATCGTTTAAAAATTAATATTATTGAAGATATTATTATATTGTAAGCTCATACCAGGTTAATAAAATGCAGATATATTATAAATTATTTAAATAGAATAATTAAGCGCAAAAAATTACTCACGCATCAAATCTGTGGCTAAGAATTATAAGTAATTATAATCAGTGCAATCATAGTAGATATTTATGCAAATAATTGTGTTGAAATGTTCTGTATTTCGAGAACACTTCTTATGAATAGGTAAATTAACTTCTCATGTTGAGTCACTAAGATCTCACAAATTATTAAAGCAGTTACAACTACAATTCTCGTACACATGTGTGTTGTGGAAGAATAAACTTAAATTGCCAGTTAAATGTTTGTCGTGAGCTTGGGGACTTCCGCTGGCGTGTAGAATGACATGAAACAATTTTGTCAACCTCTATATAGCTTAGCTGAATAGCCTCGCAAGAATGTTGGGAATCAAATATTGAACAGTATTTTGATCGTCTATTTCAGGTGAAGTTTCGTACCGCATCGGTGAAAAGGGAGCGGTGAAGGTGCTGTTCAGCAGTGACGAGAGGGCCGCTGATGAGAGGACCGACAGAGAAGTAAGATATACATACTTTCTACTGTATTGCAATACCTACGTCCTGAATTAAATATCGTCTTCCTCATTTTCTACCACAATATGAAGTCCATTGCTGACCATAGGCCTCAAAAAGGATATCCTACAAACCTTCTATGATTCTCTACATTTATAAAAAAGTTGCTCTAAATTAGATGGAGATTGTCCCGCCCTCACACTCACCACTGCAACTCCTGTAAGCCAGGAGTCTCCGGGAATATCTAACTTGTCTTTAGCCCGCAACGAAATCAATCAGAAAGTTAAATGAATAGGAGGAAATCTAAATGAGATGATTGTGTTTTGTAGGTGACCCGCGCTTTCAACCCCGAGGCGCAGTGCTTCAGGCCGGTGGAGCCCGCCACGGCGCCGTCGCCGCCCGCGCCGGCCGCGTTCTCGCCGGCGCCGCCGTTCCGCGCGCAGCCGCTCACCTTCACCACGGCCACGTTCGCGCAGACCAAGTTCGGCAGCACCAAGCTCAAGACGAGCAGCAAGCGCGCCAACCGCATGTCGCCCACCGAGTTCAGCAACTACATCAAGCAGCGCGCGATGCAGCAGCAGCTGGCGGCGCGGTCGCTGTCGCCGGCGGGCGAGCCGTCGTACCTGGTGGCGCGGCGCGACGGGGCGCCCAACAGCGCGCCGCCCTACCCGCCGGCGCCGGCGCACCTGCTGCTCGCCAACTGAGCCGCGCACGCGCGCTAGCCGCACCGCGCGACCCGCTCATAGAGTCTTTACTTTTTTACGAGAGAGACGCGCGCCGCGATTTATTTTTTTATTTTCCGCGGGGGCGTCCCGCGCCGCCCGCCGCTTGTGATATCCGTACGATTTTCCATAACTTTTTGTATTCTCGTTCGTTACGTCGATGTGTAAATTAATCGATAGGAGCAATAATGTGCCGCGCGACTGGCCGGCGATTTATTTTCGTAATATTTAATGCCGTGTCGAGTTTTTGACGTCTTCGTTCGATATCAATATATTGTAGGGTGTAAGGGAGCGAGAGGCCGCACGGCCGCGTGCGCTTACTACGACGTACCTTCTAGAGCGAGCCTGTATACATACGTCCTCCGATCTAAGAAATACTGATATTTAAATATGTATACATAATATATATTCGTACGCGATAAACGTCAAATTTTTCACGTGGGAAAGGCCAATAGAGAAATTACGTATTTTTAATATTGAAATTGATAATTCATACTTACTATTATAGTGTACTGGTACCTACTCGTATTCGTATTCGTATTCGTATTGTACTCGTATGTTGTACTAATAATGTTTGCATATCCGGTGGGACGCGGCCGGACGGCGCGGCGGGCCGCCCGAAGGCGTCGGAGATCTCACATAGTGTAATCATCACTCGTAACTCGTACGATTGTACCCTTATAATAATTATAATATACATAATATATAATAGGTTAGCTATGTTTCAATCTAACAGTATTTTTTTAAGAAGATATTAGTCCTTGTGTACATTACCGGCCGTCCGCACGACGGCGGCCGCCCTTAGCGTGTATGGTATACTTATATTGTTATAAAAGACATGAATATGAATAAATGATAGAAAAAAAATATTTCTCAATTCATAAAATAACGGGTGCATGCAAATTCATGGAAAATACTATGTGTTATTTATCTTTTTTATATTTCACTTGGCGATCGGATCAGTTTTTCAGTGGAGGTCGGTAGTTAGTGTAGCGCAAAGGTAGTGCGGTATGCGGGTAGTGTGTACTGTGTAGTGGGCACGGCGCAGCTTGTCGTTGTGCGAGCTTGCGACCACGCGTGAGTCACGACCACGTGCGAGGCTGCGACCACGTGTGGTGACCACGTGTGAGTCACAACCCGTGTGAGTCGCGACCACGTGTGGCGACCACGCGAGCATCTCGCGCACAACACCGACAAGTTGCACCCAACGGAAATGTACAACTATTTTTTTACTATTTTTATATTTTGATTTAGATTTAAGTCTAGTTGTATGATTTCAATACCCTTACGCGTACTTCGTATCGATACCCTATTGTTAAATTATTACGTAAAGTGTTATCTTTGATAGTCGATTGGAAAACTGACCGAAATGCTGCAGTATTTTGTAGATAAAATCTATAATGTAAGTTTAATAATAATACAACTTAGCGTAATGAGATTTTTTATTATAAAGATACTTTTTATTTTTCCTTTCTTTTGTAAGATATATTCGATGGAAGTGTTAAAGATAATATAATATTTGCATAATATAGTAAAATCGGCTCTCCATGCCGGCTAATATAATTAGTCAATAATAATTTTTCATATTGTTGTACGACTTTTTAAGTTTATATTAAAATGTTTTGTGCAATCTATCTGTTGTATGCATTTCAAAAACCCTTACCCTACTTTTATTCTACCAACATCATAGAAGAAAAAAAACACTGCAACTTTTCTACTCGTATACGAGAATCGAAAGGATATAGAAAAGTTGCACATGTAAACCGTGCAAACATTTGTCAGAATATGATAATCTATGGCGGTTATGTCATGCGATTCTCGCCGCGAGAAACTGTCTCCGTGTGAATGAGGCTTAATGATTTATCGTCTAGTAAAAATTCAAGTCAATTAACAGAAACTAGACCACTAAATATTAATGTGATATAGAGTTATTGCAGTCAATAACTTATATCTGATATGTCCATTTTAATCCGATCATACATTAGCACAAATTAACCTTTAGTGGCATTTTAACGAGGATGTTAACGCATACCACTTCACATCAAACCTCGGAGATCAAATCGAATATTAATCTAATTAACATCACTATATGGGTATTTTTTAAAGTTTTAATATACGCTCTAATCTGATTTCAGAACAAAAATTGGTGAAAGTCATTGATTTTATATTTTACGTCAATGGTGAAAATGAACTTTTTGAAGCCACTTTAAACGACTGAACATCAGGGAGACAGTTTTGTTCTCCTCGTTTACTATGTTGTAATAATAGATTTATTTTACACAACGAATTATTACGTTTTATACACGTATTATTATGTTTTATACACGTGTGTGCGACATGCAACAGCCAACAATAATGTAGGTAAATAAAATAAAACATTGATCCAAAATTAACTTACCTAGATTTAAATTGAACCGTATTGTAGCGACTCATAAACTCACTACTAGGTATCTAAGTTCCAAATTATACTAAATTATTTGACACAAATGTTTCTTTGATTACATTATTGTTGCAAATCGCATAAAAATGTAACAGGTTAGTTTTGTAACATTAGTCCAATATTTGCCCATAAAACTCGAAAAACTAAAATGTTTCCCTGTGTATGTTGTATCTTACTTATTGCAATTTTTAAATCATTTGGAACCTTGTAGTGGGATTACACTCTATATTAATTTTTATTTGGCAGAAATGTTTCGTTTTGATTACTTACATTGCTTCTGCATGTTGCATAAAAATGCAAGGGGTTCGTAGTTTAACATACACATGTCGAATATTGGATAATAAAAACTCGCAAAACTAAAATGTTTTTCCTCGTGCTTATCATGCTTTATCGTGCATAATCTGCATCTGTATCAACCCATATACATACGTCCCACTGCAGGGCACGGGCCTCTACAATCGACAGTACGATTGAGAGTGGTTAGGCCATATAGTCCACCACGCTAGTTTAGTACGGGTTGGCGGGCTTACATACCATATAAATTCTTATAAACCACTATGGTATGCAGGTTTCCTCACGATGTTTTCCTTCACCGTTTTAGTGCGTGGTGATTTACTAGCTATCAATACACACATGACTCCGAAGAGTCAGAGGTGTGCCCTGGGATTGAAACCCGCGACCATCATGAACATGTTGGAAGCCGCGTCTGGTCCGTTTACTAATAGGCCACGACGCACTTCATCACTATGTTGCTTAATGCAGTTTTTAAATAATTTTTAACCGCGTAGTATAGTTACATGTCATTAATTTATGTTACACGACAAACCTAAGTTACATTTTTATACTACATGCAGCAACAATATAATTAAAGCAAAACTGCCAAAATATTAAAATACATTGAAATTGATTCACAGTCTAATGATGAATCACCACAAGGGTTCAAATGATTTAAAACCACAGTAAGTACAAATAAACATTTTCGAATTTTCGATGATCCAATGTTAAATGATGAAACCACAGTGTACTTTGTTATATAGAAATGACGAAACTAAGTTACATTTTTATGCGACATGCAGCAACAATGTAACTAAAGTGAAACATCAATTTCAGTCTTTAACTACCCGACTTTAACTACTTTAAATGACGAGGGCGTCACTTCGACCAGAAGACACAATTTTAGAATTCAATTCTACTGATTATTTATTTTCTTTAATATAATTATTAATACGGAATATTTATTTTCTTTAATTCTCTATAATAATTTCAGCCCAAATTCATCGACAGCTGGACATAAGTCTCCTCTTTATTACATGACTTATTAATCCTATTGATATCGTTCCATCTAGCAGGTGGTCTATCTGTGTAATGTTCTATATTTTTTGTAGTATAGTAATTGCGGCCAATGAGTAATTCTTGGTAGTCACATAAATCGTGGCTAAGTACGGTGATGTCTAAACAGGATAAAAATAAACACACAAATAATAATCATTAAGTCACTTTATTTATCAAACCACAAAGATGACAAAGGTATGCCTCATCTATGGACAATATATTTAATAAGGTACCGTATAACATATTCTAAATGCCTTAAAATCAACATCTACGAACAGATTTTTCACCGAGATCTATAGACAAAATTATAATTGCTTGAAATTGACAAGTTTCTAATAATTTTCAATGAGATAATTTAGAACGAAAAATTAAAACAATAGTAATTATATATTTTTACAAGACATATATTTTGTTACCAGATTGTTATAACAATGATTTCTTAAGTCATTTAATGATTTCAAGGCAACCTGAATTATTGCTTACAAGATAGTTTGTCGGACAGAAACAAAGTTGGAATATTAACACTATGAATGTAAAAAATATCCATCCAACACGGATATTGTGGACCTTCTCCATTCTTTTACGGATGGCTTAATGTAATCATTACACTTTCTGATGATTTAGTAAGATCCACATGATATCTAAAGCAAATCATAAATTACACATCTTCATTTTTCAATTTATGTGAAAGTATATAATATAGTGTTATTATGGTTGAATTTAGATCAATTTGTATAAGCCATATAAATGCACGATTTGAAAAAATAAATGAGTTAATTTACAACAAAAATGTTGAGCTTTGGAAAAATCACATTATGCGGCATTGTAATTTTTTTAAATACACAATGTGCAATTCAAACAACTCGTTCAATAATTCGTATAAATAACATGCAATAGATTTATATACCTTATGATTTATGTCATTAGATAAAAATATGATTTCCTTTGATATTTATATGTTTATTCGAGCTTATATTCTGTAGAAATTTATAAGTTCAATGATATGGCGGTCATAGATACAGTGCGTGTTTAGTAGTTATATTTGAGAACAACTACTTAGATATCTAAGTTTTACGTAATATGTTCAGTTACAACTTTAATAACTTTCAGGAATTGTAACATAAAAATAAATATTTATAACACACTACATAAATGATTAAACATGTTGCTTTTTAAATTTTTGTTACACATTTCTTTACGGCTTCGGTTATATTAGCGAAAAAGTCGGTTAGTAACGAAATTTCACAACATCCCTGATAGTAATAATTACATAATATACTGTACTGAAAATTGATTCTCTTTATTTATTTTTTATTTCCAATTTGACAAAGTTGCACACTTGTCTATGACCGACACAACTCAGAACAATTAGGCATTGATCGCCCAAGGCCCGAATACCAACTTATAAACTAATTCCTTTATTATTTGACTATGATTGTAACTTCCAATGAAATATTATAAATGACTTCATTATTTGATATAAAGTAATGCTGAATGCGCGTACAATAGTATACAATTTGAAATTTCACCAAACTCTATCGGTCTCGAGAAAAAACTGCAACGTATGCAGGTAAATTTACCCTATGAAACGATATAACTGTACATTTGAACCTTAAAACAATAATCTTAAAAGGTTATCAATCATAAAGCGATCTTATTCAACCCTACTGTATAAGATTTAAGAACTAACGCGTATATTACAGGAACAGTTTTTCATAAATATGTGCTATAGTTTGTATAACGATGAGGCAAAATAACATTTTTTTATTTTGGCACGGCTCAAGATGAATGACAAAAATAATTTATATAGTAACAACTATTTTCTTTATAAAATTAAAAAGATATTACAATGTTATTTTAAATCATTGAGAAAGAAATTCTTAAATTTACCTTCGTTTTAGAAACTCTCGCTTATGTAGGCCAGTTGACATCGTGTTTTACTAAATTACATTTGTTACCATAGATGAGGAGATATATCCTTAGTGGTTACTTTATACAAAATATATTGTTTGCAATTATTTAAAATAATCAGTACATTTTAAACACAAACGTTTCCATTCAACGTAATATCTCATAGTTCCCGAAATTACAATATTATATTTACATAATATTTGTTGTTGAACTAACATTAAAATAAAATCACCCGAGATCGCTCTGATCCCAAGACACCATTCAGTTTGAATCATCATCATTTAAAATAAACAAATGACACTAATACATCTAACACTGGTTGACTGATTTTGACTATGTTCATAATTTTGGCCCGTTTTTCCAACATTTAAAAATAAAATTAAACATTATATTATTTTTACTTTACTGTTATCATTTTCACATCATGATAAGTACCTTACATAAAGTAGAATAGAGTCCGGGTGAGCCCAAACGTTTACTGTGTAAAGTCGCGTATGCGAAACGCAACGATATCTCCGGACGCTCGATAAAAAATAAATAACCATAATGTGAGCAAATACTTATCGATAAAAATAATAAAAGGTAATTAAAATAGAAACAAACACGCTATTTAAAACACCAAAAGAATCGAGTGAGGGAATGACAACTTATCAATACGAAACAACACTATTCTAGGACAGTCTGAAACTGCGTATCCGAGTCTGTATAAATGTAGACAAATCTATTTACAATAAAAAAATGTCTAGTCAGGTCAGACCCGCAGCGGCCGGGCTCACCGCCGTCTCGAACCCCTGGCGCTTAGAAATACTGGCGACGCGCTCCACCACGCTACGAGTCCGGCTCGCCCGCCGACTCCGACGAGGATCAGTGCGCCATCTCGATGTGTCTCTGCAAACTCTTCTTGTTCATGTAGGAGCGGTCGCACATGGAGCAGGGGAAGAACACCTTTTCGTTGTCAGAGTGCCGCGCCCTCGTGTGCGAGGACAGGTCGATGGCCCTCGCGAAGTACACCTTGCAGATGTTGCAGAAGAACTTGGTGGGCGTGGAGTGCATGGTGCGGTGGGCTATGAGGTCGCGCGGCGTGGCCACGCCGTCGCCGCACTGCGCGCACGTGAACTCGCCGGGCTGCTGCGCGGGCACGGCGCCGTCGTCCTCCGAGTCGCCCGACTCCGAGCCGTGGTGCCGCTCGCGGTGCGCGCGCAGGGCCTTGGCGCTGTCGCACTGCGCGTTGCACAAGTCGCACGAGTACGTGTCCTCGTCCATCATCGCCGACGAACTGCCTTCGCCCCCTTCGTAGTGCTTCTTCATGTGCACCAGTAGTGTCGACTTCCGCGTGAAACTCTTGTCGCAGACGGGACAGAACACCGAGTTGGGCTGGTGGACCTCGTCCATGTGCCGCTGGTATGCGGCGCGCTTGGTGAACTCTTTGTCGCAAATGGTGCAGTATCTGTCCTCGAGGGCGCCGGAACTGTGCTGTTCCATCTCTATGGAGTCGTCCGATCGCAATTTCTTGTTCGGATTGACCACTGTCACCTCGACTTCGGGCGGTAATCTTCTCTTGGCGACGGAGGCGGGCGTCGAATGCGTGACTCGAGCTAACTGCGAAGGATCTACTACCTCGTATTTGCTAATTTTGTTCGTCACCTTGTGCTGGGGCATCCATAAGCCGGAATTGTTTGCGGCCGCCTTGCCGTCCGGTGAGCGTAAGTGCCAACCGCGATGACTCTTTAGAGCGGCAATCGATGTGTAACTCTTATGACAAATTTCGCAATCAAACGTTTGCGGTTGACTCGGGAGTTGATTGATGCATTGGTGGTTCTGCAAAGCGAGCAATCCGACGAACTGTTTACCGCAAGTGTCACAAGGATATCTCGCTTGATAGTCGACGCTCGGATCGACGGCCTCCTGGTCGTTATCGTACTCCGGTTCCATTTCTTGTGGCGGTTCTTGAGATTTACTCGAACCTTGGTTCGCATTATAGCCCAATAGTTCTTGTGCGTGAGCCGACTTTAAATGCTCATACAGCTCCAACGTAGAGTTGAGTGGTTTTCCACACAGTTTGCACATTTGCACGGATGATTTATGGACGTTCTTTCTGTGTCGGTAATAGGATTTCTTATCCGCAAAGGTTATTTTGCAAATTGTGCAACTGGATCTACTGCTACCATCACCTGACGGTTGCGATTGGCCCTCAGAACCATCGAAAGAACTAATGATACCATGCTTGTTCCGTTTATGTTTCCATAAACTACTGCGTAGCGGGAAGCGTTGATAGCACAACTCACACGAGTAAGCGAAGCCGTCCGGCTGTGATTGTTGCGAATTACTCGTGAAGTTTGTAAAATTGAAGCTATTAAATTGCGGCGTCGATAAACCGGTGCCATTTTCTTCATTGTTAAATTCTTCTTCTTCGGTTGACGCTTGCATGGTGTTTTCTTCGCTGTCATTCCGATCTTTCAAAATATCAGCATGCAACACCTTCTTATGCTTCCAAATGTTCTTTTTGTGCATGAATCCTTTGCCACATAAGTCGCAACAGTAAGGTGCGTTAGGAACGTTATAGCTCGGCTTGAACGAAACAAATCCAGGCTGCATCATCGAAAACTGTTTAATGGGTTTTCCGATGATCTGCGGCGCAAATCCCTTCGGTTCACCCGGTTTTCTATTAGTGGTGGGAACCTTGGCGTGAATGCGCATATGATTGGAATAGGCTTGACGACTCTTGAATGATCTTATACATATCTCGCAATAAAATTCGGACTCCGTGGCAGACAATGCTCTGACACCGGGATGTGCTTGCTGCACGTGCTCTGAGAGTTTCTGCGGTGTGCTGTACGAGTTGGAGCAGACGCTGCACGGATAGAATTTTACTCGCAGATGTGTGTTTTTATGTTCGGCCAGTTCCGACGGCCGCAGGAACTTCTTGTCGCACTGGTCGCAATGGTGAGCCACCTGATTATGTTCTGCTACTTGGTGATCGGTCCATGCATCCACAGTCTCGAAGATCGCGTTGCATTCTGTACAAGAATAGTGATATTCCTCAGCCTCTTCTTTGACGAGAGACATGTCGGGCTCGTTACTCTGTATGCCCAACGTCCTGTCAGAATGCTCTGTGTAAATATGTTTGTTGAGGTCAGCAGCTTGCTCGTACTTAGCGTCACAATGTTGGCAGTAATGAGGTTTCTCTTCATTGTGAACTGTTTTCAAATGTTTCACTAATATGGGATAGTTGCTGTTCTTTTTGCCACATAGAGGACAGTCTGTCGGCCGACCGTCTACACACTTATTCGCGTTGTCAGACTGGTCAAAGCTGCCGGCGTGGACTGCCAAAGCGTGGTCATTGAAATCCTGCATGTTGCCAAACTTTTCGGAACACAAATCGCAGGATATATACACCGTGCATTCTCCGTTACGTATATGTTTCTTTAGCAAACTCTTATCTTTGAATCTGGCTCGACAGTGGACGCAACCAAGAGGCACTCTAGACTGTCCGTCTTCATGTACGTCCAGCATGTGTTTCATTATGAACTGTTTTAGCTGGAATTTTGCTGGACACAGCTTGCAAGCATACGACCTCGCATTGAAAATATCTTTATATTGGACCTTATTGTCTTTCGGCTCGTCCTCTAGAACCAAGTCATCGGTGATACCGTTTTCGTTGTAAATTATTTTCCAGAGATCGGTGCAGGAATTCGATCTCATATGGCTGAGTAGAGCGCCAATATGACCGAAAGTTATGACGCAATTATAACACGTATGTTTGGGGACCTTGTGCCCATTTTTCTGTAAATGCTGAATAACGGCTTTCCTTCGAGGGTGTTCTCGATCACAGCATAAGCAACGCTTCGTGTTGATTTGCTCAATGACATCGCGGTACTTTAAGATAAAGTCTCTTTGTGTTTTTGTAACATACAATTTGTCAGGGTCGAGTTCCTTCATGGAATCATCAACGGTGTCATTAGGGTCACCCGTTTCATCCATTTCTTCTTCTTCCTCTTCGTTAAGTTCACTATTGTAGGAATTACCTTGGAGATCTTCATTTATTTCTACGACAGGCGCTATGCCGATCGGCGGCATTTCTTCATCATCCTCGTCATTTTCATCATGATTCATCTCGTTTTCGTCATGGTCCTTATCTTCATTGCCCTTTTCACCGTCGTCGCCGTCATATTCCTCGGTTTTAATTTCTGCGTTCTCATCGATGACCATGTTATCTTGACTGTCAACTGTCTCGTCATTTTGTTCTTTGTCGTTATCACTGTGACCTTCGTCCATATGGTTGTCATCATCGTGGTGCATGTTATCGTGCATTTCACTTTGTTCGTCACCATCGTGATGATTTTCTTGTTGTCTGGCAATTTCAATTTCGTTCTCAGAATCCATATCGACTGTGTCGTAATTTTGATTCTGATTATTGTGCATATCACCATCCGCTTCATCGTCGCCCTGATGGTGGTCATAAGCCTCGGGATCCGGTTCGGACAGAATAGTTTCTACTTGGAATGACGCAATTTCCGGTTCAGATATCAATGTTTCCGGACTTTCTGGCCCGGAATTTATAATTTCTGGTTCTGACACTAAAACTTCCGGTTTTGTGGTGAGCAATGTTTTTAATATTTGCGGTTCTTTTTTCTTTATTTGTAAATCCTTAAGCGCTTTAATTCGAAGGGGATAAGGCAGGTTATTCTGTGGCGCTTTTGCTGTCTTAATAGGTATGGGTTTCGGTGGGGTAATAATTTTCTGTGGTGTAATAATTTTTGCAGGTATACTCTTAGGTATAAATTGCATTTTATGGCTAATAGGATTTGGCATTAACCTCGCTTTAGGATTAAATGGGTTGGGTCTCAGTTTGGGTTGTAGTCGCATGTGAGACTTCTTATTTGTAACTTTGTTTGTGTACCTATCGAAGCTGTGAGCTGTGAGTTCGTGTCGCCTGGCGTTATGGGAGTATCTGTAGGTTCTGCCGCAGACGAGACAATCTTTGGAGGCTAATTGTTGGATACCTTGCCGCGCGTGTAGTGTTTCTCCTGAAGGCCGCATCACGGTGATGGATACTTCGGGCATGTTCGCTACCTTGGAGTATGATTGAGCAGATTCAGTCATTTCTTCCTCGTCGTCGTCTTCTTCGTCTTTTTCGCTCTCCATGCCCTGCAAAAAGTTGCATACGGGATATATTTCACTGCCGTAATTGAATGTTAATTATCAATATTTTTTCAAATATTAAGTTTGTTTTTAAACCAAAAATTTTGTATTTTGTACAATAAAAACTAGTTGATGAATGTTGACTTTCCTATATACTTTATTGATTGCCAGAAAATAGTATTACAAATATTAGTTATTAAATAAATAGTAAGTATGTATAATTTCTCAAACTAGAATTTAAGACATGTAAATTAGTAAAAATGCTTGAATGTTGAATGAATGCATTACATAATTATAATTATAAGAAAAGTTGGCAAAATTTATAAACAGTGAATTGCCCAAACTTGATGCAAATTCCTAGTATTTTTGTTAAGATTCTTTAAAATTTAACAACTCTCCTATATTATTCGTAACATGACACTTAATAAAATATATTTGTAATGGAAATTGAAGATAATTTTAGGGTGTCAAAAGCAAAACAAACAAACATTTTAAAATGTATAAAACAAATAATGCTTTAAACTTATTTTTTATTAATAGTTAACAATTTTGAATTACAAAACTTTTAAACTGAAGATCAACATCAATATAAACATTTTCCACTATCCAATAACATAAAAAACCAATCCAACAAAATATATATTTAACTGGCACACATAGTGCAAACATTGATACAATGCTCCCGGCATATATTTTGCCCACATTTAAGACAACATTGTTTCGTTCTCCTGTCACGCTTAAACGTTTTAATACATATTCTGCATCTCTTTCTGTTTTTATAATAAGGGACAGGTTCATTCAATTGAGTCAATCTCATCTTTTTATCAGGAATGTCGTTTATAGGCGATAGTGATAACATATCGTCGCTCTCCAACAGACTTAGAGCCAAGTCTTTAATGAAAGTGCGCCTTTGTGCTACATTGTTACCACTTTGCATACTCCATACAACCTGGGCATTCACCGAGGCAATGTTAAGTAGTGTGCAAAATATTGAAAGTGTCCAATCGTTTGTATTCTGCATTGTTGTGTAATAATGCATCAAAACATCCAGCACTTCCACAGCGGACTGATTCTTTTTATACAAAGATACCACTGAAGTGTTATTCAAATGTCCTCTCTTATAAAACCTTGGATCATTAGTCAGAACATTTACCGACTTCGCTTCGCTACTAACATAAGATGTTAGAGATAAATCGTTATCAAGAAATGCAGTCATGAAGGACCTTTGTTTTCTATATTGCGAAAGGAATAGTGGCGGTATGATGTCGTCTTTAGGATTTAGGGCAGCTGTGGAATACAACTGATACTGATCCTTCAACAAACTCATCAATGATGTTGATGCGAACCAGCTATCCATCACAATTAGTCTTCCCGACCCTGCTAAATGTTGAGTAATCTTTTTGACAATTTCCTCTGCGCCAAAATATGGATCCATTATCACGTCCAAATTGCTCACATAAAAGTTGGTGGGATCAACCAACAGCACCATTTTCACACCACGCTTCAAAGGTTTCTTATCAATTTCGTATCGGAATGGGCAAGGCCCGTAAACTGGCACAACGATCTCGTCGACAACCGCAACATTCTGAATGTCGAAAGTCGTTCGACAGTTCATGGCAAATATTTCAAATACTTTCCGCATCCGTTTCATGATGTCCAACTGTATTAGACTATCGGCGTCTTCCTTGTCAAACCTCATATTCTGCAGAATAAACTTAAAGCGCTCATACGTCATGGTTCTTCTAACGCAAGGAACGCCGCAGTCGCCGTTCCAAAGGTCACTGCATTTCTGATGCGTTGGCCTCATTATTCCGTGTAAGTACAAAATGCCGATAACAGTTTGTATTTCACCAACAGACGTGGCAACTGAATAGCTCTTCCCATTTTTGAGTATATTCTCGTTAGTAGAAATAAATATTTGTTCAAGCAGGTCATCGGTTAAAAAAAATTTCCAAGCATCTTTGGGTCGGGCGCAGTGTCTTATAGGCTCAACTTTGCGCTTTCTCAACCCCGCAGCTTCTTTGACCTTAGCAATATTATGAGAGGATGATAATTTAGGACTTTTTGATATTATTTTATTGTTTCTGCACAGATATCCAGTTTTGCAATCTATAAACAGGTCATCAATGTCTGCTTCAAGTTCTGTCTCTGACTCAGAGTCGTGATCAGAATACTGGAGCACATCACACTCCTCTGTACTCTGTAGAGAATCAATGCTATCGCTGTCTTGTACCATGTTCAATATTGCATGGACCCGATGCCAGTCCATACGGGGGTCCACATTTGTCTGCGGATGAAATTAACTCAATTGAACTATTCTCACACTGTTATTAACACATCTACTAGTGGCAATAGAAAAATTTATACAACGATAATTATTGTAACAGTATATAATATAAAAGTATAAAATTGAAGTGTCATATTAATATCATCAAGTTAATATCTGATGTGTAGTATAGCAGAGTTGTTTTAATAAGAGATAAGGTTCGCTGGACTTGTAATCTTTACCTTATCACTCCTCGGCGTGAGCCCCAGCGACGCCAAGATTGGGGGCCCTTCTGGCTGCATTTTACTTGATGTGGCATTCTGAAATTGTTAACATTACAATTATTGAACTGTGCAAATATATTTCACAGTTTATTAGTATTATGAACTAAGACTTTTTAAGTATGCCTGATGTTCTATTTATATTTTCCTAGAATAATTAAACTAATACTTGATTAAAAGAATTAAAGCACAAAGTATATATAGTATAGTTGTTAATCACATACAGTTAAAATAAAAGAATAACAGGATGATGAAAGTATTTAAGGCATATGCCAATCATTTACACTGCAATATCATTTTTTTTGTATGTGATCTAAAAGGCTATGGAACCATGTTTTCTTTTATGGCAGAGGTATGAAAAACTTGACATTATATACCATTCAACTCGCTGAGCAACATTATTATATTACTAATTTTCTAATTAGAAATCAACAATGTATTAATGGTTTTAAAATTAGTTTCGATACTACATGGTAGTAATCTTTTACTAGGCTAAGAACACCAATAATAAAATGTGACCCACAAGGACACTGCACCCAAATAATATAAAAGTTTATATGCATAGATGCTGTGATGCATAGACATTAACTTTCAATAAATTTAATCCCTATCACAATACAGAGTATCAAAACTATAAACAGCAGTCAGGCACATTATCACTTCACACAAGTTCCTTGTACATTAATGACTTCACAACTGTTCACATGTCCTTGACACCAAAATGCTACTTATAAGCAGTATACTTTGTAGATATTGACCAATACTACTGCCATATTCTGTATCAAGTCAAGCAGGATGAATGAAAATACAGTAGGGGTTATACACACCTCATTGTCATGGTATGTTCCATCAATAACCACTCCATCATCATAGGCCTCATCAGACAATGGCTCACTCTTTATTTTCACCTGAAAATCCATGATGCAACTTGTAAACAATAGAACAACAAACTATAAACTGACATTCTAAGCTCAAATATCCAGAAAAATAAACCCACCTCTTCTAGTTGGCTGCCATCTTTATTAATCAGAGACTGTAGTTTGTTTTGAGTCCTTTCACACACACTCTTGAATACATGCCAGTTATTGACATTGTCCATGCATTTCCTGCAGACATTTGTCGGCAAGTCGTCATTTTCGGTTATCTGAAAAATAAATCATACGCAATGACATCAGGGATGGCGAATGGGCGCGCACCACGACACGTTTCATCAGAAACGAGCGCGGCGAAACCGCGCAAACCGCGCCTCGCCTATAGATATGAGGAGAAACTAAGTAGGTAGGCGTAGGTATAAACGCGCCGGCGAGCGCCGAGCCGCTGCTCCTCGACCGAATAAGTAGAAGCGAGTCGAGTGGCAGGCGGCAGCCAGCGAGCTGTGAGCCCCTCGAGGGTTAGCGCTCGATATACGCACACACGTACACTAGCGCACTGCGAGGCGCGCCACACCGACGCAGCCGACGCTCGGCCGCTCGACCGCCGAGGGACGAGCTGCAGGCTGGTCTCGCGCGAGGCGATAAATCAATACGCCGATGTCCTCCGCCGACCATACCTAGCGACTAGCGACGCAGCCCCCTCCCGGCCTGACCCCCGGGAATAATGCCAAACCCCGACCCTCATGATATGCGCCATTCCTCACCGGCTAAACGGAATGCGACGCGTCGTCGCCACGAGCCGAGCGATAGCCATGGAACATTACAAAATGGTGGACGATCTTACGACATCTCCACCTAAACGCAGCGCTGCCCGTCATCGGTCGAACGAGGCAGATGACGAGTTCTCACGTATGCCGAGGATCTACTTTCACTCAAAACTTCACTGTATGGCCTCTCTACAGTATTACGTACCTGTATGGACACGCAATCCTTAATTTTCGAAGCGAGGACGGGAGGTTCCGAGTCATCGGAACTGGTGGTAGGAAAAATCGGCAGTAAATCGCCTCGAGATGACAAGCACAGTCTACAAACACGATCATAGTTCACACTCATTTTAAAAACACAATACTTTGAAAGAATTCACACCATCTACGACGGTTAAAAAAGGGACGCCATGTCACCACGAGCACTTCAACACAAAGCACTGCACATCGTTCTGGCTAGAGCACGAAAGCGGCTGATGATGAGCACGAGAAGTCGATAGGTTCAGTCGGAACGGCTGGGTCGAGTCGGCGACCACCTGTCGTTCTGCGCATGTGCGCGTAAAACAGCATCAGTTTAACCAACATAACAAAAATGAAATGTGGTTTGCGTCAGATGAAACAAACATTTGGGGCGAAGTGAACTTTATTCATTAAAATAATCATGAATGAAATTATTTTTATTTATTTATATATTTTATGATATATAATACTATGATAAAAGAATAAATCAATTTTGGATAATCCGTGAATGTATAAATATTAATTCAATTTATTGGCGGTATCAATAAGAATGGAGAAAAATATGTCCGTTTTGTCATATTTTTTTTTTATATAATTATCCCGATCAACAGTAAAGTTGCTGCAAAATAAAATGCTACATGTGGAATTAATGAATTAAAATACGTTCCTATTATGTTTAATGTTTTAAATATCCTTATTTTATGCCCGATATAAATTATTGCTTTCTTATTCTTTTCCACTACTACCAACCGTATGTTTACGGACCTCAGCGTACCAAATGTGTACAGCAGCTGAAACATGCGACAGAAATCATGTTGTCTCTCTTTAAACCGGTATGATGACAGCGCCAAATTCAAACTACGATAAACTTCGCTTCAAAGAGGAAATCGCGGGAATTTTAAAACTCTGTCATTGTATTTTTTTTCTTTTTCAAACGTAAATCGATATGTGGGAGAATTTAGGTCCATTACAGATAAAACACAAAACGTGTAGACTGTAGAATAATATGAAGCAACAATTTTCTTGTAATAATTTCAGGGATAACATCTCTCTCTCAGCATATTTAAGTGAGCTCATTGAAGTATTCTTTATTGTATTTTTAATATCATGATATCTCTTAATAGATCTAGTCTGTATCGAGGTGAAAAGTACTGTACATACTGCCAAGCGGAGGTTAGAATCTTAAGTTCTGAGTAGAGTTGCTCAGGTTTATGGGCAGGAGTCTCGCTTACCATCAAAGAAGCAATCGGCACACGCTCGTCTCGTCAATCTCGGTGTTAAAAAATATTATGAGTGTCTACTACTCTTCTTCTATGAATAAGAAACAAGACCACAAATTGATTTTAGTAAAACAAGGTGCCTAAATACTACTAGTATTATTAGTAGTAGTAGTAGTAGTATTAGACCCGTTGAAGTTGAATTCATAAAGAGAATAAATTAGAGACTACATTATATTAAAAATAATGAAATATAATAAAATGTAGCGTTTAAAAATAATTCTAAATTCGGATAATGACATCAATGAATAAATTAGGTAGATACATTTTCAGAATCCCCATAAAATAGTTCTATCATATGGGCCTTTATGTTTCATCCAATTGCCACAATGTTTAAGTGTATGATAAATAACTTTTGCTTCTTAGATAAAGTATTCCTTGAATCTTCATATTATTGTCGCGCCGACTAACGCAGGTCTGCACCTGCGAAGAGCAGGTAGAAGAAGGGTCTTGTTCAAGCCAAAGAGGCAATACCATTGCAAAGGATAATATGCTTCACTTAAAGAACGTTCATAAAATTATAAATTTAGAATACGATAATACCTACATTTTGTTAGTTTTATGTTAAAAATATATATTGAATGAACAGTTCATATTTTCTCTTATTAAATAGCATTAAATAGTTCCGTACATGCAGAAATAATTGATTACTATAAAACCAACCATTTCTAAGTTCATCCTACATTTTTTTTTATTGCTATGAATGGCGAGACGAGCATTCCGTTCGCCTGTATAAGCGATACGACCGCTCATGAACAGTAGCAAAACCAAACAACACCTTGAATTACAAAGCAATGCTTGGCATTCCACTGCGCTCGCCATCCTGAGACATAAGATGTTAAGTCTCAATATGTCCAGCAGTTACTCTGGCTGCAATGCCCTTCAACTCGAAACACAACAGTGCGTTTACATTGCCCTATTTCGATCGCTGCTAAAAATTCGGCATTTCGCCTCGGTATTCAGCATCTTCGTCAAATACAAAATCAACTTTTAATGTCTGAGTTCTTCAACTATATCTGTATCGAAAAAAATAAATATTCTGCCTAAAGTGAACTTTTTACCATATAAAGGGTGGGTAAAATATCGAATTTATGTCGTCAGGGGTCTGCGCCCCTGTCGGTAGCCCCTTTAGTGCAGCATATCGATCGAATGCTGTTGAACATGAGACGCTGCGCTTATAGAAACTGCTTGTATGGTCAAAATATATCTTATAGAATTTGAGGACTAGACACTTTTAAAGACGGATTGACCACAGGCCGGTATTGAAACGAAGTGCTTCGGCATCTGGTGATGATATTTGAAAAAGTCATTTAAATATTTTTGATATATAAACGCCAGTCAAAATGTATTTTCCTTTGAGGTCCATGTTATATTATTATTATGATATTGTTCAAACATGTGAATCTCTTAATAACATATTAAAATCGTTCTTGCATTGTTTTATTATAGTCCGCCACACTAGGCCAGCGTGGTGGACTATATGGCCTAACCACTCTCAATCGTACTGTCGATTGTAGAGTAGGCCCCTGCTCTGCAGTGGGACGTATATGGGCTGATACATATACAGATTGTTTTATTAAATAGGACTGCAAACACAAATAAAACATTATATAGACATTTTAATATAATTATTTATTAATATTTTGCACAAGCAACATTCAGCGTCACGTAATTTAACAAAAATTGGTTATCCATACAGATGTAGAAGTTTTATACAATTGTTTTTAATGATTATTGTATATATAGCTATACTTATGTTAACATTTATTACAAGTAATGTCTTAAATCTAAAGGATATACACTTATAATTAATTTATATATTGTATTTTTTAACAATTAATCTATTTGGTAAATCAATAACATCTAGGGTGGAGGATATTCGTATCCGGATACTGAGTACCGTAAAGGTGTGTGAAATACGATATGGTGACTCATGTTAATGTGTCACTTTCTGAGACCAGCCATCGTCCATCGGATGTTAACGGGCCGGATATTATACCAATCAGCGTGCAATAGTCATACAACCAGTTGATATTACAAACGTAAAGACTGTAATTACTACTATCCAACTAAACTAATAGGTACCGTTTGACGTTTCATTCAATCAATTTTAAACATATTTGGACAGGCGTAACTCACACAATTTTGATTTCGCTTGCCGTAAAGCCACAATTCCATGGTTTTAGGCAGAATGTTATTGAAATTGTATAAGTTACGCCTGTACAAAGTTGAAAAGTATGAAACATCAAACGGTACCTATTAGTTTAGTTGGATTATAGTTAGTTTTTTTTTATGGTGAGGCGTAAAAAACAAAAAATATTCTGAACAGTTTTATGGGCTAGGCACCTAATAGCTACTAGGTATGTATAATATGAGCATACATTTGGCTTCACTTGTATTTTTTATAAATCCCTCTTACCACAACTAAGTAATACAGTCGTCAACTTCAGCTATTTGTTATTTATTATCAGATTGTGATTACGGGAGAAAATTTAAGAGCGAGCGTCCCACTTGACTCTACCAAAACTTTGGCCTCTGCTGGCCACCAATGTTTATTGGAATCAAATAAAAGCCATTGCCTAACAGTTGGATTAAAGTAGATCTTTTTTTATTGAACTTTATGGCGAGACGAGCATGCCGTTCGCCTGATGGTAAGCGATACGAATGCTCATGAACAGTAGCAAAACTAAACAACACTTTGAATTACAAAGCAATGCTTGGCATTGGACATAAGATAGTCAAAGTCATAAGTCTCAATATGACCAGTAGTTGCTCAGGCCTAAAGTACTAAAATCCGAAACAAAACAGTGTATTTACACAACAGTTTGGCGAGAGAAATAGACATTGCGTTGGTACCTAACCAGGCGGCCTCTTACTAAGAGAGACCTAACAGCAGTAAAAAAGAATTAGGTAAATAAAAATATTTATTGTCATTAATTAAATATGTTTAGAGCACAAAATTGAAACCTGAATGGTAAAGATTGTTCAGGGAAATAATTGGAACACCAAATAGTAGATATATTATATCAGTTAACACATTTAGATACATGCATATAAATTTAGGATATGCAGGAATAGCGCAGTTAATTCTTTATTATGAAAATAATATATTTAACTTATGTATCAATGAACAACGGTTAACTCGTAGCATATATTTTTTAATTGCATTAAGTCGTCAAACGGGCAAACAGGTCACTTGATGGTAATTGATTACTGCCGCCCATGAACACCTATAAGGCTTGAATCATGGATGTGTTTTCGGTCCATCAAATCGGGAGGAGAGTGGGGAGGAAAAAGGATGGGTAGAGAGGTATTGGGCATTAGGCACTCTCACTCACCGAACAAAGCGCGACAGCAAACCTGTCGCTTCACGTCGATCTCCTGTGAGACAGTGGTATCGGCCCGGACGAGCCTGCCCATTCATGTTGAGCCGACGACAGTTAGGCTCTACCACTTTTTAAGGTGTGTCCACTTGAACGTAGCATACCGTGTCCGTGCCATGAACGTATCCACAACGTTACTTATCGTTGATGGGACAGTAGACTGAACAAAATTCAAGGTAATGCTACGCTGTAAGTAGTTAGCCTTAATAAATAATTTCTAATTCTTCAACGAAATTATTGGCTATGTCACCAATCTATGCATTTATTCAAATTAACTTATAATTTACATTTCTTTTAGAGTTTGTTTCTCGGAAACCACTTCTATACGTTGTCAAAGGTTGCATCACATCTATTGTCCAAATGACAATGCTGTATAGAGTTGCGCTGATTACTTTCCGTCAAGTGAGTCGCTTGCTCTTTCTATAGTTTACCACCCGAGTGAAATAAAAAATTGGATTAAATTCGAAAGTTATGCCGCTATTGCGAAAGTTTTTACTTTCTTGGTAATGCTACATGCGCCAATATTCCATTCCCACAAGTGTGCTATATGTATTAAACTTCCTAACACATTGAAACAGAAAAGAGGTTTTCTTAAATATACTTCATGAATTATTTAACGTACAAACTACAATAACGTTATTATTTATGGACTATCTATTTATATACATATATAGAGTCATAAAGAGTATTTTATATAAAACAATAATATATAAATCAGTACAAAACCAAAATATCTATCACAATAAACAATTTTATATAAAATTCACATACGCATTAATGATAAATATTAGAACATTAATTTATTGTTTCGGTACTATAACATTCATAATTTATTATTTTACTATAATAAGTTTATTGATAATATTAAATTATTAAAGGTAACTCCATATTGCACAAACAAATAGAATGCCACAGTGAATAATTTATTGACTGCTGTTTTCATAAAATGATTAATGAGCGTGAAGATCCGACAGAATAATTTACATCTTGATAAATCCTCGCCAAAATTCTATACAATGTTTTTATAAATACATAGTAATAATTGATTAATTATTGCACTCCAAAATTGTAAATTTTCAAAAAGCCGAAATTTCAGTGTATTGTGTTTGTTAATTACGTTAAATCAAAATATTTTAAGTATACAAAATATTGTGCATCATTCAGCCTTACTATCGAACTAAAGGGGAAACGATTAAGCTATTTTTTTAAACGTCGATATTGCACATTAATCACTGGCCGTAATTGGTCCACTTCGAAATTCAAATGTCCGAATGGCGGGTAAATTTGATTTACGAACACGGCGGACACGAGGACCTTTGTTCTTGAGACGGCTGCGCGCGCACCGCCAGCCTGGACGGGTCGACGGGGTTCGCTTTAGCCACGAGCGAGCGTGCCACGTGGGCGAAGGCGGCTTCGACGTTCAGTCCGGTTTTAGCTGATGTCTCCATAAAGGCGACTTGGTACTCTCTCGCCAAGCGCTGCCCCTCCTCCCGCCTCACCGCGCGCTCCAGGCCGCTGTCGGATTTGTTACCTGCAATGTTACACAATTTTAACGCTCGTCCGACCCTGACTCCTTTTGAATTGCGCTCTCTTAATTCAATACGGTTCGGTTGCATACTGGACTGAGCGAAATCTTTAGTTTTTATTTGACTAAATAAGAGGCCAACATTATTTCTTTAATACCTATAAAAAAGATTAACAATTTGTTGTTAAGTAACAATTGAGCAACAACAAAAAAAATACCTTCATCAGGATTTAATAAATAAATTACAATAAATGTGAAGAGTCCAAAGCATCCTATTGCTAAGACCCTAACTAGAACACAACATACAATTTATTAATGTTATATAATTTTTGGTTTTTAATTATTATTTAATAATAATTTAAAAATAGGTGTGGTGTGAGAATTTAATATATTCATCAATGTTATTAAACTGAGTCAATATAAAGTAGGCACAGGAAACTGACGCTTCAAAGCAACTACACTTACCTAAAAGCATAATGACGACATCATCCTGTGCGTATTCCCTGATCTCGCCCAGCCATGCGCGAATATTGTCGAAACTTGTCTTGTTCGTAACGTCGTACAACAGGAGCAAGGCTGATAAAGAAAGAATACATTAATAAGGACTTGATGCTATTTGTGCGATATCGATATCCCGCATAGCAACCACCGTCACAATGTGTAAAACCTGCCCATGTAATTGTATATCCATTTTTAAGAATGCCGATATAGTTGTGTGTGAATACTTTATATCGCTTGAATTTCATTTATATGTATACTACCAGGCGCAGCGGTTTGCCAGAATAGAAAATAATGCATAACCAAGCACACTTAAGTAAATAAATACGCGTGTTTTGTCTCACGTAGCATTACACAAATATATTCACACACATTGTTTCAGGCATTAAGTCCACCTTTATACCTTTTGTTTGTCGTTATTACGAATCAGTAAATCAATACAATTACATATAATAAGTTATAGTACAAACAGTGTAAATAAAATAATTTATCAAATATCAATAACACAATATTTTTTTGATAGTTTATCCTATTATGTCGTAGGCGCTCGATAATAATGTTTTTTTAGTTCAATTTGTAAGGAGTCAGAAGGATCTCTTAAGTTTATTATTTCTCCGAATTTATTTTTAGGTGAAAAGAGGTCGTTTTTGTTTATTATTAACTTATTAAAAATTTAAAGGAAGATTTAATGGCTGTGTTTGCTGGTGTCAAGAGCTAGGGCTTGCAAAGACTTATAACTAGTAGAGTTAAATGACCGCAAGTACATAAGTGACGATATCGAATAAGTATATTATGAAGGATCCCGGGTGGGGCAAAATAATATTGGATTTTTCTATTCATTATCAGCCCGGAGTCAGGAATTTGTGCCCGATATGGCGATAGGCTCGCCCCATATCACATCGTGGGACGGAACATACAAGGCGAAACGTGGGCGTCCTGGCACCTCTGCCTACCTCTTCTGGGAAATAGACGTGAATTAATGTATGTGTGTGTACAAGATTGTAAACAAAGAAATGCCAGCATATTCAGTATTGATACTGATATGCATTTACTACTGATATAAATATACTTTGCCATTCGATAAAGTATTACGCCGGATGATCTGTGTCACTCTGTCCAATTAGCAGTACTTAATTAAATATTATTGTTGCATGGGATATATAGAAGATAACTCTGCAAAGAAAATATAGAAACGCAATCTGCTTTTGCGTCTAGACCAAAGCAATGACTAATCAGTTGATGATATTTTTAGATTCAGAGAAGCCCATCAGTTGTGTTAGTGATAGATTATGTGATAGCCACTCAGGGTTAAACTTTTCTGGATCAAATCAAAAAATTACTTGTTATAGTTATTTTTACGATGTGGTCCCATGGTATTCAAATTGCCGCGGAAAGTTAAGAGCTATGGGCAACAAACAGTGCAAGAAACTCTACCATTACAACAATTGGATATTCTAGGAAATGTCAACCTACATGTCAGTGATATTTTTTTTTGTTGCGTTGGAAACTTACTTGTCGCTACTGGCCCACCCCGAGGTGAGATCAGAACTGTGTTGTTGGTCTTACTTGCCTATACAACGTTACAAAACTCAGAAATGAAGATGCCAATTCTTACTAAAGTCTTACACCGACATACCAACTATGAACCTCGCGGTGGCCCACTTTACTCAAACCACTCATATCGTTTAGAACATAATATCTCACATGCTCGTGTATTCAGCTAATAATATGATTCCTGAATCCTTTTGCTAAATCTTCGTCGGAGTTTTTCGTGTTCATTCAATTTAAATAACGGTCCACTGGTGACGTTACTTTATCGGATTCCATTTTTGTAATATCTAAGTATAGAATCACGGCGAGTCCTTGACGAAGTTGATTTTAGAAATTGAAAGCCAGCAGTTTCCGCATAAGGCTCTCAAGATAATAGAATTAATGTCCGAAAATCGTATGTATAAATCAGCGTTATGCCATATAATCAGCGTACCTATATATTAGTATATAGGCAGGCAAACTGAAATACGTAGGTACTGCAATAGTACTGTCCTCACTAGAAAAAATTATTAATATAATTTATAACAGGAATAAATAAATTATTCCTAATAGTGATATACTAATTTCTAAACATTATGACTAGTTGGAAGAAAAATTCCAATAATAGATTTATCTATGACAACATTAACACAAAGTCCCCACTCCATGCCGAACAATAATTATGGTACATGTTTCGTTTTGTATAATATTTATATACGAGAGATTTTAGGTACAGTTGCACATAGATACTAGAAAGCCTAGTACGCTGCTAGAATTATTAGCCGCAAAGTTTCTTTAAAAAAACACTGGTTTATATATAATAAAATGATATGATTTGCGCTGGAAATACCACTTTGGAGGTGATATCTGATGAAGTCTACACCACATTTAAGGAAGGAAAAACTCTGAAAAAACGAACGGACAGCCATTTTTGAATGATGGTTTTTTGTAATTGTCTACAAAAATGAGTTTTCTGAAAATTATGTATTTTTCCTTTTTTTAGATTTTTCAGTAAACAGTCTGTCAAATCAAAATAATATTGATGTTGCCTCGATTTTTGTTATTATTGATATCTAAAGTTTACGTTTTGCAAAATTGAAACAGAAATTTATTTTACATTTCGTTTACTAATAATAAAGTCAGAACTATTTCGAGGTGGTAGGAGGAAAAGAAAAAGAGGCAACTATCGTCCTATGTCATGTTGTATCAGGCCTGTTGGTGCGAAAGAGAAAACATGTGTTCCCACTGCACTACTAAAAATTATAATATCTTTGCATTTTACGACCAATTTTGATATTGTTTTAATTGTTTAATTGATTAATGATTGTTATATTTCGAAGTGTCATGAAATGCTGTTGATAAACCATCACTACATACAAACCAGATTATAAGACGATTTAATTAAGACCACGTATCTAGATGCCAAGATTTGGTCATTTATATCTATAAATGTTTTTTTATTGCACTGAATGGCGAGACGAGCATGCCGTTCGCCTGATGGTAAGCGATACACCCGCTCATGAACAGTAGCAAAACCAAACAACACCTTGGATTACAAAACAATGCTTGGCATTCCACTGCGCTCATCATCCCGAGACGTAAGATGTTAAGTCCCAATGTGTCCAGTAGTTAGTCTGGCTACAATGCCCTTCAACCCGAAACACAACAGTGCATTTACACTGCTGTTGGACGGGAGAAATAGATATTGCGGTGGTATCTACCCAGACGGCCTCTCACATATGAGAGACCTACCACCAGTTAAGTGTATATGTATGTAACCATAATATTGTATACCGTTTGCAACGGATCGACGTAAAAATATTTCGAAGTGGTGTATCAGCAGTGGACTGTTTGTATTGTTTGTACCTGTGGTTTGTACCAGTACCATCATATGACAAAGAAACATATTAAGAGCTTACAAAAAATCGGTTTTCGAACGCATAACTTTAAGCAGCAAGTGTTAGGTAGGTCCTATTACCGTGGTATGGAAATTCATATTCGAGTGCTTGTTAAGGTTTCTTTACAATAAAATAATGAAATCTTACCAACTTTTAATTCGAACTCTGGTTTTCACAACAGTTCAGTCTAAATTACTTATAATTAGTTATGTGACCCACATAAACTCTATTATGTTTTAATAGTGTTCTACTCAACTACCGAAAAAGTCTCATTGGCGCTTATTAAAACATTCTGTTCGGAATTGTTCAGAATTGAACTGGTTCTGGGTAGGCTAAACGAGATTCATGAAAATACTGAGAAATTTTGGGTGATCTCCCTCCGTCGTCACACACATTAATATTATTATTTTTATTAAGTAAATTAATTTTTTAGACTGTGTCCCATTGCTGGGCAAAGGCCTCTCCTTTGTCATTCCACTTGACCCTGTCTTTATCCTGTATCTTCTTGGGCCAGGCTGCCTACAAGCTGGATTCCTGAGAATGGCCGGAGAAAACGCGGAAGACCAAAGATGCGGTGAAAAAACGAGTTGGATGCATTAGAGCCAAAATGGCAAGAGCTCGCAGAGGAAACACATTAATTGAAAGAAAAAAAAAAATGTTTTGTCGAAAAACTTTTTTTAAAATCGACATATCAAACTATTTGCCATGTAGGCGCAGTTATACTATGGTACGATTACAACTCTGAGGTCTCCGGTTCGAATCCCGGGTCAGACAGTGGATTTTACAATTCATTATCAGCCTGGAGTTAGGAATTTGTGCCCGATATGGCGATAGGCTCGCCCCCTATCTCATCGTGGGACGGAACACACAAGATTCAAGGTGAAAGTCTTGGTCGCACCTCTTCCTACCCCTTCTAAGAAAAAGGCGTGAGTTTATGTACCTATATATGTATGAAATATCAAATGAACTGAAACACGTAACATTCACATATTGGTCCTGCACCGCACAAATCTCGAGCGAAACTATTGAACTTTTATTTCTTTTTACGTCTAGACTCCAGGTTCATAGGATAACCCCCCTATTAAGTTAAGAAAAATAAAAATAAAGCGACTAGGGTTTTGGTACCAACCAAAAATTCCAAAACATTATGTTTCCCAAATTCTAAGAATAACTTCATGACAAACTGCCTAATCTATACATATAAATAAAATTGAAGTGCCTGTTTTAAAAGTGAAAATAAAAAAATGTCCAACTACACATCGTTATATAAAAGATACCTGTGCCGAAAATGATCTTTAAAAAATTTTTGTCTGTCTGTCTGTCTGTCTGTTTGTTCCGGCTAATCTCTGTAATTACTGGACCGATTTTGACGGGACTTTTTTTGGCAGGTAGCTGATATAATAAGGAGTAACTTAGGCTACATTTATTTTAGAAAAATAAAGTCCAAGTGTCCAGTACCGCGCGCAGCTCACGCGCATGCTACCATTCGGCCGTCACGTCGGGCGCCTCCCTCCACTTCTCCCACCAATGAATCAATATCACAATTACAAAATATTGTATATAAAGAAATTTAACAATAAATGATGATATAAATAAATATAACAGGACGGGAAATATAGTTGACGGCGCGCGGGAAAAATATAGTTATTACGCGAAATAATATGTTGTTGCCAAATCAATACTGGACTCAAAAGCTATCTGCACCCGGGCGAAGCCGGGTCCGACCGCTAGTATTTTATATAACAGGCATTTGTTGTAGCTTTTGATTTTGAATTCCCAACGACATTAGTAAAACGAATTCATAAATCTAGTTTTACAAACTGGATCTGACTGACTACTCCAGCCTGTTTATTTAATATGGCATGACCACACTCCGACACCCGCGTCGTCCAGACTCAAAGCCATATTCTGAGAACAACTATTCTATTTAACCCTAATGATAGAATAGTGATCGTTTTCTGTCTAGAAAACTAGAGATAAATAAAAATAATTGCAAGTTTGTTTCTGAGACATCTAGGTTTTTGACGAAGCGTTGTTTTGCTTTTTTAATGTGACAGCCACCGTGGCGCAGTTGATTAAACATCGGATGTGAAACGAGAGGCGGGTTGAGCTCCGTATAGACACAATTGTTTCTAAAAGTAAATATTACCGGTCTAGGTGTTTGTATGACCCAAAAGTCTCTGTAGTTCCTGATACTCGCGATAATAGATTTTTATCTAAGTGCAGGGTCAAGAATTTATTTGATTAGACTGATGGATGAATCTATACTAAGTAATATGTAAAATTACTGATTCTAATTGAAAAAATCTTTTTGTGTTGGATAGGTCATTTATCGAGGAACGCTATAGGCTATATCTTATAATCACGCTATGACCTATAGGAGAACATTTTGGCTGCCATTTTGGGAAGTGTATTTACACCCGGTCGGAGCCGGGCGGGACCGCTAGTCTATTATATTAGGTATTTGTTTATTCTGGATAGCTACGCGGTCAGCAGCGTCAGGTTGTTATAAGAACCCAATCTATCTAACATATTTTTCGTATCTTTAACATAACCGTTGATAAGAATATTTAATTATGCTCAACTTGGAAAAGTTCTACATTAATATTCAACAGTACAAGACTAATTAAATGCAAAAAATATTTGCTTAACTCTGCCGACTTTCTATTCCTTCCGGAATTTCTATCTCAGTATACGAGTGTAGGTAGGTACCTACTATGCTATAAGTTACAACTAATAATTGAGCCATATACAATAGAAAATATGTAAATATTTAGTTCATCGGAAAATATATAATGTGAATTGTGAAAATAATAGGATTGAAAAATATGATTAATTTACGTACAGGCGAGAGGCAATGTCCCCGATGGCTTTTTAAAAAAGGCCATGGGAATGAAACGATAACATACAAAGTTTCCTTATATTATTACTAATATTTCAAGCATGTTGGTTTCAATAGTATTAGTATCTACAATGTTTCCTTGTAGCGCCCGCTATAAATTAAATTGTCAATACATTTATGTACCTACTTTATTAACCAATCAAACGAGCAAAATGTTTTGACTGGGATAGTAGTTTCAAAATTTAACACTAGGTGGCATTAGTAGTCTCAGTTTATGAATGATGTCAATAAAAAATATTATTCGATAAATGCAGATAAATTAATTTTACTACATAAATTATTTTTAAAATGTATACTTCTCATAATAAATGTTATATTAAATATTTCTTACCATGCGCATCTCTGTAATAAGCATGTGTGACGCTACGAAAGCGCTCTTGGCCGGCGGTGTCCCAAATCTGCAACTTTACCTTGATGCCGTCCACTGTGACTATTTTATTCTGCGAACAGATGGCGTTAGCTGTATAATCTGAATTATTCTCCAAAAAATTTTACTCATAATAAAAATATCACTGGTGGCTATAATATTTTTGTGCTGGAATTAATAAGTTTAATTATAATATACAATAGTTTATATATTAAACAATAAAAATATGCCATTACATAAACTGCCAAGTCTTAGGAAATTAGTGAAAAGAAAAAACCTTTTATTTGTTTTAAATTATTTTTAATCAAGTTGTATTTAATTAATGACCAACGTAAAATGCTTATACAGGTAACTGAGTCATAATTAAACCGTGTTTGTTACTCCGCAGGGGACAGATGCCATAAATCAAAGTGCAAAAAGTGAACAATAAAAAACCGAGGACTTTGCAACAATAAATCACTCAAGCGAGCGACCGATTCAATCACAGCTGTCATGGCAAGGGGCGGATACGGAAAAAGCGCGCCAAACTTCGAACACCAATGGCGGCGAAGCGTACCGGCCGCGAGGAGCCCGTGAGTGGCCCATTTGAACTTGGAACCCTTGGCTGCCATTAATTACCTTTTTTCTGCCAGGAATTAAAATAATATTGGAACTATAAACTTTTTGCTTGTTAATGCCAAGCCGGTTTCAACTATTTTTTTGTGTTGTAATGTTGTATTGTTTGTATGTTTTAGTGATGTATTATGAAGTTTTTGCGTCAACCATGATGTGGTTATGAAATATGAGGTTGGATCGGAATTTACAACATGGCATTTTCTGCAATTCAATTCAATCTTCAATAATATTGCCTATGAAATATTAGAACGAGGGATATTCGCGTAATTCTGAGTAAAACCCGAGTGTGGGTGGTAAATGGTATCTGGCTGACTTCAACATTTGCGGTGTGCTATATTTTTGCCAAGTTTTTTTTCTGATTGTTTTCTCACTAGCAATATTATAATCCACTTTAGTTTAACATTCTCAATATCGAGTGCTAAAAAAATTGTGATATTCATAAATCCTAACCATTCGGCTCGGCAGTAAGTTGGCGCACCTGTTAAAACATCGTTTGAATAATAAATCTACATTAGCATAAGATGTTAGTATAAGCCGACGGAGACATTAGTATAAGATGGCTATATTATACAAAATTAATCTGAATTATAACTTATTGGCATAAGTAATTTGGAATACGTTTTAAATTACTTACTTACCTATTGCTTATAATTTATTTTAAAAGTAAAAAAGTTACTATTGGTGATGCCTTATTTTACGATTATTTTATTAAAAATTAAAGCGAGCTCTATATTATGTCGTTATTTGTAGTAAACAATGTGACTCCATGTTATAGGGTAACAAAGCATTTATGGGCTGTCCATTACCCTACTTAAGCTATAAACAGTTTTCAATGGAAATTAAAATATTTTTTTATTAATTAGCATCCGCACAAACCGCAAACCCACTTAAAATACTTTTAAAAACCTCGCACAATCAAGAGTGTCATCAGTAGCGTATGCAATGTGATTTTGTACCCGGAAGTCGATGCCGACGGTGGATATGTAGTTTCCCGCCAGGAACGTGCCGTCCCGGAAGCGGACTAACATGCACGTCTTCCCCACCCCGCTGTCTCCGAGCAGCATTACCTGCAAATGACAATTTATATTTCCGTACATTGCTGTTACAAGCGCAATTTACATTGGGATGTTGTGAATATTGTTTGCGTTGTTTGTACTTTGTAGGCTGTATCTAACTGTGCCTTAGTAGTGAGGTTTATGAGTAAAAATATGCAATCCATAATGTAAGTAATAAAAGAAATAGCATATACGCAATACTTAGAACAAACGAAAAACAAACAATAACTATTACGAAAAAAGCAGTAGGAATTTAAAGATTATGCCTATCTACTTAACATTTTGCTTCATTGTGATGAAAAATCATTGTTTTTCGCACTATTACTTTTATTTCTTATATTTTTAAGGATCGTATTTCATTATTCTCTGGCTTTTGAGCACAATATTACACAACACTCACAAAGTGATATTTCTCATTAACCCTAAAAGAGTATCGGCAAAGGACATTTAATTATACAGCCCTAGCCATCCTTGTAAATTTCAGCACATAATATCCATTCTTATAATTAAAAAAGCAAAGCTCATTCAGCCTTACTTTACGATCTACTTCCGATAGTCAGCTCGGCGGTGCGCTGGACTTATTAAAGCCAACCTTTTGAAGCCTTTGAAGTTTGTCTCTAGCTCATCCAGTGATGACCCGCCTCTTTAGGTACCTACAGACTACAGACTGAACATAACCCTGTGTGGAGTAAATTAGTTTTGTAGTAGAAAACTACATAGGCACCGTATATCATAGGTGCACCTGTAAACCTACGCAGCGTTTATTAATTGGATTTACTCGCTCCGACTTTGATGTATACGAAGTTTTGCTCTTGATTTCATTCGCCTAGATTGAATTAATGCTCGCATGTAATAAAGGGTAGTGAGGTTTTAGTTTTGTCTTTTAAATGCGGATGCATTGTAAATTGTTTTAATTAAAGAATGGTACCTAGTGAAAATTTATCATCTTAAATTTTGACATTATGAAATTCGAGCATATTAATTACAAAGCATAATGCTTGTAAGAAAGTAGATTTTTTTGTAAAATAATGATGATTTATGTACCCGTAATAACGTGTCTAAAATTACACATTAATAAATACACATTGAGTTTTCTTCCTACATGTAATGTTTGTGTCTAATCTAATCCAGTCCCTATAATTATCACTTTTCTACAATACAGTAATCTAAATAGTAATACAAAAGTAAAATTATAACTCAGGTATAATAAAAATTTACTCACTTTTCCAAACACGTCGTATTTGTCCTCTTGCTTTGCTTGTGGGCCCCATGGCTCGGTGGGTGAAGGCGGCTCACTGTGAGGCATCACGCCCTCCTGATCATTCTTATCATCGTCATCCCTTGCGTCTGGGAGGTTCCTGGCCCAAGTAGGTCGAACTCTCCCAACAACTACCCTCTTCTCCATCTGCCTGTTGTCTGTGTTTGGGTTCCACATGTCTAGTTTTTTTATGGAACACTTTTCAAATTAAGAACATTGTTTTTATTTATTTTTATTTTCACTGTTCTGCAGTATTGTTTACGCCAGTTTCATGTCTCTATCATCACTGATCACAATTCTGTTTTTGGTTATTTTTGAGTCATTCACTGTATGCACTCGCACAAAACAAATAAAATCTTTTTATTTCAAAGTAAATCTGTGGCTGTACGACGAAAGACTGAGAAAGAAAAAATATAAAGATGGGTAAGTTATTAAAAGTTCCAAGTTCCACGAATTTGAAATGATCGATATTCAGGCGTAACCGCATATAGAAAGTAGTGCATTTATAAATGTAGAATTATTTGAATTCAAATTTCAAATCTTGGTTACTTCTTACAATTACCAGTTACTTGTTCTAATATTAACTATCTATGCAATACAACTTATTGCCTACTAGAGAATGTAAAGGGATTGTTTTTGCTGCTGTTTGTTTTGTTAGCCGAATAAGATTTGTAATTGAAATAATCATAGTCATCCCATTGTACGCTAAAAGAGGTGCGGTTAAGGCTACAATTCGCGGGCATAGGTAATACAATTTTGTGTAATTGAATACTGCAGAAATACAAAACTCTAAATATGGACAATTTTCCATTGATTTTATTTATGTAAAACACTTTATAAACAGCTTTGCTTCTAAAGCTTATAGTGCTTTATAGTGGGGGCTATATATCCTATGTTTATTTTAACATATGCGTCATACCGGTAATAATCCGAACTAATCCGGATTAGAATTGCAAAGCACGACTAACCCAGATAACCTTTGCTCCGTTTACCGATGCCTTATTAATTGTAAGGGTAGTAAAGCCCTTAGCTATTATTTACCGGTGAGGATAATTTAATTGATCTTTGCTTTTAGTTTAATCCGATCCGAAGACTTGTTTCGATAGTCAATATATCGCTATTGATTTAGGAGTTTCAAATAATATTACATAGGTTATTCAACCTTATATAAATACACCCAACAGTCATTTACATAGTTCTTATCCCACACTAAGATCGAGTCTAGTGTCGTGGGGTGTCAGAAAGAGAGACCTTTTGGTCTGACACACACCCGTAACAAATACCTATGGATCACACAAATATTTGTCTTGATCTTTTGTTTGTTCGGGAATTTAACCCACGGACTCACGTTTCATAGCCGGGTTGTAATAAACTGTGCCACGGAGACTGTCAAATATAATATAAAATACACTTACAATTTCAGAGGCATAATCGTAAACTCATGTTTATATAAGTTAAATACACAATGTTAGACAAAGGAAAGTTCTGGAAAAGCCGAGTAATGTTTGGTATCCTTAAAATTAATATTTATATTCTGCCGGGTTTAGTCAAAACTTTATAGCAAAATATTGTTTTAAATAATAAATAATTCAACAGTTTTAGCATAATTTACCGCATAGTCCAAAATGCTGCAGTTGTATTATATATATCAAATTTTAAATTTAGTTAAACAAAATAATATTGTCAATGAAGGAAATAATGTAGACTTTCATAAATATAAATAAAAAAGAACATATTATTTATACAAAATAAAATATTTCACAAAATATAAGATATTTCTTTCGTCTGTTTTATTTTAACAAATATCAACTATTTTTAAACCATCGACAGAGCCAAACTAGCATCTTTTCGATTCGTAATCACCGCTCTTCTAAACCACCCACGACAAGGCTTGTGGGTGTTACTGGCCTTTAAGAATAAACGTGGAAAACAATAGGAAAAGAGTATTTCAAGTGTTATTGAGTTTGAAAATAGAATTTGAATAATGGGGTACAGAACGCTAGTAACTTACTCTAACGGCCGCACTCAGAGACGATTAATGTCAACTAAATAGTTCCTTAGTAAAGATTTTGTTCGCAAAAACTATATAAATATTATTTAATTGATATTAAATGTCTCTGAGTATGACAGTAAGAGGGTACGTTGACATAGAGACAGATCTGTGTATTTTTTACGTTTTTAAAAACATTCATAACTTGTAGGTGGTGAGTCAATCTGAGAATATCTCATATCAATCTGAGAAATATCTCATATAACGTCTGTCTAAATTCTAATGCCGTGTGGTGAAATTAGGAACTACAAATAAAATAAAAAAAAATAAAAATATTTAATGATTTGTTTGAAATATGTTTTCATAATATAAACAACAAGTATTTATTCTCGTAATCCAATAGTATTAACATGTCTAATGTAATAAAATTTGAAAAGGAAAAAACTGTATCTTATACTTTGACAACAACGCATTCAGACGCCAAAATATCGTAGACGATCTCTAGTATCAACCTTTTGCTCTGGACGAAGAAGCCAATTGGTACATCGCGTTCTTTAAAAATACTTAGTTGGGAACACAGTTGGGAATAACTTGTGTTTTTTGGAAACATATTTTATGTAATTAAGGCATTCCTTTTAAGGATTTTGTATATCACGCACCATATTAATTTGCTGGCACCACCGCCGCTGTGCTCTGCGTATAGCAAGAATCTGTTTCAATAAAAATTAAGTAAATAACGTCAAACCTACTTAAAATATAATTCAATGTGTAATATCACGTCCAAGAAAATTGTTATTGCGAGTTTCTGAGGAGATTCCACAATTTTATCATAAAATTTTATCTTTTTACATTTTTGCATTCTGCTTTGAAAGCCTTATTATGCCGTGCATGGTGAAAGCGAATTATACAAAGGGAATCCTGAAATTGCTTTATCATAAAAGCCAATTCGTGTGCATAATATACCTACTAAGAAATTATACAATTTGTTTCTTACTAATGCGGCTTGTGGATTCATTTGTTACATGGTTGATTATTTCGATGCAATTTGGAAGGTTCTGAATCTATCAGTCACCACACAAGGCAATACTATCAAAAACAAAACTTGGAAAAAAAACAAAACTCGCCACTCAGTTCTTCCACCGTAAAAAGTATTGAGATGCTTTTAATACCAAGTCGGTTAATTAATTCAGTCCCTACTTAAGGTATGTTTTTTTGTTTTCGCGGGGAAAAACGATTTGTCGCTACCGCTGTCTGGGGGAAAGGCTTAGCGATAATGTTGGTTTCACCGGTCTCACGACTCAACGCTGAGCCACGCGGGAAAGATGCTACCATTCAGGCGACCGTCAAGTCGAGTCCCTACCAAAATTCCTACACCGGCATACCAACGAAAAACCCCATGGTGATCCTCTTCAGCGCATTCGGGCGGCTCCGGGATACTGAGGCAAAATGCCCTAGCCTTGTCCTTTGTTGATGATCGGTCAGTAAGTGAGGAACAAAATTAAGAAACTTCGAAGAGTTTTAATTCTTAAACAACTCGTTCAAATTGAAATATAACGTGTTTATGAAATGCCTGCTTGGTCACTGAAAATTCAGGTTTCTAGTTTTATCCACAACGACGCCTGACCTCCGTCGAGAAAAGGATGTTACGGCTGTGCCGCTTTTTTGCTTGACTTGGCGGTGGCACTGCCATGTCTCCAGATTTAGATTGAAACAGTCACTGCAACTACCATTGAAATAAATTTTAAAAATATCAATCAGTCCAAACTGAGAGTTTCTAAAAAAAATATTTATTGAACATCAAATTATTCAAACCGATAATCCGTTTGAGCTAACAAAATCACCTGTTCCAATACAATATTGGAACAACAAGCGGGAAATTAAATATGCATATTTGCAGGCCAAATTCAACAACACGGACAGAGTTGGGCGAAGTTATCCAAGTTACTCGTTTCCCATCCATCTACGCATATTTTGACAAGTAAACATGACGTATTTGTCGATCGTTCATGTTTCGTTTGATCTTTTTAGTCTAAAAGGGAATATTTTGGCGATATCGTCAGAAGTTACGTTCGTTTACTTTGGTATTTGAAAACCGATATCTCATTGAACACAAGATCCATTTGTGTTCCAAAGGAAACAAAGATTAATTTTGATGAATTCATTGGTAGCTTTATTTTGATGGAAATCTGTTAGCTTCGGGACATTCTCATCTATACATATAAATAAAATTGAAGTGTCTGTTTGTAAAGTGAAAATAAAAAACAATGACCAACTGCATATCGTTATATACACGATACCTATAACGAAAATGACCTTAGATTTTTTTTGTCTGTCTGTCTGTCTGTTTGTTCCGGGTAATCTCTGAAATGGCTGGACTGATTTTGACGGGACTTTTATTGTCAGGTAGCTGATATAATAAGAGTAACTTAGCCTACATTTATTGTAGAAAAATTCTTTTATTTTAGAAAAATAAAGTTTTTGTTAAATTCCACGCGGACGAAGTCGCGGGTACAGCTAGTTTTAAATATATTTTTAAAATAGACTTACCAACAAGCGTAGGTTTTCCACATAGTCATAAATCTAATTATCTAGGTCTAATGATATTCATATAAGCGATTATATTGTAGACGCGGTCTGCTCGTGACCATTTAAGGATATTGCTGTCAATTTGCCGTGATATATTTATGTTTGACACATAATTTACAACTGTCTCGCAGTAGGTTACTAATTATAGTGCTTGAGAATTTAAATAACATATTGAATTAGCTTTTCGATATACTGTGTGCAATATTGTGAAATTGTTTGAAAATGAAATTGTTGTTGCAGGTATGCTTCATTATATATATTTATATATTTTTTGGTGGTAGGATTCTCATATGTGGAAAGACCGCTTGGGTAGGACCACCGCTATTTATCCCGCCAAACAGCAGTTTAAATGCACTGTTGTGTTTCGGTTTGAAGGATATTGTAGCCAGAGCAGCTGAACATATTGAGACCAAACATCATATGTCTTATGATGGCGAGGGAAGTGGAATTCAAAGCAGTGCTTTGTAATTCAATGTGTTGTTTGGTTTTGCCACTATTAATGAGCGGTCGTATAGCTAACCATCAGGCGAACAGCATGCTCGTCTCGCCATTCAATATAATAAAAAAAAATATGATGTGTACCTTCAAAAATGGCAGAATGTGTGACACATATAGCTCAAGCTGCTCTGCTCTTTGCTAAATATGTGTAGTTATGTTATTTTTATCAAAATGGTGTGATTAAAGTATCAGAAATGGTTGCTATTATATCTAAAAACTACTTTATTAAACTTACAGGTATTATTAAGAATAGAACAATAATACTTTTATTGTGAAAAATCTCGAAGAAAGCGATTGTATTGCTTATCCTCATGTGAATGGGATGCTCGTCTTGCCATTTAAAGAAATAAAAAAATACAGAGTACAGTTTTACAATTATATATGTCCGTAATATGTTTCTGACTATAATACTATAATTATTTAATTTGTTTATTTACGTACAAAAGAAACTTGAGAAGTGCCCAATTAGATTTATTTGTTAGTTACATAGCTCGCGGCTAACCTTTATAACATTCTTAATTAACTTCAAAAACATGGTAATTTAATGCCAAGTCTAATTTTAAGCTTTGATATAATAAGGCTGGTATTTTGATAAAGATCTTTATAAGGTGGTGCCACAGAGTACATTTTACATACTGGGAGGTAATGCCAAATCACTAAAAGTTCTTATATTTTGTACTGACTTATTATAGAGAAGACATTTGGGACAAAATGTGTGCGCGTGGACAAGTGATAAGTGAGGCGGGAGGGGACAGCGTGAACGATATAACTTGTTCACGCTGTCCCCTCATACATAGGAAATCCATAAAGGACCTTTTCATCTACTATTTGTGACTGGTACAATATTGTACTATACGTCGGTAAATCAAAAGTATGAACACGTTGGTTCGATTGGTTGTTTTCGGAAAACCGTCATAAGAAAAAACTCCTCCGTGGCGCAGTTGGTTAGACGCCGGCTGTGAAACGTGAGGCTGCGGGTTCGATCCCCGCACCGAGACAAATAATTGTGTGATCCACAGGTATTCGTTTCGGGTCTGGGTGTTTGTAAGACCGAAAAGTCTTTCGTAGTTTCTGGTACCCACGACACAAGACCCGATCTTAGTGTAGGGTCAGGACTATGTATATGACTATAGGGTGTATTTATTATTTATTTATTAACTTTGCTGCTGTATTTTATTCGGTGAGTGGGATTGTCTGCCAAGAAGTGGGTTGTACGGTTTCTATATCCGCCGGGATGGAAATGTGTCGACTTTCTATGGATATCCGATTGCTTTATTTGTATTACATACGACTCCATTGCCTCGGAGTTTGCAAAGCTGAGGCCTCGGGTTCGAATCCCAGGTTAGGAAAGTGATATTGGATTTTTCTATTCATTATCAGCTCGGAGTTAGGAATTTGTGCGATAGGCTCGCTCCATATCACATCGTGGGACGCAAAACACATGCCCAAACAAAAGTGCCTACCCCTTCTGGGAGAAAGGCGTGAGCTTACGTATATTTGTTTGTATGCACGACTATATTGCAAATATTGTTTCAGAACTAATTATAGAACTCCGGCATAAAACTTCTGAAACCGAATTTTATAGTTACGAACAACCACCAATTACACAGTGCGGTTAATGACCCGTTGTAAACGAGTTTTATTTGTTATCGGTTTTATTACGTGTCCGCTGTTTTGGGGTAATTACTTGTCTGTACTGTGCAAAACGACCGCTCATGAACAGTAGCAAAACCAAACAACTCCTTGAATTACAAAGTGATGCTTTGCATTCGACTGCGCTCGCCATCCTGAGATATAAGATGTCAAGTCTCAATATCGACTGTCCCTACGTAAATGATCGAAACTGTAAATTCGCTACTTTACACTTTCTTGCTTTCAATTTTATTTTATTGATAAACCATTGAAGGAATAACATATGTATTTTATTATAAAGAATTATAAATCTATAACTGCGAGTATACTGGCAATTAGTGTGATAAAACAAAAATGCAATTTTATCAGTTTCGATAGTTTACGTAGGGACCGTCGATATGTCTAGTAGTTACTCTGGCTACAATGTCCTTCAATCCTTGTGATAATAGTAACCACTGGGTAATCAAAAGGCAGCCTTGGCGCGGCCTCAGCTGCGGTGTAGTTACACAGGCAGTGCGTTGAGTCCACAGAAACAGCTCGGCAAATTGAACTGTGCCTTCATCGTTGTAGGATAATGTCAACCAGCAATAATTATATTTTTGAAGGCGCAAGTTCTTCACAATTTCGGCAGGAGTTTTGAAACTTTGTCAACACATTGTTAACATATTATAAGCCAAATCATTTTACAATATGGCTAAAGATCATATGCCTCCATTTATGTGTGGTATAACGGAAAAGTGGAACAACATACATACATAAACTCACGCCTTTTCCCAGAAGGGGTAGACAAAGGTGCTACCAGGACGGCCTCGTTTCGCCTAGTGTGTTCTATCCCACGATGTAATAGAGAGCGAGCCTATCATCACCATATCGAGCACAAAATATTGTTGACGGGTAATTAATAGGAAAAAACAACAGCGTGAAAACTCACTGAAGTGAAGGAGATTATACTTCTCCAAATCGTTTTTTGTAATTTGTTATTACTCAAGTCATAATTATCACCACCATCCTTATTAGCCACAAGATGCTGTCTAAAATATTTTGAATCACCTGTTGGTGTAAATAAAAAAAAATTCTTAAATATCTTGCTTTTTACAAACAGCATCAACTGCACTGCCTCAGCTTAGGCAGTAACAGTCGTAAACGAGGTTAGTGTAAATCAAAGAGTCGCACACGGCGTCAAAGGCAGTCGTGTGGTTACATTGACGGCACGGGCTGATCCACATCGACTCGGTATTGGGGTCTGAACTAGTCAGAACTCTAAACACCTAGACAAATTCGACGAAGCTTTGAGCAGAGTACTACAACATCGTATTATTGGAGAGACGTCAATTATTATTTGAAAGGAATGTTCTTTGTACGGAACAAAAGTTGTGTATCCAGAAGAATTTAATTAATTACGAATGAGAAATTAATGAAGAATAATAAAAATGTGAAGCATTTATTATTTTAATTATTGACGTAAAGTTGCTTTTAATTTTCTGATAAGTAATTGAAGATATTCACATGCTTATCACACAAACGGTGAAAATATACGAGTATTATATAGGCATTATATTTACATATTATGTGTTATGTTCAGCTACTGAGTTTCGACATATATAATAATTTAGAAGCATTGTTACAAACCGAAAGGAACATGATTTACTTAACACGTTCCCTGCGGCAGGGATTTTTCAATTTTTCAATTTCTGCGGTACAAGGAGTTCTACACCTGTTCACAAAAGTACCATTGTGGCGTTACACTTTACAGGGTACCTTATACCGATTAAGAAACATAAACAAAAATATTAGACTGAAGTAAAGTAACTGCAAAAGAAATTGTTCAATATGTTTATGACTACGAATACCATTAGTGAAGAATTTAAAATGATCGAAATACAAAATGACAATATCCTAAATGATGTATGTAAAACAACAACAAAATGGATAAAATCGATATACGTCTTTAGGCTTTGGAGGGCAAAATATGATATTCCACGAAGTTGGCTAGCTCCAGGCGTAAAAATTGAATCCACTAGAGCGCGCTGTACCTTGAATCTCATACAATATTCATGAAAAGTAAGTGCATTGAGGTGTATGGCTTTTGCTTAGATCTACGCTAGGGATGTTCAATTTTGCTTTGAATCGATTTTCGACGTTTGAATCGATTCTCAGATCAAATAGAATGATTTTTAATTAATAAATTTTCTAAAGTTTAAAGATCTGGTGATGGGAGTTAGCACTGAGTGGTGTATGAAGTTTACAAGTTTCGGTGGAAATACTTTGAAGACGTCTATGTTCAGCAGTGGGCTACCCGTCGAAAAAGATTGTGACGATAATTCAATTTTGAATCGATTTATTTCAACATCGGGTTAAATCGAATCCATACTTCAAATCGCGCCGAAAACAATATATCCATCATCATCCAAATCGAATAGTAAATAATATTGTGATGTTAAACGTTCATGAAACTAGACTACCAAACCCTAGTTAATTTAAACTGTTTCCACTGCATGCAATTGCGACGTGCATGCAGTGGGAAGTCGATGTGTTACTTGTCAGTTTGTTAACGATCTCTGAATGTATCCAGATGACAGAGTTTTGAGAGTAGTTTATGTAGCAATTCCGATTGATGAGGATGAGCTTAAAATATAATCATTAGTTAGTTAAAACAGTATTAATGTATATATATGGAATTGACCTTTCTATCTCGACAGCTTTCCCAGCCTCATCAAGGTTATTTTTAGTTTACATCTACAGGGTACATCAAGACTGTTACCGAAAACGAAGTCAAGTGGTAGTTTTAATGACTCCAGACCCAAAGCAAGTAAAAATATTGCAAAAAAAACATGACGTCTTTTTATTATACATAGTTTCCCTAGTATAATAATGTACACCTTTTTTATTTTTAAAGAGTTTAATTTATTATTTAATCAAAACTATCGATTTACCACCCAAACACGATTATATTTAAAACATAAAAAAAAATATTGCGTTTTTTGGCTTTTTTGGATTGTATTTGTAGTCACTATATACCCTGTATGTAAAAAATAACAGCTATACATAGTCACAATTCACAAGATACTTTAAAATAGAATTTACTGAACTACAAGTGTCTGTACGCAGACAGAATTAATTCGAGCATCGCTCATTCAGTGATATAAACAATTCTTGAGAGTCTTGGCACATAATGAAAATGGCAATAAATCTCATGAGAGCCCCTCCGATCGTCTTTGAGACTCGCTTGGGTGCACTCATGTACTGCTCATAATATCTCAATATGTTGAAACGTATCTTTGTAAGCTTTGCAATGGAGTTCCTTTGAATTTCATCTTGGTTTTTATTAATATACATACTTATTATACTTGTAAAACATGTAAGACTATTTTTTGAGAGGTGGAAGACATTATTGTTTTGTTTTGATTTGTACTTTAATTATATGCCTATAATAATTATTACTATGATTATAATTTGTCATTGTATCTCACAATAAGAATGTTTAAAATGTAATACTTAATTTTTTTTGTTAAATGTTCGTTCTTATTTTGTTTATCTTCGTGTGTGCTATTTGTACCAGGAATTAATAAATCTTTTTTTTTCTTCTTTCTTTCTTACTAAAATTAATATGTAATTGATTTTTGTAAAAAAGTACATACAATTGAACTTGCAGACATAAAAACTAATCGGTAACTATCAATGTCAAAGGGTCAAATAAGTAGATTTCTCAAGTGTATAATTCAAAATTCATCCGATAGCCTGCAAATATTTATCGTTTATCCAGAACTTTTACTACCAGAATTAATTTCTATCTCTCGTCAGTAATATTAAATTTAATATAATCCCTAAGAGCTATTTAGAAGGGGTCATTAGGTCGCCCTGCTACACTGCTACCTTTGTTTGTAGGGTAAATATAAAGTGTTTTGCACCCATTATCCCCAACTATGTGCGAACTAAGCCTCTCACAATGGCGGTTATGCGCCCGTGGCGGATCAATTTATATTCATGTGCGATATTGTATAGAGGAATACTGACATATTATTTCACAGACGGATTAAAAACCTAGTTTGTGTGGAACAAAGATTTCAGATTTAGACACTGATTATTTTAGCATAAATTCTGTTAATCTCTCTTACACGCACAAATACAATACCTACCAAGTAAGTTAGTGGTAAGAGACATTTTTAGATTTGCAGGGCAAAGATAGTGCAATATAACTAACGGTAAGTGTAATTTCCTGCGTTGGCGAAACGGAGTAGGTACTGATTGGACATTCTGGGCACAGAATACTAAACTAACAGAAGTCAAGCTCCATACAAAGCGCGCTAAATCAACGCACACATAGACAGCGTTCACCGACACGATATTTCAAACCAGTCGAAACCACTGCGAGCGCGAGTGTCACTCGCTTCGGGCACGCAAATAGTGAGATGTTATGTGCAAAGATGTAGCAAATGAATAAAAGTAATTACACTTGTATATAAAACACCAGATTATAATAATTGAATATAAATTTCATTAAAAAAAACCTATATTATACAAATACAATTTAAAAAACTTAGAATAGTGACATACACATTCTCAGCGAGTTCATAAATAAAATTAAAATTTATTTATCGTATTATTGTGTGTTATATATTTTATTTTCAAAATTCAATCAAACGATATGAGTGCTATTAACACGATACGTGTTTTTGCATAAGCCAGAGTTAACAACCCTTGCGCGAACGCCGAGCGTAGTGTGAGTGTGGCAACAAAAGTGAAGTACATACACAAGCTTGACTTCTGTTAGTATTCTGTGTTCTGGGCGACTTCACTTCACTCAGCCGTGTTAAATCACGTAGCTAACATTTTTTTAATGAAATGCTCTGATTTTAGCCCGTGTAATTTTTTTTTAATATTCACTTTTGTAAACTGGTTTTGTCTTTTGAAAAAAGTGTAGCGTTTGCAGATGACGCAGGAAAAAAATCAAAATGAATTTTGACATCCCTTGAAAATTCCTGTCTCCATGTTACTTCTATGCTGACGGCGGTTGATTTTGATATGCTATTTGTTGTGAAGTATTCATCGAGTTATTGTTCGGCATCTTTACGGGCCGCGAAAACGTCTCGAAAAGAGCAACAGTAGAGTTTCTTGCCCGTTCTTCTCTAGTGATAACCGCTATCCGAATTAGGTGGTAGAAAAAAACATGACCGAATTACAATGATGTTGAATATTTTAACGGATTCACTAAATTATGTACTATAATGCAATCCATTAGAGTTTCAACCAATCAGAGATGGTTACCTCGAGTTGGATTTTATCTGTGCGGATGGAAAATAGCCCATCACTATTGCTTTTGGGTCCCAACAATCTCGCTCGATCGCAACGCATTAACAGGGCGGTTACTGAAATAAATATATTTTTCTCTCTTCAGCCACAGAAAGCCCACTGCTGAACATAGGCTTCTCCAAGGATCTCCACATCGACCTGGTAGAAGCGGCCTGCATCCAGCGATTTCGTGCAACTTCAACCAGGACGTCCGTTCTTATAGTCGGGTGTCCGACACTTCGCTTGCCTGAACGTGGCGTCCACTCGAGAATCTTTCGGAAATTAAATTATAAAACATAAATATGCTCATACTCCGTAGTAGGGTAGAGACACGTAGATAAATTCTGATATAAGCAAGGAATGAATGAAAGCAAACTTCAAGCTAATTAGTATACTGTAGTTAGAACAATAACAGAGTATCAGATTCGCCACAGCGCGTTCGAGTTTCCAGCTTGTATACAAAACAATATCCAAGCTGTGTTTCGGTTCTCATTCGTTAATTAAATTAACTATGATAGTTGTAATATAATTGTATTGTACATATTTTATGGATGAAGAGAGATCGTTGATGATGTAATGTGGGAAATGCGGTGAGGTATTCGTAATTTATTATAATATTTCATTGTGTTTATGTTTAAGTATTTAAGAATGGGCTTAAATTATTCTTGTTTAAAGATATATTATCGACCATTGGAATTTTCTCTTGAATAATCCTCAGTTATATGCATAAGGTTATTTAAGCCGTTTTAATTTTATGCATGAGTGGTTCAATTTGGTTTACCTATCTTAAACAAATTAATGTTTTCACAGCCATAAAAAAGAAACAGTTTAATATGGTCTCTGAGGCACAAAATGAAAATTCCATCTCATTCAGGATCAACGAAAATATAAAATTAATCCTGATATCACGGGAACAACAGGAAACAAAAATAAATGTGAATACATAAATGACAAAATTGTCTTTTCATAAAATGTTGATCGAAAAAGTTTTCTCGTTGGATTACACAGTTATTAACATGCTCATTACGGGAAACATTCATTGTTTTTTAAAATGAAATCTTATTTTTTTTTAAATATAAAACTGCTGTAATTTCGCCAAAACGAAAATTCGTTTGTTTAAAAACACCTTTATTATAATAAATGCTTTGCGATGGATTTTTCTTCTTTTAGATATTCAGTTTTGGTTTATGGTGTAAATTTAACGTCATTAACATTTAATTATATTTTTACATAGATGCGATTTGTAAGAGTTCCTATGGTACGTAAAGTCCGCCAACCCACAATAGGCCAGCCTGTTGGACTATACGGCCTAACCATTCTCAATCGTAATTTCGATTGTAGAGGAGGCCCCTGCAGTGGGACGTATATGGGCTGATACAGCACACAGCAACAACCATTACACAGATGAATCACTGATTACCTTACTGCTCTTAAATTTTAGAAAAACGATTACTGAATATTCTTTTTATTAGTGCAAAATAGCTTAGATGTAACTAGAAGCAGCACTGATCTTATTTACCGCTCTCTTATCATGTACATTACATTTCTTTGAAAGCCTCCGTAGCACAGTTGGTAAAACGCCGACTGTCAAATGAGAGGCCGCGGGTTTGACTATGTATGTAACTGTTGATTGTATGCATTAAGTTATTTATTTATCTTGTGAGCAGAATATTGATAATATATAAAATAGATATGAAATGTTGTTATTACATCAATTCTACCAATACAATGGTTTTTTCCCTCAGCTTGGTTAGGTACGCAGTAACGGATAAACAATAGAACATTTTTAACTTCACATTTCCGGACATTTCTCGAACAGCGGTAAAGAATAAGCCTTTTATATCGTATTTTCGTGTTTTTCAAAACTATACTGTATCTTATTCCGACTCAATCCGCTTGGAAAATAAAAATTGAAATAGAACAAAAAGTATATTCTCAACAACACACTACGGTTCGCCTTCTTACCTTGTTGAACAAAGCATGAATGACACGTATTATTTTGAAACCCTGTTTTGTTAAGACCTTGCATTTAAAGTTAAACTCATGTTTGAAATATAATGTGGTTATTGGTGCAGAGATGGCCAAGCGCAGTGGATGTCGCCATTGAGTCTAAAGGTCTTTTAGCGAGAGGGACGTTGCTGGAAATAGTTGTATGATAAAACTGGCAATTTAAATTGGTTTTAAAAGTCTTGATGGCTTTAAGTCATACCTACCATTAGTCGCCCCTCTCCCCCCAATAGTCGTAAAAAATCCTGACCGTAAAGAAACATGGTAGTGTCGTGGATAACAGACACTGAGCGAGACGTATTTGATATCAAAGCTTGTAGACCCGAAACAAATATTGATTAGGGTGTGAATGTCGCCCTTTTTACCATGTATCCACAAAATCTGTGATGGAAATGTATACGAACCGGTGCTCATAAAACAACGTATGATTAAAAATGAATATTTAATCGACTTCATGTATATTAAGTAACTCATTTCCTCCCGTTTATATTACGGGAGGTAGTAGTTTACACCAAAGCAATATAGCAAGTGCGTAGTGGCCTGTTGGTAAACGGACCAGACGTGGCTACCAACACGTTCACGATGGTCACGGGTTCGAATCCCAGGGCACTCCTCAGACTTTTGGGAGTCATGTGTTGATTTGTTGACATTGATAGTCAAACACTACACACTATAACGGTGAAGTAAAACTTCGATAGGAAACCTGCATATGATAGCCGTTTGGAATAATTTCTATGGGATGTAAAGTCCGTTAACGCGCATTAGGCCAGCCTGATCGGCTTACCATTCTCAATCATACTCTCGATTGTAAAGTAGCTGGTGCCCTATAGTGGGACGTATATGGGTAAATACAATATAACAATCCATTTTTTCAAGAGTAATGACAAATGAGCAAGAGATCCATCCTCAATCGTGACACTGTTGGTTGTAGGGGCCCTCTGAGAAATCATTCGTGAAGCTGTTGGGTGTATTGGTTACCTATCCACCCGATCCACTAATCACCCACATATTCTTACACCTATTACACCTAAAGTTTAAACTTTGAGGATAGGGGAGAAAAATGATGCTAGAATGAAAGATGAGAAGAATAAATTCATAAAGATACAAGCATTGTGACTTTATAGAGACATTTCAAGTAGATGTCGACAATATGCCTTTTCACGAAACTGGCATTAATTAAAACAGCCCCAGGCGCCTACAAAGGATGCTGTAAATTCTTTGTAGTTTTGTTTTATTTTCACTTTATTTTATTGAGATAATAACATCATTGTGTGGTTAAAAAGTATGTCTACAGGTAAGCTATTGTGCCTTGTAATGAAATATCATTTCAGTTTGGCATTGCCATTTTTTTGATTTATTCTTTTTTTTTATTGCAATGAATAGCGAGACGAGCATGCCGTTCGCCTGATGGTAAACGATACGACCGCTCATAAACAGTAGCAAAACCAAACAACACCTTGAATTACAAAGCAATGCCTGGCATTCCACTGCGCTCGCCATCCTGAGACATAAGGTGTTAATTCACAAAATGTCCAGTAGTTACTCTGGGTACAATGCCCTTCAATCCGAAACACAACAGTGCATTTACACTGCTGTTTGACGGGAGAAATAGACACTGAGGTGGTACCCACCCAGATGGCCTCTCACATATGAGAGACCTACCACCAGTACAAATAACTACAATCACTCATTTGTCTATACGATTTAACTACTGATGTTCCATTATCGTCTACTACTTCTTATGAAAAAATATATGTGTATATTTTTTCATATGTTAATATAATGTTTCAATCACATATCGAGATAAAAGACATGAAAGAGTAACCGTAATATTGTAAATTTTGTTAGTAACTCAGTTGACTTATGAAGTTTAATTAAACTAAAATCTTTATGACGTGTTATTTATTTGTGTTATAAATGTAATTTATTATATTACATATATACAACAGTCTCACATAAAACCGGTATGAAATATTAATTATCTCGTTATATTTGGTTTGTGATACCGAAGACCAGCGAATATTATGCAAGCAGTGGAAATCTTAAGCATAAACAAAACGGGCCTAATATAATTCAAGGCCCGTCAAGACAATTTAGTTTTAGGGTCACAGCGTCGACGGGTATCCTAATCTTATTTTGTTCCTTTGAATAACTTTAAGTCGTATACACTTGTATTTATAGAACACTAGCGGTTGGACCCGGCTTCGCCCGGAAAGTATCTACATACTTTTTAAGTCCAATCACATCAACAACATACTATTTCCCGTACTTACTAACTGCTTTATATTTAAATTCAATGTGACCGCCATCGGCTTTATTGGTTTTCCCATCTTATCCTGTTTTATCTCATTCTGTCCCGACTCGTTCTCTTACATGACGAAAAGCATGCAATTCTGTCCACTCCCGCACCGTGCCACCCTCTCGATTTTGAAAGACTAGCAAATATGTATATTTTAATTCAGACTCATCCCACGGGAACACTGTTTTATTTCGGGATAAAAAAAGGTTATGTGTTAATCCAAGGTACCTATTTCAATACCAAATTTCATCAAAATCAGTCCAGCCATTTTTCCGTGAAAGAGTAATAAATATCCATACATTTATTCATCTTTCCATACTTAGTAACTTTCGGGTTTATTATATTAGTTAGGAAGTGAGGATTATAAAAATATAAATAAAGGAATAAATAGAAATATATAAACATGAAATAACGAGCATGGTTAAAAGGATTGTTGAAGTGTAGTGCAGTGGTAGATTTAAAAATAGGAACACCGAGCAGTCATACATATTATTCTGACTCTACACTAAGACACAATGTCGTTTGTATCAGAGACTACTAAATTTTTCGACCCATGACACTCCAATCCAAAACAAAGACTATTTACGGGCGGTGCCACCATTTATTGAAAATCAATGAGGCCTCTATCACACTGGCGTTTTACGAGGTTGATCTGACGCGACATTGACTTCGCGGATGTCTACGGGGATTTCGACAAGAAATACAACTGTTGGCTTTGCAACTTTGATAAATATTACGTGAAAGAAAAGAAATCACCATATTTTACGTTGTATCATACCCCTTAAAGAGGTTGCAGCATGAAAAATTGCCATTAGACAACCGCGACGTAAACTTCGCGTCAGAAAACTCGTAAACGCCAGTGGGATAGCGACCTTACAGAAAGTAAAAAAAAAAATAAACATCACACAATTGACATCACGTACACCTCACAATACCCCACAATTGTCTCTATTTTATCCATCCTATGGTTGGTTGTCTGGAAGAGATCGCCTCGAGTGATAAGACCGCCATTGTACTCTTTTCATACTTGTTAAATTATTGTTGTTAATGTTATTTCCTTTAATTTACTGGTGTACAATAAAGTTTTAAATAAATAAATAAATAAATAAACATTATTATCATAAAACACTTATTGCTAGTAGTTATGCGTATCCGGCCGGATAGCAACTTCCAGTAACCCGCTATGACAGTTATATCGTTTCTAGTAACAGTCTGTGTATATCCGGCTTTAAGGGCGCATAATTACGTCGGCCAGCGCGACGAGAGATAATAATTTCTAGCCGGAAAATAGTCCATGACGATAATCTCGTACACTTACTATCTGGTGCTGTGAAGTCAGTTTTATGGTATTTTAATCATATTTCCTACTGATGACTGATGATATAAATGCGAAAGTTAATAATAATGTTTGGTTATTAAATAATTACACCCAACAGTCGCATACATAGTCCTGACCCCACACTAAGATCGAGTCTTTTGTCATATCGTATAAGAAAGTAAGAAAGACTTTTTGGTCTCACACTCACACCCGAAACAAATACTTGTAGATCACATAAATATTTGTCTCGTTGCGGGCATCGAACCCGCTGCCTCTTGTTTCACAGCCGACGTCTAATCAACAACGGCGGCTGTTGGTGCGGAATGATTGTTGGGATTAAACAAAGCCACATTTTGATGTATTTAGGAATCCACACAGATTATTTATGAATAAACATATATATCCTAGAGAGTACTCTCTTTATGGTAAGCAGCGATTTTTTGTGCTGGTCCGGAGCGCTAGCTCGTCTGTCTATAGCGGCAATAAAAAAAATCATATAGCCTTATTTTTGTTCCCCAGCAGGGGCGTCGCCAGCCGATGACCCAGAGGGAGGAGGGGTCTAATAATATGGAGAATGAGAAAAGTATGAATTGTAGGTAAAGTCAAGAGCACATGAAGCTTTTCACTTGTAGTACGAGCCTTACATCTACGGCGATATGCAAAAAAAAACCGTATAGTAGGCAAGTCAAGTCAAAGATTTTGGTTGCTTTATATTTGGCCTTTTTTTTTATTTCTAGGGGGGTGGGGGGGGGGGTCAGTTTCCCCTACCTGCCCCCCTTTGGCGACGCCCTTGTTCCCCAGCAAAACAGAAACTGTATTTTTTTTAATATAGCGCCTGTCTCGCATAACTTCTCTTGCAATTTTGTAACCGCATTTAATAGTTGATGCATGTGTTATGTGGTTTACAATTTACAGCTTATGTTTGTTCTCTACATATTTTTAGTTTAGGTACTTAAAAGTTACTCAAAACCTAACAAACAAAGCTGCTGATAACATATTTTAGAAAATTGGTATTTAATTAAACAAATGGTGAGAGAGTAACTAACAGTTGAGTACAACTAATAAGCCTTTTGAACTAAATTTTAGAAATAATAATTTTACATTGTACTATACTTTAAAATTAAGTGCCGATGTACTAAATGTAAAGCGGCCTCATTAAAGCTATAACAAAGGTATTACGCCCACAAAGAATTTTTAAACAGAGCCTTTCAAAGTTAAGGGTTTTCATTGATTTTGCGTTTAAGCTTATGTACGAAAATTACTGTAGTCTACGTTGGCATAAAATGAAAAACATTACGCGACAGCAATTTGCGCATTACGCGGCTATTCTTTCAAATAACAAAAATAAGCCTTGACAAGATTATACGTGTTTGCGAGAATAATTGCGGCTTTGCTACAGATAAAAACCATTTCTATATGAAAGTCCAATTATTTTACTTTGTTAGTATTGTATATTCTGCTGACTGCCTCAGTTGCGTAGTTGTTCTACGGTACGATTACAAAGCTGAGAACTTGGGTTCGAATCTCAGGTCGGGCAAAGTGGTATTTAAATTTTTCTATTCATTTTCCTACCGGAATTTGTGACCGAAAAGGTCACCCCTGTCACATCGTGGAACGGAACATTCAAGGCGAAATGAGAGCGTCTCACCTCTGTCTACTTCTTGTGGAAAAAAGGCGTGGGTTTATAGGGTGAATTAAAACCAACATGCTTATGCCTAGATTGTTGCAATAACTTTTTATAGCAATAGTTTATTTGTTGCATTGGTAAAACAACAATTATTGGTAATTTATTGTTATATACAGGGTATATCAAGACTGTAGTTTTAGTGACTACAGACACAATGCAACTAAAAATTACCACCACCTGGCTTCGTTTTCGATTGCAGTCTTGATATACCTAATACTTTTTTAATTAAAGTCTGATCAACATTACTTGAATTTATTATTCAATACCAAATGGATATTGCATAAAGCTCGATTGGAGCTGTTTTACAAGGAAAAGTTTTAACACATCGAAATTCAGGTGTAAATCTTATGTGTAACAGAAACACTCAATATTGTGCTCTAAAACCATCCAACCGAAGACAACCAGTCTCTCAACTTTATAAAATAAAGAAAGACGAAAAGGCAATAAAGTCAGTTGGAAAATATTCCCGATGGCAATATCAATAGAAATCTCGCAGAAACTTTATTAAAACTTTATGAAATCATGCGTACTCGCTTTGTGACAACCGTTGCATGCTCGTTTTTACATTTTGCGGGGGAATAAAATGCTGATCATTACTGAGGGTCGAATGTTAGTAAATAAGTCATACGATGACTAGTATTGATGATATAAGTAGTAAATATTGTAGTCATTTTATAATAATATATTAATAATACGTTTTTATTGGAAAAAGTAAGTTTGTACAATATTAGTAATTATAACTATACATAGGTGATATTAAAGCTTTATTTAATACATATATGGGGTATTTACTATTTAGTTTTATTACCATTATAAAATACTATCATGCCTTTCTCGCGATTGTCTTATATAATACACAATCTAATTACACTTGGTTATTTTTTGAAAGGCAGATGTGATCAAAAGTCGCTTAGTTGTAACGTCTCAGTAAGATGCCAAGTTCTATATCGAGTGGAGGTTCTGTATTGAGCATATCTGCGACTTGTTAAAGACTTTTGGATCACACAATACCCAGACCAGAAAGGAATGGGCGATCGAGCCCACGGCATCTTATTTCGCAGCCAATTCTTTAATCAAAATAATGGCATGTTCGTTGCAAAACGCTAAATAAAAATCAATAAAGGATAAGTATTTATTTCAAATTCTATTTGGAATTACATCGTCTCAAAAGTGAGAGTGGATTGCGTGACCCGCCTCCTAACGTTACGAGAGCAAGGAAACGACGCCATTTACCTCCAATCCTCTTGATAGCGTTTGTAAACGCGAAAAAAAGAATTGAGCTTGACACCTGAGAAACATGAATCTTGCAATTACTTGGATGGAATTCGGCAGTTTTCCAAGACTATTATAGTTATTAAGATATACGACTAGGTAGTTTTCTGTTCTGTCATTGCAGAGTGAAAAAAATTGCTGTCTTAATTAAACTTATTTTATTCCTAGGCTTTAAGGCAGCTACAGACAATATACTTTATGCAGCTTAATTACAGAATGGATAAGGTAAAAAAACTATATTTTGAATAGTTTTTTCCTTTTTATATTTAACTGACATGTAATACAAAGAGAGAATGTAAATATGAACTGATCCGTAAAACTGTTAACGCCAGACTATTTTACAAGCTGAATTCGTTCAAAACTCAATGTTTTAGTGTTAGTTGCAACGCGATGAAACCGCTGTGCAGTCACTGTGAAATGCCAATGTTCTGTTCCAATCGAAAATTACAAATACCCCCGTTGGAATGTGTTTGGCTGGACGTCTGATGTTTACTTTCGGCACTCTCATTTCAATTTAATCTTTCGTCTATCGTATCGGTGATATTGACGACACAGGACAATCAGAGAATTCTGGATTTCCGAGTAGATTGATTTGAAAGTTTTAATAAATATGTGACATCACTTTCTGTTCGTAAAAGGTTTTCCAGTCTTGAGTTAGGTTAACGTTCAAAAATAGGTACATATAGATTTTTTTATTAACAATAATATTTTTTACACCGAATTTCTCTCAATGACGAAACTATGCCCTATGATTGGGAGGATTCTGACATGGTCGATAGAGCGCGCAGTGTCGGGCGTGAAGCCATTTGCCTGATAGTAAGCAGAACGACTGTTCATGGACAGTAACAAAAACAGTATGAATAAACATAAAGCAACGCACAGAATTTCCACTGCGCTCGCCATTCTGACACATAAGATATTAAGTATCATTAAGTCTAGTAGTAAATCTGGCTTTGATGTCCTTCAAACCGAAATACAACAGTGTATTTACACTGCTGTTTAGTGGGAGCATATCCCTATATCATCAGAATCATCGCTTTTTACTGAATTTTTTAGTTGCATTACGTCTGAAGTCACTAAAACTGGCTTATAAAAAAAAACGTACAAAACAACGTACAAAAAACGTAAACGGTAAATCCAGATTTACCCTGTATTTTAACAAATATTTTTTGCGATCTTATATTTTGGCAATAAGAGGGAAAACTTTTGTAAACCGATACTTTTGTAAGCAAATATTGCTTTTCATATTTTAATTTATAGAAACACGAACCGATATTTATTTTAATATTTGATATCTTTAATGGGACAGATTGTTCGACGCCAGCTACGTGTACTAAACGAGAAACTGCGGGTTTGACCCCTGCACATAATTGTTTTGAGTCTTATGAAATAAGAAGTGTTATGAAATAAGAAAAGCCTTAATTAATTGATTTAACTTAATTGATCTTCATGTGCAATCAGGACTTTGTGTTACAAAGCATAACTAACATAAAAATCGTAACCAAGCAGAAAACTTTATTTATTAGGTGGGGTAGTTTCGGTATTTCTGAACTTTGCACTATAACTGTATGGTATATTTCAATTTCCGCTAAAACAAGAGTGCTAGGGATACCCGACACGATGTTTATCAGTATATCGATATGATCGATTACGGTATAGAGATATATCGTTACATCGATGGTATTAAACTCGATATCCTCAATATATAAATAATGTATAATTGGTTTTATAGGTATACATACAGGGTATATCAAGACTGCTACCGAAAACGAAGCTGGGTAGGTTTTAGTGACTACAAACACAATGCAAAAAAATATTTCGCAAAGAAACGCGACCATTTTTTCCACGGGTTTTGCTTAATTAATAGTTTAATTCCTTGCGTACCAAAGCACATTTATAAATAATAGGGTGCACACTATTATTTTAGACAAAAAAATACGTATTTAGGACGATTGGGAAATAAAATTGTCGCTTTATTTTGCAAAATTTTCAGTTGCAGTGTGTCTGAAGTCATTAAAACTACCAACCGGCTTCGTTTTCGGTAGCAATCTTGATATATCCTGTATAATTATATTTAATACTAACAAAACTGCACCCTGACGACAAGCCATGAAATCAAAAATTAAAATTACGCTCGATGCAAATTATGACCTAGCACAGACTGAAGAAATCTCAAAGGCAGAAATTAAGATTTCCATTTTTCCTTCATCTGAAAATGTTCTCTTTTAGATCTTATTTCATTTAGATAGTAAAAGGAGCTTTGAAAAATTTGTATGTATATAAGATATATTTAGTATACATTTTTTTTATATTCCAAAATATACTTTGGATACATTTTACTTATATTATCATTTGGTACCTTAAAAGTTTCATTATGTATAATTATTCTTAGTAAACCTCATTCGTTTTTTTAAAGTATAGGTAGGAATTTCTATGGTATATAAAGTCTGCAAACCTGCACTAGACCATCAAGGTGGATGATATGGCCTAATCCCTCTCAATCGTATTCTCCATTGTATAGGAGGCGCTCGATAAAGACACATAATTAGGAATAGCAACCAATTTTCTTCCACAACAAACAAATGGCAACACAAATTATATCGATACCACAAAATCGATATTGCATATCGATATAAAAATCGGTACTCAGGCATCCCTACACCTCACCGGCGACTAAAACGTAAAAAGCAAACAGAGACGTGTGTAACCATCACAAAGGGGCTCGAAACTCCGGCCGGCCGGTAATTAATCCAATTTGGGGATAAAAGCCCCGATGAACCGCTGGAGCAACGCCCACTCCTTCTAACAAGTGCATTTTTGTTCTATTAGAGTTTTTTAGTTGAGCAGTCTTTCATTAGGTATCGTAGGTAATAGCTTGAAGAAGAAGTGTAAATAAAAACTGTTGTGTGGTTTTTGCGAATTTCGTATGTAAGTAGTTTAAGAGTTGAGACTTATAACAACATTTTAACTTTTTTTTGTTAGGATAAATGTTTGATTGTAACTACATGACGACCAAGTATTTAAACATGACTCATTACAGAACTAAATCGAACAGATCTCAGTATTCAAGTTTAAACAAGATGCATAATCAATGTATTTCGTCGATAAAACAATTAGGGAGATACTAAATACCATAATTAACGAAGATTACACATTCTTTAATTTAAAAATCGTGTAAAAATTTCGAACTGTGATTACTTTCCACGTTGAAGTATTAACAGAGGATTTTTAAGATAAATGTCTTTCTGAAAGTACACTTGTACACGTATTAATAGCTAAGTTCTAACAGTATTTACGTAGAATCAACAGGCATTAATTAGAAATTTCGGGAACTATTCCAACTTGAGCCGGTAAATTATGATAAATGTCAATTTGCATCCCAAATACTAGCATTACTACATTAATACGTGCCAACTGCCAAGTGATGTGATTATTAAGTTTATGGCTCTTTGATCTTGGCAGTGGCTTTGAGTTTTGAGTCTCGAGTTTTGAGGTTCGCTTGGTTTCGTATCGGGTAATCTACCTACCGAGAGATTTGCAAAATGATGAGCTGTATTGACTTAAAAACGTTGCTGAAATATTTGATGGTTCATAAAATAAGCATGTAATTGCTGTAGTCTGTGCATTTTATTCAGTGCTGCTTTTATCATATTGTACGATAAGTTTTAATTCCAGCTGATGGTGTTTGGAATTTAAATTTGATTGACGTTTGATTCAAATTTTTCATTCAATATTCTATCTGGTCGGTATTTGCACTTATACAGAATGAAAGAAGAAACCAATTACATATATACCTTTACCTGATGTATTTTCTTGTTGAATAAACACGTTATGTTTTTTATGTATATTTACTTATTGAAAATCATAATTTTCTACAGATACCATAGCACTGCATGAAGCATTATCTATATCATCTTGTCTCGGTCTACCATTTCCACAGCGCAAGTTTCTACAACGACCATGGATCTCCCATTGTTTATTAGACAATATATGCGGACAATTTGAATCATATCTATATGAAGACAAGGGTATTATAATCTACGTATCTGTTTGAAAATCACGTGCTTACAATTTGAAGTTTCGCCCCTTAAAGACCCTTAGGGCGCGAACGCCATGCGTGTAAGGGTAGTTCGTGGAATATTTGCTTCGAAGTAGTTATAATACTATTAAGATGAGTTATGCACTGAATCTGAATTTAGAATAAGGACTACAAATAAATAAACTTTTTTTACATTGTAATTAGGACATTGGAGCGAAACATAATGCAATCGAACTCCGTGAAAAACATGGGATAATGTCGAAATTATAATTAATGTTTTTTTATGTTATGGGTGGAACCAATCCAAATTAGATTTGTAGTTTACATTTTTTTGGATTGTACTAAAAATGATGATTGTAATTCATCACCCGCTGCTAAGCTGACATGAAACAATTGTGAATGATGTGTATATGATCGTTTTATTTACGGTGTAGTCAATACATAATAAATACTGCATTTTTTACGCTGCCTCTTGGACTGGTGATAAAATAAAAGAACGAAAGAGCTCAGACCACTGAAAACGCAGGGTTGTCTCACTCAAAATAAATTCACTCAAATCCACGTAAATATTTCAACTCAACTCATACGGGCTTAAAATTGAAATCTATGTAAATTCTCCGAACCAATATTCACTGTGACCGTATTAATTATACCAGAGCAACCCCTGGCCGATGTTTACATAAAACTATCCCATTACACGGGCTTATGATTAAAGCGCGTATGAGCACTCTAAGAATTAAGTCCACATGAGTTGGCCCAATGGATACGTGTGCGATGTTGCTATTTTTAGCTGAGGGTTAAGTAGGGTTGCCACGTAATGAACGTTTCAGAGACAATTGTTTTGTTTGAGCGATTTTGTAGAGCTAAATTTTTCATTCGCAGTCGAATTCCCCGGCATTGTTTTGTGACAAAGGCTGTGTGGGTTCGCGGGTGTATAAAATAAAACGTGTGGGACGCTCGTGTCCAGCGCCACGTATAGATTTCCATTTTGTCTGAGCTTTATATAAAATAATCTAAAGGTTGATAGAGCATAAAAGTTACATAAAAAGTATTTTTTTTTAGTTAACATAATACCTGTTTGGCATTTGATTGGCTCGACTAGGTGGAAATATGAATATTCCATTTTCAGTCGTCAATATATTGTCCTGGCTCGCAATTATATCACGCTTGAAGGCTCCAAAGCTAAAGAAAGATGATCAACAAAAGACACTTTACCGTCAAATTTCATTTATTCCATACCAATAAACGTAACAGTCCGTAGTCCGTTATTCTATTTCGCCTCACGAAATACAATACGAAAATGGATTTATACAAATACTATACCTGGGAGTAAAGGCGGCAAGCAACGAGGAATCATATCGTTAAATTCGGAATCAGACTTGTTTTATGTCAAAATCAATACGGTAGCGAGATATAAATGGTAACGGGATGGAAACTTCTTAGCTTTAGCTTTGAATATTCAGTTTGGTTTATAATATAATATTGTGTTTATTCTGGTTGTCGTTGCGTCGTGCCACACTTGAATGGAAAGTTTATTGTACAAAAATAAGTAGAAAAATGCTGCAGATAATAAATAATTTACTGATGTGAGCTCGCTTGGAATGAGTTCATGCAATACTAATAAAAATATTCATTATGTTATGTTTTATTTATATATTTTACCCTATATAATTTTACCATAAATCGTAATTATTATTATACTATTATCTAAAAACAAGTCCATTAAATATGTATGATAAATGTTGTAACAAATGTATTGTAAATAGAGATTATGTATACTGTATATTTATTTGTCATCAGAGCTATTTAATCGCCTGCATGACCAACAATGAATTCCATTTTATTTATTTATTTATTGGTCTCCAACTAAGACTACACATAACATACACTCAGTAAATTACATAATTTAAAAAAATGATCTCTGTGCGTCTTAAATTACAGGATGACACAGCTTGCTCAAATTGTGGGAAATACAATCAAATAATTATTTATTTCATTTTATATCCTGCGCAAATGAGCAGATTGGGTTGACAGGGGGAAGGCAGCAAGTTTGATGCCATAGCACAGTACTTTGACTTCACGAAATTGTGTGTTCGCTGTTAATTAACCACTCACTATGATAAATAAGGTAAACATGGTAAGAAAGCATACAGAAAACCTAAAACTTTTGTACAATGGTTCAATAAGTATGTGGCCCAATATGTACTACGCTAGTTTGACTACACGCCTCTGATTAGTAGAGGAGACCCGTGATTGTGTATGTGAGCTGATACTAATGAGTCAAAGCTTAGCTTTGCTCAGAAATATCGATGGAAAAATTTCAGGCTTAATTCTCTAAGACCGGCATTGCATTCACGATTTTTAAGCCTTATAAGTTTAAATTTTATACCAGTTTTTCATTAAAAAGCCGAACCGTTTCTATACATAAATTGAAACAAAAATAACAGCATTACAGTATTATATTATTTTTAGAGGCAATCCTTAGGCATTTCATAAGCATGGTTACCCTATTGTAAAGAACGCCAGAGTGGTTTCGATTCTATGGTGTCCCCACTTTACAGACGAGGTCGGAATTCATAATAAACTGTAATAGGTTTAACTTCAATATTATTATTCTATTATCCAATATATTCGCTCGTTTTATATACTTAACCCCATTTCTTCAGAACAATTCTATTAGATGTATGTATTTGACGCGGGAAGGAAGATTCTAGGGTTGTCAATATCCAATCGTAAGATCGTTGAAAAGTGAAATTGCTTTACAACTTAATTAGATATTTACTAGTAATAATTATGTAACAGTATATTTATTTCAAAATCCGTAAGCCTGAATGGCTCATTAGCTGGTTATTTAGTCTAAAATCATGTATTATTCGCTTATTACATACTCTTCCATAACCGGTTTTCATTTTGAGATACATTTTACAAAACAGATTTTTTGAGGCAGAATTTTCAGGTCGCATATTTTTAAAATTCATCGAAGCAAACATATTTTCGTCTCAATTACTCCAAAATATTTAAAGCGCGTTGATGTAATTAATGGAGTAGTACTCGTAGTTCAGTGTGATACAACATTGTGAGGTATATAGGATCGAATCACAACATCCATATATTGGTAATCGTAATAATCTGAAACACTAATAGCCCTACCATGCGTCTAGAAGCAAATTGAGCTATCAATTTCCATTGTTTCTATTTAAAATATTAGCAATATAGCCGCTTCTGAAAATCTGTTGAGGACCTAAGGTTTCTGACGTTTTAATATAAGTGACTTGTGGGTGCACACTGAGAATCGAAGAGATGTTTATGATTATATAAAAGTAGACCTATTAAAGGCATAGATAGCCAAAAACCCAATTTAATTGAATAGAAAATAAAGAATTGATTTATCAAATAGAAAAAATCGGGCGCTACTTACATTTAGTCATTTTAAAACCCATATCTAAGTCTATAGCCTATACACTATTTCTCACCTACTATAAAGTACACCTGCTTATTAGAGTATAACGCAGAAATCACGATTGCTCTTGTCATTATTTTTCCATCTTGCTCTCCTCCCGATTTGTTAGGCCGGCAACTCATCCATGATCCAAGCGTTGTGGATGTTTATGGGCGGCAGTGATCACTTACCACCAGGTGACCTGTTTGCCCGTTTGCAGGACTTATATAATAAAGAAAAAGACTTATTGGAGGTTTAGCTAATAGCAAAAGCTTTAGATGGTTACACGCGTGATATTAAATTAGTGCTTTAAATCCCAATGTGGCGAACAAACATTGAATAAGAATTTCTCTTTTATTTTCCTACGCTAAAATAGACATTCATACTGATTTATACCCTCACATGATACAACAGCTTCCAATTCTTCGATGCGAACCGTCATGTGTCAAAACATACGAAAATGCCTAGGAGCAAAGCAGATACAAAAAATAATTGGGGAGAATATCGTGTGTGCCTCCGTTTCACAGAATTAATAGCCAGAGGTTAATTGATTCGAAGAGGTCATTATTTAGTTCCACGAAATGTGAACGGTTATTGTAGTGAGAGAAATGTTTTTGAATTTCTGATGAAACTGCATCGTACTGGGTAAAACAAGATCTATTTAGGTATAACCACTTGAGCAGATTATGTAGAAATGAAGCTTTAAAAACTCGTGTATTTAATAAATTCAGCACGTTTACCAATGTATTGTATTTAATTAGTATATTTATCATAAAATCGAAAAGGTAAAATTCAATTGTTTGTGTTTGTTTAATTTGATTTGGATTTACAATAAAACTTTGTATTTAGTGTTCAGTCGTGTCTGAACTTGAAGCAATATCACTTCAACCCTTTTAATGAAATTGCTCTAACAACTGAGCGTTGGTTTTAAACACAAAATAAAATCGAATTAAAAAAAAACATAAAAACTTCAATCCACTCTAAACAGACCTATTATGGCGGTATACGAGACGTAAGCATTAAGTATATTAAATAAAAATTATATTACTCTCACTTAATTACTTTTAAAATTAATCTGATTAAATTGAGCTTCATCTTAAAAGTTTTACGATCAACTTGGTGAAAGATTAGATTTTAATTAATAAATTAAAGTAATTATGTTTTATGGACAGCGTAGCAACAATCCATGTTTAATGACAGTACATTGTAGTTTTAAAAATATTCCGCTAGATGTCATTGTTCAAGATATTTCTATTGGAAAATCAATGTGTCTACTACTTACTAGCCAATAAGTATAACTAATATGTATTTAAAATAGAACAGATACACAAATTATATTGAGTTTTCAGTAAAATATATGCCTTAACTCTTAAGTAAAATAGTGAATTAAATGTGTGACATGGAAGTGCATCTTAGCCAGTAATAAATCAAGTAGAAATTGATACAAATTGAATTATCAATTCAATTTGTATCAATTTCTACTTGATTGAATGACTTACGCAAAGCAAAATAAAATAAAAAAAATCTTAAGTTAACATCGTTATTGAAAATTTCTAATTATGTAAAAATTATATTCTTGATCGATAATGGCTAATTAATAAAAAATAAATATTTTTGGTATTACGTGCGGCCTAAATATAAACCTTTATTTATTAAGGTAAGTGCTTTGAGCTAAATAATTTATAATCGTGTACTTGAGTACCACGAGAGACCACGAGTATAATTTGTGTCATTAGGTGATATCATTATATTCTTATTTGCATATTTTTTCACATTTTTAGTGTGTTAAATTTCATGAACTGCCATAATTTGAATAGGTTATTGGCCACTTAAAGGGTAAATCAGGATCTTTACAGGGTAGACCATCACAGAAAGAGCATAGTCGCATGGGCTAGAGGGAACTTAGGGCCGGCCTCCCCGCTACAACCAGTGCAACGATGGATCCCCAAAATTTTCAAGAAGCAACATTAGTCTATTAGCCGATAGATTCATTACTCCATGACTATATCTATATATATATATATTGGGAAACTTGTAATTGGCATATAACTACCATAATAATATTTGTTATTAGTTTAATTTAGCTGAAGTTTCCCTAAGAGAATAAAATTAAATAAAAAATAAAATAATTAAAATGACATTTTGTCTTCAATCTTCCAGTAAATGTGTAATAAGATATATTCACTATGAGATATGAATGATGTATAGAATAATTTTACATATTCATCATTCTACAAGGTAAGGAAGTTCTTTAAAGCGAATGGGGGCTCTAGTTCTAGTTCTAGTCGTTCTAGTTCCTGGTGCAAACTTGTATACCTTGTTTAGCGTCATAACTGCTACCGCGATGAATGGAGTCGACGAGTGACGTCATAGTACTGAATTATGACGTATTCTAGTTTCGCATGCATTCAGGAATAGTAACTGCCTCGGTGGTGTATTTTTATGACGCTGAGGTCTCAGGTTCGAATCCCGGGTCAGGCAAAGTGATATTGTTTTTTTCTATTCATGATCAGCCAAGAATAAGAAGTTTCTGCCCGATATGGCGACAAGCTTGCACATCACATGGTGGAACGACACCAAGGCGAAACGTGGGCGTACTAGTAGCACCTATGCCTACCCTTTCTGTGATAAAGATAAAATTTGTGATAAAATTTTACTGGTGGTAGGTCTCTCATATGTGAGAGGCCATCTGGGTGGGTACCACCGCAGTGTCTATTTCTCCCGTCAAACAGCAGTGTAAACGCACTGTTGTGTTTCGGGTTGAAGGGCATTGTAGCCAGAGTAACTACTGGACATATTGAGACTTAACATCTTATGTCTCAGGGTGGCGAGCGCAGTGGAATGCCAAGCATTGCTTTGTAATTCAAGGTGTTGTTTGGTTTTGCTACTGTTCATGAGCGGTCGTATCGCTTACCATCAGGCGAACGGCATGCTCGTCTCGCCATTCATAGCAATAAAAAAAAAAAAAAAAAAAAAAGGCTTTATGTACAGGAATACTTAGCATTCACTTCTTATGCACTATAGTAATTGAGACAAAAATATCTATTAATAATAATGGAAAAGGTAGCCAGCTGTCAGAAGGCTTTAGAATTACACCTCCTCAAATTTAAATCTTCTTATATAACATGGAAAAACGTAAAAGTAGTAGAACTTAAAATCACAATAAAAGCTATTCATTGAGTCAAATCCGATGGGAACGTTCAAATACTGCTGAAAAGCAGACGTAATAAGTCGGCGTATCGAAATACGACAGACATTTAACTTCAACTTACCACTTAACAAGGGTATTTAGTTTCGAAAGCTACTAATTAACCTGCGAATGGTATTGATAACGTTGAATTAATTAACATTGACGTGGCTTTGGCTTTTAATCGAGCATTTATAGGTATTTCGTAGGCATTATGATTATTTGGTAATTGCAGGGATTCTTATTACAGTGTAAATTGTACTGTACTGTACTGTATTGTATCAGCCGATATACGTCCCACTGCAGGGCACGGGCCTACTCTACAATCGAGAGTACGATTGAGAGTGGTTAGGCCATGTAGTCCACCACGCTGACCTAGTACGGGTTGGCAGACTTACATACCATAGAAATTCTTATAAATCTCTATGGTATGTAGGTTTCCTCACGATGTTTTCTTTCACCGTTTTAGTGCGGTATTTAAATTATAGGCCAAAATATACGTGGTGCTGCAAATGCATTACAGATAACCGACATTCTAGTAATTACTTTGCTGTCACATCTCTTTTGATTCGGTGTAAGATTAGTTAATTCTTTAACGTCATCGCTTTTAGTAAGTATCTGGTTCTTATAAAAATAGATTTTTAAAATCAAAACATTAACATATAAAAACCGATTAATACTTGAGCCATGATTGCATTAAACTCACAGAACCTACTGCTTATAAGGAAACACGTATAATCCTACTTCCTACTCATATTATAAATGTGTTCGTTTGTGTGTTTGTATTACTTTTTCACGCTCAAATGGCTAGGCCAGTCTCTATTTGCATATAAATATTTCATAATCTTTAAAACTTATAGGAATCGTTTGTGGAATTGGGATAGAATATAGGGCGAATGAAAATGAAAATATAGGATTGCATGCCTTGAGTCACGGAATAGATTGAGACGGGACAGGAATGGATTTAACGAGACGAGACAAGAAAAGTAGTATAAAGGAAGGCAGACATGTTGAGTTTAAAAATAAAACAGTTAATACACGATGTAATATAATATGGCTCAAAAAAGTATCTGTACCCGGGCGAAGCCAGGCCGGATCGGTAGTACAATAAATATTTATTTACTACAAATATAACCACTTAACAGCAGAGGCCAACGCGAACCTATATTAACAAAAAACAAAATAACTCAAAAAATAAAATAAAACAATAAGCACCCTAAATAGAATTAAACAATACGAACAAAAATAAAATTTAAACGAAAAAAAAAAACATCTGTGTGAGCGTTGTTGAGCCACTTCCGTGAATTTGGACAGGCTGCAATAATTTACATAAATGTCCTTGCGATTGTGTTGAGAAGAGCGTGTGTCTTATTATTTGTCCTTATAGAGGCACTATGAATCTTCACTGGCGTATAATTTTAATTCGCCATAAAGCATTGAAGTTGGAAACTTGTAAGTGGAGCGATAAGCATGCGCGACAGTAAGTCAGTCGCAACTTGTTTAATTACTTACCGCTACCTGTGACGTGCGAAGTTGCTCTACTGCGAATGCGCTTAACTGTGGATGTGTTCTGACGTATTACTCAGGTGTTTAGGGCTGTCGAATAGTTTATTTTGTATATTTTACCAGGCGTACACATGATTTAGCAATAATTTGAAGATACTGTGGAAGTGTGTGTATTTTAATTTATTACAGGAAATAATAATTTTATGTTATATCCCAAACAAAATAGTGAATATATTAGCTCAATACTATTAGAATCGATAGATAAAGCCACTTCGATGCCAATTTTGATAAATACTCAATATCCATTCAAAAAAAATACGCATGGGCTTATCATACAAAAATACAGATATATTTTTCAATCAGCGCACACATTCACTTCAATTTGAATGATATGGGTAGAATAACATGGATTAGCATAAAAGAAAAGCAAACGCATGAAACAGAACCAATTCAAAGCATTACAAGGAATCAATGAACATGAACATTGTGAAATGGAAAAATATTCGCCAAAATGTATAGCGAGGGTACACCAGCGGTAAGGGATAATCAATCATTGATAAATAAACATATGAAGTACGTCATATTGAGTCTGAACAACAGTTGAGATGTAAAATAATTCTAAGATGATTAAAATGTACATACTTAATTTTGAAATAAAGACATACATAACGTAATTTTATTGAAATTTTTTTCTTGCAGCTTTATCTCATACAGAAATTATAATTTTATGCGGGTTTTATCAAGATTAGTAAAAGTGGACGATCTTATGGTTTTTCAATTTCAATTTTTAATTAAATACAGTTCATAGTTTATTGGACGAATGTACGTTTACGCAAGATATTCACTTGCTATTGAGAATAAAAGCCAAATTCTTGGAAGAAAAATTGCATCAATATAAATTGGGTGTTGATGTATGATGAACATTAATATGAACAAAACTATTTTTTAAAATCGCGTAGTTTCATATCCGGACAACCCTACGTAACGCGCGAAGTTAGCAAATTAGTCGAGTTCAGAAACAGACGTAGCAATAACAAGCGACAGATTCTGTTATCATCAATAGTTTCGATTGAAATCCTTTTAATTTGTTCTAATAGCATTGTATTGTTCGGAACTTGTTTGTATCATTTTGAATTAGAGGTGCTAACTGGATTTCCTTTCCTGATAATTGGTTTGTTCGGAATGCAAAAGTGAGAAGAAATCGAGGAATTTTAAAAAGTCGTTGGTGTACTGGGGAAATGTTTGTGCTCGTAATGTAGAGATTACAATGAGATATAGTGAAGTTTATACACCCATTATTGGGATTAATGGGCCAGATAGTCTAGGCGTACCCATTTCATAGAAAGGTCGAGTACCTAACAGCGTTATTGTTACATCATCTAAAAAACTATCCAAAAAAATTTTTTTTCTTATTTAAATCGAATCCAATTAAGTGGATATTAGTGTATGGCCACAACTTCAGCGATTTTCAGTGGAAAATCGCTAAAAATAAATCGAATCCAATTAAGTTGATATTTTCCACTGAAAATCGCTGAAGTTGTGGCCACACACTAATATCCACTTAATAATATTTGTCGACTAGTGTAGACTTTTAGCGTAGATATTTGCGACTTCAGTTAAGATGCTAAGAAAAATCTTCTGATAAACATTTATAAATATAAGCATTGCACACATACCACTCTATCCAAATAAGCGCAAAAATCACTACTCAACAACCGAAACTTTTTCCCAGTTCAAAATTTCAAACATTTTCTAATGTGACGGATCCCTGTTAAATTTCTTCGCTCGCATATCGAATTCCTTCCTCAGAGGGCCGTATAGAAGTTGTCAACACGGTCGCGACGTCGTCTAACAAACGATTTGCTGGATATGCTCTTCCTTTGACAATATTTCCGGAAACGGGGCAAAGTGCAAGCAATACTTGAAAAATAGACGATTGTTAACGTTCAAGAATTTTCCAATTGAGATATCGATTTATTGGTATTTTATTTATGATTGGTGCTAGATAGACTAATTGAGAACAAACTCGGATAACGATTTAGAACTGAATTACACATTTATTATAATTACCTAAAGATCGTATGGTATATTTATTTCCTCGCGATAATTCCCATTAAATTAATAATTAATGGTAATCGATAAATTATATGCATAATATGACGCTGATAAGTCTTGGCAGCTCGCCACAAAAAGGATACAAAGGCGTTGGATAGTCAGTGGATGTTACAATTACCTTCATCAAAACATCTAAGACGGTTCTACAAAGTGTGTTAATGTCTTTAACGTGAAAGTTAATGGTCTTTACTTTGTACTGGAGGTGACAGAAAGATGTTTTAGGAAAGGATGGATTAGTTTATAATAATTATTATTAATGTGTTGTGTTTCTTATTATGGTACCTTGTAAACTAATATTTAATTGAGACGCCTAGTTGTATGTAGTACGGCAAAAGATCGCAGGGACGTGTACACGTTGGACCGACCTAATTAAATCCACGACGCTCACTTCCGTCAATGCATGCTGCCTCTCCGTCATACATCGGGACACGTGGAGGCGCATCGCGAGAACGGCGCAGCATTCGGCCTAAACATGACTACGACCGTTCTGTCAAGAGTGTACGACAAAGAAGTTGTATGTAGTAACAATGGTTGTAATTAACAATGACAGCCTCCGTGGTGTAGTTGGTGAGACGCCGGCTGTGAAACGAGTGGCCGCGGCCTCCATCCCCGCACAAACAAATATTTGTGCGAACCATAGGTATTTGTTTCAGGTATGGGTGTTTATGACACCGAAAAGTCTCTGGTAGTTCCTGATACCCACGACACAAGACTCGGTCTTAGTGTGAGCTTAGGACTTAGAAATATTAGTAGTGAAGGTTCAAGCAACTCACAAAGGAGGCATTGCTGTCTAATGGCCGCCACACATTAATGATAAACTTTCCAAGTCTGGTTTGCGCAAACATCATTTCTGTCACACAGAGCGTCCTTGTTCGATGTATGCGCAGTTGTTTGTCCACACATGACCAAGTATACTGGTGCAAACTCAGAGTTGCACAGTTATGTCTTTAAGTGTGTGGTGGTCATATGAATATTAAATAACTAATAATTTACATCACATAAAGCATTATCGCGGATCGAATTGTCAATTATTTCTTTGACAAGTTTGAGTTCTCCCCACGCCTGAATTTGCGTTGTTTTCGTACGTTGATGATGTCTTTAAAACTTTGAACATATCGAAAAATGTAGGAATGTTTTCTGCGTCGTTATTTGTTTAAATCTAATAAGTTTTGAACTGGTAGTAGTTCATTGACTATTCGAAAGATTTTGTGAAAAATTTGAATAAAGATTTTTTTTAATTGAAGGCAATAGCGAGATTAGCATGCCATTTGCGTAATGGTAAGCGATGCAACCGCTCATGGACAATATAAAAAAACAACGGTTGTATCACAAAACAATGCTTGGAATTCTACTGCGCTCGCCATGCTGAGAGATAAAATGTTAAGTCTCATTATGTCCAGTAGTTACTCTGGCTACAATGTCCTCTAAATCGGAACACAACAATGCATTGACACTGCTGTTTGGCGGGAGAAATAGACACTGCGGTGGTACCTACCCAGGCGGCCTCTCACATATGTGAGCGCTACCGCCAGTAAAGGTAGTATGGCGTAAATGATATAATATTGAAACATTGTTAAATATACAGCATTAGTTCGCTTCAGACCTTATGAGTATAATACAATATTCAAGCAAATATTAATAATGTTCAATTAATTACACATTTCAATTCCATTAGTATAAAAATAAACATTGAGACCAGTGTTATATTATGTACAAAGGAATTATATGGAATCTTATAAGTATAATCCAACAAAAGAAATCCTCTTTTCAAATGAAGTTGTGAAAGCCATCCCGACGGTATGACATAAGATACATAATATGTGGCGTAACAGATGTATTAATCCACTGTATTTTCTATGTATTTTGTATTTTCTACGGCTCATATTAAGATAGATGTAAATGAAATCATGCTCTCCTTTAAGACAGATATAATAAATAAATAAATACATCCAACAGTCACATATATAGTCCTGACCCCACACTCAGATCGAGTCTTGTGTCGTGGGTATAAGGAACTATGAGAGACTCGTCGATTTCACAAACACCCAGACCCAAGGCAAATATTTGTGGGCTACACAAACATTTGTCTCGGTGCTAGATCGAACCCGCGGCCTATCGTATCATAATCGGCTTAAAATTGAATCGGAAATATGCTTCAACCATTTTTTGTTGTGGGCTGCCGCAACGAGATTATTATGTTTTTTTTTGCATTGAATAGCAAGACTATCATCCCGTTCACCTGATGGAAAGCAATACGGCTGTTCATGGACAGTAGCAAAATCAAACAACACCTTGAATTATAAAGTAATGCTTGGTATTCTTTTATTTATTATTTATTTATTTATTCTTAACTGCACAAAAAGGATAAACACTTAAATATATTACAAATGAAAAAAAAAGTACAGATGGCGGTCTTTTATTGGCACTCCTTATTTACTAGCCTAATTTCTAAGCACCACCAACGCGACTTAAACCTAAAGTTCTAGTCTTACAAATAGGAAACTTAAAGGAGCTGAGAGGACCAAACGGAATAATCCTTCTTGTAACGAAACACAATAATTTTAAAACCTTAGCTAAATCTTACAGACGAAAGCGTAATTAATGTTTTCAATATTTTGCGGCTGTCTCATAACTCTTACCGACAGTTATTCATAAAATGTTTTTAACTTTACCACAATTTTGTTTTCAACATCGCGTTGTGTTTCGACAAGTTTACAAGAATTAATTAACTTTCAATACATTTTGTGACAGGTCTCGATGCAGACTTTGAGATCGGAAATGATCCGTTGAGTTGAGGAGACGAAGGAAAGTTTGAAATTTTACAAAGTTCTCAGGAATATGTGAGAGGCTTAAGTTTTTGAATAATCAAATATACATATATCGTTAAAATATGCATTGTTATATATTTTTTTGAGTAAGTTTGGCGAGTCGTCGTGATTTGATTAATATGTAGCAGTGTGTTGTTGAGTCGATGTTCAGATAATATCATAATTAATCTACACGATAATTTTAATTAAGTGATCATCGGCCATCGTAATTACCAAAACTTTTTAATATGATTTTATATGCGTTGCGTCCTAAATAAGGTTACGATGGGTTTGTCACAATAGATCTCAATTTATGATTTGAACCGCCGACATATTATTTCATAACGTTGCCTCTAAAAGATACAAGTAGGAAATTTATGTTATCAAATATTGTGGTAGGCCACGTGCCACAAATTGTATTATTTCTTTACCAAATAAAATAATACAACCGAATCTGGTGGTCAATAATAAAACCTTTGGATACACAAATGTTACATGTAGAGTATATCGAGACTGCGACTGAAATCGAAACAGGTATTGTTAGAGACACAACTCAACAAAAAAAAATGTTCTTCTTTTAATTTTTTTTTTCCTAATGTCGTATATGAGTGATAAATACATAGTTTTCCCTAAAGCTATAACATCAGTACAACCTTTTTTATAAAGACGCTATAGAATGCAATGGTTTCAACTTTCAATTATTAATTTAGCAAAAGCTGTAGGTTTACCACCTGAACAAATATTCAAAAACATCACAAAAACATATTTATTTTTTGTTGCATTGTGTCTGTAGTCACTAAATCTACCACTTGGCTTCTAGCAGTCTAGATATACCCTGTATAATCATATTAATACCAATGTGATTATGGCCTCTGCCCTCTCTCTCTCCTTCATTTGAATCCATCCTATGGTTGTCTGTAAGATAATGCTGTAGAGCGATAAGACCGCCATTTGTACTCTTTTTTATTATTATTTCTGTGTAGTTAAGTTGTTGTTAAGTTTGTGTAAAATAAATAAATATGGCGATAGATGGATATCTCCATTCAATATTGCATTTACACAACACTTAGCGTCCCGTGCAGCGCAGTCCATTCAGCGCGTTAAAATATTACGAGAGACTGTAAAATCAGTTAACGATTTAGTTACCCTTAGGGGTTACTCTATGATCCGATACAAAGTTGGAATGTTCGGACTTTGTACGTAAAACGTACCTACATACTTCACAAAATGTTAGACTTCTCTATCGTACATCGTAACCATAGACTACATTCGTAGAAAATGATATGTATGATAGAGAATAGTATAGATTTTTAGATGTGGAAAAGTTATTTCTTACTTTTGACGTCGAACATTCGACTTTGTGTCAGATTATAGAGTAACCCCCCTGGAGCGATCGATAGCCCAGTTTGATCAGGTGGAACTTTAAAACCATACATACATATATAAACTCACGCGTATGTCCTATTTGGGTAGCCAGAGAGCGCCAAGTGCTACGGTCCAAATATACTCTTTCGCTTCATGAATTGTTACTATTCAGTAATCTCTTCATATCAGAGGTCGCGGATTCAGACCGAGAGGTGAAGTACTTTTTTTCGATATTTTATATGTCATGTTTTTATTGTGGCTCATTTTAATGGTGATGGAAAACTCTCGGTCACCTTAAAACACTTTATTTGGGTTAGACTGCAATGACTAACAAGTGTAAAACTTAAATAACAAAATTTTATTGTAAATAAATAAAAACCGACTTCACAACAAAAAAAACACTGTAAAGAAAAAAAATTACTAAGGTATTTCATTGTACTTGTACATGTTGATTAATTTGCTTATCAAAATCAAAAATCAAAATATGCGTAACACATTGAAGGCGGGCCGCCAAGTACACACATGTAGGACCTATGCCTTATAATATTAATTTAAATATCTATAATATATATATTTTTTTATTTGTAGTATTTGTTGTTATAGCGACAACGGAAATATATAATTTGTAATAGCTTTCTAGCTATCACGGTTCATGAGGTACAGCCTGGTGACAGACAGACATACAGAGACGCGAACAGACAGACAGCGGAGGCTTAGTAATAGGGTCTCGTTTTTACCTTTTAGGTACGGAAACCTAAAACAGCACAATGTTTTTTTAATCTTTTAAAATTAAATCTAAAATCTAATTGAATAAAACTAAATGGTTTAAATCATTCTAGTAAGTTTCGCGTGATGGACGCCCAACGATGCGCTTATTAACATGCTATCAATTATTTTCATATAAAGCTTTGAACTCCGTTTGATCATGCACGTAAGGCTAATTAATTGAGTTCATATTTATATTAGCTCTCAGTTTAAAATACAAACATATTTTAAGCTTATTTACCTTCGAATAACTTCGAGTGAATGTTCTGGTTGATTTATATCTAAATACTAATAATGAAAACTTGGCTGAAATACAATATTTGCTTATAACATTAATTAGTCTTCTTTGATGAACTAATTAGGTGAGAGTTGAGAGCTAGGTTTAGTTCTTAGATTAAAGCCCTGTTGGGGCCAATGTTTGCTTGAGACACGTTTATGTACTGTTCAAACATTTAGGGGTAGATTAAACAATTCAAACATAAAGGGGTATAGATTTTGAATCCATGGGTTCTAGGTTTGACACTCATTTTAAAGTAGTGTAAAATAAGAAATTTCATCCACTAGTCTAACCTATTTTCTCTATTAAAATTATATTGAGCTGAACAAAGCCTCCAAAATTTAGTTTAGTAAAAAGAAAAAATAATAATGATATCTATTGTGATCTATTACAATAATATCCTGGCTAATAGGGATCGCGCAAAGAAGGGATAGAATCATGTGTATAATAAAAAAGAGTTAAAAGTTAAGTTAGCTCATCTCGTTCTCACTTGCAATTGACGAGCGCATAAAAGTCAGAAGTTTTTATGTCAGAATAGTCGTGAGACTCAGGATATTTTCACCGTTTTGTTTTGAACAGTTCTTCGGGCAAAGAAAGGTTTTAGGTAGCTTTAACTTTTTTTAAATATTTATTTATTGAATTGTATTTTTGTGCAACTTCTTCGACTTTCTACTGATGGGGATGACTGGGCTAATAATTAATAGAAAAATCCAATATCACTTTGCCCAACTCGGGATTCGAACCCGAGGTCTTAGCCTCGTCACCGCACCCTAGTACAGCTACGCCACCGAGCCAGCCATAGCGCAAACAGCAAACAAAGTGCTAGTAAAACAAACGGTGCCGTATCGTCAAAAAGCAATTGATGTTTCCCAACAATCCAGTGTTTAATAAAAACCCTACGCCGAAGTGACTGTTGCAGGGTCGTTCATTTTCGACACGTTAATTGAAAAAGTAAATTTCGTGACTCAGATTGACTCAGATTTTACTATAGCCAGAACGCTTTGGAGAGGGTTTATGTAAGTTTCGATTTTAGAGATATTTGAAGGGTGTTGTGGACATTTTGAAAATCGACAATACGATGTATGTATTTCCAGCGTGGTAGGCTATATGGCCTAACCACTCTCAATCGTACTCTCGATTGTAGAGGAGGCTCGTGCCCTGCAGTGGGACGTGTATGGGCTGATACAGATGTATTTACTTGATGTTAACAAATAAAGAAAATACAGTAACCACTTATTTTTATTTTACCGTGTAACTTTTAATTACTTATAATCATAAATTAATGTATTGCTTTTGGCGGCATGACCTTATATGACTAAGTGCAATTAATTATATTATGATCGATAATAGTAGGACATGATATTAATAATGTACTTTCACAATTCATTTCATTGAAACCATTTTAATGTCTTTAAGCTATTTCCGTATTTGTTACTAGGGCAACGTTGTGTTAATATAATTATATGAATATGTATTTTAAGATTCTTAAAAAAATATATAGTAATAATAAAAGCCTAAAAATAATTTGATATATTTCAAACATCAAAACCCTATTAGTAATTTTACGCAGTAGACGCCAAACAAGAGGCGACGAAGCAGACCTTAGAAGAGATGGCGTGACAACCTTGATCACTTCAGTAGCGTAAAGACGGTAACGGCAGAAATAGAGACAGATGGAAGGAGAGAAGGGGACCTATGCCCAGCAGTGGGACAATACAGGTAAATAAAAAACATGTTATGTATTTCAACGAAGTTCCACTTTGATGAAAAGTAATAAATAAGTTGAACTCTGCTTTAAATATTGTTGAATCTTTAAAATATTGCTGGAAAGTTAAATTAATTGAAAGTAAATTTTTGTTGTGCTAAGAAAGTTGCGTCGGTTCTTTGTAGTTACACTTTCCGAAGCAGGGTAAGTGTCATTAGAAAAATTAATAGTTCTTGGAAAGTTGGCAAAAGGAGTTTTTGCTTCATTTGATTTTAATTAACTTTACTTTAAAGTATATTTTTTCAAGAAGAAAGTACTCCTTCGGTGTCACGAAATAAAATACCTATTATTGATGTCACTGGCCTTGTAACCGAACACACTTACAAATATTGCGTTCGTCCGGGGTCCCTAAACAATTTTCTACCAGTTTACCGACTAAAACCCCCGGGAATGGATAGTGTATATAAACTATTGCTTATTTGGACGAATTATTTTCCGATAGTTCCTAGTTGTCGCGATATGGTGGCGCAATATTAATTGTAGGTAATAATAATTGTAGCTATTTTTTTATTTTTGCTTCGTGTGTTCATTTATTATTGTTACTCCTCACATTTTATTAAGTAATATTGTACTTCTAGTATTGTACCTCTATTGTGACAAAATTTTTTCTTTCTCTCTTTTCTTTAGGCTTCGATCGAACATCTAAACTATCTTGTTCGAGTAGTTAAACTCATATCAAACAAATAAGTAATAAATTCTAAGATTCACAGCAAATGTTGTCTAAAGATAATTAAAATTTAATAAATTGTAACATCATTACTTTGTAATCGACTCTAGAAACTTCCCAACTATTCTCATTAAAACTTGCTCAAACCCTTTTTGTAGTTATCTCTAGCGAGCAAACAAATTGTCACGCTTTTCAATTGATGCTGGAACTTAGAGTGAGATGGTATAATATGGCCAAAAGGCCGCGGAATACTGGGAATTTGGACCAGTGCATGGGTAATTTATCAATTACCAAAAAAAAGATAATAATTAACCCTTTAAATCGTTTTTGGCTCTAAAATTGAGCGATTCAGTTTAATTAACTGATGTACAGGTACAGCCTGGAAGGACAGCTCTTTAATTTAAATCATATAGTGACAATGCGTTGTATGATATTTTCATGAACAGGCATCAGCCCATATACTTCCCACTGCAGGACACTGGCATCCTTTACAATACATAGTACGAATGAGAGGGGTTAGGCCATATAGCCCAGCACGGTGGCCTGGTGCGAGTTGGCATTATCATGTCCATTTTAATTTAATTTTCCATTAATTTAATAATATATACATTAACAAAAATAAATAAATTAGAGAAGTAAATAAATTAGAACGTTAATTGACTTGTTCAGACACATTTACTGAAATACAAGAGTGATTTGAATTCAAATCACAGATCAGAGGAAACACGTACCGTACTTAAAACGTTTAAATACTTCGTGACTCAAATAATTCATCGCCGTCCAAACTTTCTTGATTTACTCAAAGACATTATAAGCTTAAAACTTGGCGTAATTCTTTGGATCCACACACATTTAAGACTATTTTTTATTCTGGCATAGTTAACTGATTAATTATTATATTATTTTTTATTTTTTTACCTGTCGCCGCGTTTGGCTGGTAAATAAACAGTTTTTCCTAAAATAATAAGGTTCACCCTTTTACTTTTAAAGACACTACAGTGTGCAAGGGCTTAAGTTATTATTTTAGTAAAAACTATAGATTTACTACCAAAACACGATGATATTGCAATCATCCCAAATGTTTTTAGTTGCATTGTGTTTGTAGTCACTAAAACTACCACCCGGCTTCGTTTTCAATTGCAGTCATAATACCCTGTATAAGGAATTTCATGTCCAATTTGAATGATATTGTAGTTAGTTAAATTGTAAGACTTTGAGAGACGGGAAAATCTAATGTCTCTGAGTGATGAGCGTTTTGCAGTGTCATGCACTACTTACTGACATCAAATGGGTTTCTCCTGTTATTGGGTGAAGCTCAGTACGTAAGTCCATATCCCGTACCATGCATCACCGGCATTAGGTATTCGGTATCCGCCTATTTACTGTAGTTATTTAATATGTAGATGTTGATATATATAAATACAGAGGGCGGCCAGCTGGGAGCCTAGACGAATGACACATTTCTGTTGGTGTAAACGTGTGTGAAAATTCAAAATGACATTTGGCGGTCACGAGCCTTCTGGTTACTAGAAAAGTGGCACTATCTTACGCCCACTAGTCGTCTCCTCATTATTATTGATAAAAAAATGTGATAATCGCTTTAAATACTCAAATAAAACGTTGCCTCTAACCCGTAACATGTTAATACTAATCTGTAATGTAAACAACTAACCACAAGTTTCATGTATGTCTATCGGTTCGAATTTACATGTAATTAATGCATAGTTATATTGCAGCTTATGGTCCGCTAGTCAACTTTTAATTAACCGTGTGTAAAACGAAGTTTACCGGCTTTTACAAAATAAAGTCAAAAGTAAGTTTGAAACTTCGGATTATAAAATTCGGAGAAACTTGAACTCCGCGGTTTAGTGTGGCTTTCGAAAATAATGAAAATGTTTAGTTAAATTTTACACGATATTAGAGCCAAGTTATAAATGTGTGTGCGTTATTTAAAATTTGCCTTTTTTTCTATTATTAAGAATATAGTTTGATTATCTTGAATTGGTATGCTATTATTGAATTTGTGAATTGAAAGGAATGAAAAAACAGAATAGCTCAGTCGAAATTGTAGGGAAGGTGAATTAAATTAAAACCATAAACATTCACAATACTCATAGGTCAAAGGTGCATTACTACCTTTTGAAATTCAAGGGTTAAGGTAGAAATGTAAGAGGAAAGGGAATGGATGGATAAGGATCGGCGATCCTCCGGTAATCTCAGTCTTATTGAGATTGCGAGCATCACATCTATTTTATAAGTCAGTGTATTTAGCAAGTTTATGCGTATTTCACTATTTATTACGGCTTAAACTTAGTCAAAGACGTTTGATCTGCCTGCCAGAATCTCTAACCCAATATTGGTATCATCTTATATCAATAATTATTTGTGTCGACTGTCGACATATGTTCAAGTACTGAAATTGCCAATTACGCGCAATAGAGATATTATTTTAATGTAATATACGTATATAGTATATGTAGCTGTATATTTTTTATGTTGTACCTTCGCATAGAATATTCAAACTAATTTAAAGGATAGGTCTGGTGCGTGCCTGTATGGGCTGAGAACTAAAGCCTAGACATTGCAGCCAGAGTAACTACTAGACATATTGAGATTTGCTCGTCTCGCCATACATCGCATTACAAAACACATTTAAAAAGAACAATTGAACTTTTTACCGACCGAACTCTATAAGAATCGTAAAAAATCAGGTGGATAATTTATTTTTATTGAAAATGTAAACGTTACGAAACGTTTTTACGTTCTGACTTTCAATTTGGAAACGTAAATTATTTTTATACAAATGCTAATCCGGATTCTGTTGAAGTTATCACGATTCCGCATAAATCCGATAGCAGATTTTTTTTCATGATATTTTAATGCTCGAATTTAAAATAATGTATGCGTAAAAAAGATACACTTGAATAAAACAACACTCGATTCGAAAATCAATATCCCGTTTCATTTTGATGAAATAATAATTCAGATTTTTATATGCCTAAATTCAATTCACATACGTGTTTCTGACTTCGCACAAGTTACTGGTTATTTATTATACGTCTCAGAAATTACGAGAATTTTCGGTCTCACAACACCTACACAGGCACAATAAGTGATAGATATTTTACCTAATTATCGACATGAAAACATTATTCATTATATAAATAAAGCGGAATCGGGTCTCCTAACACATGTATACTATATGTTTAAAGGAAACACCTAATACTGTTGCACTATGTGTGTAACTCAGTTACTGAAATAAATATTTTTTTCATTCTTTCATTTAGGCTTTAAAAAACTGCCTTAAGGATCCCTTCATTCATCGTTTCCAAACAAGGGTGGGTTGAATGCTTTCAAGCTGTCAAATTTGAAGGGTGGGGGTGGAAATTGGCGCGTTGCTCCCGCTAACAAGACTGTGGCTCTATCGGACCGTGTCGGACTGTCGATCACGTGATTTGCGCTTACAAAGGACTACAGGGAAATATTTGAAAGAATTCGAGATTTTATCTGAAAAATCTTGCTTCGTATTCTTTTAACGTGCAAACTAACGACCAACTTTCACAGTAAGAAATATTTTTTGCGTAAATTGATTTATTTATTGTTATTTATTATATTATTTAAAAGAACAAAGAAGCATTGACTATTATTCACAATATATAATATTAATGCTTAGTGTGTTTTGCATACAAACGTATTCTTACCTTTGTATGTACCCGAAAACGTACTCGCCCTTGGTTCACCTTTATTTTCATCTTAACAAGGACAACTAATTCTAATTTCGGAAAACTCACATAATATTTTTTATAAACCTAAAATTGATACGACATTTAACGCCCGATCTACAGATCAAAATCAAGTCCATACATATACTGACAATATAATAAGGACGTATGCTAGGTACGTAAACACTCAACGAGTGTAAAACAAAAGGTTTAATAATCCATTAAATATAGAGCACACAGGGATTTAATAAATCGGCGCTGAGCACTCTTCAGGCTTTATTTTAATAAGCTGTGTTCAGATAAAATAAAACATCAACGAGTTTTATTAAAAAGCATTCAATCAAATACATGCTAGATAGTTTCCGGAACAAAATCACACGCCACACGTGGCCGAGGCTGCTTATACTTATGCATTTGAATTTGGAATTTCGAGATGTTGCAAAAAGTCTTAAACTATATTCAACTATAGGTAATAATAAAACTGTACTGTATTAACCCATATACGTCCCACTGCAGGGCACGGGCCTACTCTACAATCGAGAGTACGATTGAGATTGGTTAGGCCATATAGTCCACCACGCTGGCCTAGTGCGGGTTGGCGATATATAATAAACCTGATCCCCTTAAATTAAGATTTATTATGTTTTTGGACCATACTAAAATCAAATAAAACCACGCGCTTACTTGGTAATTGGGAAGATTTTTGCAAAGAAAAGTAATCTCTTATTTTCAGCTATGTCAATTATAGCTATTTAGAAAAAAACAATCACTGCTACCAAGAAAACTATCAAATTATAAAACTTAAGAACTCACACTCTTTAAACACCAATACACCCAAGTGTTGGGTATGGCAATTTGTAATTTTCGTGTTCCATTTAACCATCGGTTCGTGTGGGACGTGTTCGCGCCGGATAAGCCGCTCGATGTAATAAAACTAATGAAGGGATGCTGGGCCCAGAAATTCGCGCGCTACTGCCTTGCAACAAACATAGTGTGCATCACCGCACTCGGTAACTACCCGCCTTTTTATACACGGGTAGCTTTTATATACGGGTAGAAACATGTGTTTGCGAATATTTTAGTGGTGTATAGTTTATACAGCCAAACTTTTAGTGCGAGTTGTTGCAAAACAGCATTAAGTTGTCAGAAAAAGCGACAAGTTCGATGTAAATAAAGGTCTGTAGAATTTCGAGGGTTACTTGCTGCCTGGCAAACAAACATGGTTCGTATCACCGCACTCGGTAACTACCCGCCTTTTTATACACGGGTAGTTTTATACACGTATAGAAACACGTGTTTGCTCATATTTTAGAGGTATATACAGCAAAACTTTTAGTGAGAGATATTGATTGTTTTACGATAAAAAGCTTCTATAATAACAAAGATGTTATAGGGCATTAAGTTGTCATAAAAAACGACAAGTTCAGTGTAAATTGAAGCGCTGTTTTTCGATAGAATTTTGCGCGCTACTGCCTTGCAACAAACATAGTGTGCATCACCTCACTCGGTAACTACCCGCCTTTTTATACACGGGTAGCTTTTATACGCGGGTAAAAAACGTGTTTGCTGATATTTAAGAGGTATATACAGCGAAATATTTCGTGAGGATTACGGATTGGCTCATGATAGAAAGCCTCTATCATAATAAACATGTTAGTTGTCAAAAAAGCGACAAGTTGGTGCAAGAAAAAGGGCTGTTTTTCTAAAAAAAAAAAAACAATACTACTTCCTTGCAACAAACACAGTGTGCATCACCGCACTCGGTAACTACCCGCCTTTTTATACACGGGTAGCTTTTATACACAGGTAGAAACACGTGTTTACTGATATTTTAGTGTTTATTCAGCGAAACGTTTAATGAGAGCTGTCGATTTATCTATAATATAATCCCTACAAAAACATATGTATGCGAAAAACCATTAAGTTGCAGAAAAAGCGACAAGTTCGGTGTAATTACAGGGCTGTTTTTCTATAGAATTTCGAGCGTTACTTGCTGTCTTACAACAAACATGGTTTGCAATTTGCATCACCGCACTCGGTAACTACACGCATTTTTATACACGAGTAGCTTTTATCATGTGTTAAATCAGTAACTGAATATTTTATAGAAATACGTGTTTTTTTTTATTACTATGAATGGCGACACGAGCATGCCATTCGCCAAAAAATACTATGAATTACAATGCAATGCTTGGCATTCAACTGCGCTCGCCTTCTTGAGTCATAAGATGTTAAGTCTTAATATGTCCTGGCTACAATGACCTTCAAACCGAACATAACAGTGCATTTATATTGCTGTTGGGCGGGATAAATAGACATTGCGGTATACCTACCCTCACATAATTACAAGAGACCTATAACCAGTTTCCTGATATTTTAGTGTTTATTGTTTATTACGATTAGTGTTTTAAACAGCGAAACTTGTAAGAGCTGTTGATTTGCTTATCCCTATAAAAATAGATGTGAAAAGCCCTAAATTCTCTGAAAAAGCAACAAGGTCGGAGCAAAAAAGGGCCGCTGTTCACGAGAATTTTGCGCGCTACTGCAACAAACTTAGTGCTTCAACGAGCTTGATACCTACCCGGCTTTTTATACTCGGGTAACTCTCACCGAATATGAACTTGATCAAAAACAAATGTGTGAGAAATGAGATTTTATATGAACAGTTGACTGTACTACTGTTAATCTCGAGAGTTACTCTGTACCTTCATGAATGAAGTGTTAAAAGGTCACAAATGTTCTTAAAAGTCGAAGAAACATTTTAATATTTATGAATATAAACAAATAAATCATTTTGAATTTCAAACTTTAAAGGTTTATATCTGAACAATAATAATATAAATTAACAAATTACGTCAGTTACTCATCAATTTAATTGTATTAAAACTTGCCAAGTTATATTCAATAACAATGAAACTAACAAATTGACCTAACAAACGTCTTGTTAACTAATATTAACAATTTACGTTTCAATAATACCAGGTCTGAATAATTTATGTATTTTATATAAAAACAAAACGACGAACAAAGCAATTTATCTAAATTGGCGTCAAATCGCGTCGAAAGGGTAACTGGGATAGAAACGGGACAGGCTCTGCGTTATTTCCAAACCCCAGGCCGTTGATTGATTGATTTCTTTGCAAATACGAACAAAAACGAGGTATAAAGTTACTTTGTTATTGTAAAAATCTGTGAAAATAACATATTTGCGATTTCAGAACCGATCTTAGTGCATGTTTAACTAGTTGCTAATTGCATGCTAAGGCTGCTATAATTAAATCTATCGTTGAGAGGTAATTATGTCTATCAGGATGCTTTGCCTGGCTTGCACTGTAGATGTAGTGTGGGTGATGACTTTGGGTGTAGTGTAGCTTATATGCTCTGCACAATTTGCTGGAAATGCTAATACGAGCGAAGTTCCCCTCAGCATTCACAACTCTTAAGGAATGATAGACGCAGTGCGATGCTTTGAAAATTGTGAGTTTCCGGAAATCCTTTTCATCAAGATTGCAGTGCCTGCAAAGCTAATACTTCACTGCAATAGTTATTATAAATTCATTGGAACATTATTTAAAAATAATAGAATCGAATGCCTTGAATCCAATGAAAAATAACAATGTTAAATGCCTTATTATTTTTATACCTGAGACGTTATTAAATAAATATATACTACTAATAAATCGATATGTATTCAGTAATTGTATTTTAATGATGAAAACCACAATACACCCATAACTGTAAACTAGCCCAATGAAAAAGCCAATTTTAACTGCAAGGGACACTGACAAAGCCAAATCTATTGCGGAAACTAGCCGGAGGGCGAATCGGTAAACATTTTCACAAACACTAATAAAATGCTCGACACATCGGACATGACCCTCTGTTGGGGATAGGCTGAGCCTTTTTGGAGCTTGTTTGTACACGTTTGTACCGAAACGTGGGAAATTATGTAAAGTGGCTGATTTTTGCGGGATGTAAAAGGTTTTATACGGGTTGTTAGAGATAATTGAGGATTAAACTACTAATGCGTGAGGTGTGAGCATGTGGGCTAATAACCAGTCCTAGGTTTGATTCCCAGAGTAAATTACTTAATGATTAATTTATAAATTTGACAATACTCATCCATATAGTCCAAAACTGGAATTCGTGCCCAGCTTGCACATCATAGCAGCGTTCACATATCAGGGTCGCTCTCTATTTTATCCAGGGAAATAAGATTGGGAAAATTTGGCGGCACTTGTAGCGCCTTTTCGCCGATCAAGGCTTGAAGGCTTGAAGCGATTCACTCGATGGTAAGCTATCATCGCCGATTTACAACACTTACTAAATTTGAAGAATATTCAATGCCAGTAATTGAATTACAAGAAGAATGGTGATAAGGATTTGAAAGCTAGAAGGCTTATATAGGATAGTAATTCCTCTGTACAAATGCAACACATTGTGTTTGATATCTTTAATCTACGGGCTCGATCCCCGAAACGAGACAAATGTTTGTGAGACCCACAATAAACATATGATATATGTCTTGAGTCTGGGTGTTTGTGAGACCGAAAAGTCTCTCTTAGTTTCTGATACCCATGTCACAAGACTTTATTGATCTTAGTGTGGGGTCAGGACTATGTATGTGACTGTTGGGTGTATTTCTCTTATTTATCATTACGATATTAATTAATATTTGCGTGGTGGTGCACCTCGTGGTTAAACACAACAGCAATCCTACATTTGTCCATACGTGGCCTTTAATCTGGTACTTTCACTAATTATTTAGATTCGCATCAATATATGAAATTGCTATTAGTCGAAAAACATATTGGAGTTAAGTGTTTTAAGTAATTGAGATTTTAATCTGTATCGATGGGAGTTATCTGATACCTTTCATATTTCACCTGTTCACTTCACGATATAAAATAACAATTTGTATCGTTTACATTAAAATAATTAAAGTATATATAAGATAGAGAGAGAGAGAGAGAGGGAAATAATAAATGAAAAATTATATGAGTTAAATGAAATAAATTCAAAACCCAATATGGTGTCCTAATAAGAAAATTACACATTTTAATTGGTCATAATCAAAACCTATTTAAATAATAATTTAAACGATCATTCCAACATTAACTTATCGATGTAATAATTTGTATCGTTGCTTATTCCTTCAATTAAAAAAACCTGACGGACTAAAAAAAATCCTCTCCGATTTATAACACAGCACAAACCAAACATGAACACCGCACTTAAATCGACAACTTTTGTACTTTATGAGAGCGCGAACTTCGAGCGTACTCCCGCGGAGGGCACACGGCAACGCGTCCCGACGTCCTCTGTCGACTGCACGGGGTCTCCGGGCTCGCCCCGACCTCTCCCTGCTCCCGTCGCTCTGGATACGGCATTGAGCCTTTGTACCTTGGCAAATTGGATGCGGTTTCAGCACCGAAACGCTTTGATTAAAACTGCTGCAAATTATAGCGTGTGATATGAAGTTTTTGATTTTTATCATGGTTGTAATGTGTGGTCGTAAATCAAAAATCAGATGAAATTGAAAGATATTTCGAAAATTAATTTAATTGACACGAGATAAGTACCAGGGACCAACCAACCCGCGCTAGGCCAGCGTGGTGGACTATATGGCCTAACCATTTTCAATCGAACTTTCGATTGTAACGTATGCCCGTGCCTTACAGTGGGGCGTTTATGGGTTGATACAGTAATTACAAGGGACTCCATTCATCAGAATCCACAAAAATCTTATCTAATGGTCCCGTCCGCTGTCTGTCAAAACCATTCAAATATAACATCATCATACTGCTATCAATAATATGATTTATTTAATGACCAATTGACATGAAAATCATGTTGAAAATGTACTGTAAGGCGTGGAAGCTAAACTTAAATCCCTAACAATTTAACTTCATTATTCAGTGTCATGATTAATAAACCAAAGACAGCTTTCACAAAAACTAAAGCGAGGCGGCACAGTCTAGTAAGCCCTAGTTTTTCTTGACTCTTTGGCGAAGCCTACACAATCACGGCTGATCGGTCTCCGGGGAGCGAGAGTGAAGCTAGTTCATCTCTTATATCGCGTCTTATATCCCCGAATACACGCCAATCCCCTCATCGCCTACCTTTTTATTTATTTCGTGTCATTTTTACATGTCTATTGAATTGGCTATATTTTATGTTTCTATGGATATGTCTTTCTGGAGAGTTTTTCTGCTTATTTGGATATGAAACTGATATATTTATTATTTAGATTTTTTGGATAAATAATAGATACAAAATAGTTCCGATTGTTACATAGTGATGTATCAAAATAGTATATTACAATAGAGTAACTCAAACTACCCATGGTTTTTTTTTTTATTGCTATGAATGGCGAGACGAGCATGCCGTTCGCCTGATGGTAAGCGATACGACCGCTCATGAACAGTAGCAAAACCAAACAGTACCTTGAATTACAAAGCAATGCTTGGCATTCCACTGCGCTGTTTTACGGGAGAAATAGACACTGCGGTGGTACCCACCTAGATGGCCTCTCACATATAAGAGACCTACCACCAGTAGCTTTGGACCATTGCCCTCAACAAAAAAGGTGTTTTTTATTGCACTGTATGGCAAGACAAACATGACTTTCGCTTGCTGGTAAGCGACACAACTGCTCAGAACCAAACGCCATTCTGAGACTTAAGATGTTACGTAGCAATATGTCCAGTAGTTACTCTGGCTACAATATCCTTCAAACCGAAACACAATAGTGCATTTACACTGCTGTACGGTAGGAGGAATAGACATTGCGGTGGTACTTACTCTAGCGGACCCTCACAAATGAGAGACCTACCTCTAATAATTTTTGAGTGAGGCCAAAATCAACCAATTACCTCGAGAAAGTAATTATTTTTACTCCAAAAGAAACAAACTATATTTTTTATCTATATTGCAGCTATCAAGTGTGGGTTATACATAAAAATATATATCCATGGGAGCACAGCGTCGAAAATATTAAAAACAGGTCCCGGCAAATCACCGGGACGTGACCAGGAACACGGGAGAATAGGGAGATGTAATGCACAGATTTCCGTTGACCACACATTTTTTTCTGATGCTCTGAGGATTTCAGCACTATTTTTACTTTTAAAATATTACATTACGGACGGAAAATATGAATAAAGTTAGTGTGGGACTCAAATAAATACTTTATTGTGGGTCTGTAGAAAAATATATTTTGTTTTTTTTTCCGATATTAATAATAAAAAATACGAGTATGTAGTATGAAACCTGTTTCCAGACACAGTTTTATTTAATATGTAACTCTGGATTAACCATTGCCAACCCGTACTAGGCCAGCGTGGTGGACTATCAGCCGTTCTCAATAATCTATCTGTCTTTAACTAGGGATTTCATTAGATATTTCGATGCATTTTACGTTACAGTTAACAAAGATACAAAAATATAGATATGGTGCATATGTTTATAGATACCTAGGTATGATAAATATATATGTCTATCTTTGTTTAATAAAGTGTAGCATTGAACCGACATTATAATGGTAGCCTGTTTAACCTCTAGTTAAAGATAGATAGGATATAGAGAACGGCCGTATATGGCCTAACCACTCTTAATCCTACTCTCGATTGTAGAGTAGGCCCGTGCCCTGCAGTGGGACGTATATGGGCTGATACAGATACAGACAAATCTGGATTAAAAACAAATAAATAAAACACCGAAACCATTAAAATTTCAGTACAATATATGTTATCTTATTTTTATTAATCACTAGCGGCCCGGCCCGGCTCTGCCCGGATGCAGATACTGATTTGACTCCAATCCACATCAGAAACATATTATTTCGCGTACTAACTGTATTATGCGTATTCGCGTATTTACTTGTGGTAGGTCTCTCATATGTGAGAGGCCCCCTGGGTAGGTACCACCGCGTTGTCTATTTCTCCTGCCAAACAGCTGTGCAAATGCACTGTTGTGTTTCGGTTAGAAGGATATTGTAGCCAGAGTAATTACGGGACATATAGAGACTTAATATCTTATGTCTCAGGATGGCGAGTGCAGTGGAATGCCCAGCATTGTTTGTAACTCATGGTGTTGTTTGGTTTTACTACTGTCAAGAGCGATCATATCACTTACCAATAGGTGAATGGCATGCTCGTCTTGCCATTCATTGAAATAAAAAAAATAATTAAACTCTTGGGTTTTCCAAACGCACCAAAAGAAATATACATTCAGTAAAAAGTTCAATAAGCTTCGCTGCTAATTACTTCTAAAGACGATATCTATTATCTATTCATCTAATTGATATAGTGTAAAGGGCAATTTTAATCTGCATTAAATGCCTAAGCTAACTAAAATATTCATTTGGATAAGGATTAACACTGAACTAAAGAAAATAGCTTTGAATATAATATAATGTTTTTAATTAAAAATTTGAACATAAAAGTGGTTATTGTAAGTCAACCGTAAGAGATAGAGATATGCTGCAGCTATCGCGGACTTTTTTGTAGCATTTTTATATATTTCGAATTTGCTAGTACATTACTCAACTATAATATATACTCGTCAAAACAAAATAATGGCCACTTATTTTTTTACAGTTTGCGAATATATTTGCTAGTTTACGCCGCGTTCGAGTGGAAAGCTCCCAGTTGTTGAGATTTTTTGCGACCTCATTTTTATCGTCCTATTTCTGCTAATTTACTTAAAAGCATAATAAATTATATACTTCAACCTTCCTCAAAAATCACTCTTTCTATTGTAGTGTAGTATTGTGTAGTTTATATATGATTAGGCAACCCACTAGACTAACGCAATTGGAAAACTACACATTATAACCAGTACCATTTCATGAATTATTTCGTCTCGTCTAGCTTTCAACTTAGAAGCATTTGCAACAAAAGAAATGAAATTCACGACGATGTCTATGAAACGTCTTTAAGAGATCGGGTGTATCAGATTCAAGGTGCCTTATCGAAACTCCGATCCGCTAAGTGATTAAGTTATATTAAAAGTCAAATTTAAGGCTTCTTTAAATAAAAATCGGTTTGGAGTTGACCGCAAACTCCGCAAATTGAATATCGTTTGATAAATTGGATTTATCTCCAGCGATACCTTGAAGGGTTCTTATAAAATACTATCAGTTAAGGTGCGGTCCCTTCGAAATTGAATTGAATGGGAAATGTACCTTTACATTGTAGTGGGGAGCGTGGGGCTTATTGTAGTATGATGCAACGAGGGTTTTTGTAAACCTTTTTGAGGGATATTTTGTAAGGCTAATGTGATACCGGAAAACCTTGTACCTTTGTGTGTGATTAAAATTGCATATCACGTAATATTTATGTAAATATTAGTGGAAATAGAAAAGAAGTTATAAGTAGACTAGATCTTCATGTGGCGATATCTCCCATCACACGATAAATCTTATACAATTACAATAAATAAAACTTAATTCAAAAATTCAAATTTAAATGTAACACCAGAAAAAAGGATCTTCAAACGATTCAATTACGCAAAGTCGATTAGCAACACTCATTTGCAACGGTTTGTAATAAGGACAAATAAAACGTCAAAGTTAACTGTTTTACGTTCACGCGAAGGATATCCAGCTTTTGTTGGGGCCGATTACAATTATTTATCATTACGGACTTAGTGTAATTATGTTAAGACATGTTTATAGGCGATGTTGTTCTTGTATATAAGGTGATGTCATGTATTAAGCATTTTCTGCGTTAAGATGTGTCGAGATATTAAAGGAATGTAGGCAGAAGGCATCCGAATTTTAGCGCCTAAAAAGGTCTTTAAGTTCATAAAGTTAATAAAGTTATCTGCTACAAAAAAATGTTTAAATTGGCGTCTTTTTAATGTTAACATGATGTTGAAACAGAACAGAGTTTGCGTATCGTAAACGAGAATTTCTACAACGCAAATAATCGGGACGAACATGAAATTATTGGAATATTGTACATTCGTGTGAATAATTTAACATTTCCCTGTCTTTATTCACATTTATAGTAATTATTGAATTAATTGAATATGAATATTTTGATGAAAGGTATTTGTAGAAACTAGAAATAAGATTGTATTTAAAGATGATTGCAATCAAGTATAAGTGGATCCTATTTACTTGTACACACATAGAATTATAAAAGCTGTCAAACGACTAGAAAGCCCGCGACCAGATATAGTGCATAGTACATGCTATATTATAGTTTTAGGAACTGAAATATGTATAATACACAGATGTAAAATAAATGGAAAAATTATAGAAAGAGGAAAAGTGCATGGGGCATACGAAAATCTCACTGACAAAAAGACACGCGACTGACATAAAAACTGTCGCTTGATTGTTACCGCCCCCGTCACACCCTGCCCATTCATTTAATCCTGGGTCCTACCGCCGTAGTGTGAAGAGGCATCTTAGCAGGCCGGCATAATTATATCGAATGGTATGGGGCCGCCGTCTTATGCCACTCAATACCCAGCCTTGACTGCATTTGAGCTTACCATCAGGTGCAGTGCAGTCATTAAGCCGTGCCAATATAAAAAACAATTCTGAGTTATGACTGACAACAGATTGGCTCTACCACTTTTGGAAATATAACATACTAACGTCTTCATTTTAGCATACATGAGAAAGATAGTATTGTAATTCTGGCGGTAGCATGATCCATCAACCAACACAAAGCCAATATGACGTCCTAACATCAAAATCCATTTACACAGGCCGACACTACCAAGCTGATATCAATTTGTCACATCCCAGACGCAGCATATAAATTCCTCTATACAAAATCTTCAAGGAAGAGAAGCTGGGCTGTACCGTTTAATAATATCGCAAATACCCACATATGAGTATTATGCAATTTGTATTCATGTTAAGGCTCCATATCCTATTGAAGAATTAATAACAGAATGCATATATGAGGTTTCTTTTACAGGGCGGACTGAATTAATATCTTGCCATGTTGTGTAGTAGTAGCTTCGAATATTGCGTTTTAGATTACATTACAAAGGATATTATAAGGAAGTCAAAGTTGTTAATATTAACAACACTCACTAGGCTAGTAGTTTTAGTGATTACAAACACAGTGCATCTAAAATTTTGCAAAAAAATCCGACGATTTATTTTTTTTACTTTTCCTATTGTTGTATTTGAGTGGTAAATAGGTTCTTCTAAACTAATAGTGTACTCCATTTTATTTTTAAATACGCTACGGTAAGCAGGGGTTGAAATAATTATTTAGAAAAAACTATGGATATACCACCCAAATACAATGATATTTAATACACTGTTGTGTCTGGCTTGAAGCTGTTCTTGCCAGAGTAACTACTGGACTTATTGAACATAACATGTTATGGCGGATGGCGAGCCTGTAATTCATGGTGCTGTTTGGTTTTGCTACTGTACATGAGCGGTCGTATCGCTGACCATCAGGCGAATGGCATGCCCGTGTTGCCATTCATCGCAATAAAAAAAAATTTCGACTGTTACCTCCGTAATCATCCATCTTCTTAATTTATAAAATCCCTAACACCTTAAACGGCGAATCATTAGTGGAACATGCTGATTTAACGACCGCTTTTCAAAGATATTTTAGTGGCCTCCTTATATTTAGAGGACGCTTGTGATACAGGGGACTTGTGCCCGAAGTAAATTGTCCATGTGTTTTGTGACGAGGGTTAAAAAACGTGTTCGATTTTAGTAATAATGCTGCTTATTCATATACCTACAGTATGACAATTCTATAAAAGCTATTACGCAGGAGTAGGTATCTAGATGTTTGATCAGCACGCAACTTCACAACAATATTCATATAATATTCAAAACGGAACAATTTTATGGGACGCACCTATCAGTATAAGCATACATACGTAAACTAACGCCTTTTTTCAGAAAGGGTAGGTAGAAGTGCAACCAGAACAGTGGGTGTTACGCCTTGTATCTTCCATCCCACGATGTACAATACAATACAATACAATAGAGGGCGAGCCTATCGCCATATCGGACTCAAATTTCTGTCTCCAGGCTGATAATGAATAGAAAAACTCAACAGCACTTTACCCGATCCAAGGTTCGAACCCGAGACCTCAGCTTTGTAACCATACCTTAGTACAATTAAGCTACCAAGGCAGTTATCAGTATAAAAATATCAATAAACCATACACTAACCACCGCGCAGAATATTAGGTAATAATCCCATCGTTTATTTAAGGATATATTAAAGGATCTTATAAGGCAATTTCAATTAACACCGATTGAATACAATTCACGCTTGACATGTCCGCAACAAAAAGCCGGTCAGTGTTAAGTTTCTAGCTCGACGGGGGTCCGACCCCCGCGCATTACGCTCAAGCCGAGCATGTCCCCCCCGTCGTGTGGACACCCTATTGGCAGTAGGTATATTGTTTTATATTTGCCTTTATGAGGGATTTCGATATTTTGTACAGGGATTTTAATTTACATGCTTAAATACACAATTACATACATAGACGCATACATATGCCTAAGGGTTAGAGGAGGCTTCAATCGATTCTGGCATACCGTCTACATTCTCATTTCTTTAAGCCGAGCATGTCCCCCCCGTCGTGTGGACACCCTATTGGCAGTAGGTATATTGTTTTATATTTGCCTTTGTTAGGGATTTCGATATTTTGTTTAGAGATGATATTTTACATGCTTATATACATAGACGCATACATATGCCTAAGGGTTAGAGGAGACTATCAATCCTGGCATACCATTTTCGCCTCTTCCACTACTCATATCTTTATCAATATCTTCATGAATTTTGTCAGTTAAGGATACTTCAACTGTTAGTTCCGCTGTTATCGAATTGGAATCTATAGATTTGCTATAAGCTCTTCTATTCATACTAATCTCGGGTATATTTTTCGTTAAATTAATTTTATTCGTCCTTTATACATAACCAGACCATTTGAACGTTATATTCTCAGTTCTTGTTACTACATCATACTATACAATGCGGGTCTAATCATCATCACGTTTCCTCATGACGTTTTCTTACCGTAACGAGATATAACTTTGAATAATGAATATACGGTAGCGTATAACAACGAATTTTATTTTGATAAAACAATATACCATAGAATAGATAAATTAAACCACGATTTAATTTAATTTATAGTCAAATACGCAATTTTGTAGCAAATACGAAATGCGTCCACCGGCGGCGAGACGTTGACACGCCGCAATCAAACTAATTAAATAATTACGTTCATTACACAAAATCAGATTACAGCGCGAATTAAATAATACGACTTCGGAAATGTGGTTTTGTTCAACATTTTTTAAATATTATTAATTTGTTTATTTTTCTCTTTAACATTTATGTTCGTACACTCGCAATATTCACCAGTCATCCTGGTTGAAGGATAAATAATTCCTCAGAAATTGGACACTTTAGTATGTATACATGAGGTTGGCTTTATTGGATCATGTATGTAAAGTATTTACGCCTTATCTACCCTATAATTTGTACGACCCACTCCTGGTCTACTAATGATGGTTAAATTACTTAATTACATACAGCTTTGCTTGGAGTATAGTTTTCTTTTCGATTATTACCCTCATCGCTTCAGTACCTGACATTTTTTTATTAATTATAGCAAAAAGTCAAGAGTTGTACTTAAGACTCGATCCAAAGACGTACATTTTGCCTCTCTAGACCACCCTCAATTAAACTACAGCTGTATTTATGTCGAATAATATTAGTCCAATCTGAAAAACGGCTAATTAAAAGTTCAGTTCTCTAGTACTCGTAAAGGCAAGCAGAAGTTAAAACATTGTTTACAAAGAGTTTTGCTAACATAAATTCTGTCATTTCTATGCTTGTTAGGGAGCTCTTTGATTACATATCCAGATGATATCTCGTTTAGCAAATGTATACTTCAAAGAATTCGTTTTGTGTACTGAGTTTTAGCCGAATTATATAACATTTTATTTGCCGTGTAAATGATGTTTCCACTCCTGTTTAGTAAGCCCGAAGCTGTACGCTAATAACATTAATTTAATAAAGTTTAGATAATTATTAGGTGGGTTGTTGTTTACATTATGTTACATGTTATGTTTCATGTGGTAATAACATGTTATTTAATAGTGGGAGGAATGTACACAATACACCTACATCGTAATGTATTCAACCTTTTTGGGCTAAAGTTAGGCTGAATGCTATGTTCCTTTTTGGAAATCTCTTGATAATATTAAAAATAAAATTAAATAGAGCGCCTGTTTATAATCGTTAGCATAAAGATTGGACCCCAAAATACATTTGGAAGAACTTTCTAAAAGGAAAAAGCGATGGTACTTGAGTGAATGGATCAGTATAAAAGTTTAAAGTGACTGCATGAATTTGAAGACTTATTCAAAAATTATATAATATGGTATTTGAATAGAATTAAAATAATATTTTTAAACAATAAATCTATATAGAACAGAGTTTAAAATTCCAAAGATTTTTTAAAATTCTTTTTAATTATTTGAAATCCCTAATGACAAGTGAAAAATAAGTTTCAGTGGATACAGGTACCATCTTATCTAAGGTAATGAATTACTACAATCCAACTAAAATAATAGGTACCGTTTGACGTTTCATACTTCAACCATGGAATTCTAATCTTATGGAAAATGTTATTGAAATTGTGTTAGTCACCCCTGTACAAAGTTAAAAAGTATGAAACGTCAAAGGCTACCTAGTTTGTTCAGTTGGATCATAATTTGAATAAAGGAGACAACGTGAACAATGTTTGTGCCTAAAGAGATTGGTACCGTTCCGTTTTTTCTGTTTCTGTCTCAGTCACTTCCATGTAAACACACTATCTTCCCTCCCGTTCCACTGATTACACGCTTCTGATAGACGCGCACAGATATTATCCCTGATGTGTGTTCAAGTATAATGTTTCAATGTCCTTTAATTAATGTTGTCATGACGACTTTATTAACCGGTATATACATATGCTTGTAACCATTTCAATTTGGTGCTACATATCGTAAATTTTAAATTGAGAATACATCAAACATAATACTTACTTTCAATGGTGTCTTCATTTTGGGAACCGCTCGCTTTGCACATTTTATTGTTTTTAAAAATAGAATGGTTTTACAGCTTTCTATTGGTTTTACGACAATTTAACCCTTAATTTGACAATGTATGCCCTGACATACAAGAAATTTGAAAAAATATTTTGTTAAAAAAATTGCAAAAATAACACGTTTAAATTGGCAATGTATGTTGTGGCATACATAAGTTTTCCGGAAAACTAAGCTTTCCAGATTTTTTTATTATAGTTTTATGTGTGTCAATTACAATTACAACAAAAAAAACCGGTTTGTATTGCATTTTTTACTTTGCCAAATTAAGGGTTAAAAATCGAACAAATTGCCTGTACAAAATTATATACGGATCGATCTTTTCAATAAAAAAGCGGGAATACTTCACGAACACACGTTCGGCCAACTTTATAAATTAAAAAACTTTTCAAATTTACTCAATATAATGTGTTATCAACTGTTCAATTATGCAATGGCATATTTTTGTACATCAAAGGTTGAATTATAATGAGATCACTTTAAATAAAATACACGATGTCCGCTAGAATTGTTCAATGTCAATGGAATTTATTAAGCAGACAGGTTTTATAAGAATATACATAAATTTAATATTTATTTTCCAGATTGATGTCAGGCAGACAGTTCAAAGAATAAAAATTCTTCGCACCGATGTATGTGAGACGCATAAATAATTAGGTATTTACATAAATGTTAGATTGGGGTGGACGTAAAAAGATCCGATTTAAAACTATAATGTAACTACTGTTATCACACCTGTTCTACATTGGATCCACGTTTTCCATAATATACAGTATAGCAAAAAAAAACACAAAATTAATCAGAACAAACTAATTATGTCTCATAACACCTTAATTGTTCGGACAGTTTTTTGTCACTCTGTATATCTTAATCATAAGCATTAATATCGTCAGTAAAATTTTTATTATGTTAAGATATGTTACGACATGGAAAATGTTTTGTTTGCGTTTATTGATAACTTTACATAATAGAAGCAGATCCTGTGTACGCCCACTAACAATTTCGCATAGAATTTTTAGATTGCTGATAAAGTGAACCACGTTTTGACTTAGACTTCAAGGAATGGTAAAAGTATATATAAATACGTAGATATGTTAGTTATTTTCGACATATCCGTAGTGCAGCTGTCCACCCGACGTCAAACCTCACGGGGTTAAAGTTTTCAAAACGTTCAAATTCTACATTTCCCACAAACTAAAAAGTCGATTCAGAACTTTGTTTATACAATTTTTGAATAACGCTAAGTGATTGGAGTTGATGTTTACAATTGTGCGATTGGTGTAACGTTCGAATGAAATATACTTTTGTTATTTCTCCAATATTTTGAAAACTTTTTTTAGTTCAACGTTATTACAAAAAGTGGACGCTCTGGTAAGCAATTCTAACTGAACCTATATTTACTAAAAAAAATGATTTTTGGAACTTTAAAATTTCATTACGTGATATATAATTAATAAAAAAATATAATTCTTTTCAGAAATCTAGTTTAAGAACAACACAATTATCAATGCAAACATACTGCTATGTGAAAAAAAAAACCCTGTACATACCCAGCCTATTTTGTAACTCAGTTTGAAAATTCCATGGACATCGAACCATCTATATAAAAATGTAATGATCGACTCACCGTGAACCCAATTCCCACTGTGGCGGAAAAATTGCCCGCTTGAAATTTCCCGGTCTCAAATTGCACCAGCAGCGATGTCTTGCCGACCCCGCTATCTCCGAGGAGGATTGTCTGCGAAACCGAATTAGCATTTGTAAGTGGAGCGTTTTATGCACAGGTTATAAGTATACTTAAATATTTTTTTATTGAGCTGAAAAATAAAATACGGCTTTTCATGGGCATAAGCAAAACCGTACAATATCATGAGTTACATCGCTTTGTAACTCTTGGCATTTCACTGCGCTTGCCATCCTGAAATATAAGATGTTAAGTCTCATTATGTTCAATTGTTACCCTGGCCATAATTAAAAAAAAACATTAAGATGGTACCTACCCACTACCCAGGCGGCCTCTCACATATGAGAGAACCACGATTATATTCAATCAATAGAGTACATTTTTTTATATGTAAACCAAAATGAAAATTACGATCACCTAATTTAACCATGAAAGAAAATTGATGATATTGGCCCTTAAGAACGGATGATCCTAGAAAAAAAATAGATACTTGAAAGCCTCTATTGAACCGGCTTTATAAATTTAGGCCTAAAATTCTGTAAATCGTATAAGACGTGTATGCCCAGCTATGGCAGGTATTTTGATTGATATCCATAAATATTGAATTTGCTTATTATTTTCTTTCTGGGCATATCATTAATCCTTGAATAGAGCTTCTAGCCATAGTATGAATCCTTGAATAAGTTCTTGAGTTCTACTCATAGACATCCATAGTATGGATAATAGCAATGAAAGAAATAGATAAAGGGTGTGTCCAATTTTACTCTGGAAAGGGAAATGCCCGTTTTTCACAGTGTCTTGGTCTAGGAACAGCAGTACAGTAGCAGTTCTCTGGGCTTATTTCAGAATAAGGTTAGCAACAACACAAAAAACACATTAGAAATGATCCCATTGTCTTTTAAGGTAAGAAAAATAAATTACGTTTATTTTAAACAGTTTTCTGCTTTGGTTGTGTAGAGACGGCTATGATACCATAAGCTTAGCAGGTACTTTTAATCACCAGAGACGCCAGTAAAACTTCATTTGTTTGTTAAAAAGTATTTTGATCCCACTACCTAGATGCCTGATAGACTGCCTCGATGGCGTAGTTGTAGGTACTACGGTACGGTTACAAAGCTGAAGTCTCGGGTTCGAATCCCGGGTTGGGCAAAGTGATATTGGGTTTTTATATTCATTATCAGCCCAGAGTCAGAAATTTGTGCCCGTAAACATACAAGGCGAAATGTGGATGTCCTGGCACCCCTGCCTACCCCTTCTGGGAAAAAGGCGTGAGTTTATGTATGTATATTACATTGTAGAAAAAATCAAAACAGTACTCGCCAATATTATTATAAATAGGAACCTCACAAGCTCCATTCAAACTTGAGCGTTTATTTTTTGTTCCTATTCCGTTTGTTGTTTAATATAGTGAGTAAAGCCGGGCGCTTAGGGATTTCCCTCGGGGACACACTTTGTACAATACAACTTCTTTTTAACAGACAGAACTACTTTTTATTCTTATGAAGGTACCGGGCACTTTGCAAGCTGATTCGATAGCGGTTGTTTGAAATTGTGTTGTTAATACATTTTATGATTATGGTCCTTTTGTTATGTTAGCTTATAATGCATTTGACAACAATGAAACCAACATGTTATTAAATGTTTCGGACATTTACTAGTGTAACCTTTGTTGTTTTCCTGAATCTATTCTAATATTATAAAGAGGAAAGATTTGATTTTTTTGCATTGAATAGGCTCTGAAACTACTGGATCGTCTTGAAAATGCTTACACAATTAGAATCCTACATTATCCCTGAAGAATATAGGCTCTAGAATATTTTAAAAAGAGTATTACTTCACCCAGGTAGATTCGGGCCGGGTTGTTTTTAGTTATAATAAACTACATAATCTGCCTATCCTTATCCCGCCATCAGCCATGTTGCGAAATGTTTGGGCTTATATTTTTACAATCAGCTACATGCCAAACGCCAACCCTTTCTTCAGTGAGTCTTTTCGCCAAAGTTACGTTGGCCTAATGCGATTGGTACATTTCACATACCTCCTAAATTCTTACGGAAAAAGCATCAGGCATATTCGATGTTTTCCTTTTACTATAGAAGCAAGTAATCATTATCCAAAATTATTATTTAAGTAACTTCGAAAAGTCAGTGTATACGGTATACCCTGGCTTTGCATCTCTGATTCCCGATAAAATCAGATACCGAGCCGATTAAAAGAAATCGCCTAGGGTGATAAGACCGCCAACTGTACTCTTTAATTTTATTTGTAAATTATTGTATGCTTTTTGTTCTTTTTTGTGTGAAGTAAAGAATTAAATAAAATCGTTTATGTTTAGGAATATTCTTAAACTATAATATAGTTAGGCCTCGACTCAACGGTAGAATTATTACATCTCCTGGGTGACTTAACGTTGAGTCATAAGACCGGTGAGCCTAACATCACTGTTCTACCTCCCATAGGAAGTGTACAAAGTGCAGCAATTTTGTCGAGACAAAAAATTGTGTGTTAAATATTTTTCCTTGAATAGGAAATTATATATTTTACGGAAAACAAAAATCATGTTCGAGGCTAATATTATTCATATTTTCCCTAAACTGAAACCTTCAAGCGGTCCAATCTAACACGGGTTCTTATCCGCAAGCCATTGTACCTGACAGATGAAATTTCCTCGTTCTTGCCGGTGTGGCGAAAGAAAATAAAAACGTTGTTAATTATTCGCAACATTTTAATTAACGGGAGTTTGTTTCAATGAAACCTGTTTTATTCAAAGAGTATTGAAAAGAGTTTCAAAAAAGATTTCAGTTTTCTGGGAATGCTTTTTCGGTTTTATTTTGTCAAATGTAGAAAGATATTCATTTACTAATTAGAACGTAAGTATTTTTTACAGTTCTTGCAACAGTTATAACTTGTTATTATCCATAATATTAATTGGTTTATCAACGAAGGATGCTAAAAAATATTAGATACACATTAAGACAAATCCTAGCACAGCCATAAAATGAAGTAGAACAAAGGAAAAAAAAACCTATGTCTGACATTAACTTTTGAATCCATAAGTAGAATTTAAGTCGTAAAATGTAACTTTAATTCAATACAAATTCAGTAAAATACATACATACATAATGCATGAAGTTTAAATAAATAAATGTAAATGATTAAAATAAATATTTCACCTCGAATTTCTCACAACAATAAAATATATTTTGAAGCATCAATCCGCCGGCTAGGGCTAATGTATTCAAATGACCTAATTACCGTGGATATCACCCGGGGGAAAAATAAATTGGCATTTATACCGAGTTCGCTTTCGAAGTCGAGATTCCGAGAATATCGGCGCTTGTTTTACTTTAACAAGTTTGGATTTTTATATTTTCTTAGAAGCATTTTGTATAAACATCACTTTAGGATGGAAATTTGGAATTTAATTAGCTTGTGCGTATGTTTACATGCTTATTGATATTGAGATGATGTAAGAGAACAAGAAAGATGTTATCGGATCAATGAAAGAAGACGATTTCTATTTATTTGATTTGATTTTAGTTTGTTTTGGCCTGAAATTCCTTGTGACCGCGATTTATCCTCGTAACGCCCAGAGATTTTTGGAGGCTATAGTCATTATGGCCCGAATGTCCATTTTGTGGGACATAATTGTAAAACCCGTTACAGCCCAAAATTTCAAGTTGTTTTTTTTATGTTAGGGTTATCCATTCGAAGTGAGACTTTCATGGCTGTAAAAATATTTACCTTTCTTTTGTTCTTTACAGAGGCCACTGCATCGTAACGAAAATAGTGAATATGACCCAAATAACTAATACCACACTTTTTGAATATGACTTTTCCAAAAGTCTTCGGCTGGTAATATTAAAGTCGTAGCCCACTAACGTTTGGTCGTTTATGATGAACTCGATTATGTGTATTTTAAAGGCACTTGGGCGCTAGGAGGTTATGGAAAAAGAGAACCTTTGCCTAACAGTGGGATGATAAGGTTAGAAAAAGAGTTTTTCACGATAAAGCAAGCAAACGAAGAAATTGTTCACGTAATAGTATATAGTTACCAAAATAAGTAGATCCATATTACATTGCTTCATGTTGATTAAAACATATTCTGAGATACCAAAGAACAACATGAACTACAAAGCAATGCTTGGCATTTTACTGCGCTCGGCATCCTGAGACGTAAGATGTCCGAAACCGGAACACAACAGTGCATTTACATAGCTGTTTGGCGGGAAGAATAGACATAGGTAATTTATTAATCGAAAATTCGATATGCCATCAACAGACATCGTACATCCTTTCATACTTTTCTTTGTCACCACCGCACAAATTATTCCTACTGTCCAATCAATACAATGAAACCCATGCCTCTGTTCATAAAGCACTGCAGCAAATCCTAGCATTAAATTTAATCCGTTTGAGGCCTGCAGCGTGGACATGTGGGAGGTATGACCTAATTGGTTGACTAGGCGGATTCGCGATCGCAGTGCGTTTCCCCGCATCTATTACCTTACCCACTGTCACCAAATTGTGATGGATATTGGCAATTTCCGTGCCAACGGCTCTCAAAGGGTGCACGCTCCTGATTATTGAGTGTGCGAAATTGTAGGGTCGCAGGTGATTAGATTAGTAATTTGACTGATGCTTGAGGGATTAATTGAGCAAAGAAGCTCTCATAGAGCCTCGCAGTATAAAACAATGAATTCGTTTCGGGTGTCGGTGTTTGTGAGACTGAAAAGTCTCTTGTAGTTTACTGATACCCACGACATAGTACTCGATCTTAGTGTGGGGCCAAGACTGTTATCAAAACAATGTATGTGACTTTGGTGTATATTTTATGTATGTAAAAAAAAATCCTTTGTAGAATTCGGGTTAATGGGAATCTTGTTACGAACCAACAATTATTATGAATTCTAATATATCACAGAAAATGCTAGCTATGGAAAACATACAAACGACGTCCGGGTAACTGGAAATTTAGCTTTAGTGCGAAAACTAGGTTCAGAATTGCTTTTCGAAATCAATTAATAATTGGTATTAATCTATCAACGTTTCAGAATGTCTGGTAATATCGTATATGTTCTTGTTCAATCAAGCGATAGTTTAATTGTCATTACAATATCGAGATGGCGACAAATTGCGTCATCCGGTTATTGATGTGGCCATTACTAGTCTTAATTGTGACAATACATTGTGGTAGCATTACATACCCACCATTTGAAGTACTGGTTTTAATCCTTATTGAACTCCCATTACGATATATTTTCCTGAAGGAATTGAATTGGATTAATTGTATGGAATACAGACAACTGTATCAGCCCATATATATGTCCCAATGCAGAGCACGGGCCTCTTCTACAATCGAGAGTACAATTGACAGTTATTAGGTTATACAGTCCACCACACTGGTCTAGTGCGAGTTGACGAACTTTATCATATGAATTCTTTAAAATCGTGTTTATCGTATGTGGGTTTTCTCATGATGATTTCCTTCAACGTTATAGTGTGTGGTGATTTACTATTAATACACACATGACTCCGAAAAGTCAGAGGATTTGTACTTGCAGCCACTGTGAAAATATTGGCAGCCGCGTCTGGTGCCTTTATAACTAGGCCACTGAGGCCGTTTAATATTGTGAAATTTTCTAATTTTTGGTGTAGAAGTTTGGTGTGAGCTGTTGCTACATAGTTTCGATTTTCTTGGAAAATTTTCTTCCTAAGATGACTGCTCATATCCAAATGAGTTACAAAACTGTATAATAATAAATAACCCATGGGACTGAGAGGTATATAAGGCAGATGGATAGGTACATCAAACCAATACACTAATTATAACCAGGCTAAATTCGTTTGCGATGCCATATAAAATTCACTTAATACGAAACAATTCCCTAAGGAAATATGTAATGAACACAGACGCCGTCACGGACAAAAATTAATGCGCGGTAAACGTAGGATGAGGCGGGTTACCGCGCCACCAAAAAGATAATAAACTATTCGAGACGCGACTGTTTGTGGGTTAACGGACAGACATATGGGCTTTCCTAAACTATTAGGTAATTTCATACGCTTCTCGCTTACAAGGAACATTATTTAATTAAGGTTGTGTCTGAACCGAATTGTGGGATAGGGAAATATAAATTGTCAGTAAGTGAGTTGCTTGCTTTGTTACCGATGGTTTCACCCTGGATATCATCAAAATAAGAACAGCCACTCTCATCTACCGAAAGACAATCTTATCAGCTTTCCTTACAAAATAAACTGTAAAATGCTCCCTTAATTACGCCTCCAATGGTACAAAATTAGCACGTCCAGCTGAAATAGCAGGTAAACGACCTAAACAAACAATATAATAATATCGCCATAATTGTATCTGCGGTGAGGTCATCGACCGCGATGCGTATTGATTCAATAGCCATGACACGTTACTTCAAATTTGTTTTTAATACAAATATTCTAACTATGTGAAGGAAAATGTTTATGTGACAAAAGTTTGCTGGCCACACAAATATTTGTCTCGGATCTCGATGTTGTGAGACCGCAAAAGTGATTCGTAGTTTTTGAAAGCATTTTAACTGCATTCTGTTAGGGCTAGGACCGTTTATGTGTCACTTGGATTTTTTAACTGTCTATTGTCCACTTAGTTAAGATTGCAGGGGGTCCCTGAATACAAGCCGCTACCAACAGGTCGATATGGAGATCTTTTGCAAGCAATGTTCAGCAGTGGACTTCATGTGGCTAAGGAGAGGAAGAGAGAGATGTCATATACCTTGTGTATAGGGATGTCGTCATCAGGGGGCGCGCGTGAGGGGGTGTCAGCAGGCACCTGGTAGTCCCTGTATCCCGTGGGAGAAGGGGTGCCGCGCTGTGCTGGAGCGCGCAGGGTGTCCTCCTCGAACACGTCGTCGCTCATGCTGTCGTCTGTCGCCATTTGCTGAGGACAAACAAGAATTTTTTAAACAGGTTTTAAATTAGTTTTATGGTGCGGTATTGTGGCGTTATTAACGAGCGAATCATTACAATCCGAAACGCCTCACTTTGATAAGTTGTATGGAGTATATTTTTAGGTATTTATCCAAGAAACTTATTTTTATTTCAGCATACGGTAGCAGTGGGAGTGGTGGGGGGAAAGGCACAATCTTTCGCCAACAGGTCCACTCATTTCAGCCCCAAGGAACTCATATGATATTTTCAATACGAAATGTCACACAAAGTCGACACCCTAACTTTGTTTTTATGCAGCTCACAGCCCACACTTGTCGCCAATGACAAAATAAGTAATATAAATGAATTTAATCATCCATAAATACTCCAACCACTAGTAATGAACGTGACCTTCAGTCTCCATCAGGGTATAACAGATCCATTTCCGAACATCAGCATCAAAGCAAAACGAGTTGATTGTAAACGATCAATTTAATGGAAAGCCCACCGGACGGGGCATCGAAGGGCGAGTATTAATAAACGCTGTTAATATAATTTAATTATAGACCGTCGCTGAGATAATTATTTTGTTAAATATTTACTGGCCCATTATTAAACTCTATGGAGAGGCTATCAAATTTTAAACAAGGTAAAATACCCTTTTGCTATATAAAGACCGTATCTGTTAACGTGAAATTGGAACTTAGTATATACAAAACTGATAATGTATTAACAGTTAATTCACCCCCATAAAAATGATCTAATTTTTAATTCTTTGTTTAATCTTTTAATATTATCATACATTTATGTATACTAATATATGTTTTTTTTGTGAAGGGTTTATATTTTGTTTGTTATCTCTCATCTCAGGAACTACTGGTTCGAATTGAAAAAATAGGTCATTAATGGAGGAATGCCATAGGCTATATATCTTTACGTTATGACCTATAGGAGGGAAGCAGTAGTGAAAAATCTAGCAAATACGAGGAAATTATATTTGCTATCGAGGTGCGATTGGTCGATATCCATTTTTAATTGATAGTCGGAAATGAACCGGGCCGAACCGCTAGTAAAAATACAAAAAACAACCGAGTTTACTACATGCGTAATAAAAACGTAAAATAATTAGAGATGAAACGGATAACCGGTAACTATCCGGTATCCGGCCTATCCGGCCTATTTTCACTATCCGGCCGGATACCGGATAGTAGCGCACTATCCGGCCGGATACCGGATACTGAATAATAAAATAAATAAATATATATATCACTAGATGTTAAAACTTTACGTTCTAAACTCGTCTTTATCGCGCTTTTTCGTGGGAATACAAATTTTTCTTTATGCCTATATCCTTTCTCGTTGTCTAATCTATCTCTGTATCAAATTTAATAAAAATCGGTTTAGTAGCTTAGGCGTGAAAGCGTAGCAGACTGACAGACAGAAAGAGTTACTTTCGAATCTATACATACATATAAATAAAATTTAAGTGTCTGTTTGTAAAAACGATGTTCAACTACATATCGTTATATACACGATACGATATATAACGAAAATGACCTTAGATTTTTTTTTGTCTGTCTGTCTGTTTGTTCCGGCTAATCTCTAAAATGGCTGGACCGATTTTGACGGGACTTAGGCTACATCTATTTTAGAAAAAAATGTTTTATTTTAGAATAATAAAGTTTTTGTTAAATTCCGCGCGAACGAAGTCGCGGGTACAGCTACTTTATAATATAAGTAATGGATTATTTTACACAAAGCAAATATGAAAAATATTTCCGATCTTAATCGCGCGTGCATATTTATTTTTTTATTGCTGCGACTGGCAAGACCAACATGCCGTTCGCCTGATGGTAAGCGATACGACTGCTCATAAACTGTAGCAAAACCAAACAACACCTTGAATTACAAAGCAATGCTTGGCATTCCACTACGCCCGCCACCGGAGACATAAGATGTTAAGTCTCAATATGTCCAGTAGTTACTCTGGCTACAATGCCCTTCAATCCGAAACATAACAGTGCATTTACACTGCTGTTTGATGGGAGAAATAGACACTGCGGTGGTACCCACCCAGATGGCCTCCCACATATGAGAGACCTACCACCAGTAAATTATATTCAAATTAAATTGTAACGCTATAAGCGGCCGAATATCCGGTAGCCGGATATCCGGCGCTCCGGCCTCGCAGCTAGCCGAATATCCGGTATCCGGTATCCGGCCAAATCACTATCCGTTTCATCCCTAAAAATAATAGTAGGCGCGATCGCACCGCACATAATCGCATACACTTTAGCGATCACCATGCCCGATGACGTCACGCTAGGGTGAACTGCACTGTGCTTGACACATCAAAGCGATTTTACACGTAGCTAGTAACAACTTGACAACGAACGGACGTCGGGTACAGACATACTTATTAATATTTAATATGTATGTATATAAATGTTAATTGATTACCTCGGTAGCGTAGTTGTACAACGGTACGATTACAACGCTGAGGTCTCGGTTTTGAACCAAGGTTGGGCAAAGTGATATTTGATTTTTCCATTTATTATTGGCCCAGAGTCAGGAATCAGTGCCTTATGGGGCAAAACACAAGGCGAAACTTCAGTGTGTACCTCTCTGTCTACCCAGTCTGTGTCTGTGTACTCTCTGTCTAAGCATATATGTATGTATGTATGACAATGATTCAATCAATTTTTACTGGTGGTAGGTCTCTCATATGTGAGAGGCCATATGGGTGGGTACCACCGCAGTGTCTATTTCTCCCGTCAAACAGCAGTGTAAACGCACTGTTGTGTTTCGGGTTGAAGGGCATTGTAGCCAGAGTAACTACTGGACATATTGAGACTTAACATCTTATGTCTCAGGATGGCGAGCGCAGTGGAATGCCAAGCATTGCTTTGTAATTCAAGGTGTTGTTTGGTTTTGCTACTGTTCATGAGCGGTCGTATCGCTTACCATCAGGCGAACGGCATGCTCGTCTCGCCATTCAAAGCAATAAAAAAAAAACCCACAACTAAAATCTGGGCAGCATCCCTTCCGATACCATCATCACCGCGCTCAAATAACTTGTAACTACTAGGAATGAAAAAATAAAATATTATGTTTCGATTCGATGAAATAAAAGTATAAAATTACCAATACTCTTTCACTTTGAAATAAATCCTATAGTTACTGAAAAAAAGAAGAGCCTGAGTAAATTTATATTTAGGATAAATGAAAGGGTTTTTAACGTTTTGTGAAAAGGTCAAATACTAATGACAAGGTAAGAAAGGCTCGAATTACGTTTAGAATAATGATTTGTATTTACTTGATAGTTTGCTTAATTATATAGTCGATTCAATTATAGTTAAATACATGGCCTAATGGGAGATCTAATTGGAATGATGACTGCCGTCCGATGCCAATGGATACTCTGCCTGGGCGGCATTTGCGCTTACCAGCAGGTGCAATGCCGCCACTATGTCGGGCCACAATAAAAAAAAAAAAAAAAAAAAAAAAAAATAGCTAGAGCACAGATTGCTGAAATTTCCTAATAATTACGTACAATATATTCTAATTAATAGTCTAACGATTTAAGGATGATGTAAAATCTTTTGAAGACAAGGGAGGCTTCCAATCTGCGTTAGAAATAGCTGGTGAAATATGATCACACTCTTTTAAATTAGATTCAGTCTAATCATTAGACAATTGTATGTAGAATATTTCGAATACTAACACACACATATATATATATATATATATATATATATATAATTCCCAAAAAAATAGTCTCGAGCAGAGGTCCAGAGATAGAGCAACCGTTGGGGTACCCAAATGAACCCCAAGTATGTTGTATGATTTTACATAGATTTCAAATTAAGAATGTTTTCTGAATATTTGACAATTTTCCACCTAAAAAAACTAACATAATTCAAACATAAAATAGAACATTTTTCGAGATATTTTTGTACGTGAATTTTCATGAGTTGATCATACTATTTAGCTTAAAATAATCATAATAATACCAAGCCATTCTAATGACGACGGCACTGTCAAGCGGAATCAATCAATCGTTTTATTAATTTAGTCTCCCTACGCAATATCTATCAAGGTGAACAATGACGCAATTTTAATGGCCGATAAATATCGCCATTATATTGCGAAGGTCGGAAATTAAGGAACGCTAGGAACGAACGAAACATAGCTCCAACGGCTAGCTCATCTCTTCGGATTTAAGTTCTTGTCATAATTGTTATTATTGGTACAGCAACCATGTAGTAAGTAGAATGAAAGAAAAAACGAGTTAGTGTTGTATTTAAAAAATAAGTACAAATACACAGTTTAATCTTTATAAAAATCAGAGTTTTAAATACGCAATATTCAAAATTAACTATTACCTACTGCATTCCATTCCCTTGTACAATTATATTACATAAATAAATAAAAATACTATTAACCAAATAAATTCAAGTAGTGATAAAAAAATCGTGAAAAAATAAAATTAAATTCAAATTCCGGCATTTTCACCGTATTGCCAAAAACAACAATATAACTGACATGCAAATATTTATTACATGCGTTTGATTTGTATTTATAATTGATTTATTAACTATTCCAGTATAAGCTTCATTTAATGATGTTAATAATCGAACGTTTCAACAAGGGTTTATTTAGTTAAGCTGTGTTTAATCTCTATTTAATTATACAGCGGTAATAGAGCGAACTCGGCAGGGCACGCATCACTGTGGCCGACAGTTTCATATTGATCAATTATTGAGCTCGACGCTATGTTTGCCTGCTATATATGTACATGTATGCACCCTTTGTGGGCCGTAACTAGGTGAGCGGTGAAACATAAAGGTACGTTTGCTTCTATTTTAAGCCGATTTCAAAGCATATGCTTCGTGAAACACAAGGCTTTATCAAATGTCTAGTTTGAATAATCATATTAGAACAACGAATACAAGTATAAGTTAATACATATTTTGATGGCATTGTGGCGTAAAAATATGCAATCTTAGAGGCTATAACAGTATTCTGGTTAAGCTTTAGTCAAACTTAGCCAGAGCGTTATGTGTATTAATTAATAACGCTTAGTAATTAGCTAATCAAACTTTATACATGTATTTTCATCACCAGGGCGTCATATTCACTTAGTGAAAAAGTTGTACATGTAGAATTAAAAAAAGTCCAAAACCAAATAAATGACGAAACTGTGCTATAAAGTAATTTAATAGGACTATACCTATGTAGGTATATTTCCTACACATCAAGCAAGCACCAAGTCTTCACATTGATTGGGTTAGTATGCCCACTATTCTGGTTTATTGGTCGAATGGATTTCATGTGATTAGAGGCCAGCCTAATTCTAGTTGATCACTGGCTTTGCTTATGGCTAAGTGGTATTCAATGTACGTAATGCTCAAAGAAGCTGAATGTAGTCTTTTCACATGCTTGTTTCTATCACTATTATATACTACCTAACATACAACAAAGAAGTATTTTTAAAAAATATGTTCTACCGATAGGGAAGAGAGAATGTCATTAAATAAAAGTAGACGTTTCGCATTAGCAGTTTCTCAACCAAGGAAATATTAAGATATATATTTATATTATTGCAATTAATTGCGACACGAGCAGGCCATTTGCCTGATGGTAAGCGAAACGACGACTCATGAACAGTAGCAAAACCAAACAACACCATGAATTACAAAGCAATAATTGGCATTCCACTTGGCTCGCCATCCTTTGACATGAGACGGGTCCAGTAGTTACTCTGACTACAATGTTCTTCAAATGGGAATACAACAGTGCATTTACACTGCTGTTTGGCGGGAATAGGCACAAATAAGAGACCTACCACCAGTAAGAGTTAAGTTGAACAATGTTGCCGCTATTTGGGTTTTTGTTACAACGTGCATTTCTATGTGACAAGCTACTTTTCGTTATAATATTAGACCACATTTCGAAAAATAAATGTATTTAATTGATCACGGTACCACATTTACCAAGTGGTATACATTATTCCGTTTAAAGGTTATATATTTTAGAAAAATAATATGGCACATAAACGGTTACTGAATATATGCAGTGTTGCAACATTAGATCGAAAAAAGTATGTAAATAAATTTTAAATGTAAAATTGATAATACCGTGAGGATTTTTAAAATACTCGTCACTCGTTTCGGCCCTGATCATGTTCGATATTAATTTAACGATACATGTACGAGAATTGTGTATTTACCTTTCCACTATTTGTTCAACAATTAACAGGGTAACGAGAAACGTGGATTTTTTAAATTGCGCTTAAGGACGTGTAAACATGTCTGTATATTTGTGATATCTGACGATGTTTGCAGTACATTTTCCTTTTATTTTAAAATGGTTGTGGTGGGAAGGAATCGATATTATATGCAAAGTTTACAATTAATTCCAACCCGAGGTAGGCCAGTGTGGCCATATGGCCTAACCACTCTCAATCGTATTCTCGATTGTAGAGGAGGTCCGTGCCCTGCAGAGGGATGTATATGGGCTGATACAGATACAGATTACAATTAATTCGTAATACTTATTGGATTTAGTTTCCAAAGCCTTTTTGACTCCAGTGCTGGACTAGGACTAAATAAATGTTACTGGGTTTTAAAAATATTATGCCTCAGAAATTGATTGATGAATTTTTTTAAAGAGAGTCCCTATGTGAACAAGATTCTGATATAGGTACTGGTGGTAGGTCTCTCATATGTGACAGGCCTCCTGGGTAGGTACCACCGCAATGTCTATTTCTACCGCCAAACAGTAGTGTAAACGCACTGTTGTGCATAGGGGTGCGACTTCGTACATGAAAATATGGAAAACTATTATTTCGATCCTAGCGCCACGCTCCGGTGAGAACAAGAAATTATCGTGTAAGTAGTTTAAATGGAATTGTTAAATGGCGGTAATGTGCCAGCAAACCCAGAAATATCTATTGTATGTTGATATTATAAACTATTTTAATATTAAAAACAATTTCAATTTGATATTGGTTAAAATTACAAGAGATTAAGAAAGATACACATTTAGAAATATTGACATAACAAATATGAAATCGCGCGTTTGCCTAGCCCGCGCCCTCTGATGACGAAATCACGTCGAAAAGCAAAAAAAGTAGAGTTGCGCATCTATCTCTGTATATAATACTAATCCATGCTGTTGTGTTCCTGTTTGAAGGACATTGTAGCCAGAGTAACTACTGGACAAATTGAAACTTAAAATCTTATGTCTCAGGATGGCGAGCGCAGTGGAATGCCAAATTGCTTGGTAATTCATGGTGTGGTTTGGTTTTGCTACTGTTTAGGAGCACTCGTATTGCTTACCATCAGGCGAATGACATACTCGTCTCGCCATAAATAATAATAAAAAAAGTACTGCTGTTACGTCACTTCTACGTCTGAGAATGAGGTAGCATGACAGTGTAGGTTATACGTTATCAATAATTCAAAATTGTATGGTTGTATTTGATATTATAAGTATTTCTCAAGACAGCATAAGAAAGGCAAAAGGGAAGCAAGTCGTAGAATATATCTTGAATAATATTGCACTAATATTTCCTCTAGAAAAAGAGTACAGATAAAATTCTAGGCATATGATATTATTTTACTATTTTTATACATACGTAACAAAAGGGCAAAAGAGCAAACAACTCCCCAATTTTCTCTTGTTATATCAAATATGGCTAAACGAATAATACTTCTAGCAATTGGGATTAACTCGACGTCTTATCACATTTCCCAGGAACGGAAAATGTCAGTACCTAATTTCATTTCAACATTTCAACTACGCCGCTTACCGTATGAAATGTATTATTAAAAAAACTATGACATTTTCTTTTCTTTTCTTCATGGCAATTATTTTTGACTTGATTAGATCGTAATTATGTATATTACAAAAAACTTATTTGTAATACAATATTTTTACTACCCTTCAGACAACAAAGTCCCAAAGACACCTTCTACAAGTCTAAAAATATCCTGTTTTAAGATACCTGTGTAAAATTGCAATTTTATTCGCAAAAGGCCTTACCTATTAATTATTTATTTATATGTAGGTATAACCAGATTGCGTAGAATAATAACAGTTTATCTGCCTTTAATTTGACAAAGTTTGGTACTTAATTCACGTACTAATAGCAGTCTCCAGAATTCGATCAAAGTTTGGTAAAGGCTCTTTGCAGAACAAAAGGCAGCCTTACGTTACCTGGGCATACTCAGGCTACGGTATAAGGTATTCTAGACAAGACGTCGAATGTTACCCAAGAGCTGATTTAATATCAGTGTCTGAGCATACTTCAAGATATTAAGCCTTTATGAATAGGTTTTATAAGTATAGACTTATGTTAGGGATAGTACAGGCAGCCTAGATGGGATAAAATCGGAATATCGATAAGATGGTCTTCACTCAAATATACATTAAAATTGAGAAAAATTTTGTTTTACAAAATCGATAACCTAGGGCTAGGCTCTGGGGTTCGGTGTAAATTTATACGTGCTACTCATTCAAATAAATATAAAATCAATGATGACAATGATGAGGCTGAGATGAAGCAACGGTGTGTAAATAAAAGTACTACTAAAAATTAAACTAAGAAATACTTTTGATTGCTCTTTTCATAAGAAAGTTCAATGACACAATGCGGATTGCATCGAAATTCCCCATATAAAGACTGCAACCAAAAACGGTGGTTTTAGTGACTACAAACCCAATGCAACTACAAACGGAAAGAAACGCGACAATTTTTTTGTGGTTTTTTTGAGTACATTCGTGTTTGGGTAGTAAATCCATAGTTTTGGCTAAAATAATAATTTACAGCCTTGCGTACCATCATGTCTTTAAAAACACAGTGTACATATACGTAGATAAGAAAAAAAAACAATCGTCACTTTTTATTGCAAAAAAATATTTTCTTTGTATCTGAAGTCACTGAAACTACCACCCGGCTTCGTTTTAGATAGCAGTCTTGATATACCCTGTATGTAAACATTATACTTTTTCTACTGCTAATTGCCATACTGCATAAATTAAAGAAGGTATACTAACTCCACATAAATCACAGGTCTTTCGCTCCCTTCCACAGAGTATATAAAGAAACGCACTTGTGAAGTAATATAATCGTTTCCAAATTCAGACCCGGCTCGCGAAAGCTTTCGCATAAATTTTATTAACATGCGCGGAGTTCTTTCAAAGATTTTCGTGAAGTTAATTTTTCCTTCATATTTTTATTGACTGAAATCTGAAAGACGCGTTGTGTATTGAATTATGTTTTGTATGGGGGGTTATTATGAATATAGGTCAAGTCGAGAAATATAATTCCCTTCGGTGTCATGGCAGTGGATGGAGAGGAGAGAAGTTATGGGTTCAATTCCCAGGTGGGGCAATCCACTCTGTGTGAGAATGAATAATATCGATCTCTCTTAGAATCTGGATTTGAGTGATAATCCTATGTAAATAAATATTAAATACCAAGTGTGTGTCTTGAAAAAATCGATAAACTTTTTTATTATTACTATTATGTAATTAAAGAGTTGTTATACTTGTATAATTTATGTAATATACTGTGGGTTATTGCCTGAAATAAATGTATTTTATTTATTCATTTCATTTTAATGGTTGCTACCCTTGTTTGTTGTGATGCTACTTAATATTATACCTGAGGTTGCTACTTAATATTACAAGAAACATCAGGCATTTCACAACAGGTAGCTCAGAAGTTTGCCCTCCTGTAGTGTAATTAATTATATTAATCCATTTTGCGGCTTTGGACCACAATTTTGGATTGAGGCCTGAGCTTCCACAATAATATAGAATTCTATGAACACTCAATTCTAAGTAACATATTTCATTAACATTTTCAAACCGTTATACATTTAAAAATAAATCGTTGTGTAATCTAATGGCTTTTATATTCAAAGTAAACTGAAAGCAATTTCATCGCCATATCCAGGATAAAATTCAAATATGAAAGCGACTAGCTCAAAGCCATTCCTCGAAGCATTATACGTAACTGCCACACGCATTACATGGCTTGTTTATTTAAACAGTGTGACAAAAAAACTCGGTCCGATCGATAAAGGTGTTACAAGGCATCATTAATGTATTTTATTTAAAAGGTCCGTTTCACATATGATTAAAAAATAATGTCAATAAAATTAATTTCTAAATTAGGTAACAATTTAACGTGAGTCACGACAAGACAGGCCCTTATTTATGTGCGGTGTTAACTAGACTGTTATTTAGTTCAAAGTTTAGTTTTCTTTTTGTAACTTCTTCTCTTTATGTGAATAATTTTGGTTTATGTTTGAATTAAATGTATATTTAAATATTGTTGTGTTGTTTTAGTTTCATCGATGTTTTATTTTTGTTTTTTCAATATTAATCAACATTTTTATTGTATGTTCCGGTTCAAATTTTCACAATTTATACGCTTTTTTATATAATGTATGTTTTCCAATACTTGACGTTGGCGGAATTGTCGTAACTGCGACATAGCCATAAAATAAAAAGTGAACTGAACAAGACTGTGCACGTAACGCCACCTAGTGCCCACCAGCGGAATGACGAGACGAATCTCCGAGAGTTACGGACGCGTTGAAGCCTGAAATTCAGACGGGATGCGACATTCAGGACACTTGTGCTAGTTCAAGTTATAAATTGAAGATGTCTGCCTACAGCGACATCTAGCGACGGTTTTCAACATTATTATTTTCTCTTACTTTTACCGCGTAGTACGAGTATAAGATTTAGAGGCTGAATTTTCAACCATCTATTAAAATATATCAGAGGACTCACTGTAATTTTGATGTTATATTTTCTATAAACAGCCTGATTGCCTCAGTGGCGCAGTTGTACTACGGTAGTATCACAATGCCAAGGTCTCGGGTTAGAATCCCGCTAGGTAAAGTGATACATATTGGATTTTTCTACTCATTATCAGCCCGGAGTCAGGAGTTTGTGCCCGATATGGCGATCGGCTCGCACCCTATCAAATCGGGGGACATTAAAAACACACGGTGAAACATGGGTCCCGATTGCACCTCTGCTAACCCCTTCTGAGAAAAAAAAGCGCGAATTTATACATGTATTTTCTACAGATAAACGGTACCGGTACGGTAACGGTATAACGGTAACGGTACGGAAAGTTATTTGAGAAATTAACCACAAAAGTTAAAAGCTCCAGGAGGATTTAACTAAAATTGGTGGAAAATGTAATGTTCGTGTAGGTTTTTTTGCTTTTACATATTGTTTTATATCGTTAGTTTTTCTATTGTCAATTAGTAAGTTAATTAATATTATTAAACCGAAATTGTTTTTAAACAAAACTATTTAAAAATGTTTCATCTATATCGTGACACTTATAATCACACAAGCACGGTGACACGGCGAGTTGTAGCTATTAAAATTTAATTAAGGCTATTTGATTTTTAGAATTGAAGGATCGTAAGAATAAAATTTTCAACACAAAAGCAATTTTTAATGCACATTTATTACATATTTTTTTATTACATTTTAGCAGATATTTTGATGCTAAAACTATACCCAAATGATTTAATGAATAAAATACCAGTGCCATTTTCATCACAAATATTGAATGGTTTCTCCGATTTACGCGAATGTTACACATTGAAATAAAACTACAACAACATACAAGGCGAAATGTGGGTGTCCTAGCACCTCTGCCTACCCTTTCTGGGAAAAAGGCGTGAGTTTATGTATATATGTGAATATTTTTTGCAGATTTTATCGCGGATTTGGTTTAATATTTTCATTTTTCAATTTTCCAACGTTTCAATTATTATACAGCTTCGTGGTTACAGGGCGGACTGCGAAGCTGTTAAGTAAATAATAGTTTTATAATAAAGTAAATAATCATTAATATCAGGCCAGGCTGGCCACAAGCTGAATTCCTGCGAATGGCCGGAGAAAACGCGGAAGACCAAAGATGCGGTGGAGGTGGTGGCGGAGGTGGTGGTGGTGTTGGAGTTGGATGCATTCGAGCCAAAATGGCAAGAGCTCGCCGAGGACAGGCTCAAGTGGAGCAACAAAGGGGAGGCCTTTGCCCAGCAGTGAGACACATTAAAGGCTAAACAAAAATATGTCAAATAGTTATAGAGACTTTGTCACGACCTTAAGGAGCTATAATTATGCCTTGTTAAGGTTATATGATATATTTAAGTGATTACTATAACCGCATTACAGTGAGATTGACGGTTCAATGACTTCATAAAATACAGCACATGCGATTTTTACTATCAAACGACAATGGATACCACTGACAAACCAGGGGCCCTACTATATTCATCCGAACGAACGAACGAACGAAGTTGGGCCCTACTATATTCATCCGAACGAACGAAGTTCGAAACTTCGGATAATCGCAGTTTATATACGATACGAATGTACCTACATATACGTCTTATGGTTGTAATTGACTTATGGTTACGATGTACGTTATACAACTTCGAACTTTTACAGAGTAGATACATTCGTATCGTATATATACTTCGATCGTCCGATGTGTCGAACTTCGTTCGTTCGTTCGTTCGGATGAATATAGTAGGGCCCAACTTCGTTCGTTCGTTCGTTCGGATGAATATAGTAGGGCCCTAGATCTTAGTCCTAAGGTCTATAGGCAAGATTTTAGAAATTCCTTTCATTTTATTTATTCACTGTCTTTTAATTTTTTTATGTATACACTGTAATTGAATCAACCGTTTAACTAAGCATGCATTTTTAAGACTTATAACGAACTTATATAGCATCTAAAAAACCCCATGAATGAAGAACCCGTCAATGTGAATGTTAACTGAGATATAACATCATTTACATGAAATTTTATTTTTAGATTGGGGCTGCGTCTCCCCTTCGATTGAGGGGTAACTGGGTCAATGTCGCGCTCCGTACCCCATCTCCCCTATAGCGAACTTAATTGAACCTTTTAAGAAGTATTGTTACTTTTATCTTATTCGATTTTCGAATTTAAAACGTGTAAAATGATTAGTGTCATTTTGTGCGATAAAAGGATTTCCATAGTAATGTGGCTTGTTGTAACAAATGTATGCAGGGTACCTATATTAAGCCTACTACCGAAAACGAACCCGGATGGTACTTTTAGTGACTAGAAACACAATGCAACTAAAATTTCGCAAAGTAACGCCACATTTTTTTGGGATATTTTACATATTATCGTGTTTGGTCGATAAGTACCAACCTATGTCCATAATTTTGCTAAAATAATAAAAATGAACCCTAATGAACCATAGCGTCTTCAAATATAAAAGATGTACACTATAATTAAAAAAAAAAACAATGTATTTATCATCCAAATACGACGAGAGGGAAAAATACCAAAAAAAAAACGTCTCATTCTTTTTTGGAAAAATTTTAGTTGCATTGTGTCTTAAGTCCGTAAATTAACTGCCACCTGGCTTCGTTTACAGTAGCAGTCTTGATATATCTTGTATGTATAAAATAAGATTATATTTAATTGCACCTAATAATCATAATTTATTGGACCTAAGTCCAGCAAAAGGCTCACCTCATGTTATGTAATTACTGATTATCTACAACACTTAGGTTACATACATACGTGCGTTCCTTTCTCAATAGGCTTGTTGGTATTGGGTCTCCGCCAATATCAATCACAGAATAAAACATTTCTGTCGATTCATGATGGCATTCTATACGACATTGGCACCACGTCTCCCGAGTTGAGTCATTTCTACAATAGCTAAAGTTAATTACAGGGTCTACTACTTCCAAGATATAAATAGATTTTATGAATTCAACATGCCCATAATTTCTTCTCGCAGTCATAATCCTCACGGCTTGGAACGCAACCTCCATATCAAAGGTACTATTTATAATATGAATAGGCGTTGAATTCAATTCCACAATACCATTTGTAGACACAATGGAGGCACACGTAGGTGGGATATCTGAATATAGAGTGGTTAAACCTTCGTCGATAGCTGATGCGAAGGTGTAGAGAGGGGTATTACACTGAAATGTCGTCTTTTGAAATATGAATGATGAGGTTAATTCGATATCGCTTATTTTCCAAACATACCTATATGTAGACCTCAAATAGAATGAAAAATAGAATGAATTTTATGGAAGAATCTTATAAAAATTAAGGAATCTTTTTATACAAACTTTATACATAATAATTATGCTCAAACATTACCTATGTTGTTCAAGGCTCAATTTGCCATTTCAATTTATTTATCGTTCTTTGGTCATCTAGTACCAGCGACAATAGATCATTCTAGTTTTTTTTTTTCTCATGAATAAGTATCATAAATATTTTTTTAATCTATCGTAGTATTTAAAGTAAGTTGGCAAAATTCTTTTACACAAATAATTTTAAAAATAGTTATCTCTAAGATCTTGATGCGTTATGGTGAACTTAAGCAAGGAGAAGCAAGAATCTCCGCAATGTCAATGCTAACCTCTTTGAAGTGTAACCATTTGATAAAACGGACCAATAAAATAAAATGTAAAATCGAACCGGGCATATAATTAAACATTTATAGTCCAAGATCCCAGGGGCCCCAGACGTTACTTATTTTCTCATAAAAAATATAAATGGGATAAAGTAGTGTTAGTACGTACTTTGAGTGTGTGCATACCTGCTAGCTTGGGTCGACGGCCAATTCATAGGTACCAGGTGCTAAAGGTAGATAAATACAGTACTGACTTTTCTTAAATTCTCAATGCTGATTTTTACATATGTTTTAGATATTTTTGCTAAAAATCATAATCATTATTGCCAGACACTTTCCATCGGCGCTTACCCCTACCAGACGCTTTAAAGATTAAAAAAAAAATAACATAATTTTACTTATAGTCTCACTCTTGATTTTTATATATGATACTTAGGGAACTATTTGAACACCCCTGGTCAGCAGCCAGACCAGTTGGAGGGGTCAAACATCCCCCCAGACACACATAAAGTGTCGCTATGTGTATGAGCGCGAGGTCATTATTTGTACGCTTGAGTGTGAGAGAGATATCTATGTGCTGTTAGAGAAGTAATAAAAATGATTGAGATTTAAGAAGAAAATTATCAATGGTGTGTAATGCACTATTATCAGAATCAATATTGTAAACACAATGGAACAACGATACCTTTTAAAATTCTGCTCTGTTCACTATAATCAAGAGGGATTAAAGATTCGTTATATACAAAATAGAATCGAACCTGAAGATTACAAGGTATTTTAAAGTGATCCGAGTTGAGAAAATTTTATAAATAATAAATATAAGTTTTGTTTAACCTATGTTTTATATCTTATCATATCATCGAGTAAAATTGAATACTACTATTTAAAAAAATCATGTTTATTAAATCTTAAAATTACACAAAGCTATTTATTTGTAGTTTGAACATTTTACAATTCAGCGTGATCTTTACTGTCATCCTCGTCTAAGTTTGTTAAGTCATCATCAACCCAATGTTGGCATTGACTATCTTCATTATCATCCTTATTACTTTCATTTTCTGTAACAAAAATAACATAATTAAGAATCAAAGACTTACACGGTCATATCAATAATTCAAAGTTAAAGTATAATACCTGATTCTTCTTGAAGCAATTCACTGACAAAGCTCGGCAATAGGTCCCCATCGAACCAGTTAAAATGATATTTATTGTCTTCCAACGTCCACCCATTATTGTCTGGACAAAAAATACTAATTTTCTTCATATGAGCATTCTTCCAGAGATGAGTAATGTAATTAGCTCGCCGAAACTGCTGTAAAAGCTCACTTTTGCATGGTGGTAAGTTACTTGCATCAAAGTTTTCACATTTTTGCGATTGAACTCTTCATATACGTCACAAACCATATAAGTGTTGATGAAGAGTTGGAGTCGGGCAGCATCTACGTCAATTATTCCGGCCACGTTGTACAGTTCACAAATAAATTTTTGTATAGTGTTAAACACATTTTGCTCCAGTTCTAAGTCACTGAATAAGTCTATGTCGCCGAGTTTCATAAATGCTCTCTGGTACTCTGCTTTTTTTTTCAATGCATTAAATGGCCTTTGCTTGCCTTTTCTAAAAAAAGCTGGATTGTAATCGCAACCAGTTATTGCGTGAAATCCTGGCAAGCAACGGCTTAATGTATGTCCTAAATGTTTATAAATCTCAGTGATATCAATGTATCTAACTTTATTTCCAGTGCCAGTCAATATCCACACATGGGAGTCATAATTTTTTTAATGATGCATATTGCCCAGCATAATTACTGCAATATCGGTGTCAGAATACTGAATAACAAAATTAGCTAGATCATCAAAATTGCAGATATGGTGGTTTAGTGTCAGCTTCCTCATGTTCAGGGCAACTTAAATTTTCATCAATAGAAGATACTACTGCATTGTTTACGACGGAAAAAGAGTGTCAATTCTTGAAATTAACAACAATGATTTTGTTGCCAATAAATGGTACTATCTCGTCTGTAGACCAGTGGCGTATAAAGAAGTCAATGAGAGCCTCTTCGATATCGATATTATTCAAAGATATCGATAAATAGATATCTCTCTCACACTCAAGCGTACAAATAATGACCTCGCGCTCATACACATAGCGACACTTTATGTGTGTCTGGGGGGATGTTTGACCCCTCCAACTGGTCTGGCTGCTGGCCAGGGGTGTTCAAATAGTTCCCTAAGTATCATATATAAAAATCAAGAGTGAGACTATAAGTAAAATTATGTTATTTTTTTTGAATCTTTAAAGCGTCTAGTAAGGGTAAGCGCCGATGGAAAGTGTCTGGCAATAATGATTATGATTTTTAACAAAATTATCTAAAACATATGTAAAAATCAGCATTGAGAATTTAAGAAAAGTCAGTACTGTATTTATCTACCTTTAGCACCTGGTACCTATGAATTGGCCGTTGACCCAAGCTAGCAGGTATGCACACACTCAAAGTACGTACTAACACTACTTTATCCCATTTATATTTTTTATGAGAAAATAAGTAACGTCTGGGGGCCCTGGGATCTTACTCTATTACATCTGCGCGGCCGTTAAATGCGAGGCCACATCGACCGCTATAAACATCAACGACCTCGGAACATCCTAGACACTGATTTCCGTAGCACTGCAGTATTGCATGGTCAGGAATAGTCCTCCAACTTATCTAATCCATCATTGTGTTAGAACAAATATGCTTCTAACATTTCTAAGCTGTATTCCACCAATGTGTTCAAAAATTCATTCCTATTGCTCAGATTTTATATCTGTGTTGTATCAAACCATATACCTCCCACTGCAGGGTAAAGGCCTCCTCTACAATCGAGAGTACGATTGAGAATGGTTAGGTCATATTATCCACCACGCTGGCCTAATGTGGGTTGAATTTACATACATAATAGATGTATACATAAATTGTTATTGGTACTCTAATTTATTCGGTATGTCCTCTAGATTCAACTACCTTATGCCAGTTGTATGAAGTCTTTCCTCGACTTGATGAAGGAACGTCCAGCGCTCTAATAAATATGACACGAACTAGTGACACTAAAAATATATTAATCCATATTTAGCATACTGTAACTAACTGCCATAAAACAGTAGCCAGCACGTTTGATTAAATTATTTTATCTATACATCCGTTTGCTTTTGAAGCTCCCAGTTCATTATGTTTATCTACGTGTGATATCATTTATTATTTTTATGAGTACTCCAACTGGCCTACTGGTTTTATTCACTTAGTTTATGCGTGTTTTGGATTCTTTACTAGTTCTTTACTAGACATTCTGTATCAGCCTATATAAGTTCTACTGCAGGGCACGGATCTCCTTCACGATCAAGAGTACTTCAGTACGATTAAGAGTGGTTAGGTCATATAGTGCACCACGCTGACCTTGTGCGGGTTGAAGGACTTAACATACCATCAAATTCTTACAAATCGCTATGGTATGCAGGTTTCCTCAGTGTTTTTCTTCACCGTTATAGTAATAGCAATTCTGCTTTATATTATTAACATTCTAAGTGTCTTGTACAACTTAATGTGAAGGTATATTTGATAAAGTCCTAAGGGTGTACTCTACATATAATTTTCCATTACCTCTGGGTTCTATTCGCGGCACAAAAGCCCGGGCTAAACCTTGTAAGAACTCATTAAAACTTCTGTTAATATTCCTTTATATTCCGAAACCGTTTTAATATACAGAACTGAAGGAACTTGAAATACTGGTATTTAACTAAGGCAGAGGTACGTAGGTAGTTATAATATTTTAGTAGGTTTTAGTAGTGTTGTAGCCTTAGTCTCGTGCGGCAGAGTAATTCCAGGAATGGTCAAAAATATTCGTGATAGCCTAACCCTTATGAATATATTAGCAACATAAGATACCTGAGCCTTGATATAGCTGGACTAAGGCCCAGAAATTGTTAAAGAAAGCTTGATATAGTTAACAAAATATATATAAAAGGCCATAGTTTTATAATCAGTGGTTTAGTAGACCGGACGAAATAGGGAACGTTAAGGAACGCGGATTCTGACGTTGAAACGGACAATATTGTACAGATTTATTAGTGTGTGGCAACATTTGGAACCACAGATAATATTTTAATAATATGTTTTTGTTTGAGATATTATGTTTTCATAATATAATCAACAAGCATATATTCATAATCTATAGTATTAACATGTCTAATGTAGTCAAATGTGAATAGAGAATAAATATTCATAGTTGGTAAACGGACCAGATGCGGCTGCCAACATATTCACGGTGGTCGCGGGTTCGAATCCCAGGGCACACCTCTGACTTTTGGGAGTTATGTGTGTATTGATAGTCAATCACCACGTACTAAAAACGGTGAAGGAAAACATCGTGAGGAAACCTGCATACCATAGCGATTTATAAGATTTTCTATGGTGTGTAAGTCCGCCAATCCGCACTAGGCCAGCGTGGTGGACGATATGGCCTAACCACTCTGAATCGTACTCTCGCTTGTAGAGTAGGCCCGTGCCCTGCAGTGGGACGTATATGGGCTGATACAGATACATACAGATACAGTAAAAATATTATTTTAAGTATTTTTTTTTAAATTCCTTGTGATATAGCTATCGGGAAAATGTAAAACGTTTATTATTAGATTATATTACAACTCTTTATTACATTAAGTATACGAACATTCTACGCAGAGTAAAAGGGCAAGCACAATGAGCGGTTTCATTGCTCGAGGCAATCTTTTACAACTAGGGAATGCAAATTAAATAAGGGAGAAAGAAATGGCAGGCTGAGATGGGCATATAAAAATTAAAACATGAGTACATATGAAATATATGGCAGATAATCCTGTACCACGTATAACAATTAAGGTGATATTACGATTATTATTTAACCCACATATAAATTCGAACTTTAGAATTCAGTGAGACAAGAAAACCTTTATTTTCAACAGTTACGCCACTGAATTTCTACTTAAAGGAGATATTTTAATATTGATTATGCCACCTTACATCATTTAAATTGAAGAAAATATGACTTGTGGCTATTGTGGTGTTGCTTATTGTAGTTATGCGAGTATACTGTCTTTGTGGCGTAGTTGTATTCCGATACGATTACAGCTGAGGTCTCGGGTTCGTATCCCGGGACAGGCAAGGTTATTTTGAAGTTTTCTATTCGTTATCAGCCTGGAGTCAGGAATTTGTGCCTGAAATGGCGATCGGATCGCTGCTTATCACAACGTGGGAACACACAAAGCGAAACGTGGGTTTCTTGGTAGCACCTCAGCCAACCCCCGCTGGGAAACGGCGTAAGTTTATGTATGTACGTATGTGTGTATACTGTATGTGCATTGTACGTCCCCACTACTGTGGTTCTGACATGCCCGAAAACCATAATGCGCATTATACTTGCTCTACTAGAATAATCATTTAAATCAAATGCTGTCTCAAAAACATTTTATTTAACAACCCTAAAAAATGTATCTCAATAGAATCAGCCCCATACTTTTTTTGACCTCACACAAAATCAGTGATTCCGTTCATTGCCTTCTCAATTGCATAAGAAGAAAAATGTGTTTGCTTTTCAATCACACGATTTGTAATTTAATGACTCGTTGATTATTCGGGTCGGCCTCATGACTTTAAAATAGGCGGGATTATACGAGAGTGAACAACCTCTGCTCGCATTATTATCATATTAAATTATTATCAGAGTATGGTAAAATATGACTCTGCTTTTATTGAGAACCTACAGAGTATGTTACTTTTAAATTGTCCAATAGAGATTCCAGTGGTATCGTACAAATTTATTTCGAATACGTTTACTTCAGCCAGGTTCTCGACTCGTACATTAATTAACTCACTAAGGTTTTACTATATTATTTAACATGCAAAAATCAGTACAATATATTTTTACACTCAAGGTAAGAAAAAATATAGCAACCCACATTTTGTTGTTTAAATTACGTTCCCTTTTCGTAACATATCATATAACCTTGTAAAACACATAGTTATGACGTCAGTGTATTCGATTTTTGCGTCGAGACAAGTTCATATTTGGACAAACTTCAAGTATTTGTCTCGGCACGCTCAGAGACGTCATGTGGCGCCCCGAATAAAATATCCATTATTATATAACGTCTTTTTGATTGGCGTTACTAACCTGAATAAATAAATTACTTTTTTAACAAGGGTGAAACGATTTATTCAGACTAAATCACAAAAAAATACGTTTTCAAAATTTTGCCTTTAACATATTTATGCCTTAATTTATTTATTTTGTATTATCATGTCAAGTAAAATGGTATTGTAAAATTCTACTTGATTTTAGAGTAATATTTTTATCTAATTTATAGACATATTCATGTATACAGCATTTTTTTTCCGTCAATATGTTCCAACCTTTTCTATTACTTTTTTTCCGCTCTGTATTACGGTATTAAAAAGAAAGTGGCGAACGCATGTATAAACTATATGGTACTTACCGTTTTATTACTATCACATTCTCGATCACGAAGATGAACCACTCCCAGTAATTGAACCATATGGTAAGTACTATCGATTGGGTACAATTCCGTTGATTTACTATATAATATTAAGTACATTTGGATATAAAGAGCACAGTAAAATGACTAGTGAGTCACAAAACACGAGATCTTTGCATTTGAATACATCTTGCAAATCAGTTAGTGTTGTGACTTCTAAACATCTTTTGAATGCACTTATGAGTATTTTTCTATGATTTGAAAAACTTCGCCGCTGATTCTTTGCGGGAGATTTATAGTCAGCAGTAGACCTGTGGCTTAAGAAAAAAAATAGTCAATATAATTACAGTTATAATCAAGAGTTATAATAGTCAATATGACAGCCATTTGAAATATAAATTATTGTGAGGTTCTAAGATCTTTGTACATGCATACATACTTAAACCTTTGACTACCGCGGTGGCGCAGTTGTACGGTACGACTGCAAAGCTTAGGTCTCGGATTCCAATCCGGGGTCAGGCAAATTGGTATTGTATTTTTCTATTAATTATTATCAGCCCGGGGTCAGGATTTTGTGCCCGATATTACGTTGGCTATCACATCGTGTGACGGAACAAACCAGGCAAAACATGGGTGCTCTGGTAGCACCACTGTTTATCTCTACTAGGAAAAATAATTTATGAATGTTATTAAAATTAATCCGTGATATCGTCATCGGTTCAAGCAGCTCTATCGTTACCGTAACTTGAAACTTATAATCAAAAGTTAAGTATAACTATGTGATAATATATATGGTTTTAGATGGCTTTAGATTTCCTATGGTATCAGCAGAGGTCTCACTAATGCCAACAATAATTTACTTAATTTTCGTACTATGATCAGATCATTAATTTGATGAATGCGTTTCTGTTCTATTCTCAAAATCTATTATAATAGTATAATATAGGATGCAAATACACACATATCCGTTGTATTATATACCGTCTTCCCAACCAATATTCCCTCGTCTCTGGGTATGTTCCATTTACGCCATGTTGAGCACAAATCCAATCTCAGCCAAATTATCTTTCGCGAACTAATAGAAATGTTTACGCAGTTTGAGATGCCATTAATAAAATATACGAGTACATCCAATCGTAAATACGGGGGTGTTCAGATATCATCAAATTAATTAAAACCATATAGTAATTAAGAGGATTTCGTATCAGCAATTTGTCTACAAAAAATATTTAAATGTATTTTTTTTAATTTAACGGTATATCTACATGTATAGGTATACTACAGACTATTTTAGTAGATAATATTATTTATTTTCTACTTTCTATTATTAATTGTATATAGATTTCCGTAAAATAACCTTTTTTGAAATTTGTTAGGACAAATAATTTACCAGTTTAAAGTATTCTTATTGATTCGCAGTTAACACGTTTTTTTAACGGCCATTTTATAAATAAAAACAAATTTTATAGCACTCAAATTAATAATAAGTACCGAAATGCACCCCTTAAAAATATTCTGATAATATTTTTTTTATTTATTTTCGTTTACACACAATTCTAAATATATCCCCGACAAATAAACAAACAAAATGCGTGCAATGCAGTACCATGCGCAAACTTTTTAAATGGGACAAGAGTCAATGGCCTAAATTGAGATTAACCCCGTACAAAAGATTATATAATAGGCTATTATTTTACCTTTTTTACTATTTTTGTAAATAAACGTCGGTAAATATGGAGACATCGTAGTTTGAAAGAAAATACGAAGTTAATTTGTAGTATTAAAAATGCATTGAAAAATATATTAAATTGTTTTCTTTTTGATTTTTGTACATAAAAATATTTATAAAACACACAGAACGGGGCGTCTATTTTCTGTAAGACTAATTATTACAAAAATATTTATGTGATTATTGCCGATTTGGTTTCCGAAAATTTTATTTTATTTATTACGACATACATTCACAAATAAGTACGCATCAGACCACAAAAGTTTAAATTAACATTTTATTATATGCATCAATCAATGACATGATGTTTCATAACACATTAAGTTCAATGTTACTATCATTCATTAATAATTTAAAGCACTTACGCTCATTTTCTTCTAGCAGCACCCTCACTCATTTACTAAACCACGTATCTCCACAACATTGTCATAAAACATTTGATAACCAACACATTCCGAAAGTCAGCAGAATTGTGACAAACTCAACGGTATTATACACAGATGCACTCAAACACACACAATAAGGCACTGAGACGAGCACAAACAAATATTTGTATCAAATTTATATTTTAACATACGAGAGAGGATGGTACAGATCCAAAACTCTAATTTTGAGGTTATCTTTCTGATCGGCGAATGTAGGACACATTGAGGGGTACTGAGGGCTTTAGAGTTGAAAATCGCTTGGCATAGTTTGTTTGTGTGTACTGTTGGGTGTTGTAGAAAAATTCCCGTGTGTACTGTAGCGACGCGAAGGCTGTGTGTGTGGGGTGGCTATAAATGTGCATGTGTGCGTCGGTTTGATATAAATGGTGGTGTAATTCGCGGGATATGTCCGAAGATTCAGGCTAATTTAAGCTATTTTTTTGCACCTATCAGCAGGAACGGTATACAAAGGGGCAAGGGACCGTAAGGGTTATGCTCAGTGGCGTGCTTTTGAAGAGACTTTATTCCAGTAATGTCCAAATAAATAAATAATAACACCCAACAGTTACATACTATGTGTGTCCTGACCTCACACTAAGATCGAGACTTGTGTCGTGGGTATCAGGAACTACGAGAGACTTTACGGTCTCACAAACATCCAGACTCAAAAGAAATATTTCTGGGCCGCACAAACATTTATCTCGGTGCAGGGATCGAATACGCGGCTTCACGTTTAGCAGGCGGCGAACCGAGTGCACCGCGGAGGCTGTCAAATAATGCGGTTATAATAATGTTACGTATATGTAAAAATTATTAATCGTATTGAATAACACAACATTATTATATTTCTTTCAAACGTATGCCATATCCAAGATAATGAAAAATAAAATCAATGAATATAACAAAGGAGTATACTCTTTTCGGATTAGGTGTAATTTTAGATCTGCTGTTTCTCCTCATATCAAACACTAGCGGTGGGGCCGGCTCCGCCCGGGTGCATACACGTTTTAAAATGGCGGTCAAAATGTTTAATTCTGACTATCAGTTTAGAATATCGACCAATCGGACCACGAAAAACGAAGAAAATTTCCTCGTATTTGCTAGAAATATCCGTACTGCTTTCCTCCTATAGGTCATAGCGTGATAATATATAGCTTATAGCCTTCCTCGATAAATGGACTACCCAACACTGAAAGAATAATTCAAATCGGACCAGTAGTTCCAGAGATTAGCGCTTTCAAACAAACAAACAAACAAACAAACTCTGCAGCTTTATAATATTAGTATAGATCTCTCAACCTTTCTAATTCTGGATAATAAATTCTCTATATTTTCAGAAATATCATAAAAGCTTAAATACATAACCGCGAAGCATTTAAGTATTCAAAACGTCAGGAAGTTGAAAAAATGTAAATGAAATAAAAACCGCAATAAATTCAGTAAAGTTTTTTAAAATTTGCAACACGAGATTTTGTTTACCGATGATTTAACTGTCGAATTAAATTAACATTTAGTATAATATTTTGTGTTATTTCATACTCCTGTTAATTCTTGGATAAAAATATCTGCGCATTTGTGCAAGAAAATGTAATCTCTTGTATACTCTGATACTCGGCGATCGATCGCGTTTCTTTGGGGGTGTCGGTACTACGCAAACTCGCACAACACTCGCCTTAGTAAAACAATACCCCACTCTTTCACACATATATTGTTAAATAAGGACAGAAACATTATTACCCCCAACAAAAATGTACTATAACGAGATAATTGCACATCGTAATTTAATTTTAGTGGGTGTAGGGAAATTAAACACACACTAATGTAGGCAATAAATTGTTTCCGATGGACTCATCGGAGCATTTTGGACTTTTTGTAAACTAAATAGAAATTAAAATTGCGCGAATGTGGGCGAATCCTTTCATGGTTTGATTAAACTAGAGCGAGATGAAAATATGAAACTATATGCTGTTAGAAAGAGAAAAAGGTATTTGGAAAACTTGATAAGGTTGCCATGTGTGGGTAGTAAACGTGGCTTATCTCTACGTATACACTTTAGGTTTAGATAATCATTAATTCAAAGGAATTAAGCCTACAATGAGCCACAACTCCACTAGTAAAGTGCCTTTTTATTAATTAACGAGTTAACCTTTATCCTCAAATTACTTTTTAATTTATATCTACGTAAATATTCATTTAATTAAATACGATGTTAATCTTAGGATTAAACAATAGATAGTTACAATTTATACTTTGAATACAAGCAAATAGAAACCAAAATAGATACGTTTCCTAAAGCTTTCGTAAATCCAAGAACGAATGCGGGAATTCTTCTAAGAAACTCACATCAACGTATTCTTATCAACCAATGTAAAACAAGAACGCAACAATTTATTTTTATCGGAGTGCACTTGACATGCGCGCTAGATGACCTCCGAATCGATGGTAACCGGGTTTGTTGTTGTTTTGTCTCTCTCGCACTCTTTGGCTACTGGATATCTTCCATCTCATCTGTCAAGGTGACAGCTACGTCATTCAACCAATCAAAAGCGTGACGTCCAAAGCAAATAGTTCGAATATAGGTTAACAGATGGCGTTAGTTGTATTAATCTGACACGTGGTGTACGATGGCGGGAAATGTAGGTATGTGTAGTGTAGGTTAGGCTTATATTATTGCTTTAAAGACGCAATTTTTTTGATGTTGCTATTAATTCATTTTGTCATACTTATTCAACCCTCTTACTTTTAAGGAACGAACTGATAACGGATCTCCGTCGTTGGGATATTCCCATTTTTTCGATTTTATACGCTTTCTCGACATAGCAATAAGGGCCTAAACTTATTGATTCTCATCCAACTTATTTATAAAGCAAGAAACCATTAGAATACCGCAAAATGTTAAAAAATGGTTAACTGGGATCTTGGCATGGCAATATTATCTTAAGCTGGGGCTTATCTGAAATCTCACTGTAGTATGTAGTCGCGGTTTTTTTAGAATTGTAAATAAATAATTATGTATTGAGTACGATCTTCAATTGATCGTCGGACGCCCGCCTACAAGGTGGACGGACGACCTGGCTAAGGAAGTCGCTGGATGCAAGCCGCTTCCAACAGATCGATAAGGAGATGGGAGCCTAACCACCTAAGGAGGTGATGCCTATGCTCAGCAGTGGACTTCCCGTGGCTGAGATGATGATGATAATGATGATCTTCAATGAGATAAACCTCAACTATGTTTGCTGTAATAATGTCAAAGACTAGCTGCTGGTATCAGAACCCTACGCACCCGTGTCTATGTCTCTACCACTGTAAAGCTTTGCATATTAATAAGTCAACTACCGTTGAAATTCGTTGCCTCGACTAAGATGGTACCACTATTTACAATGGCGTGTTTTGGGTAAGTGAGATTGCCCAATGCGTAATAATCTTTAGTGAAGGAACCTACTTGCACCCTTCTTCTTTTTTAAATCTACTAACATAATATTGGAATGTATTTATAATCAATATTGTATGGGCTTATACAGTGCAATTCAATAATTTTCCACGGAAACCGACGCTAGCATCTCTCCTTGGTCTAAAATCTAAATTAACTACAAAAAGTAAACCCGAAAACCTACACATTTGTATGTCTACTGTCATGTATGTCCAGTGACCGCTGTTCCCTGTCACCAGATTTTTAGTCTCCGGCTATTCTCATACACCGAATCTGTATCTGTATCAACCCATATACGTTCCCCTGCAGGGCAAGGGCCTTCTCTACAATCGAGAGGTCGGTTGAGAGTGGTTAGGCCATATAATTCACCACATTGCCCTAGTGCGGTTTTCAGACTTAAAATACCATATAAACTCTTTCGAAACGCTATGGTATGCAGGTTACCCTCACGATGTTTTTTTTCATGTTGATTGACTTTCAGTACACACATGACTCCGAAAAGTCAAAGGTGTGCCCTAGGATTTGAATCTGCGACCACCAAGAGCATGTTGGTATCCGCGTCTGGTCCGTTTACTAAGAGGCCACGCACTTATACATACTTAACACCGAAAAAAGGAACAAAAAATAATCACGTAAAAAGGCTCATACTAATAATCCATATCTTACGAAAAATTGTTGGCGTTATTTCACTCCTACTGATGTACAGCGTGTTTATAAACTTAAAAGCCTTCTTATTTTTATTCTATCTGAAGGCATCCTCACGTATGACGGTATGCAAGTATTTTCACGATCGTTGAACCATTTTTTAACATAATATAAGAAAAAAGAGCCATGTTGCTAAAGCTTGTTGAGTTTCGCCATCGTTCACTAATCACCATGTCAATTCACATAAAATAACACTAAAAAATCAACAATAAATCATGCATCGCCTCAAAAACACGATTCCCATCAAAAACTTTCCCCGAAAGGAGAGAGCTTTAATTGAAATATTATTCGGCCACAATAGCCGGAAACACGGTGCTAAATCCAGACGTAGCCTCGAGTAACAAAAAGGCCCTTAAAAAGATATAAAAAAACACGATGCATTCGAGCGACCGCCTACCGCAGCCAAAAATAGAATACGAACGAATACAATCACACCGGCAGACCACCATACATCCTAGAAAGTTACCAAGGGAAATTCAATCCAAACACTTGAGATGTAAAGCTGTATTTGGAGTGACAAAGGATTGGTAGTAATACCTTTTGATAGTTGCACTCAGGGCATCCGTGTTTACATGTTGGCAGAAGAAATGATTCCCTGGACGTTTTCGGTTGAGCAGTAGGTTTTAAATAACGTAGCACACGCAATCTTTTTAGGGTGAAGATAATACCACTTATTTTTTACCGTTTGATCATCAAATGAATTTGTAAGCGTGGAGCAATTTTGAGACATTAAGATGAATGGTGGGTGATATTTCGACTTAATGCACACTATATCTTTCTTTAATACATCAATATCACTTTTGAAGCAGATGACCGGCAAATGAGCCTACTTGATTGACATGTAATATATTGTTCCGTTTTTATGTTGCGAAGAATCGTTGAAGATTTAAGATTGGTTCAGATGTGGAAATCAGTTAGTCAAATCTACTATTTGAAATTTTCGCTGATACGTTGCCGGGTGGTCGCATCCAACAGGTCGCTGTTGCGTTCCTTTGTAAAAGCTTACATTCACAAGTAACCTTTATATACCTAAAAACAGGAAACTAAACATTAACAATTCACATAATAACCTCACCAACCTGTTGTTTTCGTCAGACTATCTAGAATCTACATCTTATATGAAAGCATAACCCTGTGCCATCGGCTTTATATTATGAAGCTTATAATTTAGGCAATAAGATATCCCTAATAAGGGTCGTGTATAGATTTTATCAAAGTAACACTAATGGGCCAGGGACCAGTTCTGGTTACTTTAAACTCTACATTTCTGGAATGTATACTTTAAATATAACAAACATTGTAGCCACAGTAACTACTGGACATATTGAGACTTAAAATATTAAGTCTCACGATGAATGCAGTGGAATGCCACGCATTGCTTTTCAATTCATCGTGTTGATTGGTTTTGCTACTATCCATAAGCGTTCGTATCGCTTACCTTTAGGCGGAAGGCATGCCCGTCTCGCCATTCATCGCAATAAAAAAATATTGCTCTAAAAACATGAATTGAGTTGTGAAAACACAGAATAAAAAATACAAAACAAAACCATGGAACACACAACGTTACGAATGCAAAAAGCGAATTAGCTTCTCGAAATTTCTTACTCAAAACATAATGATGTTGCGATTCTTGATGAAGTTATTGTCATGATTGAATGTTAAATGTTTTTACGCATTCGTTTTATTCACTGCTACTTATTTAGTCTTCTCTTGATCATTACACCTTGGCATAGTTTATAGTTACTTGACGATGCTATAAACGTATCTGAAAAAAAGGATAGAACGAAGTATTCACATAATGTTGATATTATGATAAGAGGAATGCTGGCCTTCTAATAGCATTTGAAGCCGTAGCAATGGCTGTCTAATCAAAGTTTAGGTTAAAAACTCAGCGTATCAATATAATAAGCCAGTATATCTTTTATAAGTGCGCTGTGGTATACCAACAGTCATGTCTGTATGGATAGTCAATCACCTCACACTATAATGGGTACTAGATTCGGAGGCATGTAAAAGTCCGCCAACACGCAATATGCCAGCATGATGGACCATACGGTTTAACGACTAACCCTTCTCAATCTTGGTCTCGATTATAGAGGCGGCTCTTGCCCTGCAGTCAGACATATTTGGGCTAATTCAGAATACAGAATATCTCTTACCTGTAGATTAAGTATGAAGGAGTCGTGATGACTGAATCTGTAGGACACGTAGGAAACGCTGAAAATACGTTCTCAAGACGTGAAATTAGTCTTTGACCAGGTGCATCATACTTGTAATGACTAAAATGGAGCCGAAATGTGGACACTCATTATTGACCTGGACTACAAGTTCAGTCACTAAGCGTGGTATTGAGTGTACGATGTTCGGATTTTGTTTCGCGTTTATAATTCGCAAGAAGTCAACCGCCAAAGCCTTTGACCGCCTCCGTAGCGCTGTTTATTTGACGCTGGCTGTGAAATGAGAGGCCCTGCGTTCGATCTCGGCACCAAGATCAATATTTGTGTGCTCTACAGGTATTTTTTTAAGGCTGGGTGTTTGGGAGGCCGAATTTGACAAGACACAACACTCGATCTTAATGTGGGGTCAGGTCCATTAATTATACTTTTGGGTGTAAAAAAATATCAAAAAGGAGGATGAAAGTTCCGGTAAACGCTATAAATTGGAAGTAGATCGAAGTCCGTTGTCGAATAGATAGTTAGTGGTACAAGATAAACGTTAGAGTTAAGATCGCGCTAACTGTAGGACGTTCTGCTGCGCAATAGTCCGACATCTTGATCAAGGACGTGGAAATCGGATGGATGCGAGCTGCTCAAAGCAATAACTTTAAATTCTAATAACCAAGATGATAAATCCATTGTCGAAAAAATAAATAGTTTACAAAAATTATCACTTCTGATTTTTTTATTTTGCTTTTTTGCATTAAATGGCGAGGCGAGCATGCCGTTCGCCGAATGGTAAGCGATGTGATTACTCACTGAATAGTAGGATAACCAAACGACACCTTGAATTACAAAGCAATGCTTGGCATTTCATTTCATATCCTGAGACATAAGATGTCTCAATATGTCCAGTACTCTGGCTACAATGCCCTTCAACCCGAAACATAACAATGCATTAACACTGCTGTTTGGCGGGAGAAATAGGCACGGTGGTACTTACCCAGGAGGCGTCTCACATATGAGAGACCTGCCACCAGTAACCACCTGTAGTTTTATTTTCTATCGCTAGATGGCGCTACTAGTATGCTATGATAGCCCTTGTTTAAAATTGTTTGATTAATTAATGGAAGCCCTGTTCACGAAGTGTGTAGGTTGAGTCAATATTGGATTTAAGGTAATAAGATAAAAAGACATAGTAGATTGAGTTCGAAAACGTAAAAAGGAATATTTTTTTAAATATCTTGTGATTCGCAGTCAATTAACATCCGAGACGGTTCTAGTAGCATAAGGCGATGACAATAATTCACGATATTTCCTGCACAGTTCAGGCAAGCAGATACTAAGATAACTTTATAAAATCTAATTGAGTACGCGTAGGTTCCAATCCGCGACCTGCGGGATTGTAGACTTGATAGTCCCCTTCTATCACGGCTGCATTTGATTTTAATGTCAAATGAATGTATGTAAATAAAAACAGCGTTAATTTAATGAATAAACATTCCCACGTATGGGTGGTCGCTTCGGTGGTCCCGTGGTTGCCCAATTTATATTGAACGACTTCGGTTCCGAGGAATTGATGACTCGATTTAATGTCTTTATTTCATTCATATCCCCAATATTTTTCGGAATACCGATTAGCATTCATACTACTGCAAAGACAGTCATCATTAAAAATTTTATGTTAAAAGTTTCAATTAATGCTATGATTGAAAAAATATATTGCATTAAATTATTTTTTCTCCCAAATCAGCAGACACTGGACGGTATCTGACTGGTGACATGTAAAATCCTTGCCGCTAGACATAATTACGCCAATGCACCCGGCCTAATTCATTTCTTCTTCGCGCTATGGCTGAAGGGCCAAGTTTATGGGAGTAGGCGGATACGTGGGCATTCAAACAGTTCACCGCTTATTGGAGCGGCAGAAATATGGGCTAGAGAACCTCTTGGTTTGTGCGGAGTTGGACTAGGCTAAAAATCTATAAGTACTGAGTTAGAATTGTGATTAAGGAATAGGATTAGACAATTCTTTATAAAACACGCCAAAATGCAGGCCTTAGACATTATTAGAGAATCTTTCTTTCTTTCTTTCTATATACCTTCTTGACCTTAAGTGGCTCGTAACGTCAGCATCGACCACAATGTGTATGCTCCGCCGCTGCAATCCGTTCAAGGCATCGAGCAAGTATTTGGTGATATCAAAATGCGAAAATCGTTTTAATGCCGGCATTGCATATATAATTGCATAAACAGTGAGCAAAACAAGTGTGAAAAATCTTTAAGTCTCATTCAGAAATATATAATAGCAATAAAAATTGTTAACAATTTTATTTCCCCCTTTTACGATATTAATACATGGAATCTGAAAAAATATATTTCGATGAATTATGACTGATTAATTATTTTTCTTATTTTAGGACAGGTTGATAGTGTAAAAATCAACCTCTGCAGGATGCAGATGATGAAGATGATTAAATACAATGCGGAAAACACAAAAGAGATTTGGTAGAGAGGTGAGAGAGAGTTTGGTAGAGTAACTTCCTAGATAACAAGAAATAATCGGAAGACACTGAAGATCGTGCCCCGTATTGTATACCCAGGAGTGACGTAGATTAATGAATTGTAATTCCATAAAATAAAAAATATATTCAATATTTTTGGATTTTATAACATACATACATACATAGGCCTCCACTATGGACTTCCTATAGGAACATCTTGCAAGCGGCCTAGATGTAGCGACTTCTTATTTTATTGGAAAGTTCTGGAAATCTAGCAAAAACGTCAACCGATGGTAAGTGATCACTGTCGCCCATGAACTTCCTCAACGCTTGGATCATGGATGTTTTGCCGGCCCATCAATTTTGAGAATTTGGTAGGAGGAGAGCGGGAAGGAAAAAAGGTAGAAGAGTAACAATCTAACTCACCGAACGAAACAAGACAACAAAGCTGTCGATTTACGCTTTACTTTACGCATGCTCGTTTGCCACCTTATAACATAAAAAATATCAAAGTCCTGTAAGGCAGTGGTACCGCCTTGGACGAGCTTGCCCATTGATGTTGAGTCATGACTGACCACAGCATGTCTCTACCAGTTCATGAAACTAATTTAAATCATTTGTCCACTATATAGACAAACGTCCGATGCTTCGTTTGACGGTGCGAGCCAATTGTAGTCTAGATTAACTTAATTTACTTTACTAAAATGTCAAATTACTTGGTATTTTCATCAGACGGATGCTCTACCACCCATTAAATGTGTTAAGAAAGTTCATCAAATATGTTTCCCAGTCCTATAGTTTCTTAATTAAAAATCTCTTGAATTTAATGGCCGTCGGCGCTATTAGTTTGCTTGCCCAATAATTATTCTCGTTTTATTCATAATTAAACAAAAGACAAGCTTTACATTTAGTTTTTTTATGATATAAAATTAATTAAAATTGTCGCAGGAATGCGCGATGTTCGAAATACATATTTCCGATTCGTTAGAAGATTAATGGATTGTAAATCTGCTCTGATAGTTGGCAGTTACTGAATATAATATGAAGATAAAACTGGTGAACCCATAATGACAGTATTGACAGTATTGTCTGTAACTTCACCGTTATTATTTGTGGAATAGGAAACTTGCTTGTAATCGGGGAATTAATAAAAATATTCTCGCAGAAATATGAAGTCGCGCGAATTAGTCCACTTCAAACATCATTCTTCATACGTGACACGTAATTACCATATTGCTACAAATTTAAAAGTAATTAGGGGATCATAAAACACTAGTCAATTAAGACTTATCCAAAGAATGACTTCATTACGTGTTAAATCTGGCACATTTAACTCTTGCATATTTCATTATTATCAACACATCAATAAGTAAAAACCAACGTAAATTAGTCCATAAATCTTAAGTAATTATACCTAGTGTTTTAACAGCGCGCAAAGCCAGTGGAGCGCGACAACAAGGTCACTTCACGTCGGTATAGGCGCGGAGAATTGACAACGTCGCGTGACGCCAGACGGAGACAGCTACACGGGTAGAGCATGCGTCAGAAAGAGACGACAGTATTCCTATTGTGCATTCAGAAGAGAACGGATGTGGAGTGTGCAACTCGTGACCCGCGAGAAAGCGGCGCTCGAGACAAGCTGAATTTGTAAAGAGAGGAATAAATTAAAAAGGAATAAGTTGGTACGCGCGTTCTTTGTACGCTTTTATAACTTTGCTCGCGACACGTGTTTTAGTGGGGTTTCGTGCTGTACGTAATGGTGTGGTAATTACGGAGAATGTTCACACAATATTACTACAATTTCACTGAATAATTTTCTTTTATCGTATCGCTAAAGTGCATTAAGTACATGAAACTATTGACTGCAACAAGTAAGACCAAAATAGTACAGGATTTTCTAGACAACTAATTATATTTAGAAAATGTAGTTTCCTAACAATATACTTAATCTAACCAAAGTATTTTAGAGAAAATACTTAGTTGAAAAATATAACGTCTCAACATCTCATTTCAATTTCAGTAAGAGCAACTTATTTTTAAAATAACCTGATATATTTATAGGTTGATTTCATAATTCTGACTTTTTTACACGTAACTCAATGGATTAGATTCAGTCAAATCTTGAAATATGAGTTAAGTAATGGATTAAATATAACATTCCGTACTAGGCGCGCATGAAACGGCGGAACTCGCGTCAAATGTAGGCCTAAATGTCCGAGTTAGGCGCGCAGCGAGACCGACTGCTTCTCGCCGTGTTGTATGGCTTTAAAACATTTCTACACTTTTTCGCATTTTAATTATTATATAATAATATATATAATAATTTTTTTAACATTTAAGAACATTGTAACAATAAAGTTTTGGTAGATATCGTTAACGAGCGTTTAAATATAAAGACAATCAAGTGTTCATTTTTTTAAACATAATAAAATAAAATCATATTATTTTCGCAACTCATCCATATATTGGATTAATAGATTAGCATGCAATTTATCTACTGGTAGTAAATCTCCGGCGTTTATAAACACCCACGATACCTGGGGATTACAGTTAAACAGTCCATGGAGGCTTGAATATGGTAATGTGTAAGTTACAAAATCAAGGAAAGGTGTAGAGTCAAATCGAACTCTTATTTTGTTGTGATTTATTAATATTGATGTGAAATCAAGACACAATGTCCCTAAGAGACTTGCCGAAGTTCAGTGTTCGGTGTAAATCCTTGGCGTGATGATAATCCTGATTAACAAGAGTTTCAATGGTAGGGTAAGAGCGTAGACAAAATAGTTACTTTTTTATTATTGCCTAGACAATATATTTTCTCTAAACACTGCGAGCTGAAAGTTATGCAAAAAAAAAGTTGTTACTACATCAACATCAGAAATACGGTAAATTTAAATAGAATATACGTAGTTTAGTACCTATAGTAACAATATTTATTTTGGCTCTACCAAGCTATATAGTTGCCAAGTTTTCCATCACACATTACGAGACGCGTTCAATCATAGTTAAAATGTTATGAATATGATTGCTTCTAGACTGTTTGTAAGTTGTAACTCAATTTTCTAATTTCACCCCCAAATAAAGTCTGAAGTGGTTTATGAATTTATTATGAGTCTAGAAATTAAAACAATAGTTAATGCAATTAATATTAAAAAAAAAACGGTAGTAGAAACCGTGCAACTTATTTAGCGTTACGGCCGTGGAGTTACACACGTATCGATAAAAACAATAAAAGAATAAAAACTATTGTTACTTGAGTAGAAAAATAAAGAAAATCTGTTTAGCACACATTGATAATATTTGACATTTTTACATTTTAGTTTTTAGTTTCCCGAAAGGAATGACGCCGGACAAGTAACTACAGCCCCGTCATAAATCTATTTTTTTTTTCTACTGGTCCGGCACAATGACTGCACTGCACTGCACTGCACCTGATGGTAAGCGCAAATACCGTCCAGGCAGAGGATCGAATAGCATCAGACGGCAGTCCTATGCCATTCGATACAATTATGCCGGCGCGCTAAAATGTCCTTTGAAAAACTACTATTTTAAATAACAGTTTATTTCTAGAAATGCAATAATATGTTGCCCTAAGCATTGGTTATTAGTTATAACAAATTAAGTTCTTCTATACCAAAAATATCAGGACTTAATATGGTGGAATAAGATAAGTTGCATTTTATGACATTTAAATACGGAGGTGAATATAGTTTATTTACCTATTACCATGTCTGCTAGTTTTGTCAAAGTAATAGTCAGTAAGAAGTGCGTGATGGCCTGTTGGTAAACGGACCAGACGCGGCTGCCAACATGTTCACGGTGGTCGCGGGTTCAAATCCCAGGGCACACCTCTGACTTTTCGGAGTCATGTGTGTATTGGTAGTCAATCACCACGCACTAAAACGGTGAAGGAAAACATCGTGAGAAAACCTGCATACCTTAGCGGTTTATAAGAATTTCTATGGTATGTAAGTCCGCCAACCCGCATTAGGCCGGCGTGGTGGACTATATGGCCTAACCACTCTCAATCGTACTGTCGATTGTAGAGTAGGCCCGTGCCCTGCAGTGGGACATATATTGGCTGATACAGATACAGAATAGTCAGTCACATCCACGATAATACCGTTATTTTGGCGAAAATATATTACATGAAGTAAGTAACACTGCCGTTTTAAGGTCATTAAGCGAGATTGCATGATCCCGTATAATCCTTTCTCTTCCCTTTTCGCCTTATCCTTCATAATTAAAGACATTTTACTTTCATTATAATTTAAAGTATATTAAAACGAATCCGTAATCGCCGTCGGTTCAAGTAGTACTTGCTTTATCAAAACGGATAGTAAAAAAATATTTATATATAATTATGATTTATTAATAATATAATAATTTCTGTATCTGGTGATAATTGTGATGATGATGATGAAGATGGCAGAGATATAGAAGAAGACAATTAATGGATGATGGTTAATTTCTACCATTTTAGTCGCATATTTTTATGCCGATTCTGGGCTGATATTGGAGTTTTTCATTACTTTATACATACATATATAAACTCACGCCTTTTTCCTAGAAGGGGTAGGCAGAGGCGCAACCAGGACACCCATAATTCACATTTTATTTTCCGTCCCACGATGTGATATCATGCAAGCCTATCGCCCTATCGGACACAAATTTCTGACTCCTGGCTGATAGTGAATAGAAAAATCCAATATATCTTTATGACATATTTAAAATATATACTATAAGATATATTTGAAATGCATCAAGAAAAATATCTCAAATTTTAACACAACCTTATCACTGTCAGTTCAGCGAAGACTCAAATCATAATGTTTAATAACCGTGCACCCCATCTTTAAACCCCTTGCCATTACAGAGGGTGAGGTGGGTGACGTCATATTAAAATCATGTGTATTTTATCAACCAACTCCCTCCATTGCACCCCGCGACTCAGATTTAACATCATTAAGTGGGATCAATTTAAAAGAGGATTCAAATCGATTGTTGCCAATTAGTAACCATGACAAGTTTTACATCTCCGATCTATCCTTATCCCACATTTAGTTGGGTCTGGCTTATTATGATTTTTATTTAAGTTGCGAAAAATTTGGTTCCTGATTTTTTGATAGGTTTTTTGCTTATCATCAAGTCGATTCACTACTCGATATTATTTAACACAGAATCAAACCCGGCCCTACGGTTCACAAGTAGTTAAATATTACAGTGCTTACAATATTTTATTTACATTTTTTTTAGTTTTATCACAGTGTAGTAAAATTAATTTGTATAATGATTTTGTGATTCGGAAAATTTTGCGATTTTTGCTATAGGTAAGTAAAGTTATTTTGAATCTAGTAACATTTCTCCGCCTATTGACTAAGTTAAATGTGTCGGTGTTGACTAAGCACGCGTGATTTAACCTGGCAGGATGGTTAACCAAGGTTTCATGTGTTGGTGATTAACCAAAAAAACCGGCCAAGCGCGAGTCGGACTCGCGCACCGAGTGTTCCGTACCAACCTGTAGGTATATAAATAAAACATTATAATGTGGAAAGTAAGCATAAAGTTAAAATACCTCTCTTAATTTATGCTTTTCACAATTTTTGTGTTCATGGAAAGTACCCTATAGGTTTTGATTTCTTGCGAATGTCGACTATTTTCATCCTAAACGGCTGCATCTTTTGATTGTTTAGGCTTAGAAGTTTGATTTTTTTGCAGCTCCAAGGGGCAGTAAATTTGAGTATTTGATATGAATTTTAGCTTGGTATCTCTACACGTTCCTGAGAAAAAGTGTCTTGACAGACATACAGACGAACAACAAAGAATCCTATAAGGGTTCCGTTTTTTTTTTTTCATTTTGATGTATGGATAACGTGACCATACGTCCCGATTTCAGAAAGTCTGTCCCAGTGTCCCCAGAAAGGCCGACATATTCCCGATTTTGCAAACGGACCAAACGATAAATATTTCCCGCTCGAAATGCTTTATCGAACTACAACTGAAAACCGTTGGGTCGAATTATTCCAGCACTTTCGTAAAAACAATCTTGATTTAACAAACTTTTCTACAATTATTGAGTTTGTTATGTTTGCCTGGAAGTTACGCCACTACTGGGGCTCAATAAATCGTGCCTATTTAACTATTTTGTGTTTAGTGCTATGATTATTTTTTGTTATTCGATCTTCTATAATGAAAACTTGTAAAACACCAAAAACTTTTTTGTTATTATTTATTTATTATTCCACAGATGTCCCGCTCTGGCACAAAAAAGAAACGGTCACGTTATGTATGGATCGCTAAACTGACGGATATATATTTTGCAGCAGAGTTTTCATCACAAGTCAGTAAGATTAGGAGAGAGTTAATAGCCCTAACATATTTCGAAGACTTCAGATATTGCGTGCATAAATTCGCAGCGGTGATAATTTTCTCTAAAGTGCGTTTTTAGTAATTTACTAAAGAATATAACCCTTTTCATGCAAGATAAAGTGATTAAAATACCTTGATAGTAGGTAATACAAATATATCATCGTGCGGTTGATGCCATTATAGCGGCCCGCATGGGATTGGATATCCAGAGGCTGAAGAAAAAAATACACCTAACACTCACATACATTGTCCTTGCCTTGAGCCTTGCGTCGTATCAGGAACTACAAGAGAATTTAGGAACTCTCAAACACCCAGACTAGAAGCAAATACCTGTGGATTACACAAATTAGTCTCGGTACGCGTATTGAACCCGAGGCCTTTTGTTTCTCAGCCAGCGTCTAACCTATTGCGCCACGGAGGCTGTCCCATGCATGGGTCATTATGTAGGATTTTTCACTATAATATACAATGGTCCTTATCCGAAGGGATACAATAATTCTCCTATTGGGATATTCAATTTCCATTAATAGAGCTGCCCGCGTACTTCCATCTATGCATAAAATAATAATTTGTCTGTCTGTATCAGCCTATATACGTCCCACTTCAAGGCACGGGCCTTCTCTACAATCGAGAGTACGATTGAGAGTGGTTAGGCCATATTTCCACCACGCTGGCCTAGTGCAGGTTGGTGAACTTTTACATACCATATAAATGCATAAAAATCGCTGTGGTATGCAGGTTTTCTCACGATGTTTTCCTTCACCGTTTTAGTGCGTGGTGATTGACTCTCAATACACACATGACTCCGAAAATTCAGAGGTGTGCCCTGGGATTCGAACCCGCGACCACCGTGAACATGTTGGCAGCCGCGTCTAGTCCGTTATAAAAGGCCACAACGCACACAAAATAATAATGGTCTTTTCTAATTAAAAATTAAATTCTGTAATGGAAGATATCGATGTAATAATTACATAGTAAAACAAATAAATTGCATGTTTTATCTACTTTGCACAGGGTTGTGTGGGGTGCCGTGTGGGGTGCAAAATGCCAAACACGGGGGAACTAGGGGAAACTTTTCGGAAAGTATAAACGTCACATACAATAATGGTTATTGCTAAAATACTTTTGTAGTTATTTTCTTTAATAGCAAGTTATGAAAGTGGTCACTTATAGTTTACTTGGAAATGAACTGAAAATAAATTAAATTGAAAGATTAATATTTATGTGATCTACCAGTATTTGTTTTTGGTCTGGGTGTTTGTGACACCGAAAGTCTCTTGTAGTTTCTGTTACACAACACAATACTCAATATACAATGTATGGCAAGACGAGCATGCCGTTCGCCTGATGGTGAGCGATACGATCGCTCACGAACAGTAGCCCAATAAACCAAACAACATCTTGAATTACAAAGCAATGCTTGGGATTCCATGGCGCTCGCCATCCTGAGACATAAGATGTTAAGTCTCAATATGTCCAGTAGTTACTCTGGCTACAATGTCCTTCAAACCGAAATACAACAGTGCATTTACACTACTGTTTGACGGGAGAAATAGGCATTGCGGTATTACCTACCCAGGCGGCCTGGCACATTTGAGAGATCTACCACCAATAGTTATTTAATTCTTTAGTAAGAACGTGTACTGCGCATTACACTATTAATATTTTTATATTTGAAAAAGTAAATACAAATTAAATAAATACACTCAACAGTTATATACATACATACATAGTCCTGACACCACATTAAGATCAATTGAGGATTGTGTCGACGTTATCAGAAACTACGAGAGACTTTTTGATCTCACAAACACCCAAACTCGAGACAAATATTTGTAGGCCTCACAAACATTTGTGTCGGTGCGGGGATCGAACCCGCGCTCTCCCGTTTCACAGTCCGCGTCTAACCAACTGCGCCACGGAGGCTGTCCTAGGTCTAATTCTAGCTCGTTAAAGTAATTTGCTGATACTAGGATGATTTTATAGACTCTAGTAGTGAGCGTCATAAATGAAAGTACAGTGACCCAAGGATCTCACGTTTCCGTTTCAGTCTGGTGTATTCAGTTGCACGGAATATTTTTTTTATTGCAATGAATGGCGAGACGAGCTTGCCGTTCGCCTGATGGTAAGCGATATGACCGCTCATGAACAGTAGCAAAACCAAACATTGCTTGACATTCCAATGCGCTCGCTATCCTGAGCCATAAGATGTTAAGTCGAAAAATAATAACAACAAAATAATTGGGAAATACGAGTATTAATCCATCATCGAACCTGTAATTTCCGGCATATATATTCTACTCGGTGGCGTTGTCGTACTAAGGTACGGTTGCAAAACCAAGGTCTTGGTTTCAAGTCCCGGGTCAGACAAAAGTGATATTGGATTTTTATATCAGCCGGGAGTCAGGAATTTGTGTCCGATATAGCATGGGTTCGCCCCGTACAATATAGGACGGTACATTTAAGGTGAAATGTAGGTGTCCATATTGACATGAATGAAATAATGAAATGGCATGTGCCAGGACACCCACATTTCGCCAACATTCTGCCAACCCCTTCTGGGAAAAAGGCGTGAGCTTTTGAATGTATGTAAGACCAACTTTCTCCAGATACGCCAATTGACCATAAATTTTAAAATTAATTGCCATGAAAACCAACAAACAGTGTTAATTAATGTGTCAGTGCGAGCAAATCTTGTACAATTACAGTCAGTAATGAGATTCCCGTCCAATCGATTCGCTTGTTCTGCGGTTGATGCACGTCATATTATGTTCTGTAATGCTGTTTCATTGTTTACACCTGACGATACGATGTCGGATTGCTATTCTAATTATATTGAGTATGTTTCCGTAGGGTCGCGTCGGTGCAATTAGATTTTTACGTAATGTTATATGAAGAATTGGCCTATAATAATAAAGTCAGCTTACTGAATGACGCCATTTTTCTGGCAAATAAATTATAGATGCCGTGTAAATCACATTACATTATCTTACTTTGGAATCAAATCACTTAAAAAGTGCAATCACTTTGAAGTTTTTTAGTTTAATCCAAGCGATGATTAAACTGAAAAACTTCAAAGTTTATAGTCCGTGTACCTGCTAAATAAATAGATAAGTTATCTTTTGTGATATTAGAAAAAAAAATTATATTGCAAAAAAAATTATATCTTTTCAAACTTAGGTATTGTAAATCTTAACGGGAGTGACATTTTATTTCCTAAAATACAAACAAAATATTATTTTGTACCAATTTAAAAAACAGAACAATGTATCGTATATTTTTCGTCAATCTTAATCTGTATTTTTTTAAATTCCATTTTTAAAAATCTATAAAAACTTTTTATTATTCGTATTTAAAATGTCGTAACCGTATAGTATAAACCACCCCGGTTCGCTAGTGGTTGGCATGGGGCAGATAATCCGCGGGTCGATACTGCGACCGGCGCGGCAGGGCGCACCCGACACCCACCGCGCCCTCGCCACCCCCGCACTACTGATACCAACCCCACGCTATCATGGCAATATTCTGCTATCAAAATGCAGGGTGTTTAGGATAACTTCATCAGGTAAAATTTGAGATAAATAAATTATAAATATAAATACATCCAACCCCACAATAAGATAGAGTCTTGTGTCGTGGGTATCAGGAAATACAAGAGACTTTTCAGTCTCACAAACACCCAGACGCGGAAGAAATATTTGTGGGCCGCACAAACATTTCTCTCAGTGCGGAGATCGAACCTGTGACCTCTCTTGTCACAGGCGGCGTCGAACCAACTGCGCCAAGCAGTCTGTCAATGAAAATGGTGGAGGAAAGGGACGAAAAATGAAAGGACAAAGACAGAGCCATCGGGCTTCCGAGTACTATGGTACGGTTACAAAGCTGAGGTCTCGGGTTCGAATCCCGTGCAAAGTAATATTGGATTTTTCTGTTCATTATCAGCCCAGTGTCAGGAGTTTGTGCTTGATATGGCGATAGGTTCGCCCCTATCACATCATGGGACGAAACATACTTAGCGAAATGTGGGTGTCTCTGGCACCTCTGTCTACCCCTCCTACGAAGAAGGCGTGAGTTTATGTATGTATGTATGTGTCTAACAAATAAAAATATCCTAATTAACGATTTGTGCTTCTGTTACCGGCTCACGTTGGTACAATCTGTAATATATCGAGGTGTTATCAATTTGTGTAATAAAATTTGAATAAAACACCGTTCTCGCAATCAACATGTAATCCACAGACAATGTTATAGAAGCGTCCCTCACTACCATAGAGTATAAATAGATAGACACCATAGGCACCACACAATGGTCATCAATTATAAAATCAGTGATTGTCTTTAACCTAGTCCTAGTCGATTAAATATAACACGCAAAGCTGGGTAAAGGAAAAAAGAAATCGCAACTACCAATATAGAATAATCATGTCCATATAGTTTCCACTATAGCGACACAGTTCTCAACAATTAATATATAATCCACAACACTGGTCTTGTAGAGGATGGCGGTTTTCACCGCTAAAATGTGTGATATTGAATACCATTAAAAACGAGACTGCGAAAAGTAAGAATTGTTGCTTGGGATATGAAACCGCGTCCACCATATCGGTAGTCGCGTCCGATTCGTTACCAACAGGCCATCACGTACCAAGTTTAACTGGTGGTTGGTCTCTCATATGTGAGAGGCCGCCTGGGTAGGTACCACCGCAATGTTTATTTCTCCCGCCAAACAGCAGTATAAAATATGCACTCTAGTGTTTCGGTGTGAAGGGCATCTTATGTCTCAGGGTGGCGAGCGCGATGTTGGTTTTGGTTCTGTTAATGAGTGTTCGTATCGCTGATGAACGGTATGCTCGTCTCGCCATTTAATGCAATAAAAAAGTGAGACAGCCGTAAGCCATATTGATGGTGGGATGTCGTCTCAGTTCAAATGGCGATCACCGTAAATAGATGTAATGCCCGCAATAGTGACTTATGTAAGTAATTCACGTACTGGGATAGGTACGAGTGGAAAGATTTTTTAAATTCTGGCTTGGCACAGTGACTGCATTGCACCTGGTGCTAAGTACAAATGCCGTCAATATAGAGTATCAATCAATTTCAAAAGTATAATTGAACTGTTGTAGTACGGACCAACCATGTCAGTGTCAGTGTCAGTGCGGTTACTTCGAAATTTCTACTAGAATTTAAAAAACTACAAGCCTCTGAGTCTACGGTTTAGATATCGTTTATAGTTTTTGCGAGAGTCGAGTTGGTACCTAAGCGACTCATTTGACGAATAGAAAACAGATAATTTTATTTGTAGCCAACAAGTTGAATTATACTTAAATAAATCTCGGTTATAACAACGGAGCATGTGCATATGTCTATTATACCAGCGCTATTGTGAATAATGCTCAAAGCCACCTGAAACAGAACGGGGTGGTCACACACAAAACTATAGGCGCTAGATTAAAAAGTCATTCTTTATACTTGATATACTATACAGATTTATAAGCCCCTAATACAAAAATAGAAACACCGCTTCTATTCATATCAAAAATATCCAACAACGCAGTTGTATAAAGGGGTAAACTTCGTGCAAATGACAGCGCACGGGGGCGTTGCGAGTTATTGACAGCCTTCATGGTGCAATGGGCGAGAACCCGGCTGCAAAACGACGGGCCGTGGTTCGATCCCAGTACCAAGACCAATGTTTGTACCAATAAAAAATATTTTAGTATCATTTTGTGGATTTATTTGATACTACCAGTCGGGCCCGGCTGCGCCCGGGTGCATACACGTTTTAAAATGGCGGTCAAAATGTTTAATTCTGACTATCAGTTTAGAATATCGACCAATCGGACCACGAAAACGAACAAAATTTCCTCGTATTTGCTAGACATATTACTACTGCTTTCCTCCTATAGGTCATAGCGTGATGATATATAGCCTTTAGCCTTCCTCGATAAATGGACTACCCAACTCTGAAAGAATCATTCAAATCGGACCAATAGTTCCAGAGATTATCGCATTCAAACAAACAAACAAACAAACAAACAAACTCTGCAGCTTTATAATATTAGTATAGATGATTAATTTGTGATCATGAATCACAAATTAATCATATCAAATAAATTAGTCGGTTTGGAAAACTGTCAGCAAGAAATATTCATTTTAAGTGCTGTTATAGGTATCAGATAGTAAATAACGGATATTCCCAAAGCGTATGATTTATTAGTCGCATAAATGTTAGCCTCGGTGCGAGAACCGAATCCATAGTCTCTCAATTCAAAGCCCACTTTCCACCCCTGCACCATATCGCTAACCTAGCATCCGCGTTTTTATAGAAAATAGTAATCCCACACATAATAATATTATGTTTTAGAGATCAAAAGCGTTTGTTTGCGATGTCTAACACCTGAGATTATAACTTATGCAATAACGCACTTCTCTTCATGGTCCATGTTTTGTTTAGATAAAAATATTTAAGTCATTGAGTACCTACTGTCATTATTACTAAGTTTTAAGCATTAAAAATAAGTAACAACAATTTTTCTAACAATCTCCTTCATCTACCACACTTAAAATAATGATATCGAATCTATTTATAGTATCAATTTCCTTTACGAATTGCCATTCTATCCGCTTATACCATAGCCTTACACATAAAAATATATAAACAAAATCTTATTAAATCACAATGCACAAAAACCGTAAAAAGAAAACATTCCAAATTATAATTCACTACCAACTTATCCTATTCCATTAAAAATAAAAACAACATTCCAACCTCATTTCTCCCACGCATTTAAAACCCGAACTTTATCAAAGAAAAAAAATGGCATTCCAAATCCAAAATACCAAGAATCGGAATCAACAAAAGCACAAAAGAATGAAGTGATCTCCGTAAGCGACCGCGCGGGGCGTGCGCGCAGACGCAGCGCCCCTCCCGAGGGCGGCGCGCCTCTCGCCCCGCCCCGACCCGCCCTCCGGCCCTTCGGAACTCGCTTACACCTTCATACCTTTGATTCTTGTAAACTAACTTTTGTGCTTAGATGTTTTGTGCTTAGAACTTTTAGCGATGTTTGTTCAGAATCAGAACTGGAGGTGCTCAAGAAAAATTGATTGCTAAAGCAAACAGTCTGGTTTATACTTGTTAATTCTCCAGTTTTACGCAGCAAAGGTCTTGATATATTTACATCGTGTAAACTTAGGTGTTTAGGCTAAAGAGATAATTCGTGATAAGAAGGGCTTTGAGCGATTTTTCTGTGTAATTGGATTAAGAAAAATTGGTTATTAATACAAAGGATTTGGTAGCAAATAAGGTATTAGTCCTTTGTAATACGTATCAAAAATTTTTAGCTTGATATCTTTTTTATTTGAAAACTTAAGGCGTGTTTAAATTAGTGGAACATTGTGTGATGTTTTTAAGGAATTAGAACGAAGAAGAATTGGTTAAGACGGCTAGAAAATGTATTGTAATGTATTTTCCGTGAGTTTGGTTTGGAGAGGCGGTAAATTCGTTTAACGCGGTACCGTTTGTCCACACGTTGAAGTATATGACCAGCATTGGGATTTTGTATTGTGATAAGGATATATGCAGCGGTCATAGCACTTATTTTCTTTAATGATAAAGTCATGGGCTTCTTAGAAAATGTGACTAGATTAGAATATCATTTTAAAAACAACTTTCTGTAAATCCTGTTATTAAATAGGAAATATTGCATTTTATAATATAAGTTCATGCCATAAGTTATAATTTTCCATTGAATAACGCTTATTCAGAATTTTACTTATTGCAAATGTTCGGCAAACAATCAACGTAATTTTCGGTGAGTACCGGCACTCGTAAATTCTACAATACTTTAATTAATTGAACACCGTTGCTAATGAAAACCCGCCACCACGGAGAAATCATTTAGGTTTGACGTCGTTCGAGGGAGATAGGATCGAACAAAGATGGTAAGCTGCAGTGGTTTATAGCAAACATTTTGACCAACTCAGTAATATGAAGAGAATGTCTGTCATCCTGAAAGTCTCAGATTGTGAACTGATTCAAAGACCTCCGTAAGAACCTAAGGGGAGGCCAAGATGATAATAATATAATGATAATAAAGGCCAGATGTAGACTTCCCTTGGGTTAAGGTGTCAATTATGATTATTAGTTACGTATAATTGTTGTTTTGAGGATTTTGGTTCAGCCATTAAGAAATTCGAGTGCATAAAAGAAGGAAAAAGTTAGATCAACCAATGTATGCCTTAATGACAGCCTAAGATAGGCGACCAAGGTAGGCCCGCTTAATTGAATTTCAAATACTTAAAGACTCAAGGGCGAATCCAGGGGGGGGGAGGTCATGGGGGTCATAACTCCCGCCCTGGGCTGGCTCCAGATTGACATAATATAAATAAATAACACCCAACCGTCACATACATAGATCGCCCGATCAGAGGGACTAGCAAAGTAAAAAAAGAAGACAGTTCGTGTTGCTGAGGGAGTTTCTTGCGCCGTTTCTTCTTCACAGCTATAACACGTTCCAAAGCGGTGGTAGAGGAAAAAAAGATTAAAAAGATCTTGTGAAAAACTATTCTATAGAATATTTTGATTTTGACTATGGTCGGTCAGGCGAAAGACGATTAGGCAGCTTCTCGCCGTGAGACTTCCGGTGCCGCCCATAATACAGGGCCTTTATAGCGCACTTGGTACACAATGACTGTGGAACAAGAGGCTGAGTTTAATTCCCGGATCGGCCCAAATGATTAAATTATCCACAAGTATTTAATTTTGATCTGAATATTTATGTGACCGTAAATCATCAGTACTTTTTGTTAGCCTGGACATTAGACATCTAGGTTTATGTGGTCAGGAAAAACAATGTATATTTTTTTTATTATTAAATAGGTTCGGAAAGTGGAAATGCGTGGTGGCTTGTTGGTAAACGGATCAGACGCGGCTGCCAATATGTTCACGGTGGTCGCGGGTTCGAATCCCAGGGCACACCTCTGACTTTTCGGAGTCATGTGTGTATTGATAGTCAATCACTACGCACTTTAACGGTGAAGGAAAACATCGTGAGGAAACCTGCATACCATAGCGATTTATAAGAATTTCTATGGTATGTAAGTCCGCCAACACGCACTAGGCCAGCGTGGTGGACTATATGGCCTAACCACTCTCAATCATATTCTCGATTGTAGAGTAGGCCCGTGCCCTGAAGTGGGACGTATATGGGCTGATACAGATACAGATACAGATACAAGTTCGGAAAACGAGCAAATAGGTTACCGGATGGTAAATGATCACTGCCGCCCATGAACATCCTTGGATCATAGATGTATTATCGGTGCATCAAATATCGGGAAGGGAGCGGGAAGGAAATATGATAAGAAAAAGAAAGGACTGTTGGACATCCAGCTTTCTCACACTCCGAATGAATCGCGACAGTGAATTTGTCACTTCAAGTCGATCTTCTGTGAGGCAGTGCTACAGCCCCCGGCGTGCCTGTCCATTCATGTTGAGTCATGACTGACAACAGCGTGGCTCATGATCGGCTTATGTGGCTTGCGAGCCGCAGGTTACCGACCCCTGACATAGACTTATCAAAAGAGGAGCTTATCTTTATACCTCTTGACAGTCTCCATAGCGCAGTTGGTTGGACGCCGGCTGTGAAACAATAGACCACGTGGTCGATCTCCGCACCAAATGTTTGTTTGAACCACAAGTGTTTGTTTCGGGTCTGGGTATTTGTGAGACCAGAAAGTCTCACGATACAAGACTCAAGCTTAATGTGTGATCAGAACTATGTATGTGACTGTTGGGTGTATTAACTGTGTTTATTTATTTATATTATTATTGCTCTTTATATTTAATCATAAATTGAATAGTTTAATAACCCATAAGAATCGAAGTTGCATTCTCGCGTTGATAATGATTTTAACTTTCTAATCTTACTGACTACACGAACTGAAATAGTAACACAGCGCTTATTAAAAAACAGCGTCTTCCGTTTCAACGGCTATATTTTCGATCTTGTATATTTTATAAAACTATAATTATATGATATGCGGAGGGTATTAATAGTGAATGTTATCTGCTTCGACTAATAGTTCAGGTTATCGTGAACATTTGTAAAAACATGACGCATGTTCCGTGGTTGCGCTAACCGCTAGAGTTATTGAATATATTTGTCAGACTCCGTGGCGCAGTTGGTTCGACGCCGCTTGTTAAACGAGAGGCCGTGGGTTCGATCCCCGCACCGAGAGAAATGTTTGTGCGGCCCACAAGTATTTCTTCCGGGTCTGGGTGTTTGTGAAACCGAAAAAGTCTCTCATAGTTATAGTGATACCCATGATACAAAACTCGATCTTAGTGTGGGGTCATTACTATGTATGTGACTGTTGGGTGTTATTTACTTATTTATTTATATGTATATTGTTCTCTGGACAATATATACAACCATCTACATTTGTATCGGCGTCGTCCAGCCAGCTTTAGGACCGCAATTCTGCTGTGTAATAGATGTACTGCGGGGATTTTGTTATTATTATCTACTAGCTGTCGGGCCCGGCTTCGCCCGGGTGCAGATAGTTTTTGAGTCCAATCCACATCAAGAACATATTATTTCGCGTGTCTACTAACTATATTTCCCGCGTGCCGTCGACTATATTTCCCTTCCGTAGGAGAGGACATCCCGTGCCAACAATTTGAATTTGAAAGAGTAGAAAATATGTATATTTGGTTTCCTGACTCATCCCACGGGAACACTACATTTTTCGGGATAAAAAGTAGCCTATGTGTTAATCCAGGGTGTCAGCTATCACTATACCAAATTTCATCAAAATCTGATGAGCCGTTTTTTCATGAAAGAGTAACAAACATCCATACATCCATACTTACAAACTTTCACCTTTATAATATTAGTAAGGATGGTTTCCTGACTCATCCCACGGGAACACTACATTTTTCGGGATAAAAAGTAGCCTATGTGTTAATCCAGGGTGTCAGCTATCACTATACCAAATTTCATCAAAATCTGATGAGCCGTTTTTTCATGAAAGAGTAACAAACATCCATACATCCATACTTACAAACTTTCACCTTTATAATATTAGTAAGGATGGTTTCCTGACTCATCCCACGGGAACACTACATTTTTCGGGATAAAAAGTAGCCTATGTGTTAATCCAGGGTGTCAGCTATCACTATACCAAATTTCATCAAAATCTGATGAGCCGTTTTTTCATGAAAGAGTAACAAACATCCATACATCCATACTTACAAACTTTCACCTTTATAATATTAGTAAGGATGGTTTCCTGACTCATCCCACGGGAACACTACATTTTTCGGGATAAAAAGTAGCCTATGTGTTAATCCAGGGTGTCAGCTATCACTATACCAAATTTCATCAAAATCTGATGAGCCGTTTTTTCATGAAAGAGTAACAAACATCCATACATCCATACTTACAAACTTTCACCTTTATAATATTAGTAAGGATGGTTTCCTGACTCATCCCACGGGAACACTACATTTTTCGGGATAAAAAGTAGCCTATGTGTTAATCCAGGGTGTCAGCTATCACTATACCAAATTTCATCAAAATCTGATGAGCCGTTTTTTCATGAAAGAGTAACAAACATCCATACATCCATACTTACAAACTTTCACCTTTATAATATTAGTAAGGATCATTTCTTTTGTTAGTGTATCCGCTGTTCTGTGTGCCATTTTCAGTAGCAGATTATACGCGTATAGGTTTGCCTGACCGTAAAATGAGGAAAAATATTTAAAACTAATGTAAAGCCGTGCGCCAATTCGGAGAGATGATACGTCCTATCTTCTCCGGCAGCGCCTGATATCCGCCTTGTTGTATGGTTTACAGATAAACTCTCGCAAAGCCCTCACCGAGAATTGCCCGAAATGTCCTCTGCGGGTAGAGATAGAAGCCATGAAGATCCTTTTAATGGGTTCAAGTTCTTTCGGATGTACTTTATTCATTGCTTCTATGCGTAAGCCCAGGATCTTGGAGCCGAGAGAATAGTACAAAAGTCATTAGAGGAAATAATAGACGCCAAGCCAAGTATAGTTTCCTTTGAAAGCTTAGTAGGAGACTTCAGTAACATAGCGGCTTGTATCACTTTGGGTGGCGCTGGTTCCCTACTGTTCGAAAAAGTAGCGAAGGGCTATGCGTCCTGACTCTGTTGGGAGAATTCTGGGTTATAGAGGTTTATTTCTCTTTTAATATATGTAGCTGTATTTGAGAATTTTCTTATCCAGTTGGGTGCTGTGGTGATACAAGACCTATTCACCCGGTGATTGCCGTCCATGGTCATTCTTGAACCGCTAACTGGGGCTGACCGGCAATGGGTGGCACGTGAGATACGGGAGGAACGGGCGATGTCGGCGGGCCTATCTATCTTGAATAGGAGATCTAACGTACATTTTGCAATGCATGAAACACGACTTTGTTTTAATTCTCTCGTGGAATCTAGGAAGAATTTCCATACTTTCCGGCGCTTTTGCCATACCTATTATTGGATCACAATTTAGCAGCTCACATTATTTTTTTATTCGGTGGTGCATGTCATCTGACTTCTCCAGTTGTATATCTTCCGATATACGGAGCATAATAACTCTCAACTCAATATTTGAAGTGAATAATTATTTGTTTCCACCTCCTATTTGCTTTTCTTTCTGATTAATTTCGATGCGGGTTAAAGATAAGCTAGTGTCCCTGAGAGACTCGCCGAGCTCCGGAGCTCGGTGTCAATTCTTTGAGTGCCACTGTTGACCCTGGCTGACAGGAGTTGCAGTGGTGGGTCGGTGGGTGGGAACTCTCTCAAATCCTGCGGCTTAAAGCCTCCGCGTAAATATCGAATTAGCGGGACCTATCTTCTAAACACCTCGTCATACATAATACCTATATTCACAATACGAAGATTTCTAAGATTTCCACGAAATCTTATAACTGAATATCATTTAAAATGACAGTATGACTTAAAACACTAAAATACCAAGTTCGTGATTATTATTCATTCCAAACAAAACCGCAAGTCGAGAAAAAATCCGACACCTACGTTTTGCTAATGACGTCATTGGCCGCACACTGACTAAACATTCTACGTACCTACTTCGAAATGATTAATATCTTACTATTCCCTGCGAGCCCGTAACAAAGGGCGGAGAGGGGTGAGGAGAGGGCGGAGGGGGGTGTCGAGGGGCGCCGGCCGACGTGGGCGTGACTCCCGCTCCATTAGCCGTAAGTAGTCGGCTCCGCGGTGCAACTACCATCTTGAGTTTATGCGTTCCTGGTACTGTGACGTCATTTTTACCTGCGGACCCGCCGGTTTCCAACCCGCATTTGGTTGGAAAACGTCGATAAATTATTGATTTTATTGAATTACATTATTGTATACTGTAATTAAAGTTTGTACAGTATAAAAAATATTAAGCGTATAAAATATGAAATTAAGCAGAGAGATGATAGAGTCTTGCAACGAATTTCCTATGTTGGTACTTAATGTATCTTCTAAGATAGGCATCTTTTCATACTTATGCCACGTCATCCTACTAATAAATAATGACTGTGGATAATATATTACAAGATATCCTGTTTTTTATGGCATCAATAAACGTTCTAAATATAATTAATTCTTGCGCTCTACTGGTATTTTATGCGAAACCAGTCACTTTTAATAAATGTATATTTTATTAAATACTAATTTAAATGGCGCTGATTAAACATATGTCAATATTAAAAAAGGAAACTTAAATTACTAAGAAAGAATAAAACGATAAGCACACTAAAATATGTACAATGTATAAAATCCGTACTATTTTTTTTAGGAATGTAAATATTCGTTTTCGTTGTAATGTTAATCAATGTGACATTATTTTAACAAAATAGTATATTTTTGCAAAGTTTTCGTTGAATATATACATCGCCGCATATTTAGTTTTTCGCTAATTTGCTTTAATTGCAAGAGTGGCATTGAATTTAACACCATTATTAACGCTGATTTTCCATCCGTACGAAATTAATTAGCATAATTAATGAAAGAATTAACGAATACTTTATTCGCATTTGTAACAACACTTAATAAATCGAAAACAAGAATCATTTATACATTTATGATGTAGTAAATAGCCGTTAAAACAGTTTAATGAAATAACGCTTAGGACCTGTAGGATATAACGATTCGCCAATTAAAATTAAAAGTTCATCTGAGTGCAAAGACAGTCGCTGACTGGCTCTGAATAAAGCAAAATACCACTGAAAAAATAGTCAGGGTAAGACACTTTAACAGAAGAAACCCATTCAACAAGAAAAACTCATTGAATTGTACGCTTCACAAACAGAATTCCACGTGGAGCGTAAAGAAGGGCATCGATGATTCTCGTGTACGTAACGTGACGTGTACATGAATTTATTAACGAGTCAAGGTGAGGAGATCGATGGGTTCGCGCGTGCGCACTGCCGCCGCTCCCACGTGGCTCTCAACAGATGGCGGCACCGGCCACTGCGCATGCCCCGTATTATTGAACCAACACTGCAAGCACACAGACACGCTCTGACATAAATCATATGTTTGTCGGTTTCCAACCATACGGTTTCGTATCACGTTCGCGGTGCGGAATGACGCAAGTCGACTTGCTTAGAAAAATCTCAACTCAATTCTTTGAGGTATAAAGATGAGTTTTGCTTGTCGATATGAGTACATCGAGCTAATGTTTTGCAGCTATCGGCGACGGACGTCAATTACCATAGTCTTATCTGGGCACCTTTTATGGGTTAACATGTCCGTGATTGAAGACTCATTAGGTCTGCGATCAATTAGTGATACATTGTAATGGATTGTGACTGGACAAGTCGAGTTAGTGTTTAACAAAACTTATGTTTACAAGATAATAATAATATGATTACCTGCCAACGTAACTGAACATGATTTTCCGGGGGTACCTTAAAGACCTTTTTTTTTATTTCTAAAAATTTTTTAATCACGTATTGTACGGTCAGGTTGGTTGCATTTTTTAAAAATAATTTTGTAATTTTTGAAAAACCAAAAACCTCTATTTCGAAATGAAATAATAACCGCAAATAATGCTCCTGATGCAAGTAAACAAAAAACTATTACGAAAACCCCTGTCAGACTCCATTCCCCTCAGTAAAGCAACTTTTAGCAAAAGTTACTTTTCTTATGAATAAATTATTCAATAAAACTCAGTAAAAGTAGGGGGAAAGAAAACAAAAAAAAAAACCTAAGTTGCTTATTCATACAAATTCTTCAGCTAAAAGGTGAACGAGAGACAGGTTTTCTTATCGTCAATTGAATGTTCCTTGGGTTTTTGGGGCATTTGTCGCAGAGGATAAATTACAAAACAAATTGTTACACATATGTTTATTTCGTAAAATGAGCACTCAACTTAGTCTTATTAAAAAAGGACAATAAAATGGAAAAATATTTTTAGGAACTTTCGTAAATAATTCCTGGAGAGACGTTTTCACTTTTCATTCCACGTAATGTTTTGTATCACACTGAGATTGATTTGCAATTTATATCACAACTTGTACAAAGAATTTAATGATTCCATTTACAATTCCGTTTAATGCTGCTAATGTTTACATTTGTGCCCATAAAAGAAACAACATAATTTTAATCAGGATTTTACTCATCACGTTTGTTTTCGGTAGAGCTGGTAGAGCTAATCCGTTCAAATAGCCATAAATATATTTAACTTACTATCTATTTTACAAGGTTTTATTTTTTTATCTCTCGGCTAACTTATGTTGGAAAAATACTCAAGTACTTTGAAAAGTTAATAATAATAATCACATTGGCTTATTTAGAACAAGACCAGAAAAAATACTCGTATTTTCTTAAAACGAGATGAGTTAAAGCCACTTTCTATCTCCCTGCTCTCCCTCTTATTCCTCCTTTTAATAATGTGATATATGCTTTTCGGGGCATCCAATGCATCTACAATTTCTATTCTAGGTGTTTTTAAGAAGCTGTGATCACTGATCATTTACCATGCGAGAACAAAAATATCGTATGCCGATCCTGTGCGAGAATAAATGTATTATAGTAAACTATCGATAAATTCTCTATTGCATTCACTAGTACTTCTTTTGTTCTTCTTTCTATTTTTATTGTTTTGTTACGAAATCGTAAAACTATAAGTCAAATACCAAGGCGTGGAAACTTCAAACTAAGTAGTAGAATATACTAGTTTGAATGTAAAGTTTCTTGGCAAGTGCGCCATAGACAGCGGAACTCCGCCGTTCTTTATGGTAAAGTATGCCGTCTGCAAAGTTCTAGTGGAGTTGGACGTATTTACGATATTTACAACACATTTGCATGTCGTTTGTCGTAGTTTCATGTCTTTGTATAAAACGATTACATGGCGATAGACAATTTATATTGACATATTTGTTTTCGCACTCCTTGGTCAGGCCAAGCAATTATCTTACTGTAATTAAAAGAACGAAGTAATTTTTTTATACCAATTATTAACAAAACAAATTATTTGATCGATTTATAATCAAAAACACTTGACGGCATTTGTCACAGACTAATAAATACTTAAGCAATCCAACCTACCGCCGCACAGTAAAAAAAAAGAACAACAATGAAATGTCGTGTCGATAGTCAATCGAAACTGGTGACATTGTACTAGGGCGACAGAACGCGCGAGGATGTTTATTGCTCGCGCGACGGAAGCCGGGAAATGTCTCTCGATGTTTGTACTACCGCCACGCGCCGCCGCTGCGCCACTCTACGTCACGATAACGTATACTATCCACTACGAGTATAAACACATTATTATTGTTCTGTTTAATAAATTTTCGTCACTTTCCAAATTTGAAAGCGTGTTCTGTTTTTAAAATTATAGTAATTGCTATCCTCTCACTCATCACTCAATATTGTTTATAATAATAATTACAGAAAAATCATATTACATATAATTGTCTCCTTTTTTTTCGTTGCAGCCAGTGGTATTTCTGTTTTCAAATTGTATTTAAAATTTAATTAAAAGAAAAAACCGACGTCGATGTAACAAATAATTGTTCTTTTCGTGCGGCATATTTAGCATTGTCTATTGCATTGTAATTTTTTGCCAACGAATACCTACAAACCTTTATATAGTCGACATTTATAAGAAAAGGTTACTCATTTGTTATGAATAGGTGTTCTTGGAATCCCGCAAAATTGTACAGAGGGGGGATCCACACAGCGAGTGGGTGTCCGTACGGTTATCATGAATGGGAGGCGTTAATTTATTGCCGTGGCATTTACGTTTATTCGTATAAATAAATTATTTTTATATTGGCTCTTCGATACATTGTATCCATGTAAGCTACAATGTAACGCCTGGTATATTTAATACATTGATGGGGCAATTTATATAATTACGGTTTCCGATGATTCATAATTTGATATGGATTTTTTCATGTAATAGAAAATATTGGAAGTTGTTGGAAGTGTTGACATTTATCTGCTCGTCCTTTGTATACGGGTAAAAGTTATCTACGACGTGATAAGAATGATGGACAAAAATACTTTAATATTCTTAGTGCAATTTCTAAAGAAAAAAAATAACAACATTTTCGAGGAGATAAAAGATGTTGTGGAAGGTTTCTATTTTATTTAAATTTTATTAAACACTGTCATTATACACACATACATACACAAAAATAGAGAAAATATTAATATTAGTTAATAGTCTCAAATACGAGTTTTATAACACATACTTTTCACATCTTTCTCGTAAAGAGCGATACCTTTGTGAATAACACAAAGATTTAAATTTTTAAGCACTTTAATATTTAATCTCTAAATTTAAATGACTTAGTACAGCCCTGAGTAAATTTCCTTGTAAGCCGCAACAAAGTTCAAACTAATCCCGAATTGTAAACGTTATCGAAAGTTTAGTCGAAGCAAACAACGACACTCGAAAACTTCTAACATCTGTCGATTTCTCAGGAGCGTGCCGAGTCCCCCTAATCGTCTCCGAAGGCACAAAGGGACCATGCTGCGTGTAGACAAGGACAGATATACACAATAATGAGTAGGAGTGAGTGAGACGCACGACCGGAACATAACACCAGTCGGTCGCGGTCGACGGGCCCGGACAAAATGAATGGTTTTGAGGAGATTAAAATGCGCCGTAACATCGGAATGAATGAAAATAATAAAAAACAATAATTGCGTAACACGAGGCAGGTAATAGTTGGTGTAATGATACAGCTGGTGTGAGCTAGAATGGACTGCATTTAAATGTTTTAAATTGACGGTGATAATTCAGTAAGTAAGTTCATTTATATTTTAAAAAATATCACACTTAAAAATAAAAACGTTACTTTATGTTTCAAACGTTATATCTGTATCTGTATCAGCCCATATACGTCCCACTGCAGGGCACGGGCCTACTCTACAATCGAAAGTACGATTGAGAGTGGTTAGGCCATATAGTCCACCACGCTGGCCTAGTGCGGGTTGGCGGACTTACATACCATAGAAATTCTCATGAACCGCTATGGTATGCAGGTTTCCTCACGATGTTTTCCTTCACCGTTTTAGTGCGTGGTGATTGACTATCAATACACACATGACTCCGAAAAGCCAGAGGTGTGCCCTGGGATTTGAACCCGCGACCACCGTGAACATGTTGGCAGCCGCGTCTGGTCCGTTTACCAACAGGCCACCACGCACTCAAACGTTATAATTTAAGTATATTTTGTATACAGGTGGACTTAATGCCCAAGGCATTCCTCTGGCAACCTTTGAAAATTGTATTAGGTAAGTATGCAAAAAACTAACATAAAGGAAACCATTACTACGATCAGATACGACGTATCTAGAACTGGAAATTAACAGGACTTTTTTGTGTTTAGCTTATGGTTATGATGGGGCTGGCATACCTAATCATGGTAAATCTGTAACATAAATAGAAAAAAAACAGGACTTTTCTATCCTACAGCAAGTAAATATTTATTAACACAATGATTTCTCACGGTACGGATATTGGACCAATAACTCAACTCACTATATGGCTTAACCCCTCTCAATCGTTCTCGATTGTCTTCCTCTTGGGGAGACCATGCCCTGCAATAGGACGTATATGGGCTGAAACAGATATAGAACCCAATTCACGGAATACACCGTGCCGACCCATGCAATGCAGTGGAACGTATATAGGTTGATACAGATACAGAAGCCATTTTTAATGCTATGAATGGCGAGACGAGCTTGCCATTTGCCTGATGGTAAGAGATACGACCGCTCATGGAAAGTAACAATGCTTGGTATTCCACTGCGCTCGCCGTTCCTGAGACATAAGGTGTTAAGTCTCAATCACGGTCTATTTCCGTGCCCATTACAGCAAAGGAGATAACGTCTGTTACTATCTCAAAATAATATAGATATTGCTAATAACTACGACATGGTACAAGGCTTTTAACCTAGAATAGGCTTAGGCTTATGAATGTATCTGACAGATTGTTATGCGTATTTGTTTATTTGTTATTAATCATAGAACCGTCTGAAAATTCTACTTAAAATTACTGTGTAAATGCGTGATATCGGATATAAATCCTATTTATCCAAACATTACAGTAGCGCGTGACATCAGAAATAATTCCCTTTTATCCGCACGTAATTTTCCATCTGCAGAAAGATTTAGCTTATGATATTACGTAGGCAAGCAGAAAACGTCAATTTGTATGAAGACGCATAAGCATCTATTCTTCTTTCGCGAAAAACAGGTACATGACGAAGACATTTGTGTTTTAATCACTAGTACCTACTAAACTTGCATGTGCTAATAACAGTTTTCAGCTTTGGTTCATTCATTCGTCTATCAAAACGCGGATTGAGTCGAATATTATGTAATTACTCACTTCAATTTTACAAGCGCCTGTCAGCGGACTAATGTACGTATGTATCTTAATGACCATTCCAGTCCAAAATCGCTTTGATATGAAATAAGCCAAAGTACAACCAAGCCTTTGAACAAGATTATCTGGAACATCAAAACAAAAACCAATTTGGAACTATTAAAATAAGTTAGAGGGATTTTGCGTTGCTTTCGTTTTATTGATAAAAAATGAAAAGATGAGGAATCATCAAGATGATAAGTTATTAGACTTTATGTAATCTCAGTTCTCTAGTAAAATGTGACATTAAATGAATTATTTACTCAGATCATTTGAGACAATAGTAACAACTTGGGCTAGCAATAAGACAAATAAACACCTACTATGTTAAAGTACTCGTATAACTATCTAATTGGAATTATTCAAATGAATTTGCACATACCGGGTATATCAAGACTGCTACCTAAAACGAAGCCGGGTAGTAGTTTTAGTGACTACAAACACATTACACAATGCAACTAAAATTATCGCAAAAAACGCGACAATTTCTGTTGATGATTTTTTAAATATTATCATTTTTGGCTGGTAAATCCATAGTATTTGCTTAAATAATCATTTTAATTATACATTTCCTTTATAACTTAGAGTCTTTATAAATAAAAGGGTATTTACTATTATTTTAGAAAAAAACTATGGATTCACCAACCAAAAATGATGATATTAAAAGAAATACTAAAAATTTTCGCGTTTTTTTGCGAAATTGTTAGATGCATTGTGTTTGTAGTCACTAAAACTACCACCCGGCTTCGGTTTCGGTAGCAGTCTTGATATACCCGGTATTCGGAACGTGCGCGACGGTGGCGACGCGCAGCTTAGGCAACTTTTTCGGCGACTGTCAAATATTGACATGTAAACATTGTTAGTATTTTTGCAATTAAAAACCAAAATAAAGAGTAAATGGTACTTTTTGACTTTATTTGAGTGCAATTTATTGAAATAGTGTATGTGTAAAATGGATATAATCATAAAAACCGGGTTCGAAAGTATTACACACAATATTAGTTTCCAACCACAAACAGTGATAAAAGGCAATAAATTAGTATTAGCCCAGCATGTAAGAAATGTTGAAGAATTACGAAGTAACGGCAAGAGTTACTTAATACGAGCCCAAGTGATTCGCCAGACATCTGTGACACTAACACCCTACAAAACCAGTTTAAATGTAAGCAATTTTTATGTGACGTCAGATCTCTATTTCGTGTGAGTAATTTCTCATTTACTACTTGTATGCTTATTATTCTGCTTATTTTTTTTACAGATAAATGATGCTCGTGTCGTCACTAGTGTAAAATGTGACTAATCAGAGCGGCAAGTGCAAACATGTTGGTGCTTTGTTAACAACACCATCAGCTTGTCAAAAACAAGTAATGAACAAGAGTGGGGCAAGCCTAGTATTCGTCAGTTTGTTAAAAATAAATATTGTAAAGGAAGATACTTTGAAGATATGTGAAAGGTGGTTTTTTAAAGAAATTCTGCCTTTTGTATTTTCTAATCTTGTTAACAGAAACTCAAAGTTTTTAAATGTCACACCCGCAAGATCTAGAAGTTGTTGATCTTCTTTAATTGACAATATACCAACAAATTCCGTACCATTCGTTGATATTGATTGATCCTTAAATTTTTTTTGGTCAGTACAACAGCTTCTGTCCATTTTCTTTGAGGTATTAGTTGAAATAACTCTTGAATCAGATGCAATATCCACTTGAATTTCAGCATCACAGTGATCATTATAGATGTATCGATTGCATGTAAATGTGGTTTCATTTAATATCAACTCAGAAAACACATTAGCCTGGCATCCTTTATCGGTTATTAGCTGTGGCTGTTGAATAAATTCATCCTCTACTTCTTTTATCACTTGTGTTGACGTAGTACACTTTGAGATTTGTGTGGTTCTTGGAGCTATGAAACGATTATATCTTGCTAATACCTGGGATTCATTAATCTTCTCCTTTCTGTATATTGTCGGGAATATCGTAGGAACATAACTAGGACTTAATCGTTCCTCTGATTTTTTTCCTCCAATAAAATGTGCACTACAAATTTTGTCGTGAGGTTTCGGAGACCATGGTGTGCCATCATCACTAAAATTACAAAATAAAAAAATATATATAAACATCTAAACTGTTGCAGCAATGTTGTAATTTAAGGTTAATACGGTTAAGGACACTTACTTCCTTCTTTTCACAGCAGCTATCCATTTTATTCGTTGTTCCAATTTATATGCCGCTCTTGGAAATATATAAAATTTGCAGGAGCTATTTCTGCCACTATTTTTGCATTGAACAACGCAACAATAGTCGTGACCCATTTTTTAGCTTTGATTTGTACTGAAATACTTCTATTTTGACAGCCAGTTAGCCGAAGTAGCTTCCATTTTTTGTCACGTTGTGCGCTGCGATCGTTTTGGTACACCTACCACCCGTTTCGCACATAGCGAATAAGAACGCATCGGTCATTCTTGTCGTCATACGTCACTAATCCTAAGACTTTTGATATAGGCATCTTGCTCGTCAATAGAGGGCACTAGTAGTCAAGCATCAACAATATCAAATGTAAATACAAAAATAAATGTATTTTAGTGATGACTCTGAACTGCTAGTTAGTTATTGTTTGCTTTAACAATGAAGAAGAACATCGTGAGGTAACCTACACACTATCTCCTCCACAATATTGAATAGTACATACTTTGCGAATCAGAATATGCTTAGAGTGGCATTACATCATCATCAGCCTTTTCCAGCCATTTCACCCTGTCTTCGGCTGGTCACATCCAGCATCTGCCAGCTATAGTGGCAATACGAAAACGAACAAATAATAATCCAGCCGAAATTTAAAAATACATCAACCTACTCACCGGAGTCCCGTCCCGAAGCTGGATGGTGGGCGCTGACAACAGTGGTGGCTATAGAACCACCAAATAGCTTTGCACCAGATAGTCCACCGATACATCAAAGAATTAGGCGAATATCCATCGGAGGAGTACGCACCATGCGTGACTACTATCCAAAGGTAAGCGACAAACTACCCTCCACTGAATTATATCGACTATAAAATTGAATTAATATTAAACTACGAAAAATATACTATTGTGAGGAATATATTATGAATATGAATTTAAATTACATTCACGGCTGCAACAGTTTTTAAAGAGTATTAAGAAGATTTTCAACGGTATTCGTCGAGTTTGGTGGAGAAAAGTGGTCATGTTAGACAGCATTCGGTCACATAATTTATGGTAAATCATTCTGCAAAGTGTGACATCGCTGAAAACATATATTGCGTTGACAGTTGAAGCCTATAATAGCTGCACGCAATAAAGGATAAGATACGGAAACTCTTAAGTAAAATTAATAACCCGTGTCGTGGATAATGTTTCTCTTACCTACGAATATAACTCTTACTGTAAAAAAAAAAACATGTAAAGTACTGAGATAATATTTTCTTCCGGAAAATTCGTGGATTTTTAATATAATATTAACAAATTAGGCTCGTAAAAGGATGTAATTTGAATAATACTACGTCTTAATTTCATGTTCCACGATGAAATTGAACAAAATCTTTGCTCTACATGTACAAAGAAACTAATATTCTTTATAAATAAGACTGGATGTATTGACATCATGTTATTAAAAATATATTTATTTTTAAGATCTTGTAACATTTCCTAAATACTCAATGTATCAAAAGACTCCAGTTTTACCGCCTTCGTTACAAAATATATTTTTTTTTTTATTGCAATGAATGGCGAGACGAGCATGCCGTTCGTCTGATGGTAAGCGATAAGACCGCTCATAAACAGTAGCAAAACCAAACAACACCTTGAATTACAAAGCAATGCTTGGCATTCCACTGCGCTCGCACCTGAGACATAAGATGTTAAGTCTCAATATGTCCAGTAGTTACACTGGCTACAATGCCTTTCAGTCCGAAACACAACAGTAATCATTAAGTAGAATTTAATGTATAGAATCAACATATTGAAAGTCTATTAGAAAACAATAATTTACAGTCTAGACTCTAGTCAATAATTGCGAAAATTAAAAAAATCCTAAATGGAGTCCAGTGTAAGTCCGCCTCTCGTGCGAGTACAAAGACCCAGCTGTCGAAGGGCCCGGGCAACCAGTGCGGCAACAGCGCTATTGATCCTGCGTCACACTCGCAGCGCTTGCAGCGCGCTTGAATAAATTTGGTGATTAGACGATGATTTTTTACAGCGCTTGTTATTTTGCGGTACTGAAGTTTCACGCATTTTGTCATTTTATGAAAATTCAGCGCTTTCACTGCTCTTGGTCTCAAATGACAGGTTGTTTTCTTAAATATTAAACTTTTTTTATTGGGCGTGAAAAGAGCATTATAAACGATGCGTTGAACATGCATGAATGAACATGACTTTTTGTTCATTAATTTACAATATGACTTTTTGTTCATTCATTTATAAACACTCTAAAGAAAAGGATAGAAGGCAAAAGCAACGTCATACAAGGTGATATTTTTGAGCTTCAGTGTTTTATAGGGAATGCAATCTCCATTTGGGTACAAGCTTCTTGAGGTGATCTATACAATCAGACCCAAGATCAGACTTGATAAAATGACGTAAATTCTATCAGTGTTCATCAGTGTTATATGAGTTTCGTCATCAGATATATCAATGTCATCATCTTCACCTGCAGGAAAACCTCTGGCGAACATAGGTATCTTCTAAAGATATTCATAAGAAGTGGCATCCATCCTTACGTTTGTACTTTTGTCTGATTCATGTTTCTATCTTAATTTTGATCGATGACTAAAACCATGGGGGATACCCAGCTTCCTTGACTCTATCGAGAATTAAGATGTTATTTTATTTAACACTTTATTGTACACCAGATATAGAAAAGTAGACAGAATTGCATGAAAAAATGCACAAGTGGCGGTCTGTTATGTGAAGTCTGGCAAAATTTGGATCTTGAAAATTTTTAAGATGTTATCCTTTTGTGGATAACATTCATAATGAACTGGAAATCATCTGGTTAAGTTTCCACATCAAATTTCTAGTAAAATATGGGAGCAGATAAAAACGTTAGTACTTGACATAGGTGGGATCATAGAATATCTAGACCTAACCTAGTTACCAAACTGCATTCCCAGTAACATTCCACCCATAAGCCATGCAATGCATAGGTGATGTGACCGCTCACAGCATCGAGATCTGAGGTTCACGCCTTGACAGTGTAAGGATTTTTGTTTAACACATGATAAATATCTGCATATAGACATACATAAACTCCTGCCTTTTTCCCAGAAGGTGTAGGCAAAGGTGCAACCAGGATACCCATGTTTCGCCTTGTATTTTCTGCCCCACGATACGATAGGAGGCCTATCGCCATGTCAAGCAAAAATTCCTGACTTCGGGCGGGTAATGAATAGGAAAATCCAATATCACTCTGCCCGACCTGGGATTCGAACACGATACCTCAGCTTTTCAGTCATACTTTACTACAACTGCGACACCGAGGCAGTCTATAAATATCTGCAACAACTACTAAAGATGTTACTCATTATTATTGATACATCACGCGTGCTGTACGACTCAAAAGTTTTTATTCTAAAGCACACTACACACCGCAGTTGGAGACTGTCTCGCCCTCACATCCACCACTGTAACTCCTGTGTCGCAGGATCAACAGTGGCACGCATTGTAATGACACCGAACATTGAAGCTCGCCGAGTCTTCTTTAACCCATTACGAAATTAATCAGAAAGTCAAATTACACACCGTCAACAACTTTTTGTTGAAGGGCTAGTCGGCGGCGTCACTCATTGAAAGTCAAGAAACTTTGTTTCCGATATGTCGCCGGCCCGACATGCCATGAAGATGACGTTGAGTGTCGCCGAGCAACTGAGTATAGCACATGCCGCCAACACGTCGGCGGGCAACTAGTGCGGCGTTTACGCTTGTCGCCGAAATGATTCTTTTCTTATAAGCTGCGGGGTTGTGGCACCGCGCCGTGCCGGCGGATTTGGTGTGTAGTGCGCTTAAACTACGTAAGTACAATTACTACATACAATCAACTGCAAATGCATAACAGATATGTATGTCGACAGCATCAATGCAGTTGCTTAGACGCCGGATGTGAAACGAGAGGCCGTCGTTTCAATTCCCGCACTATTTGAGGGTCTCATACATTTATCTCCGGTCTGGGTGTTTGTGAGACCCACGATACCAGAATCGATCTCAGTGTCAGGATTATGTATGTGACTGTTGGGTTTATTTATTTATATTCTTGTATCTTTATGAAATGAAATTCAAGCGTTGTAACTACTTACTAGCGACCTTCGTGCGTAAAGTTGGTCATATTCAGCAAAGCATTCAGTGCACTTTAACTCTGCAATTGCTGTAGGAAATGTGATTCTAAAAAGCAACTTCTCTCAATATATTTTTTAAATCTAAGCTAAGAGGGTCTTACTCTTGTCCTAAAGTCACCGTCGTGATAATGTCTTGCGAGCTGATACCATCGGAAACCAGATTCCTTACCTCTATGCGATGTTATCTTGTCAAGGTCGTTAGGTACTGGCCTCATGGCGTGTGGCGGAGTATATTATCGGTTTTAGTGCGGTGCCGCAACTGGAAATCGCCCGCGCTCGTAAATACGTAAAATGCATGACCAATCAAAATACCAATGTCAGGTCACGCACACAGCGCCGCCCTTGTGTGCGCGCGAGTGTGTTTGTGTGTTGTTAGGAGTTGTGTGTGTTGCAACACTAACACACACAGCGCGCTGAGATGTAACACGCGGCCGAGGGATAACAGAGGGCCTACAATTTATCAACCCGTAGGATGGTGTGGATGTTATGATTTCCTTTATTTGCTCGAGTGTGGAGGAATGATTGGGGAACGGAACACCCATTTATTGGGATATTTCAATAATTTACACTGCAGATGGGATTGTGTGTCGATTATTGTGTTGTGCTGTAGCTGTGTTTCATTGATTGCATGGTGAATGAGGCAGCTTCATTGAAACGAGGGAAGGAGGAGAGTGGGGCATCTAACTCCTTACCAGAGACTGTACTAATGCCTTTCTTTTTATAATAACGAAGTCTAAATAGAAAATATTGATAACTAAAAAGGAAGAAGGATAACAAATTACGACTGACCTTAAAATAACATAAAGGCTATATATTTCTCACCTTAAAAAAAACATGTGTGTATTGTATGAATGCAAGTAACACTGAACCCTGTCGGTCATATCAATCTCCCCATACATAAGTTACGACAAAGATTAGTATCTGCCGCCGCCCACGACTCCAATTAGAATTCCTTATCCCGTGGGAGTAGTGAGTACACTAGAATGCCGAGCATGCAGCCCATCCAGTATTCAATAGATTTACAAGTCAAGAGCACAAGTTTTGTTGCAAACGATTGCAAATGATTACGGGCGTGGCTAATAAATCAAACTCATTGTAAAAAAAACATCAAAAATCCTACAGGCAAGGCTCTGGTAAGTTTATATGAGTCCAAAAATATTATAAATATTTTGTATGAAAATATGCCTCAAAGACCGTTTTGTCACCGGCTAGCACCGTAGCGTGCTAAGCAGATTAGTTTTCGTCGTGTTCGTACCTAATATGGTCGTGATATAATACGATGTAAAGCAGGGTCTCTGTATACGAAACAATGCAATGTTTATTGGCAGCCTCCGTAGCGCAGTTGGTTAGATGCCGGCTGTGAAACGAGAGCCAGCAGTCGAAGGGAGGCCGAAAATCCCTCGTATTTTCTTATAGCCACAACACATAGCTCAATCATAGAGTCGGTCGCGACTATGTATACATCGAAAAAATATATATTATATTTTGTGTAGCTTTTACTACAGACGATTTTCAAAGTTGTTGTAGCTTATTTGAAAATCTCGTCATGGTATGTTCGTGAACTATGAAAGTCCGAAACATATGTTCTTCTATAGGAGAACGTCTGCTCACAGGAATCACTTGCAAGATTGAGGCTGACTTCATAGTGGATGATAATTGCAGCCTATTATCACTTCAAACTTACAGTTTCATAGGCGTCTTGCCGATATTTGAAAAAGAAAAGAAAAAAGAGAAAAATGTAAGAAATTATGAGTCTTGTAGACATAAGTACTGTATGGCAGTTTTTTTCCAAACCTTTTTTTATACGAACATTTCTCGATTGGGAAAATCCTGATTTTTTAATTACAAAATACTTGGTAACGTAAACGAATGGTGATCTCATGGTCGAAGCGAATGTCTCGTTAATAATACATAGTTACCGAGAACACTTAGAGAGGTTGCCAAGATGCGCAATAGATGCATTGCTGATATATCCGCTTCATTGACTGCGGTATCGACTATGAACAGTGGGGTGCGGGCTTCAAAATAATTTGTTTATAGCCTAAGTATGGCAAAAGTATGGTTTTTCATGTAATATAAATTCTAAATTGGCCAATACTATCCATTAATAACGCAGATATCTTAGGCTTGTTGCTTGCCTTATTACTTTTGGGAACCCGAGAAAAAGAAAGTAGATACCTATGGGAAATTCAAACTAAACTAAAGGAAAGTCATACACAAATGCAGAGTCCCTACAACTGTCAGAAAACGAACGTAAAACGTTTTCATACGGTGAGGGAGATTCTTAAAATTCATGCCTTTATCCTTTGTTCTTATTTTTCCACTTACAGCTTAAGAGGTTGACAATGCTTTTTCCATTCAGGTATAGGAGATATTCACAGGCGCCAATAATCATTCATAGTCATTTCCGCCGTTTACTTATTTGCCAGACCTATGCAATAAAAAAAATATCAAAACTAACGATCTGATGAATACACAAACTCTCTCGTCTCTCACTGCCCATTTTAAACACCTAAAAACGATTAATCCACTGCATTCTCAAACAAGCGGCAGCAACCCGCCTTGCAGTTTAATTAGTGTTTCAAACACTGCGACGGTACTACAAAATAATTTAACATTCGAAACAACCTCCCCGAGTTCCTCATAAATTATGCAATTAAAGGATACAGCGAGGAACTAGTTGATTTTCGTACGACCTGCTTAAAGCGTAGCATGAGCAGTAAAGGCTTCATTAGTAGCATCTAAAAGATTACCCGGGGCGATCTGGATAATCTGACACATTTTATACGACGCATAACTCATGTGCGCCTGGTAATTTATTTAAAATTGATTATTGATTTGCTAAGCTTCCGTATATATCTCCCTGGATATATCTCCTGCATTTTACACGACAGTCAATCTAGTTATTATAGATTTATTAAGAAATAAAAAAGTATTTTGCATTTAATAGTAATCCGATGATGTCCATTGATTTATATTGTGTATCTCACGTCAATAATTCCACAGCTACCTATTAGTAAAAACTTGCATCTAGCAACTTCCTCTAATCTGTTAGGTAAATCGTTAGGGCATGAAAATTAAATTAAGCTGAACATGCCACAGTTACATTCATTATCTAATTAACGCTGCGAGCGAAGAGTAGATTTAGACTGAAGTTGATCATTAACAAGGACTCAAAATATTATGTAAGGTTAAACTTTGATTATCCACTATCTATACTATATTATTATAAAGCTGCAGAGTTTGTTTGTTTGTTTGAACGCGCTAATCTCTGGAACTACTAGTCCGATTTGAATGATTCTTTCAGTGTTGGGTAGTCCATTTATCGAGGAAGGCTATAGGCTATATATCATCACGCTATGACCTATAGGAGGAAAGCAGTAGTGATATTTCTAGCAAATACGAGGAAATTTTGTTCGTTTTTCGTGGTCCGATTGGTCGATATTCTAAACTAGATTTTGACCGCCATTTTAAAACGTGTATGCACCCGGGCGGAGCCGGGCCCGACCGCTAGTGTCGTATAAATAAGTATGTGGGAATAGTACCATAGTGCCGTCTCGGGTCAAATCAAACAAAAGATCGTTTGGATAATCTCAAGTATAATTTCGTCTTCTATTTTCGTCACGTTCACCACATCTTCCATCGTCTTCCATTCTGTCCTTCAGTACTTCCACGTCTTAATCATTCATTTTCTCACTCTTTCCATCTTAAATACTTTATTCGTCATCTCTTTTACACAAACCACGTTCCATATCAGTCATTCGTCTAACATTTAATTCTACTCATCCTTCTTCATAACATTCAAATCTTACACTTATATAAAAAATATTAATTAATATATATTTTTATATAAGTAGTAGTTTCTATGTATGTGACTCTAAGTAGTATATACGTATGTGACTGTTGGGTGTATTAAATATTAATTCTCGAAAAATTGATTTAATTTTAATTTGCCTGTATGTTACATTCGATTTACAAATTATGACAATATACATTTCACGCATGTTTTTTTACGACAAGTAATTTTTATGGCGCGTTCACACAATCGCCGATGTTCGCCGATGATAGGCGATGACAAGTTTGCGCATCATTGTCACAAATTTTGCGCACCTCGCCACGTATTCGAGTAAGTTTTCAATGAGATTTTCAATAGATAAGTCGTCAAAAATGGACGCCGATGCATTAGCGGTTGCCACGATATATATATTAAGTGTCTATACGCGCTTTTTAAATATACATAAAAACCAAATAATACCGAGGAACCAGAGAAGTAGAAGATGGTGGTTTGTAATTGTAAATACCAAACTTACGTCACAGTAAAAGAACATTCTTTTTTTGGGATATATTTTTCACTACATTAGAAAATAATAGTAGTTTAGGCGTAAAAGCATAACACACAGACATAGACAGACACATAAACAGAAGAGTTAGAGCCATGCTGCTGTCAGTTACTGTTCAGCATGAATGGGCAGGCTCATCCAGGGCGGTACCACTGTCGCACAGTTTTTCGTTGCATTCGGTGAGTGAGATGTAACCAAAATGTGCCACGAAGGCTGGCATTTGATTTTATGTCATTAATTTTTCATTTTGAAAGCCAATCATTTAACAAATCGCAATGCACTAGGAATTGCTTTTTAAAGCAGATTCTCGTAAAATCAGTAGTAGAATTTCATAAAAGAACGAAGTTAGTAGTTGCAGATATATTATTTGGATTAGAAACTTGAAATGGTAGTGGACGAAGAAGGTTTTTGTTTGTATTCATGGGTCGTATTATCTGTCTACGGGTCGTATATGTCAATTGTGTCATCTTTGTCAAAAATATAAAAATATGGTTATTTTATTTATTATCAGATGTAATTATTATTAAATAGTCATGTAGAAAGAGTTTATTTAGGATTATTTAAATATATGGTAATTGTGCTTTATTTTACTTATATTTATGATATTTATTTCTAAAATTAATTCTTCACTTTGGTAAAGTTTGATAAATTTAAAAGTTTCTTCGTTTGTCCAGGCCATTTATTGTAATATATTTAGGTTTTGCAAAGATTACTAACACTCCCTGCAATATTCCTTATACATTTGTCAGAAAAAACAATAACAGAAAGGGTTCAAATAATGCAGGTATTCTTGCTCTTACATATTGATTGAATATTTCCGATAAAATATCTGAATGAAAAAAGACTGACAACCAGGTTTGATGATTTATATTGGCAATGAGGAAACATCATTGTCGGACAGCTACCAAGACAATAATTAATTTGCTATGGCGTGCTTCCAGGATCAATTTATTTTTACCTTTTTAGAAAAATAATACAATTAATTTAAGCTTGCAGTGAAATTGAACTATGGTTGGGAATTTTATACTAAGAAAAAAAAAGCGAAGAAGTTGGTCCAGAAAACTGGTGCCGAATGCTGATACCGCTGAATCGCACGCGCGCCTTGTCCTATAATTCTTACTCTTTTTAAAGTATTTGTTGGATATTGTTATTTGCAATAAACGTTTTCTGTACATCTAAAATTTTATTTTTTGTCACACAATTTATATTTATAATATCTACTCACCAGGCAAAGCGTATGATTTAATCCTGGCTCCAAAAGGATTAAAACCGAAGATTCGACATCCTAAACATTGTTACATAACACCTAAACTCAAATGCATTCATACACTCACACACACATACAGACACACGCACGCACGCATGCAAGCGCTCAGGCACGCTGACTCACACAACACTTGTAGAACAGAAAATTCCTCCTGTCGGCCCCCATGCTTTACATTGCAGGTGGTCCTGAATCTACGATTTAGAGGGGATTAGTGCGCTTTTGCAGATTTAACATCCTGTATTAATTCTTACAATTAAATATGGAGGACTGCCTTGGTGGCGTAGTTGTACTATGGTACGCTTGCAAAGCTGAGGTCTCGGGTTCGAATCCCGAGTCGGGCAAAGTGATATTGGATTTTTCTATTCATTATCAGCCCGGAGTCAGGAATACGTGCCTGGTGTGGTGTGGCTATCACATCGTGAGACGGAACATACAAGGCGAAATGTGACCGACTATCAATATCCACATGACCCCCAAAAGGGGGTCCAACCCCAAAATATATTAAGCTCCGCTTTCGATACCTTGGCGTAGGTCGAAAGGGGTATGGCAGAGTATCTGGCCTTTCAGCCCGGTACAAACGCGGATATTGTGGCCGAGCTAGGTACTTAGCAATACTTACGCCAGAGTACTGACTAAAAACCCCTCGATGGCCGTCACACGCATTGTGGGCGGCGCCGGACATCCGAGTGCAAAGGGCGCCCAGATTTACGTCCGCGTAACCGCCTCGCGCAAAACCATTACTGGTCCTACCATTATTATGGGGGGCTCAGATGACCCCCTTTACGTCTATTTTTGGATGCCTGTTTAAGTTGTTATGGGCGTCCATGACAGAGACGAGGCTCTATCGCACATTTCGGAGTCGTAATACGCGAGGGCGCACCGCCCCCGCCGTATATCCAGTGACTCCGATGATCCTTTAGGTTGCCTCTTACGACGGGCAAAGGATACCGTGGCGGAATTCTCTCACCCCCGTATCACAGGGCAAAAGAATTGTGCCTTGGGATTTTAAACCGCAACTACCGTGAATATGTTGGCAGTCGTGCCTGGTCTGTTACCACCAAGTCACCTCTAGTCTAGCCCCTTTAATCGTACCCTTGATTGTAGAGGAAGCCCATGCCCTACGGTAGAACGTGTATGGGCTGATATGTATAAAGATTTAATGTTTTGTTATTTTCTTTTGGTATATATTGTAGGAAATCAACTAAGATATCAACCCGCAATAGCAAGCTAAAATGGAAGCAGGTGGGCCTTATAACAATAAATGGAACAAACGTATCCTGAGAAGACCGCGTTTCAGTAAATGCAGTGTACGTCATCGGGATAAGCGGAGTGATCTTCGTAAAGATATAAATCATAATAGTCAAATATATAGTTTCAATCATGATTATGGACACAAACTATGTTAGTTATTTCTGAATAGTTTTCGTATTGTTACCAAACTGAACCAATTATTATACGGAGTTAACTTGAACGATCTTGTATTTTGATATTTTTTTATGAAAAATGAAATTTCTACAACAATACACTGTCACAAACCCACGGAGCATGTGGCTAGAAATCCATAACTAGCGGATCGTCGACGATGACAGGCAAATATGGGTATTCTCACTTTACTCTCACTCTGATTACCGACAGTTGGCGAAAAACCCCGAATACGAATGTTGTAAAATTTTACCAGGGTTATAAGTTTTGGAACAAATCCCTAAATTGAGGAAAATCTTAATAATTTATATTTTAATTTGTTCATTTTATAATAACGAGTTAAATGATCAGAATCATTACACTGTAATGTAACTTAGTTAGTATTATAATAATGTAAGATTAACAATAACAATATATACATGCAATACAAAAAACACTACATGAGTCGACATTCTAAATATTTTGTTACTTATTTATTGTTATCATAGATATGATGTTATTGAGTATACTTCGCGGACCCGCTACATTCTCCAGATTTGGGAATGAAAAATATGTCGTTAGTAACACTGCTTATATGTGTCGTGATGTAAACAAACATCGGCGATGAAAGGCGATAAGCCGTTCACATAATCGTCATCGCCTATAGTTGCCGATGTTGGGCGATTATGTGAACGCGACATTATAATTTTTAATTGCAAGTATCAGTTATGTGTCACCTGTCTATCGAGCAGAATTGGAGTGTATCCTTCGCAAAATTAATTACGTAAATATCAGGAACTATTTCATTATCCATTATCGATTAATTTCGATGTTTTTTGCTAACAATGTCGTGCTAATTAGGTCCCAATACATTGTATGTATCCTGTATCGAGTCTCCATTTGTTTAAGAGCAGGTGCTTGTAGTGTCAGTACTGTTAGCGAATTGTAGCTGTCAATGTCATCGGCGACACATAAATTAATCATCGTGTGTGATGTGTACACATTATTAATTTCCGTCCATGTTGCTTTTTATTAAATTGTTCTATGTGTTTATGTGACAGTTTTATTTCTATCTACGGGAAAATATGATTTTCCCTTCCCACATTTGATAATATCAATGGAACATGACACGTTTTTCTATCTAACATATTGATTCGTTGCTTATTTTTGCTCCAACTTGACCACCACATAGTTACGAGACACGCTTCTTACTTTTCTGAGCCATTTGTTTATTGATATGTAGTTAATTATTACTGAGGAATTCGCCTGTTCCTCGCGATCTTTTTCCTTCACCATCAAATTACGTTGAGCACTATAGCGTAAGCCCCTTTTATCAACCTTTTATTTATCCGCCAATTACATTTTTATTCCATAACACAATATACATAAAAACGCTACCAACTCTGAACCTATAGCCATGTCCTAATTGTGCCACAAATATAAACAGATAGACAGTAACTGGTAGGTCTCACATATGAGAGGCTGCATGGGTAGGTACCACCGCAATGTCTATTTCTCCCGCCAAAAAACAGTGTAAATGCACTGTTGTGTTTCGGATTGAAGGACATTTTAGCCAGAGTACTGGACATATTTAGACTTAACATTTTATGTCCCAGGATGGCGAGCATAGTGGAATGCCAAGCATTGCTTTGTAATTCAAGGTGTTGTTTGGTTTTGCTACTGTTTATGAGCTGCCGCATCGCTTACCATTAAGCGAACGGCATGTTCGACATTGCAATGAAAAAAAAGGAAGTACTTTGGAAGTAAAATCGTAAATATCTAATAATTCCATGATTCCCGACTTATGAATCGAACCGGCTCTGACAAACTAGTTGCGCACTCACTACACTACGTATTTCCTCCAACACATGACGCGAAAGCATTATAAATTAAGGTCACTTTATTGGTACAATTTAATCACCAATTTAATATCCTATTACAATAATAAAATCCAATCTTTGTATGTACTTTTGTCGGGCGTACTAATGGAGTTCGGGTCGACGGCCGGACGAGAGGGACGCACATACAGATTCGTGTGGGATAGAAAGAGAGGGGACATAAGAAGTGCCGGCAAATACAGTCGTAAAGTAAAACTCGGTGCACGCTTTTTGTTCGGCTCGACTCGTTGAAATATTTTTTTTTTGGTGTCAAATCTGCTGTACAAATATTTGTGTTTGTGTAATGAAAATTGAATTTTTGTTAATGTAGATATATAAGTCTACAAAATATTGATAAAATATGTCAATTTTATAAATCTGATGACTATTGTATGTATCTAAGGTTCCTAAGAATATAATCATATCTGAAATACCTCTTACGATAATAGAAGATTTAAAAGTATTTGGTTACACGTTTTGGAGATAAGGTGCTAGGATATATTGATTTTTTAAACGTATACCGTATACTGTTATGAAATGTAAATACCAAGTCAGTACAAAAAAACATCCATAATATTGGCGGGAGTGTCGCGACCTCTGTGGGTGTAATCAAATGTTGGATTTAGTTAATTCAATCTAACAATTACAGCATTGTCTAAAGCTAAGGAACTCATTTGGATACTACATTAGGCATTTAAAACTCAAAGACCAATACTATCAAATAATACCCAATGACGTGTATGTACCGTCGTTCAACCCTGTATATAATTTTATATTACGCCATAATTAAATCGATAATCATGGGGAGAAAAAAAAGTAAAACTATACTTTCTAAAATATTATTGCTTTTAATCGTAAAAAAAAATCACCACACATTTCTTCAATTCACAACACTAATTATAAATGACAACTAACTTCAAACAAAAATCCCATTCCACAAAAAAAAACATTCACATCAAAAATATCTTTCACCCAAACTCGGACACAAGCCCGAAAAGTTAGTCGACAACCCTAAACAAGGCAATTAGCGGTCGGCCCTACCCCGGTGTTTTAATAAGCACACAATGGACGGGGGCGGCACAGCCCTGCACACACAGATGATGTACCAAAGAGTTTTAATATCTGTTTGGCTTTTAAGAGCACTCCCGTGATTAATATGAATTGTGGAGAATGTTAGGTGTATCTTTGCATGCATTGTTATGTGGAGTTTTTAGAAGATTGTTATGGCTTTAGGTGTAAAAGCAAATAACGGCTGGAGGTTTTAAATGAGTTTGCCATCCTATGGCCGTCCTTCAAAAATTGATTCTTAGAATAGATGTTTCTCGTTTATAAAGTGTCAATGCAATGTTTATAATCAAATCTAAATATAATAAATACAAAAATAAATACATTTATAAATATGAAGATGCTTAAAATAGTCAAAAACAGTAAGAGACGCGACAGCAAAGCTTTTATTTTACTTCGGTTTTTGATGAGCGCGAGACCAAAAAAAGTTATTTATAATTACCAACTTTCTTGACTAGCATAGCCATGACAAGTAACGAATTCACCCCATATTTATTTTTATCCACTACACAATATTAGTATGGTAATCTAGCTAAAAAATCCTAAATATAACCAGGTAATCTTAACCCTACAAAACAAAACCTGAAACAGATAAATATCTGCTTTGAGTATAAATCACGCATACGTTTGAATTACAGCTCCAAGTCTAATCATACAAATGCGTCCAAATTTTCCAACGTTATAACCAGATGCGTAATTCGAAGTATTATCTCGTGCCATCAGACCCTCATCAACCCTCTAACTCGGGACTCCGAGACCCAACACAAACACCCTAACTTGATTACATTACAAACGTCCACCGGGTAGCAAAATTTGACAGCCATACTAAATAATAAATTAGTTACTTTTGATATGAGATTTCATAATTCAAAACTAACATGTAGTTGACTAGCCATGCAAAACTTCTTTAGCCTTTTCTAAACTGTGGTCGAGCCATGCTCTAGTTTTCTTATAGGTATAAAAGTGGAATAAGACGCTGGCGAATTGTTAGCCAAAAAGAGCAGGACAAAAGGACGGTTTTACAGGGACGCCAACTGTCAGTTGGTCAGACGACGTGGCGAAATTCGCAAGAAAATGGTTGTTTACTTGGCTCAGGACAGAAATATGCTTGAAAATGAGGAGACTATACCCAGCAGTGTATGCAGCATTGTGTGTGTGTGTTCAGGATATTTGCATGTGTTGGAATGATTTTTTTTTGTTTTGTTTATACATTTGTGTTATTCGTACCAATATTAAACTTTTCTTGCCTCCTTTCTTTCAGTGTAATACATAGATGTGAGAATGGATCGCTCGACAAAGAATTTACGAAATATTGTAAATATTATACCACGCAGTCACGGGTAATCTATATAAAACTGTCTGTCGAAGTAGCAGCTCGTGATCTGTTCACAGAACCAGAATATACCTAAGCGGCCGCTTAGTATGCGTAACACGAGGCCGCCCCAACATCTCTGTCAAATATAACACGTTTCATAATCCATTATGCTTTACTTTTATTCTGGCGATGTTTATCTCCCATACGTGTGCTGGTGACGGTTTAGAGTTTACGTCATAATTAGAGGATTTGAAAAAGCATTTGGAAATTTGTTTATGTAAGTAAGTTATAAACAAACAAAACACAATAAATTCTAGCTATTTCCTTATTTCTATCAGGCAAAAATTACACTCCAGTATGCAAACCCATTTTAACGCATTTTTAATAATTTACAGACAATAGCAGTGTCGGACTCCCGCTTACAAGATGGACGGACGACCTGGTTAAGGATGCATTATGTCGCTGAATGCAGGTCACTTCCTACAGGTCAATGTTCGCCACATAGTTGGGGGAAGCCTATGTTCAGTAGTGGACTTCCTGTGGCTGAAGAGAGAGAGAGAAAGAGTGGGAAAGAGAAGGGCCAAGTGCCTTAAATGTATAGTCACAATAAATCTCATCTCTTGTATTTATTTGGTAATTATGGAATCATTTGGATAAATTCGGCATGGACAGGTGTTTATTCCTCATAATTTTGTGACTGAACTAACCAATAAAATTCTAAAATAACATCAAATTAATCCAAAACAACTACAAATTTGAAATTCGAGCATCCCTAATATCTTCCTTCTTTCTTCGAGCTCGCGCCAATCTGTTATTGCATTCGCGCAGCGGAATCCTTTTTTTCGTGCGCGTAAAACGAAATTCCTCGTAAATTAACTCGACGCGGAGATAAATCCCGTCCAACGCAGCGAGACCCAAAATAAATCACGTGGAAAGTAGGTGAATCCGATAGGGGGCTCTCGGCGACATTGTGGGTGTTTGACGATCGATACGCAAGTTTATAGGCAGGACTAGCTATTTAAAACTATAAATAAGAGATACAAAACACTCGTATTCTAAAAATGAATTCACTAAAATACGAAAATAATGCCACGAACTGTTCTATAAGAACTATGTGCTTATGCTGAAACTAAATATTCGGTATCAAACCATAATAGCACACTAATGAGCACGAGACTCTTCTAGAACCGAATATTCGATTAAAAAGTTTAGGCCAAAGTCCGCCAAGCTGCTGCTAACTAACAATCGGTGTAACTGCTAACAGCCCTTAGGTCAAATCTGTGACCTCTGCAATAATACACACCATTTTTATTCTACGGGGGTACACATTCATTAGTAAACCGTTGACGTATACTCGAAAATATTTCCGGCCACTACAGACACCAATTATTGTCTACAAAGTTCAATTGTGTCAAACACAGCGATACGATTGTTCTATTGATTCGACCCCTACATAACCCCTTTATTATTAAACAATCATCGGTTTAAGGGGTTTATGTTTGTATTTTGTTGACGTTTATTGGTGAAATTCTGTGAGTAAATTATTGTTTAAAACATTGCTCATCATGAAAATCTTCTGCAATAATGAAACAAATTCTATAATAAACATAAAGATCTTCAGAATAAGCAAGTTTACTTAAAATGATTCTTTTCAAGATTAAATTGGTGGTAATTAACCATAAATACCCACACGACTACGAAATGCTTAAAGTTGTGTCCTGGGATTCGAAACCATGGCTACTGCCTCCTCAAATCGTGTCCAGCTTGTTGCCAATAGGCTACTACGCTCTTCTAATAATTAAATATGTTTCTACTCATGTGTATGAAAATTATGATGCTGAACTGTATCAGCCCATATCCGCCCCACTGCAAGGCACGGGCCTACTCTACAATCGAGAGTACGATTGAGAGTGGTTAGGCCATATAGTCCACTACGCTGGCCTAGTGCGGGTTGGCGGACTTACATACCATATAAATTCTTATGAATCGCTATGGCATGCGGGTTTCCTCACGATGTTTTCCTTCACCGTTTTTAATGCGTGGTGATTGACTATCAATACACACATGACTCAAAAAGTCAGAGGTGTGCCCTGAGATTTGAACCCGCGACCACCGTGAACATGTTGGCAGCCGCGTCTGGTCCGTTTACAAACAGGCCACCACGCACTTGATGCTGAACTAAACTGTTCATATTTTAGTAAACTGTTGAATTCTGCTCGCATCCAAAAATTTCCTAAGAATTCTACTTTTTTTGAAAAAATATATCTCTCTCTACGTGAAATTCGGATTCGGATGGTAAGGTATTCCCAATTCTCTTTCGAAACGAAGGCCTCTTTCCAGGTCTCTAATTACCGAAGATTATTTTTATCATAATCCTATTTGGGTGTTCGATGTCCTTCGGTAAGGGGAGGCATTTAATCCTATTATCAATTTGCCTTCTGAAGTTACATTTCATTAAGACCTTGGCTTAGACTTATAAACAAATAATTGGGGATAAATCTGTCGATTTCGAATGTGATGAATGTATTGATTTTTAACCTACATGTTAAATATGAATTATGACGTTTATTATGTGCTTTCTTCGCCACAATTAATACGCACCTTTTAATCATTACATATTCGCAAACGAATTATCTACAAACTTGGAAAGCGTATTACCGACTTTTAAGCTTGGTAGTGTAAAGATGAGGAATGAGCGCATGAACACAAAAAATATTAGGCCTTCAGTAACCTCCATCACCGAAAAAAAAAACAACAGAAAAAAGGCCGCGACACGTCAATTTTCTACGACAAACAGAAGTACCACCCTGATCTATTCGGCCTGATCCGGCCCATTGTTCTTTATTTTAACAAGTATACCAAGGTTCTAAAACTCGTTTGCTTTATCGTTTATGTCCATTTAAAGTAACAATGTCATAATATCCAACAAATTATTGCCTCCTTAAAGTATAATTACTGCATTTTTTACTAAAAAGGCGTTCTGACGCAGTTCACACGTATCTATTTATTAACGTTGTTACGCTAATCACGAAGTGGAAAAAAACCTTTGCGATTTGAAAAAAATACGCATTTTTTCCTTATAGGATTCTGCTTTTTATAAAGTGGCGAATGATCGCCAGATACTATATATTCTACTATTAATATGTTTTCTTCTATAAAATTGGTAATATAATTTCTGAAATCAATAAAAAATATGTCATTGCTGAACATATAACACCCCTATGCAATTAATAGATATATATCTCTCTCCTTCTGTTTCTTTTCAGCTGTAGGATGTCCACTGCTAAACATAGGCCTCCCCCAGGTATCTCCACATCGGCCTGTTCGAAGCAGCTTGCATCCAGAGCAATAATTCCTTTCTAACAACTAATCCAGTCAGACAATTACGAAGATGGTAATTCGGCCTATTCTCTTTTGTGCGATTTCCTATGCAACTTTTAGGCACAATGTCTAGTCTAGTATATGCCTGGTTCTTTTATTACGTGAAATAGCTATTAAACCCCCTTTTCGGTACCCCGAGGGATGCCGAAAGGCGTTTACCGATATCGCTAACGTTTTGCCCGGCAAGACTGCCGCATGTGGATATCGCGGCCGGATCGGATATGTAATGAATCCTACTCCCAAGGGCGGATCCACCTTTCAAGCGAGGGGAGGAGGTCATATAGGCCTTGTCAGAAAAATTTCAATTCGCGATTTCGAAATAATGATTTTACAAAGTTTATTCCAGCTGTGATTTGTGAACACACACACACAAAGAATACAAAGAATTTATTGTACTAATAAATGTTCTCAACAAGATAGCAGATCTGTCAATCTGCCTGAATCCGCCATTGCCTACTCCATACCGATTAAAACCCCTGACAGTCACTGTCATGCGGATTATGGGCATCACCAGATATTCCAAGGCAAGAAGCAACTTGATAAAAATTTAATAAACTCACGCCTTCTTTTCTTCTTCCCCGAAGGGGTAGGCAAACTTTCTCCTGGTCTCTTTTGGGGCTTAACAACCAGTATAACTTGGTTTCGCCTTTTGGTGGTTCGTCCAATGATGTGATAGAGCGCGAACCTATTGCCATACCGAGCACAAATTCCTGACTCCATGCTGATAATGAATAGAAAAAGCTAATATCACTGCCCGACTCTGGATTCGAACCCTAGACCTCAGCTTTACAATCATACTGTAGTACAACTACGCCACCGAAGTAATAAACTCAAATTATAACATAAAGATCGAAACCAAAAGCCTATAGTTCACAGCTTATAAAAGAGTGAATACCGATTATTGCGATGCAATAAAACCGGATAAAATTCCCGCGCACACGTGTTGCGACGCGTCACGTTCCCGCCATTATCTGCCGCTGCCACCGCTCCCGTGACGTCACTTATCTCACAATTAAATTGAATTGTTGCTTGCTCATATCAGCTTGCTGGTATACACATCGATGTATCATGTAAACACATACAAGGTCGCACATATAGTCCTCATACTTCTGTATCAGCCCATACACGTCCCACTGGAGGGCACGGGCCTCCTCTATTATCAAGATTACGATTGAGAGTGGTTAGGCCATATAGTCCACCATGCTGGCCTAGTGCGGGTTGGCGGACTTTACATACCATAGAAATGCATATAAATCGCTGTGGTATGCAGGTTTCCTCACGATGTTTTCCTTCACCGTTTTAGTGCGTGGTAATTGACTCTCAATACACAAATGACACCGTACCGTTGTTTCAGTACTTGTTTGCAATTGTTGGAGCCACATACACAATTATCGTTCCGTATTTTCGATACTCTTTTTCTTTTTTTGTCGAGTGGCTCACAAATGTCAAACCGTCGACGATTCAAGTGTTCCAAATGGTCATGGGTAATGCTGACCACTCAACATCGGGTAACCTGCTTGCCCGACCTTAGCAATAAACAAAAAACCAAAAGATAATGAAAGGTTCTTGTTAAGTCGACTCATTTACGCTAAAATTAATATTTATAGCCTGTTCTTAGGAACTAGGCATTAATAAAGTTATGTATTAGAATTGGAAACTGCTTATATGTGTTTTTTGTTTTCCACATCATTGAAATTATGAATTAATAAGCCTCAATTAAGACTAAACACGCTATTCTGTGTAGGTACATCATAATTAGGAACTGGTCACAACATTCCTAAATATCAAAGGTTTTTGTCTGATATTGCAATTTATAACGTAAAAGGAGATATAATTGTATAAACTCAATGTTAAATAACGCAAAACGAATATGTTTTAATCGAATGACTTCAGTTTCTTTTATTGCTAAGGCATTATTTAATTAACATTAGCTAATTATTGTTATGACTTATACATTTTTCCCCCTATTCAATTAATCGTTAGTAATTTTAAAATAGTAGACCTATGTATATGAAATTCAAGCGGTTAATTTTAATAAATAAAAAGTATTGCCTCAATATCAAAGGGAAATTATGTACCCATATCCGGATGGCTTGGAAATATTTATTTCAAATCGCTGAAATTACTGAAACAACTGAGGTATTCTAGATAAGGCAATATTATAAAACTAATAAAAAAGTAAGTAAAATGAACTTAATCTTTTAATGATCAATTTTTAACCTACCCACACCATATAAGAAAAACACTTACATAGAAAAAAACGCCATATCTCCGAAATTACACATAAAAACATATACACTTTCGTACACAAATTATCACTTCACAATCCGAAATAATTCTCGAGTCGGCAATCGAACTGCCACCATGACAATCACGTGAAACGCGGAGCGCGCATACCGTCCGTGCCAAACAAGAAAACACCAAAGAATAATGTACTCTCAGTTTATAATTATAATATTAAATGATAATCTTTACACTGTAATGTTCGCGCTATGCCTGTACGCTTATAGTATTGCCAATCAATTAATTGAAACTTCCCTTTTAATAAATGAGACAAATGTCTACACAGTAAGAAACTATTTATTTTTGGATTTTGTGAAACTCAAAAGTGCTTTATAGTCAATACATGGGTATCCGACTAATATTATAAAAGCGAAAATTGGTGAGTGTTTTACTTTTTTACGGTCAAACGGCTGGACTAATATTGATGAATTTGGGTAAGGAGGTACCAGACATCCTTGATAAACACAAGAGTCTACTTTAATCCCAAAAAGGCCTGTATCCGTGGGATGAGCAAGGAATTCAAATATACGTCTTATTTTTTTGTACTCGAGATAAAAGAAGGAGGAGGAGTATAGGAGGGGAGGAAAGAAAGAGACGGGACAATAACCAATACAGAGAACAATAATCAAGTTTAAATAATAAAAATTAGGAGATAATATTTGTGATGTACACTGGACTCAAAAAGTATTTGCAACTGAACCAATCCGAGTTAGGCCGCTGGTTTATAATGGTTATTTATGTATTAAATTAGGCAAGATTTATCAATTTTACTATTATTGTTATTTATTAAAAGTCAATCATTTGAAATAACTGAGTTGTGCATAGGCACAACTTACATATAGATGTATCCCAATGATACGTCATTTTTTAATTTAATACAAAATAATATGATGCAAGAATGTTGAAAAAATCATACCTATGTGTTAATAAATGTAGATATGAGCAAAGTAAATGCACCCGGGCGAAATGTGTTAACCAGTTTATAAAAAAAATCACACAAATATTCACTTGGAATAATCTTCAAACTAACTCTATACATTAATTTCTGAAACCAGTTCCCGAGAGCGCCGCTAAAGTGGTCTTAATTGTATAGTTTGAAGATATTATATCAAACTGGTGGTAATTAAATGCCCGCTGAGCGAATAAACAACTTCATTTCCATTCATACTGCGGAATAAGTTTTTATAACTTATAAAATGCGTAGTTCTGAATGCTGCGCGTTTGGTAAACTGCGTTCAGTTTTAACTAGCAAAAAATATGAGTAAAATAAGGCCCAATTAAGCAGCAATTGGTTCTATGGTATTTCATACGGAGGCAGGAATTTGTGCCCGATATGGCGAGAGACTCGCCCCATATGACATGATGGGACGGAAAATCCAAGGCAATACGTGGGTGTACTGATAGCACCTACGCCTTCTGGGATAAGGCGTGTGTTTATGTATGTATATGTATTTACGGAAACAGTAACGGTGATGTTATTTCTAGTTGAAAATAATTATTTAATGTGGGTAGTGAGGCCCCAGATTTAGTTGCAAATAGGAAAACATTTAATTGGAACATAAATAATTAAACATCATAGTCATCCTCAGTCACAATAAGATTAATAATAATAACGATAAATATTTCAACAAAAAATCAGAACTTTGTAAAGAGAAAATTATTAAATAATATAAAATCTTCGACGGCCAATATTCGGCCTAACTAGTCTCAATAATACTCCCGATTATAGAGGAGGCCCGTGCCCTGCAGTAGGGCGTATATGGGCTGATTCAGTAAAAATACATTAGTATATAAAATCTTCAATATTTTTTAAATATTTCGACAGCCTCCGTGGCGCAGTTGGTTAGACGCCGCCTGTGAAACGAGAGGCCGCGGGTTCGATCCCTGCACCGAGAGAAATGTTTGTGCAGCCCACAAATATTTCTTTCGGGTCTGGGTGTTTGTGAGACCGAAATGTCTCTCGTAGTTCCTGATACCCACGACACAAGACTCGATCTTAGTGTGGGGTCAGGACTATGTATGTGACTATTGGGTGTTATTTATTTATTTATTTATCTGATATTAAAAATGATTGTAAAAAAATAGTCTCCTTGAAAACAACACCAGTCTTGGATACACGTCTAAATAAAAACACTCGTAACTAATCAATATCTTTAATTTGAAATTATAAGATATATTTTTATGTTCATACATTTATTAGCCAACAACATAGCATGTAAATACAATATTTTAAAGTACAGCATAAGTGAGTATTCGCACGCAGAAATTTCTATCCTCCATTACATTTCCATAATTGTTTATTTCATTTATGTTCCATTATTGCTTGAATACTGTATGAAAAAGGTTCAAGCCATCCAAATCAGCGACCTAAGTCCTAGACAAACTGAAAATCAAATCTGTAGATTCATTTAGAACATACCGGAGTATGTGGCCCTATCAACACAGTATACATAATTATGTAATATTGTTACATATCAGCTACGTATAAGCTGTCCCATCTAGTGTCTGTACAGCAATTTAACTCACTATCAGTTAGGACCAATATTACGCAAAGAATTGACACCAGCTTTGAAACATAGTACGCATCTTAGGAATTTATCTTGTCTTAGTTGGTAATAGGGTACTTGACCTTTTATTATTGTATTTATCAAAAGGTATCCATATCCAAAATCTAGCAAAGAAATAATTTGTAAATCCATTCAGAATCAAACCCGCTGGAAATATTTTAAATCTTGTAGTGGGACTAAAAAAAGAAAGAGATGTAAAATAAAACTAGTGACGTCACTAGTCTAAACATGCATTACAGTGCGCGCGTGTGAAAGAGTCGGTAAGATATCCCCACTACTCTCCCACTCTTTTGAAATGCCTTATAATATTTGCGTCGTTTTACAAGCTACTTTAATGCTGTTTTGACAGACAAGTATGAATTTATTGGTATTTGAGTTTGTACGCAAAATAATAAAAAAATCATAATCCCTATTTATAACTATGTTAATCTAATGTAAGCTTTAAATACGCTATACACATGCGTAACTTCCTATAATCTACGGCTAAGAAATCTTTACATAGATAATTTGATTGCTTCATACAATTTGAAGTAATTACTACAGTTTTACAGGAGTTTTGCATATACAAAAGCATAGAAAACCGATACATAAATAAGTCATAATAAGATTGTAGGTTTGGTTGGTGGCCTGAAAAATGATTAAGGAATAAATATATTTGTGTAAGGACTATTATAATTGAATTTTAGGTAAAATAATTGTGTTGAAATCTTTTTATCTTTAATTGGATATAAATATTTGAAGGGGAGAAGGTATATATTGTTTTGCATCCAGTAAAATAATCACTTAAGAAAACACGACAATTACATTGTCAATTCAGATCGATTTTTACGAAACAGTTCCACAATCCCAAATAATTCAGCCTTTTATACAAAGCACTGCACCTACCATTTAGTAATGAGTTATTAATATTACTTATCTACCAAAATCAGCCCATATATGTCCCACTACCGACCTTAGGTCTATAACCCACCATTCTAGCCTAATATTAACTTATTCTGAAATAGAGATCTCAACAAGAACTTATAATTTTACATACTCGATTACCCGATCACTCTTTAAGGCCTTAATCCTAAATTATCTAATCAATTTTAGAAGCGAACCGATGCAGCAATAGGTCCTTAATAATACTTTATATTCTTAAAAACATATATCTCTAGAAGAATCTTAATCTAATACGGTCTATACAGTTAAATGCACCATAATATATGTGTCCCGCTCACACATCCGCCTCAATCCGTAAACTCGAGAGAGTCAGAGGAGAGGCGGTGGTGCCGCTATCCGCTGATGATGTTCACGTCCTCTTCCTCTCCCACTTGAAGAATTGCTTTCTGGATCATTCGCTTCAGTTTCTTCCGTGACTCGCTTGAACGCAGCGTCCGAAGTTCTGACGCTACGAAGTCGCCAAATATCTACCAAAAAAGAATTGTAATTGAAATAAAGCAGGTTGCTATAGATATCCTTGTAGATCTATATTCAACCTGACTTCAAATGGGTAAAGAAGAAAAAAATATTAATGAGAAAGTTGATCCGAGCGATACAGTTTGTTAAGGAATTCATTGTCAAATCAAATATCACAGTCACTTGTTTGATTGTAGCTTGCTGTAGTGGTGTAGGGCAACATTATGAAAACGCCTGCCAATGACTTAAATTTTATGTTACCCTTGGTAAGAAAGTCAAAACTCATAATAGTGGGATGAGAACAGAAAAAACTTGCTGATCGCAGAAGGCAATGACACAGGTAAAATTAAACGTCGAATTTTATCTAAATATACAATCCATCTATGTGTAATATGTTAAATATGTTCATTAGTGAAATTTTTACGGCAGATAATGATACAACAAGTGTACCATATTTAGAAATTACAAGAATAGCATCAGTTATTCGAAAGCCAGACTATAAAAAAGTAACAAAGAAAAGAAAGAAAGAAAATAATTTATTTACGAGTTACAAATGAGTGTGACCGTATATGTTATTTAATTACTAGCTGGAATACATCTGAACTCAAGCCTGACGACATTTATAACTGTCCTCAGCTTACTGGGCCATTACGGTGGATCTACAACCGCTACTTACTGACACTAAACAAGGGAACAATAACGGAAAATTATACTTGTAAGTTCTAATAGTATAATTGAAATTACATGTTTTATTCGAATGAGGTTATTGTTGTGAAACAAAGAGTTATTGTCTAGGGATAACCACCAAACTCAATGGACTGTGAACAATGATGTGCGAAAACCTTCGATTAGTAGTACTGGTGATTGAAGGCCAAAACATTGATGAATCAACATGAATTTGATCATCAGTCTAGTAATTAACTTTTTGTCCATGCACAAAGTGATTAAAAATAAAACATACAGGGTATATCAAGACAGCTACCGAAAACGAAGGCGGGTGGCAGTTTTAGTGACTTTGGATACAATGCAAATAAAATTTACCACCCAAACACGATTATATTGAAAATATTAAAAAAAAATTGTCGCCTTTCTTCGCGAAGTTTTTAGTTGAATTGAGTTTGTAGTCACTAAAACTACCACCCAGCTTCATTTTCGGTAGCAGTCTTAATTATATCCTGTATATAACAATTATTCGAGTGGGATAAGGCTAGGCAAAATAAATGTTTGTGTAAAAAATATAAAAAAACTGATTCAATGTATAATGAAAAAAACTAGCTGTCACCAACACAAGTACTCGCAATATTTCTCTGTCAGTTTACTTTTCATTATACTCGTAGTTGGACAAACAATGGAAAGTACAGCGCTTTCAGTCGACCATCATAATAATATACATAGTCAGACAAATATTTGAACAAAACATTTCTGAATTCTGCCATCAAAAACTTTATCATATTATGATCAAACATCGCCGAAACTTGGCGTGTCAAACATTTGCACAAATAATCCAAATGAAGCAAACATTTCGTATTTATTACGATGCTATTTCGAATACCGTTGAATATGGAATACAGACATCGGAAAATAATTCAAAATGCTTAACAAGTGGATAGTCTGGCTGTTGTTACATATTGATTGATTCCGGAAAACGCGGCGTACGTACAATAGAGCCGGGAAACAGGAAAGATAAAATGAAATTCGCATTCAACACCAGAGAGTGAATGAAAAAAACATTGGAAAGTTGGAAACAATGTGCGAACTAATATCCGCAGTGCAAATAAATAAACATTTCGTACAAACAATCTCTGGGTTCTAATTTTAAAATGTATCGAATTGATCATTTAAAATTTAAAACAAGAACATACTCGTAGAATGCAATAGTGAAGTAGTGCAATATTTAAATACGAGTATACTTAAATAATTTATCAAATAAAATCTACTAACTTTTAAAAATAAAACCGTAGACACAAAATTACAATATTTTGAATTAAAAATGCATGACTGCACATGCCAACTTACTTGACACTCATCAGCATCGAGACTGGGCCTGAGTCTGGGCACTGGTTCTTCGGGCCACATCATGGGGTGTGCGCTGGGGGGCAGCGGTGGGGGGGCGGAGGCGGCCACCCTTAGTTTAGGTCTGGCCCGATTCGTAGGGCTCAAATTAGCTGTGGAGTTCTTAGCCCGCGCCACCGCGCCGAACTCTTCCTCTTCATTCGCTTGGAACTCGGCCAGCTGTTGGTAATTAATGGGCTTAGAATGGTAAATAATGGCTTTAAGTGGTAATTTCTCACCTTGCCATGTTAAACCGGGGACGTGGGAAACCTAAATCTTATAGTTTATGTCCCATTGTCGCGTTGAATTTCAAATTGTTTTACATTTGTTTTGCTGTGTCGCGTCGTCTGACTTGGTTTAGAGATAAAACATGGTGCACGTGTTCAGTAAGTAATAATGTTATAATTAATTTGTAGTAAGTTTATTAGAGATCGAAATAAACAACGGAAGTGAACACTTAAATTTATAAGCGTGTAATATGTTTGACATAATGTTTGTTTAGAGGATTATTAAGTTATAAAAAATCCATCCATATAAATTTTCCATTATAACTTTTTTCACATATTTTGAGTGTCAGTCATATCAGATCAATAACTAAATTCAAAAATTACGCGCCCGTGTTAGATACTCGGGTGGTCAGTGAGACGAAAAGGAAGATACTTTGCTATATAATTGCGTAAGAGTGAAAGAGACAGAAGGAACAATTGGCTGTACGGTGCCCAGTATTTTTACGCGGAGTACATTCTCCTATCAAGTTGGTATTATATCAATAGTCAGACCACATGGTTTTATACATAGGTATAGACGTATGCACAAAAATAATAAGTTGGTACTACAAGGGGTAACAAGATAAAGCTATCCAATTAGGCCTATTAACGGTTATTCATAAAAGATACATAGAAGATAGTGCTTTGGTATTGTAACTTTGTAAATTTTGATTACACGGTTGTAAACGGACAAAGTAAGGTGTCGTAAAATGTTACATACTAAAATCGTACGACTATGAGGAAATAGTTACAACTTGTCTTATTATTGCAGCGTTGGAATCCCGTTAGGAACTGTTTTTCGGCACACTTATATAAATAAATTATAGGTATTAATATTTATGTTCAATATTAACTAGATTTTTATAGATTGTTGCAGTGGTCAAAAGCTAATCTGCGGTGGAGATTGCGGGTTCGTTAACTGCGCGGAGAAATATTCGTCTACCCTTCCGATATTTTTCCATTTAAGTGTTCGTGTATGAAAAGTAATTTGATTTTATAAAATGTACACACAAATAAATTTTATGTTTTCGAAGAAGCAATAAGTAAAGTACCGTGATTTTTGTTCAAAGGAAAAACAAACATACAAGTGAAGCTATTATAAAGCGTGTAAAAAGCGGAACATGTACGGCTATTTTTGTTCCTGTCTCTGTCATTCTTACTCAGTACATTATCACCCCTCTCGCTCCTCTGGGTAATATACGCTTATGCGTTTTCAAATCGAGAAATTCGCACAATGTGAAGTTTCCGACATAGGAATTGAACCCAATGCTTCATGGCCCACACCTTATTTACATGCTGCTACTAAACCAATTAAGCAATGTAAAAAAATTAAATCAAAAAATAATTATTAAAATCCAATTTAAGTATCCTATTACTAATTAAATGTAAACAACCGTGGACGGTACTTATCAAAAGCGATTACTTACAAAGCAATAATAATATAAACTACCTACAGTTTATACCTAACGATCGGTATCTAAAACAATCAAGAATATTTTGGACTACCGTCACAAAAAATGCTGCCTAATAGAATAATCAATATCTGTCGGCTGCCGCCAAACGTAGCATTAAAGAGTCCAATAAAATTGGACAAGTGAGACAGTCGCGTCGTGGCGGCGCGGCGCGGCGCGGCCGGCTATTAAGGACATGACGTACGCTCTCGTCGAATAACATAATACACCTACCGCCGAATACACGAAACTCGCTCAAAACAGTAGACTAACAAAACAAACGAATACCGCACGTTTGACACTGCCAGAACTGTCGACATCGCCACGACTTGACATAAAAAAATGAATAACCGTACCTCTAGATTAACTGCATCCATGATGTCGAGAGGGTCGCCCGGCGGCACGCGTAGGAACGAGAGGGCATCGAAGTACTCCCACCCCCGCCCGCCCGGACTCACCCCCTCACCCACCGGCGTAGACATCCGCCGCTTTATTTTCCTCAACTCATTGTTAAACTGAGACCTCAAATTGTGTATTTTCCGGCTTATCTCCTCCGAAGTGGTCCCGAATATGTCGGCCAAATACTCGAGCTTCGCCTGTCTCGCGACACGCTCCCTGTTCAACGGGTGCTTAGAGTCCCACAGCTCGCGACAGTCCTTCTCCAGTGTCTGTATCAGTTTCATAGTATTCTCCGAAGTCCAGTTGAGTCGAGGCTCTCTCTTGTTATCCTTTTCGCCTTCCGAATCATTCTCGATCTTGGGCATGTACATATCACATGAATTTGAATTGGAATCCATGTTGTGTCGCGATCGACGTTGTGATATCGGAGTTGCTCTAGCGAAACTGCGTCGCACGCGGTGAGAGCGCCGAGACCGGTGTCCGGCGGAGCGGCAACGTCGCGCTGCTCGCGAACGGTACGGCAACAGCGCGCCTCGCCGCCACCCCGCGCCCCGCGTCCGCCGCACGCCGCTCCCCACACCGTCGGCTCAGTGTGTTGCGTTCTGCGTTGCAATGGCCTAACTTCAAGGCGCTAAAAAGGCTAAAGAGCTGAACCATATAACCATATTAGTGTTTATTAACGCACCCGGTACAACAAAGGAAGTTTTGTTACGCAGTGAACTGAAATAGAATTCTCGAAAATATGAATCCTGACTTGTTTTGTAAACAGACACGGATATTTACATACAGATCATATTACTATCATAAGTAATCAGCATTTAAACTCGTTTTAATTGAGTATTACTAACTACCTAGCTATAAACAGTGATATCTCGGTAAAGATCACTTTGTATTGGACTTATTCAAAACATAGTACAAAGAATTCAAGTTATATTGCGAGCAAATCAGAATAATGATTGCGACTGCCGACTGCCAACCCAGTAACACTGTAGTGCCGAACAATAGCTGTGACCCCGATTTTTGATTGTAGCACCCATTTCACCCCGCTTTTGAATAATCTCATGAACACGAATTCACCAGCTATCGGATTAGCACATTCAAAAACTTCCACGATGATTTTACAACCGATTAAACATATACAAACTAATATTTCTGTAATAATATAACCATTTTGCATAATATAAATGCTTAGCGAAAAATGCCATACAATTTTTCAATTGATTTAAATGTTTTTATGAACTAATGTGTCTCGCAAATCGCAATACTTTTATTTTTCTCAATATTAGCGCGAACTAATAACTGCCGCCAGAAGCATTCACTTCAAGTTTTATAGTTTTTGTAGATACAGCATTACATAGATTTTTTTTCACGATTAAACAATATATTGTACTGTATCGGTCCATATACGTCCCATTACAGGGCAGGGCCTCCTCTACAATCGAAAGTACGATTGAGGCGTCTGACATTTCACTTGACTGTACGTGCACTGTCACTTCAACTTGCTAATCCTATGGGCTATGTCGGTAACGTTTGTTCTCTTATGGATCTCCTCATTTCTGATTCGATCTCGTGGGAAAATACGGAGCATAGCCCTCTCCACAGCTCGGTGACTGACTTTGGTCCTCCTAATGAAGCCCATAGTGAGAAGCCAATAACACAATAATCCCGGTCTACAAATACCACTTGCACCCTACTCCCACATAAAGTATTTATATTTTTCAAAAATAAATATCGAATACCTTATTCATAGACAATTTCCATTTTAGTTATCAAATATTTTTTTTCCTTTCGAATTACTTTTAAATTCAGTTTGAGCGAAAAAGATAACACATTCGGTAACTAGCATAGTTTATATACTGCCTATGATTAAAGATATTAGTCTGTGGTAGCAGAGGCGGCGCGGCGAGACTTGAGAAATGACGAACGTGGGCGACCGCCCACGGGCCCCGCCAAGGGGTCTTACACCTGACACCTTTATACTTTTATTATAGTCATAAAGTAAATGAGCATACCCATTTTACTGTGAAACTTAGTATCGGTGCGAAGATTTTTGTCCCTCGATGAAATCTACTTTTTTGTGTGGGAAAAAAAATATTTTCAATAAATATAAACATAATTGCAATCCAGGGCCGGAGTTCTTGGAGAAATTAACTTGAAGTCCAATAAAAAATATTTTTTGTCTTCGGCTCTGTGAACAAAATAAAATGTTATGATAATTAGGTACTGTATTTTAAAAAAAATCAGTCGCTTGGGATAAAACAGGAATGCGTTTAAGGACAAACTATAAAATATACTATAAAGAATTTTAAACAGTATCTGTATACTGTATGTAACGGAGAACAACGATTTTTGCCTAACCCATCGAATTTGGCTATAGACGAATGAAATATGCTAAAAAAAACTTTAACTATATTTGATTACCCCATTTAAATCTTATTCTTATAACCTACGGCCAAGTGCAAAAAATATTGTTTTCGAATTATCGTGTTTGGACAGACTCTGTTAACGTTAATAGTACAAAGTAATCAACATCTCATTCATCTAATGCCAGCATGTATGGGGTCCTCTCAGATGTCTTATGTTGAAATCAGATATCAAAAATCTATATCAGTGGTCCTGGACTGGAGGTTAATATGTTAGGACGATAAGCGCAATGTTTTTTTAATATAGCGCATCACTCATCAAAGCCGCCGACCCGCTGAACGGTGTTGGCAACTTTTTACCGACAAGTAATAAGGCGACTTCACTCATGAGGTTGTTAAATGTCGGCGGGCAACGTGTGGAAGCTTGTTGCCGACATAATTATTTTCCTATAGGCCGCGGGGTTGTGTTGCCGGACTGTGTCGATAACCCATCGGCTTTGATGTGTAATGCGCCTAATGTCACCTTTTCTTACCCCTTCCCGCCTGTTTGTTAACTTCCAAATACCTATATGGCTATCATGACCTACTAGATCCAATTAATAACTAATTTAAAAAGTAATGAAGCAGTCATTGGAGAACGGCGGTCAAATTTAATAGCGTTTGTCAAGAAAAATCCTCAAGTATTTTACAAGATAAAAATATTATTATAAACTACACCTAAAAGTAGGTATACACGTGGTCCTGCCTTCACATAAAGTCAACAATTCTTGTCGTAGATGTCAGACACTACGCGAAACTATTTGGTATCGCAACACCTGAAGAAAATGTGTGCTAACAAACATTTGCATCGGTGCAAGGAAAGATTTACTAAATGCGTCACAGCAGTCTAGAAATGTATTTGATATTTTCTTTTAAAAAATGCATAGAAGTAAAGATTATATTTCTCTCAAAAAATCAGTGCAAGTTCTTTAGAGAATAATTATGTCGGATATCGGAAACCATAATTTCTCTCTCATATGTGGGGGGCCGCCTGAGTGGGCACCACCGCAATGTTTATTTCTCCCGTCAAACAGCAGTGTAAATGCACTGTTGTGTTTCGACTGAAGGACATTGTAGTCAGAGTAACTACTGAACATATTGAGACTTAATACCTTACGTCTTACGATGACGTGCGCAGTGGAATATCAAGCATTGTTTTGTAATCCATTATTTGGTTTTGCCATTGTTCATGAGGCATCGTAACGCTTACCATCAGGCCGCATCAACCGCATGATCGGCTCGCTATAAATTGCAATAAAAAAAAACACGATTATGTACAAAAACGAGCCACTGGCAGAAAAGTCAAAAAAACTAAAGAAAGAACGGTGAAGAACATGTCGGTAACATGTTAGAAAACACGCAACAAATCAAATGAGCCCACAGCGCCGGGCACTGGGTAGTGAGTGACCAATTAATTGACGGACACGCTCGCTTTGTGGACGCCGAGACACTTTTATGTTCAGGGGACCACAGGTAAAATGATTCCAGTAGGTTAAAGAAGAACATTTTTTTCAACTATATCTGTACGTCTAAGGTGACAGATAACTCTAAGCCGCTGAATAATACTGACAATGACAGTTTGCTAATGAAAAAAAAAAATTAACGTTATTCGTTAAATCTAACCTATTCGATGATTGAAAAATCGGGTCTGAATGAAAATATTTATATGAATACAGCCCTAAATTAATAAACCATAAAATGCTTTTAATAACGTCGTAAAAGACGACGCTCTTGGTGGAACAGGCGAGAAATCGGCTGTGAAATGACAAGGCACAGATTAGATCATAACGCGAAGAAAACATTATACTTTTGGGCTGGAGTAATGTTTCTAATCCACAACGAAAATATGTGCCTGTGAATTTACACATGTTTTTTTTACTTACATCATGTGTCCATACAAAACGTCTTCTCCTTATTAGTGCCATAAAAACTAAATTTTAAATAATATTGGACAATCTTTTACTCATTGAGATGAACAACGTAGCATATGCAATCATCTTTGGTTATTTTAATTACCATAAGTTATTAAAACATAAATCCAATTTATAATTAATTCGATATATTAATGGATATTATTGACAAAATGTCCTTGTTTTTATTAATATCAGTATATAACTAGCAGCTCGGGCCGGATTCACTTGAGTGCAATTAGTATTAGTTTAATTCACAAAATTAATTCAATTATATGAGCTTCACTCCCTTATTTAGTACACCATTTAGAACCACGGAATTTAGTAGCTGAGTGGTAATATCTTATGAACCTTTGTAGGATTACGCACAACTTACTGAAATCTTATTAAACATACATACGCAAAGAGCATAAATAATAATACATTTTTTACATACATACGTTTCTCATAAAGAAACAGAGTGCACTTACTGTTTCAATTGTGCTGTGACACGGTGTTAAAAATGACACCTCACTCGTCCATGGAAGCGCCACACTGTGCGGCCCTTTGAAATATCCCTCGCAACTAGTCATCCGCAGGTTAGGAACATACTTTATTAACCAATAATTCAATCGTGAGTTGTGTTTATGATCGATATAATAATTTTAGAAAGTTATTATTTTATTGTGCTAGAATTAGTTTTATTTTAACGTTTAACATCAAAATATTTTCCACAAAAGATTCTATAAAACTTGAAACATACTGTGTTTCTTACAATAAACCAGAGTTTACTTACTGCAAGCCCTTGCTCTGTGGCACGTGGTAAATGAGACCTCACACGTCCGTGGAAGCGCCGCGTCCCTTTGAAATATCCCTCGAGGCTCGAGCTTAACAGTTATACTCGCGTTAGTAAAACGAAATGCCAAGACATGTTTATTGAGATAAAATTAACTGGTTTTGTTAAGTTAAAATTAATGTGCATTATGTTCTTGATTTGGATTCAGACAATTTGATTTTTTTAAACATTGTCATTTTTATTTATTTATTTATTTGGGGACTGAAAACTTCCAATCGAAGTAATTAGTTAATTGATTAATCCAACATATCAGCTATCTCCATCCCAAGTTTCACTCAAATTCGTTAAGCAGTTACGTCAAAATTTAACACAATCTCTCTCACTCCTAAACTTTTGCATTAACATCAGCCTGATTAGTGATTATACTAATTTGTATCTTACGATGAAATTAATTGGTTTCATTAAATTATAATTAATGTGTTAATCAGTTGCATTGTGTTTGTGATTGATTTAGTTTGAGATAAATTTAATAAGGTGCACGTGGGAACGTGACTAAGGCTCGTATCAATTGATTTATGAGGATGTTTATTGTTGGGAAATATTAGTGAATAATTTGGCGTGACTCATAGCTCAATTTAATTAGTTGTTCAAGGTTTAAAACAGTTTTGTCATTGGTTGGGTATTTTGCAATGACCTAAGTGTTTCTAAAATGGTATAAAACTGTCCGATCCCAAAGGAAATGACAGAAAGCGGTGGCTTCTCTATCTTATTTCGTTCGGCAAGTGAGATTGTTGGAATCTAATATCCCTTTGACAGTCGGTTCGAAAGTTCATGTCGTCTCTGTTTTATTCTATCCTTAATATTTATTTACATACTTTATTATACACCAAATTACATGAAAAAAGAAACAATAAACAGATAAAATACTTAAAACAAAATACATGGTAACAATTGGTGGTTTTATCGTTGATCTCTTCTAGGTAACCTTTGGATGGACTGGATTATTATATTAAAGAATTAATGGGGCAGTACAGAGGATGAGATAAAAGAAGTCTTTAGTAGTCACGTTACTAAGAATCCTGTGGTCTTCTATAATAGAGAGAACACTCGGCCGTAGCCGTTACTTTATATATACATCAATTCTATGAGCTAAAGTAAATATAAATTAATACAAGAAAATATGTAATCTCATTGCCTGATCGTTTACCTATCAAAAATAAAATTCAATATTCCTTAAAGAATCATGTCAATAATTAAAAAATCAACAATCAATAAAACTCATGTTTTAGTTAAATGTGATTTTGGAGCTAGCAATATTATTACATAGGTCGAATATGACTTGAATATTCTTAAGCCTGAAACTTTCTCAAACGAAGATGGCGCAGGTAATTGTACGAGATTTCTTTTCTGCATTCTATCTGACTATTTTGTTATAATAATAAAAAATATACCGAATACTTTAATACTCAACTCGGTCATACTACGCCTTACTTTACGATAAGAATAATTTGTTCTATACCTTTCGCAAAACTTTAGATATAAAATAAGTTTTAGCGGGAATCTTCCCTCGATATTAGCAACTGTTAGTGAATAACGCTTTTGAACACTGCAAAGATCCTCGAAGTCAGAAGGCCTTCAAAATTAGATAAGCCCCGCAGATAAGCTGTTGGTATTCAAATAGAAGTTTAACTAAGAGAACTTCGGAACTTTGGTAAAGTACGCAATTTGACAATTTTCGTGATCAGGTTTACGGTATAAAGATGAATATATGCAGGGTGCATGTTTTTTTTAAATTATCATATTAATATTATGCCTTTGTAACTTAGCAAGTGCTCCATTTTCCGGCACTCCCGGTATATGCATAGTACCCTGTATATGTTAATTTGCTCGGTTAGTTTTAGCCTTCCAAGGTAAACAGGGGATCCTGGAGGATATTCCTCATATAAAAAAGGTCGGTTTGAGCCAAACAGGACATTTTGATGTCATGTGAATGATGAAAATAAATGCCAAATTACTTACACTTCGTACTTATCTATTCTGGTTTGTTTTTTTTTTTGTTTCAGTCCATGCACGTCCCACTGCAAGTCACTGGCCTCCTCAATAATCGAGAGTACGATTGAAAGTAGTTAGGCCATATAGGCCAACACGCTACCCTAGTATGGGTTGGCGTATATATACCAAAGAAATTATTACAAATCGCTATGATATGTGTGTATAGTATGCTTGTTTGAATAACTTATGATATAAATTCTATGCAAGAGTGGACTTACAGACGAAAGCATGTTGTTTAAAATTCATAGTGAACCAACCAGCCACTAAAAACAAAACGTTTCAAACAAGAGCAACGTTAAGAGAAAAAGTTTAGTTAAAAAGGCGAAGTTTATCCGCGGCGGTGGCTCAAAGCACAAGTGTCGTATATTAATTAAAGCCAGCAGTTGAAACGAGTGCGGGTTTCGGAGGGACAGGGAGGGACGGAGGGACGGAGGGTGCAGATTAATATCTAAATAATGAGGCTGACGCCCCGCCCCGAGTAGCGATAGCATCGAAATCGCCCAGGTGAAATTATTCAAATTGTTTGTAGTTGTATGGGTTTTTGGGGGAATTATTTGTTGGTACTGAGTAATTATGGGAGTTAATTTATGTATGTAGCAATGCAGCAAATATTTCTTATGATTGGCAAGAATGGAAGCCTTTGTCGACTTGTTCGGTCTAATCCGGGTTATTGACCTGAAAAATTGTGATGGAAATGTAAAACAGTGCACTTATTTTTATTAAGTTTTATCAAAGTACAAAGTAACAAAAAGTAAATCTCAATGGAATGCTTGGAATTAATTTATTTATAATAAACAATAATATGATATCTCGTATGTTCGATGTTTATTCCAAAAGCCGGTATGGGCGGCGGTGGCACGATGGATAAACGCATTCATGCAACGAGCAATGGCGCGGCACGTCGCTGTTCCTGGTTGGGTCTAGGGAAAATCGTTGTATAGACCGCAAAAAAAAAAACATACATACATAAACTCACGGCTTTTCCCAGAAAGGATAAGCAGAGCTGCCAGGAAATCCATATTTCCACAAAATGTGTACAAGGGCACAAACTCCTAACTCCGGGCTGACAATGAATATAAGTGATATTGGATACTGGGTTTCGTTTTTACCGCAAAAAAAAATGTATACCGTAAAAAATATAATATGGAATTTTGCTTCATTTCCTGCTAATGGTGGTACACGATTTGTATGTGTCTGCTATACACGCCAGCGGTTTCATAACCAACTTAATCAAGCCGGTGCACACCAGCAAAAACCAGTATTTTACCTCTCACCAGTTAATTCTCAATTTGGATTGCATTCCGTGTATCATTACTAATGTTAATCATTAGGTTCATTAGAAACATATATGGACTTTATACAGCTAAAATATACCATGACGATACAAATATGAAATACCATTACGGATTTAAAGTTTTAAATGATTTTGCTAACGCTACCCGTCGCGTATCTCTCGAGACGGCTCTCGTCGCGGACGAAGGGTGAGTACCGGAAAAAAGTGTCGTTTGCTCCCGTGATTTAGCACCAGTGCTGTCTGCCGCGCGGTTCACGGTTCAATTCCGCGCAGGGGTGGATCACCTGTCGTCTTGTCTTTGTAAGACCCCGCTCACATCAATATGTGAGTGGGGTCTTTGTTTGTCTTTTGTAAAGTAGAAGTCTTAGTTAGCATGTGTACCACTGCTGGGCAACAGCCTTATCTTTGATTTGGGATTATGTTAAGCTATACAGGTTGAATTTTCCATGTGGGCATGGGCCGTGGATGGACAAATACGAAACTATGACGCATAGCGAAAAATACTGAAAAGAGTCAGTCTTGGCTTGGATTTTGATAAATCAATATGTCTAGCGATGAATCACAATAATTAAAAAAAAAATTACACACGCTGCATAATATTTCTAGTAAGGATTAAATTCCGGGAAGTAATGATACATGGCAAACTAAAGGAGAGAGGCCATTTTAAGCAAAATATTGTATATATAATCGATACAGCTATTCTATACAACACCAAGGAAATGTGTAAAATACCCGGGGCGTCCAGGTAATCTATGAAATATTCTCTATTATACCTTGCCTATTGAATCTATACAATACCGAATACGTTACCGGTAATTTATGAAGTAAAACAAGCAAAAAATAAGTTACAAACTAATTAACCGGGCGTATTTAAATTTACCACCAATTGTAGCATCTACGGAGATTTCACTAACTGAAAAAAACATAAAAGGAAAAAAGACCTTTATTATTTTGCGATCATTTTCACAGAAGTGATGGATTGTGGATATATTTAAAGCCCTTCCAAGGTCTATAACCGTAGGAAAATAGAACTTAAACTATTTTTTTTGCTCCTATTTCTATTTCTTAGAAAATATTATTGGAGAATAAACAATAAAAACAGAACTAGCAGATGCTAGATGCGAGAAGCCAAAGACAGGGAGAAAGGCGCAATTTTGAGGAGGTCTATGGCTAGGAGTGGGCAACAGTATGGTGAAAAAAACTAATTTAGTTCTAAGGCAAACCAGCGATACTTATAAGGACGGAGATCTATCAATCTAGATTTCCAGAAGGATTCCAGAATCTGTCTTTTCCTAGCTACATGTGTACATTTAAGTATTTTTATTGCAATGAATGGCGAGTCGAGCATGCCATTCGATTGATGTTAAGCGGTTCGACTGCTCAACATCATCATCAGCCCATCCGCGTCCTATGCTAAACGTAGCCCTCTCCTATGGCACGCCACTGGACTCGATCTTCAGCCCAATCAATAATTTAAAACTGTTATGTTTCCTTTGTCATATCAACGACGGGAATAAATTTTCAGTTCTATTTTTGATTAATATAATTCTAGTGTCGAAAAGTATTATTTAAAAATAAAAATATATTCATCGACAGTAAGTTCTTATTCTCAAATAGTCTCACGTAACCCGTATTTTATGTTCTATATTTTTGCAACAGATGGCGCTAGCAGTCGCATGGAGCTGGAAAACAAGTCCGGAACTCACACCTAGACACCACGTCTTATAATTGATGAAGCAAAGATAATACGGATAAACAGTCTAGCACCCAGAAGTAAAATAATGTTTACGATCCATCAAATAAAACAAGCATAAAGATCACATTAAGAAATACTTAAATGGATAAAATAAAATAGTACATTTATCAAAGCCGCACAGGAACATGTTTTTATAATTTATACCAGCCATCAGATGAACCGAACTATGCTTTGCGAAACGCTCCCAAATAAATCCACGCCGCATACTCAAAGGTCCCGGCCTGTCACTACCCGGGAAGAGACGAGTCCCGCCGCAAAAAACACAAGCAATCTCAGAATATATTTTAATAGCCGAGCGGTGACGGCTCAAAGGCGGTTATTTATCGCACGCCCTCTCTCATTGCTTCGACGAAGCACGCTTCAAAAACAACCTACATTCGATATCCACCTGCGAAAATTAACCTTAACGCAAGGCAATACAGTTACAAATTAATTACTACATTTAACGAATACGACGTTCGAAATTCGAACACGTGAGACTAGTAATCATTCGATGTCCGATTCCAGTTTGTCTTATCGGTTTTGTTGTTTTAATCCATTATAGATCTTAATGCTTTGATTTAAAGTTGGTTATTGGTATGTGTGTTTTGTTCCAAATGATATTCGTGTTGCGACTAGAAGTCCGATAATGAATTGATGTCGGACGAGGAACAAGTTCGGAGTAATTCGCGTCGTTTTCGTACGAAGTACAGCCGTGCAGGCGCACTAAGGAATACCAATAGTCGTACCGAGAAAGTTTATTAGAGTGTTTAAGATAAGGACGTCAATTCTTTCTTGAATCGATTTGGAATCCAATTTAAATCGATTGCTGTAAAATCGAGTATCTAGGTTACCCACCTAGATTAGAAATTTTAAAACAATAAAACTTTCTTACATTGGTGCAGGTCATTGTACCAGGACGAAATCATCAGCACATCACACTTCATCGCAACAATCAAGTAAGAAAAGAACTTACAGATCGAGAGAATCGATTCGATAAAGCTATTATAATCGATGTACCTAAGTCAAGAAACAGATTGTGACGCACTAGTGCGATGTCTTTCAAGTGGATCGTAAAGTTGACAAGGAGCGTCAGAGATCCACGTCCGTAACAACTGGGCTGTCGACAGCAGGCCCGGTTATTTATTACTTCGAATCGATTGTTGGGAGTTTCTGGGAATCTTAAGTGTGTAATGAGATATTAACCAGAACCAATGCTATTTTAGGTATTAACTATTAGGCCAGCAGAAATATAATCCAATTCGATTAAACCTGCGTTTTTACTTTCGTTTGAAAAACTTCCCACAAAATGGTCTCAGAAAATGGTTGTTAGATATCATCATCTTTCTTAACTTGGGATCTTCTAAGAGTTGTTATTGGACCTCTCATAACACCGCATATGTGTTGCAACTATCTACTTCTAATCGCCTACAAACAGTTATGATAAATGATAATAATGGACCTAATTTAGAACTACAAGTCAATCTTTTTTGTCGCATAGCTTTCTCAAAGGAAAAAACGGCTTACCGAACCACCACCCATCAACATTTAAACACTTGGATAGTAGATGCGTTACTAGCCTCTGAAAACGGGAGATTAAAAAGAAAGAAAATGACAGAACGAGTAACAGAGCATTGTGCCTCCAACATTGTCCATCACCAGACGAAATACGTCAGCAAAGCGGAAGTTTCACTCTTTCTGTAAGATAGTAGTGCTACGGTGGTAATCTATGCACTGTCTTTCAGAATTAATTTTCTAATATGAAACATACCTATATTATTCAATTTTTTTATTGTATAGGTCCGGCACACTAGCAAACAGGTTACCTGATGGTAAGTGATCACTGACACACATGAACACATGAATCTATAACGCTTCGATCAGGGGTATGTAACTGGAACATCAAATCGAAAGAGGAGCGGGAAAGAAAACGGTATGAGGGAAGAGGTATTGGACATACGACAATCATAATCATCGAACAAAACGTGACAACAAAGATATTGCTTCACTTCGATCTCCTGTGAGACAGCCGTCTCTCTCACCAAAATAATAAAGCAAAATTGCAATAAATAATAACACATGCAAATGCGTCGTTTCGAGTTCAACGAGAGACGAGACATATGAGTAACTCTTTCCCTTCGTTCTCTTTTGTCTCCATTCTTTAGTATTGCACTGCACTATAGCGATTTTCTATGGTTTGTAAAGTCCGCTAACACTCACCGGGCCAGTGTGGTGGACTATATGGCCTGACCACTCTTAATCGCACTCTCGATTGTGGAGGAGTATATGGGACGTGTATAGACGTATATGGGTTGATAATGATACTGATACTAATAAATAATGCAAAAATATTATACATGTTCCTACTACATTAGAACGGTTAAATACACGCTAAAATAAGACATTTCTGTAAATTCAGGACGGAGCTCGTCGGACTGGCGACAAACGCGCGAACCTTTCAAACCGTAATCCCTTTGAGCGCGCTCTCTGCCATTTCTTTTTATAAAACACAGCGCTCGGATGAGAGAATTTCACATTTCTTTTTTACAAAAAATAGGAGCTGTGTTTTATTAATATTAGCGGGGTTTAGGTGAAATGGGTTTTAGAAAGCCAGATTTAATAAGATGTTTGATGAACAGAAAAGAATCTCGTCACGGCAATAAAATGATAAATTTAATACTACCTCTGGCCTTTGGCATGTACCGGATTTTAATCTTCGTTTATCCTGAAGTTCTAATGAAGGTTGACGGCTTTCACATACCTTTGATATTCTTACATTTGATATTTGTAGTGTGAACAATTATTCCGCCGCATAACATGTAATTCTGAATCATATAATTATTTCATAATCACAAAAATTTTGTTCGTGGGCATGGATTTAATTCAGGACTTATTATTTCTCAATTCAAAACATCATGTAAACATTTATCACACAAGATAACATTATAAAAAAGCAATATCAAAACGTCCCTCCGTTTTACCTTTGTCCAAAAAAAAAAAACAAAACCCGACACCCACATTAGGTATTCCAACAGATTACCATCGGAAATCACATCCGCACGTGTCAATATATCACACGAGCGAATAAAGCGAATCTGTACGGCCACATAAAGCGCTAACCGCAAAATAAACAGTCGGGTTTACGAGGTGACACAATAATTTATTCATCGCAAAGGAAAAGTCGGGGGCCGGGTGAAGCCGCCGTGAAATTGAAAGAAAACCCCGTGTAAAAAAGTATTTACGTGCTTATTTCGGGGAATCTCAAAGGACACGCTTTGTAGTTTGCGTAATAACTAGGTACACATTGGATTTGAGGGTTTGGTTTGGAAGTCATAGATCAATCTTGTTCTGAGTACGGTATGGAATGGCAAACGGCAAATCAATGAAATTGGAGTTTGGTTGTAACATTACATTATATCGATGAGTTAGCCCAGTAATCTTTTGGTTTTCTCTTCCCAACATTTCTCAATTGTCAACAATATACCTCATATTGAATTCTAGTAAGTAAAGCCTTTTTGCAATCTTCAACTGATATGAACGGTTGACACTGCAGCCCCCTGTCTTTTTTTAATTATTATATTTACTAATTTAACATATCCATATGTGGTTTTCCATTTCTTTAAAAATAAGAATCTTTTTAGTTGATATTGGATTGCCTTCAGCGCCATAGAAACTTTTTTTTTTTTATTTCAATGAATGGCGAGGCGAACGTGCCATTCATCTGGTGATAATAAGCGATACGACCGCTTACGGACAGTAGCAAAACCATACAACACCATGAAATACAAAGCAATGCTTGGCATTTCATTGCACTCGCCATCCTGAAACATAAGATCTTAAGTCTCAATATGTCCAGTAGTTACTCTGGTTACAATGTCCTTCAAACAGAAACACAACAGTGCATTTTCCGTGCTGTTATGCGTGAGAAACTGGCATTGCGATAATCTATACATATAAATAAAATTGAAGTGTCTGTTTTAAAAGTGAAAATAATAAAGAATGTCCAACTACATATCGTTATAAAAACGATACCTATGCCGAAAATGATCTTTAAAAAATGTTTGTCTGTCTGTCTGTCTGTCTGTTCGTTCCGGCTAATCTCTGAAATTACTGGACCGATTTTGACGGGACTTTTTTTGTCAGGTAGCTGATATAATAAGGAGTAACTTAGACTACATTTATTTTAGAAAAATAAAGTCCAAGTGTCCAGTACCGCGCGCAGCTCACGCGCATGCTACCATTCGGCCGTCACGTCGGGCGCCTCCCTCCACTTCTCCCACCAACGAATCAATATCACAATTACAAAATATTGTATATAAAGAAATTTAACAATAAATTATAATATAAATAAATACAACGGGACGGGAAATATAGTCGACGGCGCGCGGGAAAAATATAGTTAGTACGCGAAATAATATGTTGTTGCCAAATCAATACTGGACTCAAAAGCTATCTGCACCCGGGCGAAGCCGGGTCCGACCGCTAGTAAATAATAATGTTAAATAAATAATGTGTAACGCTCAACTTCTTATTTTTATTTTCTAAACCTACTCGCAGCATTCAATTGAGGAAAAATGATTTTTTATGTATATGTGCAAACTAAATGTCGCCATTTTCAAGTATCAGTTGTTTGTTCAAACATTTACGCTCATAGACGAACCTCTACTAATATCTAAATATCTATATCTATACGTATACTAATATGTGTATATAAAGCTGAAGAGTTTGTTTGTTTGTTACCTCTAATCTCAGGAACTATTGGTTCAAATTGAAAACATATTTTGGATAGGTCATTTATTGAGGAACGCTATATCATCATGCTATGCCCTATAGCAGGAAGCAGTAGTGAGAAATCTAGCAAATACGAGGAAATGTTATTCCTTTTTCGTAGTCCGATCGGTCGATATTCTAAATTTATAGTCGGAATTGAACATTTTAGCAGCTATTTTGAAAAGTGTATCTGCACCCGTGGGTGGAGCAGGGCCGGACCGATAGTCTAGCATAAACGTCATTAAATAGTTCTCTTGACCACCATGTAAATTGTATATTTGTTGTTATTTTAGTCGATGACTAATATGTAGGACAAATAAAACAAGGCGTGCATTTACAAAAAAGGTATTGGTCCTTCAAATGACTGTGCGTTTAAAAAGGGAAACATGTAGTCAGGTACTTAAGTATATTCAATATCGCCAACAAAAACACGTTTTATGTTTAATTAAGGATATCTTTCTACATTTTAGTAATAGTTGCCAAGCGGTATAAATTCGACTGTATTTATTAAATAATCATAATTTGATAACTATCGCATCTACAACAAAAAAGTTCAAAATGGCGGCATCAATATCTTTGTAGCTTAATTTTTTATCCATAACAACCGAATGAATTAAAAAGACAATCGATAGAAAGAATTAAAATGTTTTCTATTTGTAATGCTTTAAATTGAGATAATTTTTCTAAAATCTTTCGAGTGTGGCTTACTATTATATACATATTCTCTGGACTAAAATGAAATGACCCATTGGTTTTTGTAAATATTGGAGTAACATTTTTCCAGGCTGGCATAATAGTATCAGACAACGAAAAGAAATCATCTTTTACTTTCCGTGTACTCACTTTCAGATATATATAGCATAGTCATCTTCTTCTCTTCAGCCACAGGAAGTCAACTGCTGAAGAATAGAATCCTCAAGAAGCCTCTCCATGGATCTCCATATCGACCTTATGCAAGCTGCTTGCATCCAGCGACTATCTACAACCTTAATCCTGTATAATACTCGTAATCACCTTACTGTACTGTATCAGCCTATTTACGTCTCACTGCACGGCATGGGCCTCCTCTACAATCGAGAGTACGATTGATAGTTAGGCCATATAGTCCACCACGCTGGCCTGATGCGGTTTGGCGAACTTTTACATACCATATAAATTTTCGTATATCGCTATGGTATGCTGGTTTCCTCATGATGTTTCCTTCTCCGTTTTAGTGCATGGTGATTGACTATCAATACAAACATGACTCCAAAAAGTCAGAGGTTTGCCCTGGGATTCGAACGCACTTCTACCGTGAACATGTTGGTAGGTCTAGTCCGTATACCCATATACGCACTTACTTACGGCCGATGCCAATATATAATCAATCGAAAAAAATAAATTAAAGTCAATCTGTATTGTTTTCTACTTATCGATTTGTCATTTAGCATGTTGCCATAATTTTTTCACTACTGAGATTGATTATTATTGGCAATAGTATCAGAAAAAAGATTGAGCTGTCAAACTCAAAGGGCAAATTTTGGATTGGGATTGTTTATTGGCAGCGGCTGTTAGTCACGTTACTGTTCCAATATTTAAAAACATCTAAAATAAACCGAACCAGACGGAACATCGACAGAGTGGAAGGCGCAATGTTTGTACAGAGCATTCGATGCTTGTCAGTTAATTGCTTCCTCTCGATTCACTCAAAGGACGATATTGCGAGACCGGGCAAACGTGGGCCGACAGTATTCATATTAAAAGTTTATTTAGGCTGTGTCAATATGGTCTTTTTCTACTTCACTGAATACGTTAATGAATTGCTCGAGGCGAACCAAATAGGAATTTTTATTATAATACATTAACTAACTTATAAATTGACTGAACAGCGCAATGCTTGATTTTTATATTGCATATTTCCAGCATTACTTCCAGACACCTGGCGGTGGTAAGTGCTCACTGCCGCCCATGAACATCCACAACTCTTGGATCATGGATGTGTTGCTGGCCATCAAATCGAGAGGACATCGGAAAGGAAAAATAGGAAGAGTAAAGACATACCTTTTCTTTTGGGCATGACTTTCATGCTCTTTCTTTTATGGTGAAATATTTTTTCGCAACCGGTTGGCACGATTAATCAATATAAGACTCGATTGAAAACATTTATGTATACTCAATTTTTCATCCTTAGTTTAATTTCATGGTGAAGCTACACTATAGCTCGGGCTACTGTAGAAATGACCCGGGCTTACACATTAAACCAACCCGCAGCGTCAGTTTAGCTGTCCTGTTTCGTTTGATACGTGATATTCCTGGAGATCGAATACTCCTCTCCTCCTCCCGTACTACTTACTTGTTCTCTTGCTCTCCTGTATCGTTTTGAGACCTCTTTGATGATATTCCATCAACGATTCTAGTGTTCACGAAATTAATGACAGGCGGTTATCTCTGGTCATTAAGAGCCAAGTTTACGAACTCAAGCAAAAATAAATGTTTACTGTTATCTATCGGATATATTTTATTTTTCGTTTTATTTGTCTCTTGACCAATAGGGCAACTACGAATTTGGAAATAAAGGATGGTAAATTTGCAAGATGCGATGTAATACAGCCGCAATGAAGCTCAAACATTATACTTTGCTCTTCACAAAATTTGGCGCTGATATATTTATGAATATATTTTACCAAAAACTTTCGTGAATGGCAAGACAAGCATGCCGTTCGCCTGATAGTAAGCGATATGACCGCTCATGAACATTAGCAAAACCAAGCAACGCCTTGAATTACAAAACAATCCTTGGCATTCCACTGCGTTCGCTATCCTGAGACATAAAATGTTAAGTCTCAATATGTTAGTTAGATAGTTACTCTGGCTACAATATTCTTCAATCCGAAACACAACACTGCATTTACACTGCTGTTTGGCAGGAGAAATAGACATTGCGGTGGTGCCTACCCAGGCGACCTCTCGCATATGAGAGACCTACCTACCACCAGCGAATTAAATAGTGATTCATACTAACAAATTGTTCTATGCTCTATATATTAATAGCATGATCAGGCATAATTATTTTTACACAGCACTGCATAATGACGGCCCTGCACCTGATGATAAGCAGTTAATTATAATTACTCACGGTCCATGTAGAAAAGTGATAAATTAATGAGAACTTTATAATATAAGGTGTATTAAGGTTTTTATGGAAATAATAGAAATACACTCCTACACAGACTCGATTCTTTTTCAACTACAAATAATAATATTATTAATTATAGCCACAAAAGATTTTCGCCGCCAACGCAATTCAACCTAAAAACGGCGGTGTTAAAAACATACATTTTCATAAACCCTTCACAAAGCCAACACCTGATAACGCAAACATTAATAACAAAATGTTAATTAAATTTCTTGCTTTATTTGTTTTATCGAAATAACCCTTCATATGTGTTAATACAAATAAAACCGGGCCATTGTCCCCGAACGACCGGCCGGGTAGAATCGGCCCTTGTTTAGAGCAATTTCCTTTGAAAGGGTTAGCCGTCCCGCGAGGGCCATCAATTGCTCTGCGGTCTGCCCGCGCACTACGAGCATTTTTCGTGAAAATAAAGTTATGCATATTGTTGTGGGGGACGAAATTGCTTTTTGGAGTTCTAACTAATGATAAGGAGCATGATTTGACATATGCTATCTCGTATATTACGATTTTTACAACTTTTGTTATGCTCTGGATATTTTATGCATCTGTAAATGTGGCCGATGGTCCATGGGTTTCGGGTATATTTTTTTTTGGACACTGTCCCACCCTGAAAGCCAGGATCAACAGTGGCACGCAATGTAATGACACCGAGCATTGAAGCCCGGCGAGTCTCCGGGAATGTCTAACTTGTCTTTAATCCGCAACGAAATTAATCAGAAAGTGTAATATTAATTAGGAGGAATTGAAATAAAATATTGTCCACTTCGGGTACTTATCCACTTCATAGAAACCACCAAAGAAAATCAATAGCGTCGGTTATTATGAAGGGCTTGTATTTATCATCATTTATTGGAATTGTAGTCGCTATATACTGGCAAAGAATATGTTAGGAATACGGATCGGATGTTACATCCGCAAACGTATTGGTTAGGAAGTCGTGACATCGACATATACCTTCCAGACTCCCCCGAGGACCGTAAGGAGGCAAAAAATCCAGACGCTATCACTGTTTTGACTACGGAACCACCAGGTTCATGTTTACTGCTTCTAAGAGTAAAAACAATACCACGCATTTGTTGGATTTTAAAGAACAAAAGAATAATAACGGAGGAAAGGCTTTACTTAAAATAGATGGTACGTAGACGACTTAATTAAAATACAGATTTATTTTTAGTTTTATATAAAAACAGGTGCAAATTCCAAACCGGTAGCCTTGCTTCTGTGTAAAGTGCGTAATAAACGCATATTTAAACGTAATAAAATTAATTTTATAGTGTCAGACAAAAAACTTAATACGTATTATGTACCTGTTGAAGATTTAATTTAAAAATTGTATGTTCCTACTGTAATTGGTATAAATTTGGTTTATTGTTAACATTAGTTTATATCAACTTAATATTTTTTGGTCTATGACTTCGATCAAATATATACTAGATACAGGGTCCGTAACAAAATCACACGCCGAAAGTGACCGAGGATGCTTATACTTATACATTTGAATTTCGAACTACGAGATCTAGCAAAACGTCTTAAATTATAATCAACTTCAGGTAACAATAAGCCTTCTTCCTTTAAATTAAGATTTATTATGTTTTGGACCATAGTAAAATCAAATAAGAGCACATGCCTATTTGTGCTCTTATTTCTCTTTCCGTTTTTTGGGCCGTTACTTATAATCTAGTGTATATTTGATCGATGTGTGATCTATTAAAACTAAAATACAGGGCATATCCAGACTGCGACCGAAAAAGGTAGAAGTTCTAGTGACTTCAGACACAATGCAACTAAAAATTTTGCCGAAAAAAAAAAGATTTTTTTCTAACGTTTTATTTGGGTGGTAAATACAAAGTTTTTCCTAAAATTATATGATACGATACCTTCTAATTATTTTGTTTAGCCAATGCATCATTATTTGACAGCTTTCGTGGCGCAGTCGGTTAGGCGCCACCTGTGAAATGAGTGGCCGCGGGTTCGATCCCCGCACCGAGAGAAATGTTTGTTCGGCCCACAAATATTTATTTCGGGTCTGGGTGTTTGTGAGACCGAAAAGTATCTCGTAGTTCCTGATACCCACGACACACGATTCGATCTTAGTGTGGGGTCAGGACTACGTATGTGACTATTGGGTGTTAATTATTCATTTAGATGCACATCATATTGGTTGAGTCTTCTTGTCAGGTACAACAACAATATAAAAAAGCCGATTGATATCCTGTATTGTTCCTATCCCTCATCAAGAACCATCGTGAAGTAACAACTCTGCCGTGACGAGAATGGGATTGCCGGGGATCAACAATTTTACCCCTCCCTCTCCCTTCCTCGTTCCCTTTAGCGATCCATTTTCAAAGGCCGGCCACGCGCCTGAAATCCTTAAGCGCTTTGTTTGTTTGGCGGTGAATATTTTCCAGTAAGTTGATAACTTTGTCGTTTATATCTAACTTGTGCAAAAAGTTGCTGCTAACCAAAATTACAGCGGTCGTTGACTACCATACAGATTGTTTATAAACTATCCCCAGCAATGCTTACTAGTGATCCGATTTAGGGATTAGCCTGTGTACATTCAGTACAGTAGAATTATAACTGTGGAAGAAATGTCAAAAGGCCTTTGATCAGATTGAAATAAAACTATTATTTACGGATTTTCCCGAAAGTTCCCGACTTTATGATTTCTTTACGGCTTTCGTGGTCACGGGGTGGTCTTAGATCAGGATTATGGTGGTTTTAATGTTTTTTATTAAAGTGGTATCGAAATAGGCCTAAATGTTAATATTCTTTACTTCGGTAAATATTCGGCACCATCAATTGTGAGAAATGAAACGATGTATATGTACTGTCTATTATGCTTCATATTTTTAATTGTGGTTGCCCCATTGGTCTTCTGGCAACATGCAATACCTGTGGATCAAGTAGTCTTCATAACAAAATAGGTTGGCAATTTTCTAGTTTTAAAAATCTCATACATAATAATGACGACCAAATACTCAGACATTACGTATTAGTTCTAGAATGTAGGTAATTAGTATTCACTCCTCGACCCGTCATAGACAAAGACTAATTAAGGATTCATTACGCAGTAATGTGTTCATTATAATTACACTTACGATATCAAATGCACGTCATATTTTATGCATGTTAAGTAACATCTGGTCCGACTTGGAATTGATACGGAAGAATAGGCACTGTTAAATCTACTAATACAATACAAGAACACTTTATTGTAACCGAAACAAGGAAATACAAGGTATAAAAAAGTGTTACAATGGGCGGTCTTATCGCTAAGGCGATATCAGCCAGACAACCGTAGAATGGATAGTGCCGCGAATAGTGAAAAATGGATTACGCTGCCATTTCTAATATTATTTATAGATGTAATCTCAATGTGAATTTAAGCATTAGCATTATCTATACATATAAAAAAAAATGTCCAACTACATATCGTTATATACACGATACCTATAACGAAAATGACCTTAGATTTTTTTTTGTCTGTCTGTCTGTTTGTTCCGGCTAATCTCTGAAATGGCTGGACCGATTTTGACGGGACTTTTATTGTCAGGTAGCTGATATAATAAGAAGTAACTTAGGCTACATTTATTTTAGAAAAATAAAGTAATGTTGTAATGCCCAAGTACTGTCCAATACCGCGCGCAGCTCACGAGCATGCCACCACTGGGCCGTCACGTCGGGCGCCTCCCACCATTTCTTCCACCAACGAATCAATTATTAAAATAAAAATGCAAAAACCAAAACAAATAAACTAATTAACTTTTTTATTAAATTCCACGCGGGCAAGTCGCGGGCACAGCTAGTATAATAATAATGTTTCTTTTTATTTTTATAATAATCCATTCTTAGCCTACCAAACGCCATCTCCAATTATGCAAAAAGCATAAAAAACTCCAAAAAGATAAATCTATCCTGTCGGACGGACTTGCAGTCCAAGTATATACTATACTGGGCATTAACGAGCAGTTTCATCAATTTGTCACGTGGATAGGAGAGGAAGGGCGGCGCGAAATGTCGACAGAACCATTAATCAAGCCGAGGAGACGGGAATAAGCAGATGTGGGTCAGGAGGATGTCAACTTTATAGAGTAAAAAGCTTGCGTGAAGGATGTTTTGTTTTAAGAGCTATTCTTAGAAAATTATTATGGTTAAGGAAAATACTGTGTTAAAAGCGGCATATCTAAGAAGTTGTTTTTAGGAATTTTGAACACATATAATCATAAATCAGCCTAATGCTCTTCAAACCAGAACACAACAGTGCGTTTGCACTGATGTTGGGTGGGGAAAATGGACATTGCAATAAAACCTACCCAGGTGGCCCCTCACATATGAGGGACCTACCACCAATAAATAAAGTATTATTGATTTATCTGAATATTTTCTCTCGAACCCCTGTCGAAATATAAGTAGATCATGTTATCTAAAAACATCGAATCGCGGTCAAAATAAGGATGAACATAAAAAAAGAAATAATCGAAGAGATTGAGTGACGCTTCAATCGTAAAACTGCTGTAGATTGTATCTCTGTTTATGATCCGTTTTATAGGTGAGAATGTTAATGTATAAATGAGTGGATTTTTACAACCGTACCGAAATAACCATGCACCGTTTGGACATTACACAAAAAAGTTTACGACGAAAATTACAGTGGCTAATGGCGACATTACAAGAAGCACCGACGGACAAAACGGTATTTAAATTAAACTAAAATCTTTGTGGTACGGATGGGTGATTTAAAAAAAAGTAAATTAATATTAGACTTCCTTCTACATTATTATTTATTATTTAATACTTTATTGTACACCATTAAAAAAACAAAAATAAATAATAATACAGAAACAGGCTTAAATACAAATTATCGGTAGAACAAGTGGCGATCTCATCGCTAACGGCGACGATCTCTTCCAGACAACATTTGCATGGAGTCGAAAGAACAATAGGTAGAAATAGAGGGTAGTGGTTGGATAGGAAAGGAATACAGAGATATAATACCCTATCCAAAAGTACATAGTCTCAACAGAATAGAGTAGTAATCCATTTTGGATTAGAATTAGCAATTGACCGCTTGCCGAAGTTTTATTCTTGCTAATTAATTTCAGACCACTAATAGTGTTACCGACTGCCTTGGTGGCGCAGTTGTATTGCATTATAATTCCAAAGCTGAGGTTCCGGGTTCGAATCCCGGGTCGGGCAAAGTGATATTGGATTTTTCTATTTATTATCAGCTCGCAGTCAGGAATTTGTGTCCAGTATTGCGAATAGCTCGCCCCTCATCACATCGTGGGACGGAATACTCAAGGCGAAACATTGGTGCCCTGGTTACTACCATGAGAACCTCTGCCTACCCTTTCTGGGAAAAAGGCGTAAGTTTACGAATGTGTGTATGTATAATTAGTGATTCGTGATTTTTGTGCACCATTTATATAGTCTGGTAATGATACGAACTTATGAGCAGTCAGGTCATCCGCCAATCTCCCCAAAAAAAACGAGTGAAAAGCTCTTTCTTCGCATCGATTTCCTACGACATGGTGAAATGAAATAAAATGAAAATAATTTATTAAATCCATTAAGATGTGATGTCTACATCGTTTAGATTCAGACATTTTTTTATCTACCACTGGACTCTACCAAGTGGTAGTTCACAGCCGAGGAGGCCCATTAGTACTGTTGCTTTAATTAGCTACAGCAAGGTCTTTCACTTAAACAATGCAACATTGCAAGTATAGCATGAAATTAACATTTTGAAGGATACTCAATATCCACTAATATATGTTAATTTGTTTTCTGGTACGCCAATTGGGGACAAAGGATAAACTGATTGTTGGATAAACCCAGTTTGTAGGCCACAAATTAATATAGGCAATACTTTATTCGAGATTTTTTTAATAGGCATTTGACAGCCTCCGTGTTGCAGTTGGTTAGACACCGGCCTTGAAACGAGAGGCCGCAGGTACGATCTCCGCATCGAAACAAATATTTGTGTGTACCATAGGTATTTGTTCCGGGTCTGGGTGTTTGTGAGACCAAAATGTCTCTCGTAGTTCCTGATACCCACAACAAGACTCGATCTTAGTGTGGGGTCAGGACTATGTATGTGACTGTTGGGTGTAGTTATTATATTTTATTATTAATAGGCGTTATTAAAGACGCGTGTAAAATGTAGTTTTCTTGGATAAATTAAATAAACTGCAGACTAACAACATTCAAAATGAATTCACAATCAGTATTCATTTATATCAACCGTATCTTAAGCGAATTATTCGCTTATTCGAAGTTCGCGTGATCATGAGTAATGAAGTGTGAATAAATTATAAAAATACCTAGTTACAAGATTTCAGATAATATTTTACATCGTGCACCTGCGATGAAAGTGGTACCGTGGCGAAATATTAACACATTCATTTGAAATATATATTCAGAATTATATAATATATTCAGAAAATATTAAATATTGGCTTTAGGAACTTTTATAAGTTAATTTACGTACCCTGTACCTAATTTGGTCTTTTAATTATTTTTTATACAATATTTTTTTTGTAAGCACATTAGATATACTCGTATTAAGAGCGTCTCTTTCGCCAACAAACTGTATGTACAGTTTGGTGCATTTGATTATTTACTGTAACAAGGTATTTGTATGATTTATTTAAATACTATATAATTCTGTCAAATATTCGTGAAAACTTGTAAATGGCGATCTCTATTTCTTATAAATTTATTTTCTGTTGTGATGTATGTATAACGTGACCATTTATTTTTTGTGCCAGAGCGGGACATCTGTGGAATTAAATAATAATAAAAAGTTTTTGGTATTTTACAAGTTTTTAATAAAGAATATTGAATTACAAAAAATAATCACAGCGCTAAACACAAAATAGGTAATTAGGCACGATTTATAAGCCCCAGCAGTGGCGCGACTTCCTGGCAGACACATAACGTAGGTACTCAATAATTGTGGAAAAGTTTTTTAAATCAAGATTTATTTTTACGAAAGTGCTGGAATAATTTGACCCAACCGTTTTCAGTAATAGTTCGATAAAGCATTTCGACCGGGAAATACTTTTTGATCATCGTTTGGTCTGTTTGCAAAAGCGGGACTATGTAGGCCTTGCTGGGGACACCGGGACAGACTCCCTGAAAGCGGGACTGTCCCGCCTAAATCGGGACGTATGGTCACGTTATGTATGTAAGCTGTTGGTTTTCCAATAAAAATAAAATGATTAAATAAAAATAAAAAATAGCGGGGAAAATAATGTCCGGACGATTAAGTAACATTAAGATATTTGTGATCGTATCGTGAATACAATTAGCGGCGGTCACGCATCATGTCCGACAATCACAACGGAATAAAAACAGCAAAGAAGTTTAAAAATACGTGTCGACAACGACAGGGCTCATCAGTAACCAGCGCGCAACGCGTTGCGAACCTTCGGGAGAACAATAACTGGTTGTTTGGCCGGTGTCGATGTCGAAACGCGAGGTCGTGCGAAGGTGAGCCGACTGTCGAGTGCTAACACGACGCTCACGACTCACGCACACATGCCCACATGAATATATTTAAACCGGCCAGTGTGAACGACCCGTGATATCTCTCGTCTCGACCAGTAAGTGTAGGGTTCAGAACACCGCCGGAGGTCTAGTTACGTTGGCCATGTCGCCATGTGTGTGGTATTTACGTGTAGCTCAGTATAATGTACATTGGAACGTCAGTCGAGCGCACACTGCCACGCTCTCGGCACGCAAAAGCAAAACATGCTGTCGAAAATTTCGTGTACGGTCTGAGTATAAATTATTCGTGTGTGTTCTTAATATTTCGTTTTTATCAGTTTGCTAAACGATTTTATTTTTCAATTCTAACTTTTAATATTGTTATTGTTTTTAAATTACGTTGTTGTACATATTATTGAAATCATACACATTGAAAATTAAATAAATACATAATGAATGAATAAACACATGACATCCATAGACTTAATTCCACGGTGATGTAATGGTTACCAGTCTTGTATAGTAAATAATATCTTAATAATTTGATATCTAAAATTAAGATATATTTTTTAATCCACACCCAGACTGGATAAAAGATTTTAAAACATCAGGGTTGTCATGTCCGCTGCCTCCTGTATATCCTTTGTTAATCCGAAACACCATTAGTGTGATAATATTTTGTTTTCTATACAGTAATAATTTTCTAAGTTTAATATACACCCAACAGCCCTACCCCACAATATCAGTGTCAAAAAGTACGAGCGACTTTTTGTCTTAAAAACACCAAGACCCAGGACAAATATTTGTGGGACTCACAAAGATTTATCTCGGAGCAGGGATCGAACCCGCGATATATTTTATTTCCTGGTTTTAGTTGTAACAATGCACTTTTTCGATAAATTAGTTAATCCCACCTAGCTTGAATAATATGAAAAGCATATATTACGAGCATAACAATTATACAAACCGATTTCCTACGTATAATCAGCAAGTTTTTTAATTAACTAGGTTCACCCGACTGCTCGCACCAAGCGTTCACTTTTGCATCTGGAACGTCGAGCAACACTTGTTATGCAATGTTAAAACTAAATCCAACATCAATGCTCCTAATATCCATATCTCATGCAAGAATACCTATATTGACATATTATAATTTAAAAAAAAGCCATATTTTTATAGCTCTAGTATATACAAAAACAATATACTCGTATGAATAAAAAATGCACCAAAAATAATAATAAAAATTTAAACATTATATTTATGCTGACGGTACCACAACCACCTCGGCTCAATAGGGCGTCATTTGCATTGGTAATGTGGCCGCCGCACGGCGTATTGGTAAACAGAGTGATTTACCTCCGACGAACGCGGAACGGCGCCCACCGACACTCAGACACTCAGATACCAGACATTGACACACCGACACTCGACAGCCAGACACCAGCGCCTAGATTCACCGTCGCTTTAAAATACATTAGCCAACCGGATCTATACGTCTTGCGCTCGAATACCTCTCCGACGTTGGTGTTATTTTAAATTACATACGTTTTAGCGACAGTGATGGAAAAAATTGTGCATGTCTGCATACATATTATGAATTGGTTACTAGAATTTAAAATTGGAGTCCCCCGTGCATAACGTATAAGACGTTTTTTTATCCTAGATGAGATTCATGCCCAACAATGTAATGGATGTTAGCTTATATTAGGCAAAGTATAAATAAATGTACACTGATCAATATAGTCTTATCCTAAAGATTTTCCTAAGACCCTTATCAATCATCATCATCCAGTAGCATTACAAAATTTGCAGACACGATACTTTAACTCGAAAATGACATACATACATAAATCTTCGATTTTATTTGAGACATTGATCTTCCCCTGGTAGCAACAAGTGCACCCACGTTTTTCTTCTATATTTTGTCTCACGATGTGGTAGGGGGTGAGCCTATCGATAATGAAGAATACATTATTCCAATAAACTACAATATATTCCAATATGGTTGTTAAAAACTTATAATATCACCTATAGGCCTGTGAAAAATCTGATTCTAAGGCAAGATTTAATAATAGCCTGGATCTACTTATTAATAGATTGAACTATGAAAATACGAGTGAATGCGGAAAGACTATTAATAAAATTGATTGAAATACAGTCCACATAAATCTATCGACACTCAATATATATTTTCGCTAAGAAACTAACACTCATAAATCTATTGATATATCCATAAAAATATAAAAAATGACACATTTTTAGTAGTTCTATCTAAGTAGATGACGGTAGGCGCTTCAAATATATAAAGACTAAGCTTTCTGTGTACTGTGACGTCACAACATCGGTATAGTGACTAATTTCCCTGTTAAAGAAAAGTCAACTTAATGTTTAACTAAACTTTGAAGAACCTAATTAAAGGGTAGTACGAAAGTTGATTGGTAAATAACTATCGTACTCGTAACACTGAAGAAGTCAACGTACATATCTGAGAGTTGTAGACTACAATTTCAACGCTGGTTATTTAACCAATCGTACCAGGATGTAGGATAGTATCGACCAAGACAAAAGATCCTATTCCTGAAATTGTAAATGTAACTGGATGTAACAAACCATGTTGCTCACACCCCAATTAAGTGTGAGGTAAGGGTCAGCAGGACATGACGATAGTCAGATAACGTACGGTTTCCGTAATCCCAATTAAGCGTTGACGGTAGTTTGAACCCAGATTGCTGACTAAAGAAAGTCACACATCCTCCAATGCATTCGCCATTAAAAGGAAGGGGTCTTTAAAACCCATATAAATATTTAATGTATTTGTTACTATACAAATATACGCCTCAAGTCTTTAATTTACATTCGTAAATTTTAACTATAATAAATATATAAACTAAATTACCAATAACATAAATCACCATTGACATTTATATCTCCAATAAACCGCAGATACACACCTCAATCAAATTAACAGTCCGTATAAGCGTAATATATTCGTGGCGAGTAAATTAGGATGTGGTTAGAAAGTGCGCAGCTCAACGCGACGAGTTAGGAGACGGCCATGACACGAGGATTAGATTAGAATCACTTACAACACTTCTTTCGAAATCGCGTGCCACATTATAAACTTCTATGTCATACATGTCATAGTGGGGCCAATATACATGTCACCAAACTTAATTTTATCTCAAAATGGGGGCTAAATCGAGATGCCCAAAAGAAATTCCAGCTCCGGGCTGCTTGTACAATTTTTCTATATTGTAAATCTTGCCCGACCTGAGATTCCCATATATCAATGGGACATGCTACCACAATATATTGTGTACGAGAGTTAGATTAGTGCGAGATATAGCATGGACTGATGGGATTTTTATCTCTCTATGACATAAATATTATGCTTGCTTTTGTATTTGCTTTCTTAATTTTTATAAAAGTAGGATAAAGTGACAACCTTACGCGTGATGGTAACCAATCCAGTGTAGTCCAAGTATCTACCCATAAGACATAGTTTTGACATAGAATTCTTTTTTTTATTTTGAAAATCTGAAGTGGCTTAGTGTTGCTGGGGAGAGCAATATCCTAGTAGTGTATTATCTGCATGATGATAACGATTTTTAGGTAAGGGCATCAGAGTGTCAAATGTAGTTTAGATATCGTTACCCGGATCTCCCAAAATACTCTTAAATTATATCTATTGGAGAGTTAAACCTCAGGATTCAACTTCATATACTCAAGAATCATATTATACTTGGGACAGAAGATCGATAATATTAAAAATGAAAAACATGTATATGGCTTGATAATATTTCATAACCTTGCCCATTGTTTTCCTCTGATTTTTTCTTCTTACCTAAGCTTGGCCATAGATGGGTATTCCACTCAATTTTTTTCTCTTTCAGTCACAGAAAATATTCTGCTGAACATAAATCCCGCAACGATCTCCATACTGACCGGTTGGAAGCGATCTGCATAATGCATCCAGTGACACCCTAAAACTTAGTTGTTAGATTATCGGGTCCATCATCAACATGGAACAATGAATGCGTTGTCATTAAGAATCAGGGATGCAAGTCGTCCTCCACTTGTCGTTGTATTGTATACCTGGTGGTAGGTCTCTCATATGTGGTGGGCCACCTTGGCAGGTAACACCGACAAGCAACAGTATAAATGCACTGTTGTGTTTCGGTTTGAAGGATATTGTAGCCAGAGTAACTACTGGGCATATTGAGACTTAACATCATATGTCTCAGAGTGGCGAGCGCAGCGGAATGCCAAGCATATTGTCTTTGCAATTCAAGGTGGTGTTTGGGTTTGTTCCTGTTCATGAGCAGTCGTAACGCTTACCATCAGGCGAACGGCGTGCTCGTCTTGCCATTCAATACAGTAAAAAAAAATCACCTGATGCTAAGTGGTCACTGCCACAGATCACTACCGCCCATGAACATCCACAAGTCACAACGCTTTGATTACTTAGTGGTAGGGATGTAGCTAAATTTAAATCATAAGGATTCTACATTCATCCTATATCACTACATAGTATAAAACAAAGTCGCTTTCTCTGTCCCTATGTCCCTTTGTATGCTTAAATCTTTAAAACTACGCAACGGATTTTGATGCGGTTTTTTTAAATAAATAGAGTGATTCAAGAGGAAGGTTTATATGTATAATACGTACATATTATTGTACAGAAATCTATTTGTACCCGGGCGAAGCTGAGCCGGGCCGCTAGTAGTGTATAATTAAGGGCTACACTTGCTGAAGGCGTACTCTAAAATGCTATTAGTGGCAGACGCCTCGCCAAGTATCACAGTCTTCCAGTTAGTTAAAGTTACTTTAAAATTGAGAGTAAAAGATTGCGAGTGCAGTGCGAGTGGTAGTTAAAAAGTTTTGCAGTTCTAAAGTTACTGTCGTTGTTTATAGTTTGTTCCTGCGAGTTTTGTTCGTAACATACAGTGTATATCAAGACTGCTATCGAAAACGAAGCCAGATGGTAATTTTAATGACTTCAGGCACAATAGAACTAAACATTTTGCAAAAAAGACGGTGTTTTTTTTTTATTTCTTTTTCATAGTTGAGGGGTAAATATAAATAATATACAATACATCATTTTATTTCTAAAGACGCTATGGTATGCAAGAGTTTAAATTATTATTTTAGCCAAAACTATGAAGTTACCATAATATTTAAATTTTAAAAGATAACAAAAAAAAATGTCGCATCTTTCACTAAAACTTGGTAGTTTTACTACAGGCACGAAGCCGGGTGGTCCCGGCTTGGTAATAACAATCATACTTTTGAAAGAAAATAAAACATCGTAATATAAAATTATAGCGCAATATACATACAGTTTTTTACCTATAGACGTTTGCAACGCCAGAGCTTTCACTCCCGAGTTGCCGACCCTAGAGGAACCTTGTAACTCCTCTTTTAACGAGCCCCATACTAATAATCTTTTGGGAAAACCTCGGCAGGTAGCTCATTTCACAGCGCACATTATTTCCTTGTACATACTACATATTGATTGTATTGTATTTAATTTATTTATTCTCTAAACTTACAACATTTTTGCATACCAATATATTGATCTAGAGATCAATATAACACAGCGCGTGCCTATACATTCTTATCGGACGAGTTCTATAAAACATTCGGCGCCGCTTAATGTATGCTAATCACTCTACCTAAATCACATCGATAGTGTACAGATAAAAGCAAATTACATAGACTGATATCTGTATTATTTTCGATTAACATTTTTAAAATATTTATCTCATGTAAAGAAAATTAGATTACATCTGTGTCATCGATGAGGTGGACAGAGATGTCGCTTATATAGAGTATATCAAGACTGCGACCGAAAACGAGGGCGGGTGGTAGTTTTAGTGACTACAAACACAATGGAACTAAAATCTTGCGATGTTTTAAATATAGGTATTGTTTGGGTGGTCCACAGCTTTTGCTAACATAATACTTGAAGCCCTTGTGTATCATCGCGTCTTTGATAATAAAAGAGTGTACATTATTATTTTTGGCAAAACTATGTATTAACCGCCGAAAAAACAAAAGCAAAAAAAATTGTTGCTTTATTTGCAAATTTTTTATTACCTTGTGTTTGAAGTCACGAAAATTTTGAAATTGAGTCTACATCTTAGCCGCTTGAGCTACCCTATTTGTTATTAATTTGATAATAACTTATTTCTTTGAGTCATTGAAGAATGAATCAAGAATAGAAAGAGGCAAACAACTCAGTGTACTGATCATTCGGTACAAAACTCTACAGTAAATAATTTAGAACACATACATAAACTCACGCCTTTCCCGGTAGGGGTAAGCAGAGGTGCCAGGACATCTACATTTCGCCATGTATATTCCATCCCACGATGTGATAGAGGGCGAGCCTATCGCCATGTTAGGCACAAAATCCCGACGAAAATGAATAGAAAAATCCAGTATCACTTTGCCCGAGACCTCAGCTTTGTAACCGCACCGTAGTACAACTATGCCACCAAAGCAGTCAGAATGCAGTCAGAAGGTCAAGCAAATGTTTGAAATTATTTTATTGACCGTAATGGATTTTTTTTTGTTTTATTGACTTCATAACTGGAGTATTTTCGAAAATATTTCGAACATAGAAGTTATGTACAGAAAAAAATCGTTTAAAAGCTTTGAAGAGAATCAACAAAGAATCCCCTAATTTATGTTTGTTACTCAAATATCTTTTAGTAGTATGGTCTAAAATTCCATGTTCACTCAATTTGTATGTGTATTATCATAATCGATATTCCATCGAAACTGAGATAGTGTATAGAAAAACACGTTACAAAACCAATTCCACTATCCGGTCGTAGTTTATAACAATATGAATAAATTTTGAGATCACATATTTTACGTCACATGCGGTCCGTAATGTGGATTAATCATTTAGAAAAGAAGTAATTTATCTTTATGTATATTTTTTATTGTATTGTAGTCCACTTGTCTATACTTAGTACCTACCCGTTTATACGTAAAGCAAATGTAATGAAATCACGAAGATATTTAAAATTACGTGTAGTTGGTTAATTTATCACAAATTCTACATCTTCAACCTTATTTGCGTAATACATAAATCATTAAAATATTTTTCATGTATAGCAGTTAGTTCTTACTTCTTGTTCCTAATTAAACTATTAGCCGTATGGGAAATATTCACCTTTCGTCTTTTGTATTAGAAAATACAGATTATTTAAAAAATGGCTACAACGAAACCACTATCAAACTACTGTTTACAAATGTCTAGACACGCCAAACATCACAAAAAAACAGATTATTTTACTAATCGGTAAATATTTAAACTAACAACCTATTAGTAATTTTCACCCAATTCCATACATCAGTTAACATTGTAGATTGTTTCAAATTTTTATCGCGCGTCGTTTGATGTTAGCTAAGGGTGTTACTAGACGATCGAAATTAGTACGGCCGAGCAACCACGCACTTTCCTACGGCATCCATACACGATCGGACTGATCACTGGCGACGAACCGAACTAATAGCTGCAATGTTTTGTTTTTTCTTATTTATTATTTTATTAATTTATTATTTACGTAGGATTTCAATGTTACGAAGAAAGAAGAGTAGAATAGACAAATTACTGATATGAAACGTAGTTTGTATGAAAGAGACGACCAATGAAAGTACTTACTATGGGAAAGAGTTGAGGATGATTAATTAAAACGTGGAAGAACGGAAGGACAGAATAGGAGATAAGGTTAGGAAGACGATTGAAGACAAAAATGTCAGAACGGGTCTTACGCAAATGTTACTCGTTATATTTTTCGAAACTGCAATATTTTTGGAATGACTTCAAATGTAGAAGTTTTGTATATAAAATTTATTTTGAAAGCTATAAAGAGAATCAAAGAGAAGATGTGCGAAGTAAAGACGTATTTTAAAGAAGTTGAAAATATATTAAATAATAACTAAGCAATTTTCGTTTAATTTGTTCCGAGACGGAACTATTTCCACATTTATAATCTACTTATTATGAAGACAATAATGAGTAGTTGTGGGCTTAGCAATTAAAGTTTCAATTATCGCTTATTCGCTTCAGTTCATTCCATAGAGCCCCAATATGGATTTGTCACCAGCCAAATACAGAAGGAATTATTGAACGATAAAAAGTAAAGCATGTTTTATAAGTATTTTATTTAATTCAAGTTTTAATATTCCCCAGACACGCAACAAAAAGGTAAACAATAAACAGAAAAATGTCTTATCGCTCAATGCAATTACTGATAGACAACCATAGTACAAGAGAATTTATGAGAGTTATTTTGTGTTTGTTTTTTAATATTAGGTATAGGTACATAACAGCATAAAAAAGATATCGAAATAAAATATGTATTATTAATTATTCGCCACGGTTTAGTTCGACACTGCTCCAAATCATGTTCCCGCCTCATTCGATCGTCTATTGACACCTTAAGGAATTAGTGCAACTTTTGGCGCGCATTCCGACTCCGCTGAACAAACTTGGCCGCCGTCCAAAGATGAAAGAGTGTCGTTACAATACTTTGTTTTTTACTATCGGAAACTAGATTGGTCGGAACAGACGGTTAATAGCTTAAGGTCTAGTACAACCAATATTACGTAACTGCTATAAATATAGTTCTTTATCAAGACATTATAGATTTGTATTGATAGATGAATATTTTTTCGTGTATAATTTATTTGAAAGTGAATACAAGTTTATAAGTGGTAGAGCTGTTGTCAGCCATGATACAGTGTCAATGGGCAGGCTCGTCCGGGGGGGTAACATTGTCTACCAGAATATCTACACCAAACACAGTTATGGAATTTTACTGTGGGGTGGTGCTGCTGATATTAACACCATCTTCGTTCTCCAAAAGCGAGCTATAAGGTCAATTTATTCGCTAGGGTCCAGATATTCTCTTAGAGAAAAATTTAAAGAGATAAATATAATGACAGTAGCATCACAATACATTTTTGAAAATTTAATTTATGTCCATAGAAATAAAGAAAGTTTTCTTAAGATTAGCGATATTCATGACAAAAATACTAGGAATAAGAATAATCTAGCTACTCTTAAGACCAGACTCCACAAGATCAGCAAATCTTTTAAGGGTTACTGTATACACTTTTATAACAAAGTTCCCAGTCATATTAAAGCCTTATCTATTACAAAATTCAAAGCTACTATCAAGCAAAAATTATGCAATAAAGCATCTTATAAAATTTCGGAATATTTAGACGATAACAAGGCTTGGGAATAGAATAAAATCTGTATCTGCTGGTGTACCTCAGGGCGGCGTTTTATCTCCTTTACTCTTCGCTGTCTTTATTAATTCTATTACCAATAATCTTCGCTCCTCCTACCACCTTTATGCAGATGATCTGCAAATTTATACTCGGGCATCCGTGGACAAGATAACTGATGCGATTGCAGCCATCAATTCTGACATCCAATATATATGTTCATGGAGTAAAGATTACGGACTGAAGGTCAATCCATCAAAAACTCAGGTCATTGTTGTCGGCAGCCCTAGGATGATATCGAAAATAGATCAGGACCAACTTCCATCTGTTTCCTGTGATGGTATCATTGTTCCATACAGCGATACAGTCAAAAATCTTGGTTTATATATAGACAAATGTTTCACCTGGGGTCCTCAGCTTCGGGAAGTTAGCCGAAAGGTTTTTGCCTCAGCTAGGTCTTTGTGTAGGTTACGCAATTTTCTCCCTATTGCCACGAAAATTTCCCTTGCACAAACTCTCCTACTCCCCATCCTTGATTATGCTGACGTCAGCTATCTCGATCTCACCGAGGACCAACTTAATAAACTTGAGCGTCTTCAAAATTTCTGTATTAGATTTATATTTGGTCTGCGCAAATATGATCATGTCTCTGAGTTTCGTACTAAGCTCAAGTGGTTACCCATACGACTTCGTCGGAATGCTCATATTCTTAATCTTCTTTACAATATTTTGTTCAATCCTCTCACTCCATCATATCTCAAAGAACGATTTCTATTTCTCCATGAGTCTCATTCAAGGTCCTTGAGGTCGTCGGAGAATCTGAAACTGAGAATGCCTATGCATACCACAACGTTCATGGATAGGTCCTATACAGTGCAAGCCGTTCGACTGTGGAATGCATTACCAGTTGTCATAAGGCAAGCTCAAACATTGACATCTTTCAAAAAAATGCTTAAAGACTATTATCTTTCTCTCTAAGTAGCTGCATTAAGAAGTTTTTATTTTCTCTTTTTGTCTCAATAGGTAATTTATAATTTATATTTAGTATGTATATTTATGTCTATGTTTATCTAAAGAAATATTTATATATGTATGTATATTAAGTGTATTATATAATTATGTATTATATATCATGTATATATTCACTATAAATAATTTGTTTACCTATTCCTTATAAGAGTATGTTTTTAGTTTTCTTTAAATTCTATACTGCCCTCTCTTCTTATCCTTTTCTTATATCCATCCAAAGGTTGTCTGTAAGAAATCGCCTAGGGCGATAAGACCGCCAACTGTACTCTTTAATTTTATATGTAAAATATTGTATACTTTGTCATTTTTGTGTGCAGTAAAGAATGAATAAATAAATAAATAAAATTAAATAAATGTGTAGTATCTCGGAACGGAAGTCTTGGTGTGCTCTATAAAATATCATTTAAATTAAGTAACTTGTCAAATTTGCCATTGTTTTCCTATGTAAGTGATTGGGTATGTCATGCTCGCTAAAAAGTCTGTGCTTGCGGTGGCGTCGTGTGCCGGGTCGGTCACTTCCCTGTAACATGGTTGAGGAGGCCGATGGCTGGCACATGCGTCATACTCGTGAACGGGTGCTGCTTGCGTAGACTGGTCTATCCGATCTGCTTACATTGTAACGGATTGATTGATGGATTACATAAGACTTTCGCAATTGTTAACCACTTGGGCGAAAAAGAGTATACTGATTCTTCGTTCTGGGCGACTTCGCTTCACTCAGCCATAGTAATTATAATATTATAATTTTTGTATAAAAATATTTATTGTAAATTTACAATAAATTATTATTAAACTGCTCTGATTTAAACCAACTTGTAATTTTTGTAATAATTCACTACATTGTAAACTGGTTTTGAAAAGAGCAACACTAGAGTTTCTTGCCCGTTCTTCTCTAGTGAAAACCGCTTTCCGAACCGGGTGGTAGATAAAAAAAATGACTGAATCTAAATGATGTTGAACATTTTAATGGATTCAATAAATTATTTTCATTTCATTTTCATTTTCATTTCAAACGATAGTTTTACTGTCGCGTTTCGCTCGATGGCAATAAATCCATGATCGAAGTCTTAGACTTAATTGATTTTAATGTGGAGTCGAGACTATGCATATGACTGTTGGGTGTATTTATTTACCTTAGTTCTAGCCCGGTTGGTTGTAATACCAAAAAGTAAGTCTTTTTTAATTTATAATACTCACGCCACAAAGCTTGTACCTTATTGTAGAGTTAGGACTCTATGTATGTTACTGTTGGGTATATTTATTTAAATATATTACTCTACTCTTTAGGTATATTTATTTATAATCATGAAAATATTCAGGGTATATCAAGACTGCAACCGAAAAAGAAGCCGGGTGGTAGTTTTAATAACTACAAACAAAATGCAACTAAACATTTCGTAAAAAAAACGCATCCCTTTTTTGTGATGTAAATAAATAAATAAATAACACCCAACAGTCACATACATAGTCCTGACCCCACACTTAGATCGAGTCTTGTGTCGTGGGTATCAAGAACTACGAGAGACTTTTCGGTCTCACAAACACCCAGACCCGGAAGAAACATTTGTGGTCCGCACGAACATTTCTCTCGGTGTGGGGATCGAACCCGCGGCCTCTCGTTTCACAGGCGGTGTCCAACCAACTACGCCACGGAGGCTGTCAAGTTTGAAATATCATCTTGTTTGAGTGGTAAACCCACATCTCTTTGCTAAAATAATAATTTAAGCGCTTTCTCAGTCAGTCAGTTGCTCAGTCTTTAAAATAAAATAGTGCCCATTGTTATTTTAAAAAAAAATGTATTTACCACCCAACTAGACAATGGGAAAAATCATCGTTGTTTTTGCAAAAATTGTAGGTAATTGTGTGTGAAGTTACAAAAACTTCCACCGTTTTCAGACGTACTCTAGATATACCTTGTATATTCCCATCGACGGCACGATCAATTTCCACATTTAAATCTAGATCTAATTGTAAAACTTGGTACATTATCCTCATTTTATAAAATTATAAATCGTATCTAGTGTAAACTGTAAAGTAAGAGTATCGTGATCGCGGCGCGTTTGTCGTGACACCTCGCGTCATAATTATAATGCGATGTGCGAATCGTGCGCCGCGCCGGTGTCGGTGCCGCAGCGCAGTAGAAAGCAGTTTCACTCCGCTGCCTACGCCACTGTCACAATCCACCGTACTTGGATAACGATCCATTGTGCTATGGGTTTCTCTGGACTACTTTTTGACTAGTTTTTTGTACAATGGTGTATGGTAGGTAAATACGCATCCATAGATCTAAGTTTGGTAATGCGCTGGAATTTTTTGAGAAATCTATAGCTTTATTAACGTGCCAGATTTTGTATATTTATCTTGTCGATAAATATGACACATTTTGAAATATATTAAGTGTGTGATTTTAAACATTCACAAAACATCTGCCCATGTTTCTTAGATCCAAATCTTTTGCTTTGTTTTATAATTTTATCTATGAGATAATACTTGATAAATACTTTAATATTTTGCCAGCAAATAATATGATATCTTTAAAGTAACTGAATACTTTCGAAGTGGATTAGGTACGAAAGTGACTATTTTAAACGAGGCTACATATTTCTAAGCTCGGAGCAACCAAGTCATCAACAAATACTTGTTTCAGCTACTACTTACTTGTTTCAGTTACTACTTGCTAGCTGACTGAAAACTCCCTCTGAATGTAAGATACACAACACAAATATCTTACTATTACGTCTAGAACGTGAACGTATTTTAATTTCCATTACCGCTATTTATCAAGGCCTGCGTATAAATAGTATAACATTGTACGGACGATAAGGAAATGTATTAGTATGCGAGTGACGGGACGGAAGCGCGGAAAATCATCGTACCACACACAGCGCACGTACGACCACCAAATTGTTATATGTTGATGTAAATTATACACAAAAGATAACAATACCATAGATATAATAAAGGATAGAAGCGACACCGCAAACAAAGTGTTTGTACTAAAAACAACGGTACCGTACCGTTAGTTTCTCTGTCACACCTAGGCGATATCTCTTTTTTTTATTTGCGATAAATTGAGAGACGAGCATGCCATTCGCCTGATGGTTAGCATTACGACCGCTCATGAACAGTAGTGAAACCAAGCAACACCATGAATTGCAAAGCAAAGCTTGAAATTTCTCTGCGCTCGCCATCCTGAGACATAAGATGTTAAGTCTCAAGATGTCCAGTAGTTACTCTGGCTACAATGTCCTTTAATCTGGAACACAACAGTTTATTTACACTGCTATTTGGTGGGAGAAATAGACATTGACACACACCTATCCAGATAGCGGTGGTACCCGCCTAGGCAACCTGTCACATATGAGAGACCTAGTCTATCTTACCTCTCGTTCCACGGCTCCCTGCGCGTCTTTTAAGTGGTAAGTACGTATGCAGTGCGCTTAGATTTTGTTCGTAATGTCCGCTCCAGTATTATACCTCAATTTTATGCAATAGAGATCTTTATAAGAATTTCTATGGCATGTTACGTCTAACAACTTGCTTTAGACCACTGTGATAGTCTAAGTTGATGACCTTTATATGCCCCAATGAAACGATAGGCAGCGGGTTCGATCCCCGCACAGAGACAAATGTTTGTACAATCCTCAAGTATTTATTTCGGTGCTGGGTGTCTGTGAGACCGAAGAGTCTCTTGTAGGTACTGATACCCACATCACAGAACTTAATTGATCCTTGTGTGGTGTCAGGAGTCAGGACTTTGTATATGATGGACGACTGTGGGAGGTTCATATTTACGCGTTTACGTGCCCTAAACTCTCTCAACCAAATTGTCGATTATATAGGAGTCCCAAGTAATTCTTTGTTACGTAAACGTCTAGTTGTACTGAAATGCGGAAAATGTAATTGTTGAACCGCACAGCCGTACTCTGCGGTCGTTTCCTGCTCTGCGGTTTCATGGTTTACTATCGGCGAATTATCACAGCTTTATTTCTCTAGGGTTGCCATAAGATTCTTTTATATAGGTTATAAACTGTAACTGTATCTGTATCAGCCCATATACGACCCACAGCAGGGCATGGGCCTCCTCTATAATCGAGAATACGATTGAAAGGGATTAGGCCATATAGTCCACCACGCCGGCCTAGTGCAGGTTGGCGGACTTCACATCCCATAGAAATCTCACAATATTTTCCTTCACCGTTATGGTGCGTGGTGATTGAGTATCAATACACACATGACTCTGAAAAGTCAAAGATGTGCCCTGAGATTCGAACCCGCGACCACCGTAAATATGTAAGTATAATACCTATATAAATATAATAATTAATTTATATGCGCTCAAATAAGTAAACAGGAAACAATGGAAATGCTGGATGAAGAAATAGGGATAAGAGCTAAAGATGGTGACAGGATTACCCTAAATAGACAACTTTCTTAAAATTGGAATATGTCTTGAAATCATTTATATTGTAATAGAGATACGTAGCGATGTAAGCTATTGTGTCTATTTAATGAATAAATAATACAATTGTCTATCACATTTATTATTAAGAAATGTCTTTCCCGTTAACCGCAATATTCAAGCTGTTTTTTCATTTCAATTATCTATAGAAGAAACAAGACAATATATATAAAATATTTTACATACAATTACTCACATATCACGTAATTCGTGTTTTAGATTTTTTATAGCATTTTTATATAAAATATGTTTAGTAAAATGGTTTCTTTAGTGTGTCGTGGCTTGTTGGTAAATGGACAGACGCGGCTTCCAACATGCTCAGGGTGATCGCAGGTTCAAATCCTTACTTTCTGACTTTTCAGAGTCATGTGTGTATTGATACCAAAATCACTATGCACTATAAAGGTAAAAGATAACCATTGTGAGGAAACCGTGCAATGCGAATTTGTAAGAATTTCTATGGTATGTAAAGTCCGCCAACCGGCTATAGGCCAACGTGGTATGCTCTTTCACTTATATATACTTACTTATATCACTCTCAATCGTATTCTCGATTGTAAAGAAAGCCCGTGCTCTGCAGTGGGACGTGTCTATATGGACTAATACAGATTTGGCAGACTCGTGATCGGGTCCAGTGACAATAAGCAGTCACGGACACCCTAAACCAATCATAGGGAGAATAGGATGGGAAAATGAGTGCAGAAGACACTTGATTACATTTACTGTAGTTCTAGCAAATCGCACAGCAACCAAGTAAAACAGAACAAACCCTCAGTAAGTTTTCAGTCTCAATTCGAAGTTAAAACTAAATTGAGCATCAAGAGAGCTTCAAGATTTATTTATTTTATTTATTCTTTACTGCACACAAAAAGTGACAAAAGCATACAAATATTTTACAAATAAAATTAAAGAGTACAGTTGGCGGTCTTATCGCCCTAGGCGATTTCTTACAGACAACCTTTGGATGGATATAAGAAAAGGATAAGAAGAAGATATTGTCTATATAATATTTCGGAAAGTCACTTGCCACCATTTTGGAATTGAAAAAGAGGCGGATCGTATTTTAGAGACTTATCGAAATTACGGGTCAGACTTTAGTGAGTAAATAAAGTCTTGAATCATACTATGAAACATAAAACACTCGTTATTCATTTTCATTGTATTTGTAAATGAAATAAAAACATGTTCAATTGTATTCGTTCTTAATAGCGTAAATGTGATCAAATGTCAGCTTGGTCGTGTATTGCCCATAAACGGCACCTATAAAGTATACATTAATAGATATTTTGTTGGTTTTATTCCTTCTCTTTCTTATATCTATTTTATTGATAGTGAGATATATTATATCCTAAGTTATTTGTTTATCATCGCAAAATAGGTTAAAGGTGGTAAAGCCGATAGTTATTGAACTACGACTTTGTAAATTATAATCAATGTACTGTAAACCAATATTGGAAAGAGCATTCCCCGCTTCATCTTCTTAACAAAATCTAATTATTCTATAACATTTTATGTATTAATTAAATTATATTTGTTGTCAACTGTAAAGGTGTGTCATTTTCCCGCAACTTTCTCTAAATTATCCTGAGAGAATGATGAAATAATCATATTCGCAAAAAGCATTAGCCAGGCTTTTGTCCTTCGAGGAAACCAATTATTTTGTGTGGGAAAAAATACATATTTTCAATAAATATAAACATAATAGCGACCCAGGCCTGAAGTTCTTGGAAAAATTAACTTGAAGTCCGAAAAAAAAAATGTTTGCCTTCTGATTTGTGAACAAAATGAAAAAATGTGATGATAAGTACTTTATTTATAAAAATCTGAAAGAACAAACCATAAGAATGATATAATAAATTTTAAGCAGTATCGGTATCGGAATCTATGATATTTTTTACTGATACTGTGAATGGGCATTTTCCTTTGGAAGATTTAAAAAACTGTTAATTTTTAAAATCTAGACGCAACTGTCATTATAAGTATTGCGTATGTTTCTTTGCTCAAAAGATTTTTCCGGTAATTTAATATACTTCTTCTGATACTCAATTTTTCCTTCCTTTTCTGGTCAATATTTAGGAACATTTCTTTGGTGTGAAATGATGTAATTTCGTAATAGGCATGTGATAGTTTACGTCACCGTTTCAATGGAATATCAAGGTTGACGTAACTCGGTCGATAAAATTTGGAGCAGTCCACTTCATAATATAGAACATTCATCACCATTATAATAATTTATGATGCTATTAATGGGTCAGTATTTTTTATCTAATCGTATTAAATAAATGAACATCGTATTACAATATAATGATGGTGACTCTACTTACGAATTACGTTGTTACGTAACCACCTATTGAATATATATCGTGTTTTATATAAGTAGGTACTTATATTTCATGTTATTCATTCTAATAGTTGTTGTAATTTTAACTACTGATTATTAATTACTATAATAATTTCTTACTTATTGTAATTTACTATTATTTATTTATTTATTTATACACTTTATTGCACAAAAAAAAAATACAAATAAAATGAAAATCACAATCATAAAAGTACAATTGGCGGTCTTATCGCTCAAAGGCAATGTCTTACAGACAACCATGGGATGGATTTGAATAAAAGGATAATTAGAGGGAGATTTAGAGATTTAGAGAGAGAGGATTAAAGGATTATTACTATTACAATAAGTAAGAAATTCTGCACTTATGACTTTGTTGTGAAGTTGTTCTCGTATCACTGATGTGAAATATTAACCTTACCAATAATATAAAAACAACTTAAATAATGAAAAACGTAAATACTAATTTTCAATTAAAACCCGCAATTAATTATACAAGGTAAACGACTAATCATCAAAATAAACATTTAATAAACGAGTCAGTCATTACCGCGCGGCTTTTCAAACTAATTCGACTTAATGAGCGCGACAAAAAACCGACAAAGGTGTTATGAATAAATAAGCACTTAACAATGGGGATAAGGGAATAAAAAAAGCGTTATTGATGGTGCGCCAGCGTCGTCTCGCTTCTTCCTGACGCAACTTTTGATGCTATCTTGTTCTTGGAAGGCCTGTCCTCCATCCCCCTCACTCACGGTTATGGGGACATATCTCCGTCTCTTTCTATCATCAATCGATACCCCTAGACGTCCACGATAACCAGTTGTGCACGCACCGTGGAATTATGCGAAATGGGGAATCGTTGCAGTTCATGATTTTTTAAATGTATGAATATAAAAATAAATTATTTCACAAATTAATTTTCTTATCAAAGAGCTCTATTAAGATGTGCATAATTAATGACGACCTTAAATCATCGTGGTGTATTTTTTGTACAATGTCATATATTAAAATATCATATTAAAATAATCAATCAATGTTAATGGGATTCACAGCAGGAAGATATGTTAATCACAACTGCGCAAAAAATAAAAATTGATTTATATTTAATTAAGTCATCTTATCGTTGAATCGTGTCTTGTGTAGATTAGTGATATTTAAAAGTATCATTTTGCTATAAGTTGCGGAACAATATGTGATAATGATTAGGTATCTTTTTTAATACATGTATGTAATGAAAAAGACATTGTAGGTTTAATATTTAACCATCTAAAAGACTAACCTCTCGAACATATTTGCACTGAACAACTAACATAACAAACCAGAATGTACTATTTAAAAAAAATAACAAAACTATAATTAATTCTTCTTGAACACCTTTCGATAAATACAAAAAAGACCAGACAAAAATAAAAAAATAATAATATTAACTGAACACCAACGCTTCCCGATCCCGGTAGAGAATTCCTATTGATGGGCTCAATGAAATAAATGCACCGCAGCGCACGGCTCGCTTTATGCTCCGCTCACTTGAGAGGCAATTTATTTATTTTTTAGGGTTCCTCGTAATTAAATAACGCTTCTCCTGCAGACACGACCTTCCACAAGTACGCCAGTGTTATTATTCATAGATATTTTAATGAAAATAGGAAACATCATGGGGAAACCTTTACAAGAATATCCATAGTATGTGAAGACCGTCAACAAGGCTTATATTCGGGGATATTTTAATAATAAATACCACCTTATTCATAAAAAACGCTAATCAACCACATAAACTAGTTAAACCATGTTAAGAACAGGTAACGTAAGGTAACTTTCATTAAGTTTTGTTCTTTCTACACATTTTAACTTATATCGACACTTCACAGAAAAAAAATGATTTCATTTATTTGAGAGTAATATCAAAAGCCCAGCTGAAGGGCATCCGCCATTTTTCTGCTTAAAATTTGCATAATCAAGGTTCTCGGCCATTTTAAAGTTAATGAGCTATTAAATAGCTTATTAGTGATTTTGACGTCTTTGAATAACATTTTTGAGCCAGCTCATATTTAACAGCAATTGAAAAATGCCCTTATGGATAAGGGAGATAGGCTAAATCAATGAGGTAGGATCATACCATCTCTCCGATGTTTATCCTTCTGTCATTTGGATACCTCAGCTTCAGCCATTAGCTAGTAGGGTATACCGAGAAAAGAAGAAGTTGACTTAGAAAGGTGATAGTAGGAACTTGAAGCCTCTAGCTTCTGAATATAGATCCTATTTACAGCACGCCAGCGATCACGATTTCTTATTGTCATCCGTCTGCATTCAACCACTTTACGAAGATCGACATTTGTTACTATTCTACAGGCTTAATTCACTATAGAACCCCAATTTAATGAAAAAAAAATGTACAGAACCCTTTTTAAGTTGAGATAACAATAATTGTTCACAGCTTAACATTTGTCTAAACTGATTTCCCACGGCGCATTATTTGACTACCGCAATGAAATATTTCAATTTGTTTCTAAATAATTAAAAATATTTAACTAAAGCTATTAATTTATGATATTATGATGTTTCAGTTAGGTACTTTAACAATCAGAATAATTTTAATAACATTTTGAGATATTATTTCAATATAAAAAATATTGATATGCGGTAAACTAAATCCAGCTCTCAATCAGCATATACCAGGTAGACCATTTGCTTTGCCAAGGTTTTTAAGATGTCGAAATAATTCAATCTTCCCAAATATGGAAGTTAAGCTTTCAAATGAAAAACAACTGATTATCTTCTGCATCATATGTTGCTAAAGGTTTCTTGTATTCCCTTTGATGCACATCGTGTCTAGTAAGACTGCATATGTACGAATTATTTGGATTATTTATCAAATGTACTGGTTCACAAGGAATGTCATACTTTCTTCAATTACCACGTTGTGTACTACAATAATATGGGGGCAGATTCCACAATTTACGCGTCAGAACAACGAATCTTGGTATCACGGGACAGTGAGCGCATCATACATGCCAATGCATATGTTACCAAAGGTTTATTTTAATCTCCTTGAGATCCTAGACCTTTTCCACCACATTACGGCTAATAAGACTGCCGGTGTACGAATTAAAGGGTAATTTATCAAACGTACAGGTTCACAGGGAATTTCATATCTTCTACAACTACCATGTTGTGTACTACAATAATAGGAAGGCACATTCACCACAATTTACGCGTCAGAACAATGAATCTTGGTATCACAGGACAGTGAACGCGACGGGTGTACTTAGTCACGTCTGCATCATTAACAAAGCGGATGGCACGCCGCACTCCCTCAAGGCACAATTACACTGGCTATCGGAAACGTCCGGAACGCTCCCGAAACCAACTTTCGGAAATATTATTTATAGTATATACATATTTTTTGTAGGTTTTATAATCTGTATTTTGTGACTATCTATGGTCTGATAGATTCGGTATTTAAAAAAAAAAGAAAATGAAATTCGAAATCACGAGCTGTGGTTTCAGATGCAAAGAATGGAGGTAACATACGAACGAAGGGAAAAGGAGTCAAATCAATCTCTAAAAATATTGTAATACAGAACTATTTCCACGGTTTCTGGAAATAACGGCTTTTCAAGAGAAAGTATTAGCCCTGCACTGAAAAAAGGCAGGAATAGGACAGAATTAAAAAAAAAAACAGTGAATTCGCAAAAAATAATAACATAACCCTACAAAATATTAATGTCAGTAACGGCGTATTATCATGAAATTCCCAAGAAAATTAATAATTCATGTCCTAAAAAAATAATTACAAAAATTTCGCGCAATAAACCAGTTGATAAATATAGGAATTCTATTTTTAAAAAACTTAAAGGCGCCGCCACACCTACGGCGTGTTGAAATAAACGAATAATAACACCATAGCAACATTAATACGTATCTAATTGGCCAATAACTTTACGGTTTCCGTGTTTTATACTTATATTGCCGTACACGCTGCCTTTACGGCGTGCCACGTTAATTGCCACTTGTTTTGTTAAGGAATTACGTTATTTGAGTTTGTAATTGTCTGTAATTTAATTACTTAGCTCTAACCCTGTTTATGGACTCAAATTATTTTTACGCGGGAGAAATTTCTTTTGTTTCTTATGAAGTTCGTTTTGAGCTGCACTGGTTATTAAATGTAGATGTCGCTACTCGCTAGTGTGGCTTTAGAAACATAAATAGAAATATGTTTTATTTAACTTCTATTGTAAATGCTTTTATTAATTTAATTTGCCTTTCTAATAAGTGGGAATATTAGAACCCAGTAATTTTATAGTAAGTACATACATACATAAACGTACAGGCAGAGGTGTACCCAGAACACCCACATTTCGCTTTATTTGTTCTGTCCCACGGTGTGATTGGGCCTCATATTACTTTTAAGTATAATTAGGAATGTATGAGTATGTTTATTATATTTGTATAACACGAATACAACTTCGACAGAGATAAAACAACGCATTTAGTACATTCAAGTCTGTTCATTGTATTTATTGTCATCTTAAAAAACATACAAAAAGGAATAATAAGAACAATGAAGTCTATATAAAGTTTCCCAAACTTCGCTCCAAACTTTCCTCAATATTCGACACAGTTACCGAAGTTTCTTCGGCTCTTTGTGCTGGCAGTTGGAAACTTCGAAGCGTAGTACTAGGCGTTTTGCGATGAAATTGACGTGACAAACTCAATAACTCCATTGTATAAAAGTTATGGCGTTTGATTTGTAAACTTTGTATCGGGTGTTGTGGAAAGTTTATCGATTGTGATTCGGTTTTAACTTATTATTTTTAATGTTAAAGTTTATATAATATAGAGGAGCGATGTCATACATTTGCGTCTTCAAAAATGTTTTTGTTTTTGTTTATAATGCTAGTAGCGCTGCTGTATTAGTGAAAATTATACTTATTATTTAATAACAAATTGTTATAAATTCCGTTTGTAACCGAAAGTATAGTCAGTTATATTCGTCTAAATTGATTTTGTTGGAATTCAATAGTCCTAAACTTTTTTTTTTGTTCAAATAATTCTGTTACGTTGGACAACCTGTCAAACATCAGCCAATAGGAGGGCACCACCATTTTATCTAAGTTTTTGAAGTTCCAGCGCTCTCTGTTAAATTATTAATACTCTACGATTATAGTATTCAGATATTACTGGACCAAACATAAAATGGATAAACATTAATAAAATGTTTGTATAAAAAATAACGGGTCGTAATTTCTATTCGTGTTTCAGTCACCTCTACGCAGTCACACTTTCTTGATTCTTCCCGGGTGCATGGTAAATACGCCCAAATCTCTGTTGTTGTAGCCAATTTTAAAGCACAGTTTCGATAAATGTGTGAGTAGTTCTGGCCATTGTTTAAATAAGTAAATAACACCCAACAGTCACATACATAGTCCTGACCCCACACTAAGATCGAGTCTTGTGTCGTGGGTATCAGGAACTACGAGAGACTTTTCGGTCTCACAAACACCCAGACCCGGAAAAAATATTTGTGGGCCGCACAAACATTTCTCTCGGTGCGGGGATCGAACCCGCGGCCTCTCGTTTCACAGGCGGCGTCTAACCAACTGCGCTACGGAGGCTGTTTGGCCGACTTATTGGAGACATCAACTGTCTCCAGTTATCCCACGGCACATTAAGACCCTAAATACTTTACAAGTCATACTAAAAGTTAAGGGAAAGGTAAGACAAACAGACGAGAGAAGGGATCACAAAACATCAGCTTTGAAAAGTTACTTGTTAAAATTAATGTTTCTTGTTGACTTTCTGTTTTCGGGATAAATAACCTATATGTTAATCCACCCTGGATTAACAGTCAGCTACCTCTATACCAAATTTAATTAAGATCATGGATTCTAGTAGTTTTTGTCTCAAAGAGCTACAAACATCCATACATTCATATAAACAAACTTTCGCGATTATAAAATCAGAAGTTAAGGATTTGCGGTTTTTATCCTTATGGTTTTAATCCTTACCTATTAATCCTTATTCAAATGAATATGTTATTTCATTCTGAACAAAGTTGCCCTTAAGTCAAAACATTAAATGAATATTTTACGAAATATAACAGTTTTAAATTATCTTCCTAGCAAAATAATAAAGATTTATTGCTTGCATTTTTTTACTATGCGAAATGAATAAGACGGGACAGGAATATGCCAATTCGATTAAATTTCCAAATAACAGTCTTTACCATCTACTTTACCCCTCCTTTTTCCCAGTCCTCGACAACCCCCAAACTATTTCAGCAAAGATCCTATCAGGCGATTCGACTGCCCATTTGCAGTCCCATGTCATCCTATGTTTAAAAAGGGCAAAATCAGCGCGGTCCAAGGGACGCGTTGCGAGCCCTAAACCCTGATGTATCGTCGGGGTGCGGGAATTAAACCACGTGACACAACCCCCACCTCCCCCGACCTACGCCACTTACATTAATTACAATTATAACTGCCCTCTAATTACTTTAAATTATACAGAGTTAAAAATTGCACTTTAATAAGTTGTAAGAAAGGAAGAAAATACTTTTATAAATTATGGATCATAAGATAAATGTAATTAAGGTTGGATAAAGTCGCTGAATTCAGGGCGATATCTAATAGGTTATTGTATACATCCTGGTGGGAGGTACAGTAATTTCTGTGGCTTGGAAAGAAAAATATATTAGTATCAATATTTTATACATATTAAGTTATTCAGTTATCAGACTTCGCAACGATAATAATTTTTTCTGATAGATTTTTTTTATTGTTGTTATAGGCAATCGAGTTAGCAACCCACCTGATGATAAGCGGCTACCGCTGCTCATGGACTTTTGAAGTGCCAGAGGTCCAGCACAACGATGTCGCAGCCTACCTTAAGGAGAGTACTCTCTTTAAGCTTCGTTTAAAGAAGGACAGGTCATAGCGCTTAGGAAACACCGAAGCAGGGAGTTCATTCCAGAGCTTGCACGTGTGTGGTAGGAAAAATCGCTGGAACACTTCCATGTGTCATGAATAAACTTTACTGCTTTAACGGGTGGTACGATGGTAAAAGGGCGAAGGTAGTACCATCTCAAACAATTCCTCGGAGCACTCCAAGTGGAACAGACGATAGAACACACACAGAGAGAGACCCGAAGTCTCTCCGCAGTCCTAACGGTTCCAATTTTTGTTTAAATACAAAACCTCCTATATCTTAAAATACGGTATACGATTACTACATGGTAACTGCGGCAAGGCAGGGAGTTGCCTCGGGGCTTATGTAAAGATTACACTGAGGGGAGATCACGATATTTGCACTCTTTACGGGCGGGCTTGCTAAGACGAATGTTACAACTATACAAAATAGGTTTTAATGGACTGACGTATCACATTGTTAGATGAAAGTTATTCAAAAGATCTTATTATTATTACAGTGCAACCTGTAGAATAATGTTAAAAGCCACTTTATGTTTCTTTTCTGGATAGTTTATTATACTGATTAGGGCTAGACAAAGAGAAAATGTCGATTAGTAAGTGCAATGTGCCACAGATAAAGTATCTATGAAGTGGCAACCGATAATTAGATATATTTCACTATATCAGATAATTTTTTGTAATATTTTTCTATAATAAATTAGTTGGTCTAAAATATCGGCATACTCGTATAAACATAGCGGCGGAAAATTTGCAATCAATGAACACGGGCTTAGGAATAAAATGTGTGCCAATTATAGTTTGAACCGCAATTATAAATATTAATAATAAGTTACGTAACATTCATAACAAATAAAATAATATTGAAGAATAATAAATGTGTAACTATTACGCGAGCTATTTGTTTGTTTTCCTCAAAGTTAATATGTAAATATGGACTGTATGCGAATTTATGTTATCTACTAATAGTAGGTAATTTACATTATATTCACATAAATAAATTTAAATATAAGCTTTTTGTCTTTAACCACGTATATAAATTCAAGGTTACTAAATTAAACGTAATTTATAATATTATTTTCGGAATATTTATTGAAAATACGTCAATTTAAATATCACTAGTGATTATTAGATCAATAATATTACTTAGATATCTGTATCAGACCATATACGTCCCACTGCAGGGCACGGGCCTCCCTATAATCGAGAGTACGATTGAGAGTGGTTAGGCCATATAGTCCTTAGATATACATTTTTTTTTTTCTGTTTTTGCGTTCGTCATTGCAAGGCCGCACGGTACAAAGTGCTAGTCCCTCGCCCCAAGTTAGTCGGTAGGGTGAGAGTGTAATCTGATTTAGTGACAGTTACCGACAGGTAAAGTGCTTTTTGCACGCTGATTTTAACTTGTTTACGAGATTTAGGAGGTACCAATTGTTTTATTTAGAATTTTCGGGGTAGGCGTACTTTGTTTTGTATCCCCTATAGAGACATACACTTTAAAAGTGTTAACAATGAGGGTTGTTGTATAGATTATAAAATTATGCCATAATTCGGAAAATGTTATGTGCATTCATTACGTACCGAAATACAAATACTTGGGGAAAAACAGTTGTTGACAAGATTTCTACTATGATTCTTACTAATACTATTATAATTATGAAATTATAACGACCAATTCGCACTTCCGTTAGGCAAAAATAAAAAATAAAATATTGTAATGATTATGTAGCAAATAGGCAAGTTATGGGTCTGAAGGGAACAAGGCTTTTTTTATCCCGTTAAATGCATCCGCTTACTACCAAAGTAAGCGGTAATAATATAATCCATCAACCTCCCGTATTCTTGTTTGGGTATTTGGTACCAGTCTAATAACGTTTAGCTAGACTTCTAATATATCTTATTTATAAAATCAAAGTTATTTACAAAACAATGTTATTAACCCGATGTATTTCTAGTAGATGAAATCAATCGATTTGTATAATCATGAAAGCAAAAGGCATTGATTCTTCAACAGTTGCTTAAAAGCCCTGCAGAAACAGAACTTAATAGTTCACGAAGCCAAAATGTCAATGGAGTTAAGAATAACACCGATTTATTTCATCGTAAATATAATCACAATTCACCGTCTGCAGAATCTTCACAGTTCAATATCTAACCGTGTCGAATCACGGGCGGCTTCTCGCAACCACATTTTCAACACAATTTGAACCTTATTCCGAAGGTGATAAGGGTGTAATGTTTTCGAAATAAGTATGAAGAGAGCAACTGCAGAGTGACTGTGCGTGTATCGCTAATGGTCCATGAAATTGACCGTTTGATGGTAAGTATTGGAAAAGATTATTTTTTCATTTTAAAATTCGCCGTTGAATTCGAGCTGAGTGCGCGGGTGTTGCATAAACAACCAGATTGGTTTTATGATTGTTTGAAATTATAAGTATACGTAAAAGAAAAGATTTTTGGTACTGGCATCACAATGTAAATTTCACTTGGTAAGTGCATTGTTGGTAAATTGGAAATATTGGCATACGAAAAACGACTATTCCGTAACAATTTGCACAATTGAACTAAAATATTATACACACACTACTATACATTAAATAGATTTCTGTAGAATTAATGAAAAGTACATACATAAACTAACGCCCTTTTTCCTGAAGGGGTAGGCAGAGATGCTACCAAGACACCCACATTTAGCGTTGTATGTTCCGTCCGTAGGTGATGATAGGTTGCGTGAATAGAAAAATCCTAAACCTCTTTGACCCGGGATTCAAACCCGAAACTACATCCTAGCAATAATAACGTAGTAAAACTGCGCCACAATGTCAGTCTCGGTTAATTAATAAAACAGTCCCTAATATAAATAAAAAGGAGAACACTTATAGATCTGGATTGAACGTTTTTTAAGGATTAATTATATTTCCTCTGCCATTCGCGTTTCGCTTTTAGCTTTTAAATAGGTAGTTATTTATCTACGCGTATAAATTCTCGGGAAAACGTCTACGAGTGTCGAAACAAACTTGTGTCTGAAGTCGAGTCCTTTCTATCCAAAGTCTCGGATTGGGGCCGACACAACTTGGTCGAATTTAACGCCTCAAAAACACAAGTTTGCGCGTTTACCGCTAAAAAAACGCCTTTCGTCGTATCACCTCAGTTCCAGGGCACTCCCCTAATTGCCACAGCCAGTATCGGAATTCTTGGTGTCGAGATATCGAGTGACGTTCAATTCCGCGGTCACCTGGAAAGTAAGGCCAAATTGGCCTCAAAGAAGCTCGGTGTGCTCAACAGATCGAGGCGATATTTCACGTCGGGTCAACGGATGCAACTGTATAAGGCGCAAGTCCGGCCCCACGTGGAATATTGCTCCCATCTTTGGGCTGGGGCACCCCAGTACCAGCTTCTTCCTTTCGACCGCATTCAACGTCGGGCTGCTCGAATCATTGACGACCAGGCTCTCTCCGACCGGCTCGATCCTTTGGCTTTGCGTAGAGATGTAGCTTCGCTCTGCATTCTCTACCGCATTTACCACGGGGAGTGTTCTCGTGAATTGTTCGGACTTGTCCCTGCTGCTGAGTTCCGCTACCGTACTACACGTCAAACCTCCAAATACCACCCACATCACCTTGGAGGTTGGAAATCCACCACAGTACGTTTTTCCCGGCACTTTCTCCCACGTACTACAAATCTGTGGAACCAGTTGCCAGCGGGATCATTCCCGGACAGATACGACTTGGCGACCTTCAAAAAACGAGCGTATTCCCACCTCAAAGGCCGGCAACGCATCTCCATGCCCTTTGGTGTTGCAGATGTCCATGGGCAGCGGTGTTCACTTACCATCAGGTGAACCGCGTGCTCGTTTGCCCCCTATAACATAAAAAAAAAAAAAAAAAAAATATCAGCCTTCTGAGACGATTTGAGCTGTAGATATCTGAAAAATATCGATCTATTGCTTACAATGACTTCTAGAAACGACTATTCTGTGCGTGAAAATCGCAACTTCGATCTTAATTGATACTATCGAGCAGTCTAAAGCAAAAGCAGAAAGACACGAAAGTCAAATGAACACAGAACCCATTTATTTGTAGATAAATATATAATTTTGCTTTATAATCATTGGTCAATTTCAGAAAAGATATGAAAAAACGATGGCCAAGCTAATATTTTAAGAAGACAAGGTTCCTATAAAACTATGGTATCACGCTAGTCATAATATACCGTCTATATCACTGTAAATATGTATACATAACTAAATATGTGTAAATAAGTAAATAAATGTACGAGCAAGTTTTATTTAGTATATGCGTACTTAGGAACTATCATTCTTTATCTTATCACATACGGATAATTTTCTAATTAAATGGTTTTATTGTGTTTTTATCGTTTAAACCGAGAGCTTAGATAATGTTATTATTAGAATTCGCTTTGATATATAATATCATTTGGCGCCGTTTTTTTTCGAAGAATGTCAAAAAGCACATTAAGCCAGACAGATGTCTGGGTTTGTTAAGGCGTAAAAAACGCAGGATTGCGGTAAAAATTGCTACATTAAATTATCGATTTATTCGACAATTCGAAATTCTTTGCTTTTTGCAGAAACATGTCTGAACTTCACCAGAAGTATCGACAAGGTGCATGATTTGGACACAACCCCGTCTTAGTACATAAAATGTGACATGACATACATTTAAAAAATGTAGATCATTAAAAATACTGAGTTCAAAAAATATCGTATTTTTTAAGAAAATACATATTTAAAAAAATAACAATTATACTAAATTTTAGGTTGCAGCTAGTACCTACCCAGGTAATTATAGTTTTCGCTACAACTGGTAATTTAAGCTTATCGACTGCGGTGCATAGATGCCGCTCTACGTAATGTCCGATCAACAAGGTAGCAAAAACTATCGATAAACTATACTATCAATAACATTTATTAAACTAAAATATTTCCTCCCTCCCTCCTTCAAAGATCCCATCCATATCACCATCGGTCTGAAGTGTTTCCAATTGCCTAAAACAGCAATATCTGCCGTGCTTGGTTGAGATTCTTTAAATATACCATACCCTCATTGGGGATTTTTCTACTAATAGATATTAGTCGATCAACCCATTTTGATACCCGTAAGTCACATACCAATACGGCTCGGGTTAATACTTTTACATTAATACATACATATACATACATAATCGTCACGCCTGTATCCCATAGGGGTAGGCAGAGACTATAGACCGCCACTTTGCTCGATCCTGACATACTACTTTCGCTTCATCCACTTTCATCAACGTCTTCATGCATTTTCGTCGATTCAGGGTACTTTTGACCTGACCCTTGTTGAGGGTATCACCGATTTGGATGGTGCATGTTCGGTGAGGTCGACCCCTACCGACTCTTCCATTTTACATTAAATAATAAATAAATAATAATAAATAAATCCAGCATCAATGCAGAGATCAGTTAACTCTTGTGTCGTGAGTATCACAAAATTCTAAAATCCAGACCCAAGACAAATATTTGTGGGCCTCACAAACATGTGTGTCGGTGCGGGTATCGAACCCGCGACCTCTCGTTTCACAGTCGACGTCTAACTATCCCGGACGCTGTCAACACTGTGTAGAGGCTGTCACATTCATTAAACATCTCGAAGATATCAATAATAAGAGTAGGTGGGCAACAGCGCCTAGTGACAATTCTAGAAATGCCATCTGCAACCAGCCAGCCCAGAGTATGGGAGTACTGGCAAACCTGAATGAATTGCCACTCATTAGCGTAATCATGGAAAAGCCTATTTAGTGTGAAAACGTGGAGTGATGGTTAGAAGATAATAGTTATCCCACCATGCTATTCAAAATGAGTCTCAGGCCTTAAAATCAATCTTAGCTATGAGCCTTCAAAAAATAGTCATAACGATTTTACAAAATTTAAAAATTAACTGCCCATGAAATGTCGAAGCAAAATTTAGTTGAGTTTTTATGAAGGTTAGTAGCACATTGCGTCCATTCATACGTCCAACAATCGCTCTCAATGTATTGCAGCGCGGCGGCCATTGTTTACGAATCGCAAGAGCTCTGTTATTAATTTGCGAAACACAAGCATTCCACATTTCAAAACATGGACGAAACGATCGTGACTAACTGAAAATATTTCTTCCTCACTTGTACAAACACGAGCTAATAATAATATCAGGGCCATTATAAAATGAGCTGCGGACAACAGAGTAATAAGAGGCTCTTGGTATTTATGTGTGTTAAGTATGTGGACAATCGGAGAGGTCGTGTTAGAGTGGTCGATAAGTGCGTCAGAGCCGCCGAAGTAAACACTGATAAGCACCCACGACGCCATGTAGTGGGTGATAAGATACAGCCAAACCAATTACAAGGCACGAACGCGTTGCGTGAAGGTAAAAGGTTTAGGTATGGGGATATTTTGTTTCGCTAATCTATGGTGGATTTTCTCGTAAATTGCCGATAGTAGTAAGCTCATAATAATACTTATAATATAAATCGTTTCTTGACTTGGTTATCAAGTTTCAACCCTAGGATTTGTCAGCTCACTCTATTGCCTTATCAATTGACTATCCATTCAGCATGAGGCCTATATTCAACTTCCTGTGGCTGAAGAGAGAGGTCCATTCAGCATAGACTCATCTACGGTGTGCAAAGGCCTACAAGCTTACGGCATTCATTATTAATCAAGAAATATTCACTAATGGTCACACGGGCAGGCGAGTTAGCGCAAAGCCAGACATGTTTCATGCAGCACCTTCGGATCAGTCCTAGGTTTTTAATTGCAATGAATGGCGAGATAAGCTTGCTGTTCGCCTGATGGTAAGCGATACGATCGCTTGTAAATAGTAGCAAAAACAACACCTTTAATTACAAAGCAAGGCTTGGCATTCCACTGCGCTCACCATCCCGAGCCCCGAGGCATAAGATGTTAAGTCGCCATATGTCCAGTAGTTACTCTGGCTACAATGTCCTTCAATCCGAAACACAACAGTTCATTTACATTGTTGTTTGGCGGGAGAAATTGACATTGCGGTGGTACCTACCCAGTACTTTAGTATTCGAACTAGTTTCTAAGTTGCTTAATGGTACGTCCAATGTCCAAAGTTGAACCCCGCAACGAGTAAAATAAGTGGTAGAGATGCCATTAGGGCAGTGAACGTGCATGAAATATTTTAAGCACATTATTTTTATTAACAACATTTCTTTTGGTATTAATATGCTCTTTTAGAAAAATGATCTAATTAATAACAATTAGGTCAATAATTTTGTCGATGGGTATTAATATCCAACGTCTAACATTATATGAAAGAATACCAAAAAGCACGTTAAGCCGGACAGGTATCTGGGTTTATAATGTCGTTGAAATGCGGAAAAAATCGCAGGATTGCAGTGAAAATTACGTCTGTCTGAGTTGTTGCTTTATTGAGATTCTTTAAATATTTCATAATCGAACTAGGCATTTTTTTACTAATATATTTTAGTCCACCAACCCGTAATGGCATATGTTATACTAGCTTTTGCCCGCAACTTCGTCTGCGTTATTAACTTTATTTACAATATGTTTTATATTACGTCCTCATTTCTCCCCTGAAACTGAGAAAATTCTTAAACTCCGAATTACGTCACTATGTATTAGTGAGCATCCTGTTGGGCAAATCATGTGGCTATATATATTACTTACTTTATCAACTACGATTTCCCGCTTTAACTCCACTTAAAACATAAAAATCCAAAACCTTACAATTGGTCATTATTTATCTATAATAAGTAAATACTACTAAACATAATAAATTCCTCCCTCTAAAATTTATAATCCCAGAGTTACGCACAATTTTACTTAAGAGTATTATTTGCGCGAAAGCCATTTATGGATATTTAAAATGAAAGTTGCTTATGCCCGATATTCCAACACGACCTTCCGTCCATTCCTTCCTTTTCCCTGACCCCTCCCGTAAATGTGAAACTCTTACACTCATGAACAACGTACAACATTAGTAAAAATTAAAATACTGCTTTCCCTATCCAGTTCTTGAATTATATCATCAATCTCAATTTTTAAGGGTTATTTTGTACCCACGGAACCCTAAATACTTTTTATAAAATTTCATCCCCTTCGTGCCATTTTTCCAAAATTAGTGCATGTCAATTTCTTGTGTTTATAAAAGGTAGCTAAAATACGAATTTTTGTACCAATACCAGCGGTTTCGATTTTGCATCAAAATTACAACCCTTATTTTAAGCCCTTTAGGGCTAATTTAAGACAAAAAACTACCTAAAGTACTAAGTTTGAGATCTGCAACTTTCATGGTTTCGGTTTTCCATACAACACAATTTCACCCTTTTCAGTCCTTTAGGGGTTGAATTTCCAAAAATCCTTTCTTAGTGCTACTCTATGTCATAGTAGAAACCCCTGTGTTACATACTTGTTACATTTCAAGTTCGACGCTTCAGTAGTTTCGGCTGCACGTTGATCCAACAATTCGGTTCTATAACATATCAACCCTTATTTTCACCGCTTTAGGATTGATTATAAAAAACATAGTATGCAGTTACTCTTGTTTTTAGATGAGTAACTAAAGTGCCAAGTTTCACAATTGTAGCTTTAACCGTTTCGATTTTCCATACAACCGTTATTTACCCTTTTCACCCTCTTAGGGGTTGAATTTCCAAAAATCCTTCCTTAGTACTAACCTACGTCATAATAGAATTCCTTGTGTAAAGTTTCGCATTTCTAGCTTCAGTAGTATCGGCTGTGCGTTGATTAGACAGTCATTAAATCACCCTAGACTCGCAACACTTCAACCCCTATTTTAACCCTTTTATGGCAAATTTTAGACAAACAAAGTATGCAATTAGTTTCCTTTTTAAATGACTAACCAAAGTGCCAAGGTTGACAATTGTAGCTTTAACGGTTTCGATTTTCCATACAACAGTTTTTTGCCCTTTTCACCCCCTTAGGGGTTGAATTTCCAAAAATCCCTTCTTAGTGCTCACTTACGTCACAATAGGAACCCCTGTGGAAAATTTCACGTTCTTAGCTCCAGTAGTTTCGGCTGTGCGTTGATACGTCAGTCAGTCAGTCAGGTTCCTCTTTTATATATATAGACTAGCTTTTGCCCGCAACTTCGTCTGCGTTATTAACTTTATTTACAATATGTTTTATATTACGTTCTTCATTTCTCCCCTAACACTGATAAAATTCTAAAACTCCGATTTACATCACTATTTATTAGTGAGCATCCTGTTGGGCAAATTATGTGGCTATATATATTACTTACTTTATCAACAACGATTTCCCGCTTTGACTCCACTTTAAACATAAAAATCCAAAACCTTACAATTGGTCATTATTTATCTATAATAAGTAAATACTATTAAACATAATAAATTCCTCCCTATAAATTTATAATCCCAGAGCTACGTACAATTTTACTAATATGAGTATTATTTGCGCGAAACCCATTTATGGATATTTAAAATGAAAGTTGCTTATGCACGATATTCCAACACAATCTTTCCGTCCATTCCTTCTTTTTCCCTGACCCTTCCCGTAAATGTTAAACTCTTACTCTTACTCATGAACAACGTACAAAATTAGTAAAAATTAAAATATTGCTTTTCTTGAATTATACCATCAAGCTCAATTTTTAAGGGTTATTTTGCACCCACGGAACCCTAAATACTTTTTATAAAATTTCATCCCTTTCATGCCATTTTTCCAAAATTAGTGCACGCCAATTTCTTGTGTTTATAATAGGTAGCTAAAATACGAATTTTCGTACCAACAGCGGTTTCGACTTTGCATACAAAATTACAACCATTATTTTAAGCCCTTTGAGACTAATTTAAGACAAAAAAGTAAGAAGTTATTTTTAGTTTTGATTGACTACCTAAACAAAACTTGGCAAGTTTGAAATCTGTACCTTTCACGGTTCGTTTTTCCATACAACACAATTTCACCCTTTTCACTCCTTTAGGGATTGAATTTCAGTAAATCCTTCATTAGCACTGCTCTACATTATGATAGGAAGCCCCGTGTAAAATTTCAAGTTCCTAACTTCAGTAGTTTCAGCTGTACATTGATGCGACAGTTTGGTTCTACAAAATTTCAACCCTTACCACTTAAGGGTTAATTTTAGAAAAATAAAGTATACAGCTATGTTTGTTTTTGATTGATTTACAAAAATGCAAAGTTTGTTAACTGTGGCTTTAACGGTTTTGATTTTCCATACAACAGTTTTTTGCCCTTTTCACCCCCTTAGGGGTTGAATTTCCAAAAATCACTTCTTAGTGCTCACCTATGTCACAATAGAAAACCTTGTGTAAAATTACACGTTTCTAGCTCCAGTAGTTTCGGCTGTCCGTTGATTAGACAGTTCGGTTCCTCAACATTTCAACCCTTATTTTAACCCCTTCAGGGTGATCTTTAGAAAAATAAAGTATGCAGTTATTTTTGTCTTTGATTGACTAACCCAAGTGCTAAGTTTGACAACTATAGCTTTAACGGTTTCGATTTTCCATACACCAGTTTTTTGCCCTTTTCACCCCCTTAGGGGTTGAATTTCCAAAAATTACTTCTTAGTGCTCACCTACGTCACAATAGAAAACCTTGTGTAAAATTACACGTTTTTAGCTCCAGAAGTTTGGGCTGTCCGTTGATTAGACAGTTCGGTTCTACAACATTTCAACCCTTATTTTAACCCCTTCAGGGTGATCTTTAGAAAAATAAAGTATGCAGTTATTTTTTGTCTTCGATTGACTAACCAAAGTGCTAAGTTTGACAATTGTAGCTTTAAGGGTTTCGATTTTCCATACAACAGTTTTTTGCCCTTTTCACCCCCTTAGGGGTTGAATTTCCACAAATCACTTCTTAGTGCTCACCTACGTCACAATAGAAAACCTTGTGGAAAATTTCACGTTTCTAGCTCCAGTAGTTTCGGCTGTGCGTTAATTAGATAGTCATTAAATCACCCGAAACTCGTAACACTTCAACCCTTATTTTAACCCCTTTATCACTAATTTTAGACAAACAAAGTATGCTATTAGTTTCCTTTTTAAATGACTAACCAAAGTGCTAAGTTTGACAATTCTAGCTTTAACGGTTTCGATTTTCCATACAACAGTTTCTTGCCCTTTTCACCCCCTTAGGGGTTGAATTTCCAAAAATCCCTTCTTAGTGCTCACCTACGTCACAATAAGAACCCCTCTGGAAAATTTCACGTTCTTAGTTCCAGTAGTTTCGGCTGTGCGTTGATACGTCAGTCAGTCAGTCACCTTCCTCTTTTATATATATAGATTACTATATGCTTTCTGGACTAGAAAATAAATACGAACAAGTCAAATACCGATACGGCTCGTGTTAATACTTTTACATTAAATAATAAATAAATAATAATATATACCGTCTAACATTATAACCTGGTGGTTATCATAGTTGATAAGCCGGCAAAAAAAAAACAACATACTGACATACAACGAAAAAGCCACGATTTCTGAGCGTTTCATGTATTAATGGACATCGATAATCACTTACCGTCAAATAAACATGCATCATTATTTCATTCATCATTCATCACTAAACAAAGCACGCTTTTTTCCACTTTCTATAAAACAATAAGGAAAAATCAGACTGTAAGACGAATAGCACTTCAGTTTATCAAACGATGCCACTACCTGTTGCGCGGACCCAAGTGCGTTCCACCCGGCACCCTTCCCGACTAAATTCGATTAGCCTTATTCTGAAACCACTCAGGCTTATAAATTAAGGTTGGCCTATGTTTTAATATTTATGTATATTAAGTGGTAGTTGGAGAAACGGTTAAGATTTTCTAGTCGAACAACTTTTGAGTGTGTTATGTTTTATTGCAACGGGACAGACGGACGTAAGCGATACGACCGCTCATGGCAAAACCAAACACCATGAACAAAGCAATGCTCGCCATCCCACTGCGCTGGCCATCGTGAGACATAAGATGTTAAGTATCAATATGCCCAGTAGTTATTTTGGCTACAATTCCTTCAAACTGAAACACAGCAGTGCATTTACACCTGTTGTTTGGCGGGAGAAATAGACAGTATATTATACTTCTCGTATGTTGCGTATCCTAAACTTAGTACATCCCTTCGTTTCAATACCATGGGTGACGGCTTACTTCAAAATCGTGGTAATTGCCCAAACGCCTAAAGTAAAAAACTCCAAAATAATGTCGCTTCATCGGTATTCATTGAGATGTATGTGCTGTACCTAAAAATAAGATCCTAGCTACGATTTTCGGGTCAGACAATACACAGTTTTGATTTTCGGTTAGTTAAATATCAGCCGGGGAATATAATATAAGCTCTGTGCTGACACAGCGATAGGTTCCCTGCCTACCCCATATTGTAATTAAAATAAACTTGGCAAAATACAGCTAATGACACTTCTGCCTACACATTTGGGAATGAATAAGTGTTGGCGAATCCAAAATATATAATATGTCTACAACACCTGTATAATCTTTAGTATCTCTAATCTTTTATGTTAAACAAAGCGTGAAAAACTCACTGTCTATCTAGATTCTGGACGCTATACAATTTGACTACTACGCCAATATGAAAAAAAATACCGCATTGCTTAAAACCATAATTTTTTGCAGGAGTATCTTTGCAACGCAGACGAATTCACAACAAAATTGTAAAGTTAATTTTTTTTTTTTTATCAGGAAATAGAACGAATCCGGCTAGATAAAAAATCAAAGCGTTTAGTCGTGCTTAATTACACGACTGTTCATAAAAAGGATTTTAATTTTATATTATGTTGTAAAGAATTCATCATGTGTACACGCGCACATCAAGCCGGCATAATTGTGTGGACCAGGGAGAGATAACTATCTCACGTCTGTGAGACTTTACCACTAGGTGAAATTAATGACCTTGGATATTATATACATCAATATGATACTTTTACATCTCGGTATATTTTAGTATTGCATAAAGAAAGGTCAAAATTTTATAAAACTGTCCCCTTTGAGATAACTAATAAACTTCTAAGTAATTAGTAAAACCACCAGCCGAATAAATATATTTAAGAGATTCTAGTCCACCCATATTTATCAAATGTGCGAGCTGAAACGTTTTAATTGGGGAAGTTATGTGGTTCAGCGTAACCTAACCTTGGCTTGTCTCCACAACTTGAAAACTTTATTGACGATTTGAGAAGTATCTAAATAAGGGAATGGGAAATCAGAAGATCTGCGTAATTTGAAAGCCTCCGTAGCGCATTTGGTTAGACGCTGACTGTGAAACGAGAGCCCCCAGGTTCGATCCCTGCACCGAGACAAATATTTGTGACGCCCACAAGTATTTTTTTGAGACCGAAAAGTCTCTCGTAGTTCCTGAAATCTACGATAAAAGACTCGATCTTAGTGTGGGGTTAGGATTATTTAGCTATTGGGTGTATTTTTTATTTAATTATGAAAGATTTCGCCTATTGCCGCGAATAGACAAGTGGGTATAGTGTAATATCATTGAAGAAATATTAAATGTATATTATTTGAAAAGTGAATGATCTATTAATTCTGTAACAGTTAAAACTCTCCGTCGTGATTTAAACTAGGGGAATTATTGACCATAATTGATGCGGCAGTCCTACCCGCATTGCCATCAAATTAAACTCTCCCCAAATATATTTAATTGACACATACTTATATTGGCATTGTTATGTAAATAAACCGATATTGGCTTATTCATATTGAAATTAAATGTTTTTTTACACAAAAAATGGGTGGTTTATAACTAACGATCTCAATGACGTTATTTAGCAATGAAGCTGCAGAAAATCGCTGGATAAAGCCACGTACAACTACAAGACTACGGATGCAAACTTTTTTATAGCATAGGTCCGGAACTAGCAAACAAGTCACCAGATGGTAAGTGATCACAGAAAGGTTCTTGAGTGGAGGCCACGTACAGGCAAGCGAAATGTCGGACGCCCTCCTACAAGGTGGACGGACGATCTGGCTGAGGTTGTAGGAAGTCGCTGGATGCAGGCCGCTTCCAACAGGTCATTGTGGAGATCCTTGGCCTCCCTATGTTCAGCAGTGGACTTCCTATGGCTGATCTGATGATGATGATGATGATGATGAAGTGATCACAGCCGCCTATGCACATCCATAACACATGGATCACGGATGTGTGGCTAGTTCATCAAATTGGAAGGGGAGTAGTAAAGATAAAGGATGGGAAGAGGGAAGAGGATTGTGCATCTGGCAATCTCACTCGCCGTACGAAACGCGACGGCAAAGCTGTCGGTTCACGTCGATCTCCTATGGGACAGTGATACCGCCCCGGACGCGCCTGCCCATTCATGCTGAGTCATGACTGACAATAGCTTAGCTCTACCACTATCCAACCATTTAAACCTATCCGTAAATACTTTCCTTGTAGCTGAAAATGAAGGTGATTGGACCCATCTTGTCTTTATGTAGAGATACCTACCGTGCAATATTCTAGTCTCTTTACCTCATGGCCGTGCAATAACGTGCGGTTATTTAAATGCCATAATTTTTTTTATAACTGCAATTCTAGTAAAAAAAAAAGAAAAATCAAGTAAAGAACATAGTTCATATATTATACCAAATTGTGTAAAATGCTTATTTCGAAGTTTTGCTATCCAAGCGGCTTGTATAAAGATTTTGTATAGATAATTTTGGTATTATGATTTAAATCTTTTTAGATCTAAACACATGTTAATAAGCTGTGTTATAACATTTCATTCTAAAATTATTATTTTGAGAAAGCTGATGGCTTAAGCATCCTACGCCAGATTTTAATTTACTCAATTTTTTTAACTTCTTCTACAATTATTGCTATACTTTGGTGAAACTGGAGAATTAAAACATTAAACACCTAAATCTGCGTTCTAATTCGAATATATAGAGATAATTATTTAAAATTCCTAGCCTAAGCTCAATTATATTTCCTATAATCATCTCAAAGCGGATACAATCACGCAAAGGAACTTTGTATAAGTAATATTTTTTTCCTAACCAAGGATTATTATAGTTATTAACTCATCTATTGTCATCCAAAGACATTATTTCAAGACGTCTATTAAAAAAATTGTAAAAATGGGCCTAAAAGTTGTAAAAAAAGCAATTGAACAACATTTTTATTCGTCCACTCGGCAGACCGCCGCAGTTTACGGCCTGTCATTAACCAGAACAAATGAGTTAGTGTCCATAAATAACATCACCACGTCCCCCCATTCAAACCCTAAGGTCCATCTCAATGGCATTTAACTGTATCAATAAAATAATTATCCAATCATGAAGCAATTTACTCGGATTGTCCCCAAGTTGTGCGTCCCTCTCGCACGAGTACAGACGGGGTATAGCTTTCTCTCGCTCTGAGCGGAGCGGCAACAATCGAGGACGGTGACACGGTTCGCTCTCGACGTCTGGGATACAGTTCGACCAAATTACATTTGCAGCTGTGAAAATAAACACTTCTAGGCAACGCCATACAAATTGCATTCCACGAGCGGTAAACATACTTTGTTACTAGTCTACACTTTGGTCAACCAGTTGGCTGTGGCCTCTCATGCATTTTCTCTAGTTTCAAGGTCCCGCCGCCGACGGCGCTGTATATAATTTTCCAAGTAAAGACTTGTAAATTAGTTTGTTTGCCTTAGGTGCCAAATAAAGCGCTGCCGTATTATTACTGCTGGATGTATGACGGTTGTTAGCGATAATTTGGTATGTAAACGTATTCTGAAATGTTTTAGTGGGTGTAAAATTGTTTTGGAACTAACTGCGGAGTTATGGGGTTAATGTCATGAGTATTGAGTACGATGTTTAGTGCTTTTATGTATGCTGTTTTTGCGGACATACAATTTGGAAAAATCTTTATATTTTAAATTGATTTGAATTTGGATTTGAGGTTGATGTTAAGCGGTCACTAAAAACAAATTCTAGACATAGTGTAAGTTTTGAGAAGTCATATTAAGTATTGAGCAGCCTATCACTGATGATAATGCCTGATGATGATGATAAACTTATACACAGGAAATTTGAAGAAGTTACGCCTCACGCAAGACAACGAAATATATCCAAAAAAACTATTCGACGTTTGCCATTAGTCATGGAGTAAACATTTCCTTCCCAAAACTATCATTAACGCTCTTCACCCTTTCTTAATATACCTACTAGAACAATATATTTCTTATATTTTACACGACTTTCAGTAAAGTAGAATAAGACTCGAAAGAGAAGACAATAAATCGGGAACCGCAACATTATTAGTGTGACATTTATCTCACTACTATTATAAAGGCGAATATTTATGTGTTTGTTTCTTACCTTTTTACGCTCAAGCGGCTCAATAGGTTTGATGAAATTTAGTATGGAGATAGCTGATATTCTGGATTAACACATAGGCTACTATTTATAAATACAAAGTGACAGGTCCATCGGGATGAACGGGGAAATGGAAAAGTGGTATAAATATAAAAATATGTGTCTAGTGTCGACTGGACTCAAAAAGTATATGCACCCAAGCGCAGCTGGGTTTATCATTCGCTAGTATATCATATACTTTACTTCCACCATGTATTTACCCAAGTTCATGTACGAACCGCTCCTGCACACGAGCCCCCTCTTCGATTGAGAGGATTAGAAACCTGCGTGGTTTATGGACCGCGCAAGTTTCGTCAGCCAATTTTGATTCTAATGAACAATTAGCTTAACAAATAATTATGTAAATAAATACACCTAACAGTCACAAACGTAGCCCTGAATCCAAAATAAGATCGAGTCTTGTTTTGTGTCATGAACGATGAGTGACTTTTCGGTCTCTCAAACACCCAGACCTGAAACAAATACCTGTAGATCACACATATATGTATTTGTCTATGTGAAGATCGGACCCGCGGACTCCTAGTTTACAGCCCGCGTCTAACTACGCCACGGAGGCTGTCGATCAATCAGTTGACAATCTGCATCAGGAATATGCATGTTACTTGTAAAAAAGAAGGTCAAATCCTGGGAAGTCGGTCTGCATCCACTCTCGTGAATCGAAGTGTACACAGAGTGGTAACATTAATACGAACAACGATAATCCAACCAAAAAATTTGTTAAACAATTCGTCAAGTAAACTCACCGAAGTCCCGTCGAAGCTGGATGATCGATGACGGCGACGATGCTGACTATAGATCCACCACACACCGCTTCGTACCAAATAGTCCAGGATAAATTAATAAAACAATGCGAAATCCACCTTGGCGGCGAAGCACGCGCCATGCTTTGCGAAACGCACACGGGAACTTAAACTAATAATACGTACCCAGCGAGAAGCAAACGACGACAAAGTATCCCCCACTGGATTATATTTACGATAAATCAAGTTAATACAAAAATAAGAAAAATATTTTTAATAATTATTTAGTACCTATCATTACGACACAATTAGTGACTGTATGTCTCATAATTTATTTTCTAAATGTTCTGTATAATCAATAATTAATATCATATTATTTCATGGGCGTGTTTGAATGAGGCCGTACGACCAGAACACCTTTGCTTAAAGCGTCCAAATTAAAAACCAAAATGTCAAAATGCCCGCCATTCAGTAAATCACTTGGCGTAAAAGAACTATGATTAAACGCGCTCATTGTTTCGTATTGTGTTTGGATTTCAGAAATGGATATGACAAATATAGTAATTTCAAGATATACTAGCGTTTGATTTCGGATTTTTAAAACACTATATTATTGTGAAATCGTATAAAAATAATATTAAAACCAGATTCGCAGCTGCAACATAATTAATGACATACTGCAGACTAAGGAAAAGAGATAATTCCAAGCAAAATATTTTTTCTTCTGAGAATTTAAACTAAGTATTCGCGTCAGTTATTTAGAATTTAGATTAATGTCTGTGGATTCTTCCTTATTTTTTGTTATTCTTTTGGTTGTATTCACTAATCGCTCAGGCCGCAACGGCTTATGATAAGTGGCGTTTATTAACCCTACGGCTATACCGTAAGGAAAGCATTTTCCAGCGATATAATATTTTTATCACTACTTACCCCTAAAGTTCACTATGGCGCATAGCTATTTTCATGTTTATTAATTATTTAAGCTGCACATATATGTATGCTGCACATAATTGATAGATAGATTTCGTCACGCCATTTTCAGTTATACTTAGAAAATACTTGTACAACACTGTCAATACTGTGGTATACCGGTAAATAAAAATGACCTGGTTCCTTCAGTTTGCCGTAAGTTATTACTTCCTAAAATTTGATCCGTATTAGCAATATAATCGAATGGAGAAATAATAAATGTCTTTTTTTTTTTAAATCATCGGATGCAATTCCTTCTCGGCGTTTTGATTTTTCGACATTCCATGTATGCATTTTTAATTTGCAACAAAATCGGGCTCGTCACACATTTTTAAATTTTTTTTGGTATTCTTTAAAAATACGGATTTCGTCACCCACGCCCATTTGAAAAATTCATCCTGTTTGAATACACCATACAAGAATAATTCCAGCGTAGCACAACGTTTTATCCATGAACAAAATACACAAACATGACTCATCTGTATTTACCAAAACCGCAATCTATCACAAAATCAAAAGCAAACAAGCACAACAAAATCCAGCGCGACGAATCTCTCTTGTTAACCCGACAGTCGACACAGATAGCTTTCATGTCCATACGATCTTGCATAAGGCGACCTTAAGCGTCTTCCGCGGTTGCCAAGCCCGTGTCTAAAATACATGCTTGCCGAAGACTTTACGTAACATATCTGCTATCAAACTTTTACTTGGATGCGCATGTGTCATTTGTTTTTGTTATTGGATATTGTAAAGGATATTGTTATTGGATTTTTCTATTTTTTATCAGCCTGGAGTCAGGAATTTGAGCCCGATATGGCGATAGGCTCGCCACCTATCACATCGTGGGACGGAACATACAAGGCGAAATGTGGGTGTCCAGCCACCTCTGCCTACCCCTTGTGGGAAAAAGGCGTGAGTTTATGTATGTTATGTATTGTAAAGGAATTTGTACCAACTTCAAGCCCTGGAAATATTCTGGTCTCTCCCTGAGATATAAACCCGTACGAATATATAAGGTGCCAACCCTGTACATATCTTTGGAAATATCATGGAATACTCTCCGAAATGCAGGATCTCTCTAAACGGTTTGCTTAAAGCTAAACAGAAGCATAGGTAACCAAAAATATTATTACATACTTGGTATGATAAACCAATGGATGCATATCGTAGACTCTAACCCGCTGCTTCAGTCTCAAATGTTCTTGCCTCTGTCTCAACCACGACATCCATGTACCTATATTATCTTTATATATCTATAATATATACGACGAGGTTAACGAGGTTTAAAGAGAGTACTCTCCTAGGCAGCGAATTTGTTGTGCTGGTCCCCTGGCACTACGGAGGTCCATGAGCAGCGGTAGCCGCTTACCATCAGGATGGCCGCTAGCTCGTCTGCCTTCATGGCAATATATATATATATATATATATACGTATCTGTATCAGCCCATATACGTCCCACTGCAGGGCACGGGCCTACTCTACAATCGAGAGTACGATTGAGAGTGCTTAGGCCATATAGTCCACCACGCTGGCCTAGTGCGGGTTGGCGGAATATATATATATAATTATCTTCAACCACAATAACTCCATTACTGAACAAGGGACTAGCTATTAGAATCTACCTATTAGAAAGGGCGGTTGGCCGATTCTTCCCACGCTTGGCGTGGTGGGTTGACGAGCGTATAGGTGAGTTTCCTGCACTGATGATGCTCTTCTAAAATCATTCGTAATAAATAAATAAAGAAATTCAACCTACAATTAAATAAATTACATAGCTATTAAACCAGTAGAGAGATTTATAAATGCAAGTTGCAAAATGAATAACTTAATATTTCAACGCGTGAACATGTTACATACTGACACAAGTGAAGAACTAGTTTTTCAAGATACATGTCATTTAATTACGCAACATCTATAGATTATGTATATCTGATTTGCTATCAAATGTGGTTCAAATGGAGCTGAAGATAAAATTTAAAAGAATTTGAAAATCTTTTATTGTTACTGGTTATTTTGTGTGTATGTATATTTATTTCTATATTTACATCAATTTGCTAAGGATCTACGCATATAATAAAATTGTTACTGATACTGACTAATGTAAGTTCATAAGATGGATAAGACGCAGTTTTCATGTCTCATAATAAATAATACAGCTGTTAAGATGTTATAGTAGAAGGGACACCACCAACAAAATATTATCATTTTATTATTTTTGGGCATTTAATTCCAACTGCTCGGAAAGAGCCTCCCTCGCTTCCTTCCATTTGTTCCTGTCAGATGCTAGTTCGGAAGATATGATTCGAATTCATCCCTCTATCTCCTTCCGAGCCTACCACGCAGTCGGTTTCGGCTACTCGGGAGCCACTGTGTACAAAATATGTGCAAGAAAAAAAGCAGTACTCGTACCAATACTCCTGTGTCTGTCTCTTTCACTCTTGCGCAATAACAACACAGTCTCTCTCACTCTATTCGGTTCCTGCAGTCCTGATACACGCTCAGTGCGCAGAGACTTTGTTCGCGGTGTCGGTTCTAGCATAAACCTCAATAAATGTAGGATAAATATATAATTAATTTCCCTCAATGGTAAGCGCTAAATTGTTTCTTTTTTTAAATAAAATGACGCTAAAAGATTATCTAATGTATTTAACAATATATTTCGTTTAGAACAGCTTGTTGTTCGGTACATTCATAAACGCAGAAATTGTCTATAAACAAGTGTCTACTATTAGACCTAATAATCTAACTATAGAACATAAATTAAAGATTTTAAATTAACAATATCTTTAATTAAAATTGTTAATATCATGCTCGTAAATTGTAAACCCTAATTCTGTCCTAATACTTAATATTTAAGTATTATAATCCCAATGTAATTTTGCTACATTCAATTTGCAATAAACTATAAATACTTTCCCACGTAATCCTATATAATCCTCGCATTTTATTACTATCATAATATTAGTGCTTGCTATTGACTGCTTATTGGTTTTATTAAGTTTATTCATTTAATATACTAATTTATTTATCATAACTACTACAGGCAATAATTATAAAATATTATTGTTAGTTGTATATATTAGATCGTGTTTATGCGCAGAAATATCTACACTAATCCGTGTTTTAATTAGCTTGTGACGTGGTTTTTAAAGAACCCTCAAATACTCTTACTAGTTTATATTTGTCCTATATGTATTGTTCTATAATATTTCAGGTTAAAGGCTACCAAGCGCCCTTCTCCAAATTACTACACATGTGTGCAACATTTTTTTTTTCAATTCTCTATGCGATGCCTGCTGCTGTATACAAGAGGGAATCACACACCATTACTACTAGTTTATTCATCATATTAGTTGGCCGTAATTTATTTTTAAGTAATATATAAACAGTCATACATTATAAACTGTATTAACAAAATCAGAATAAGCCTAACCTGACAAAGCACACACAAAAATAAATCTCCAAATTACTCAACGGAATCTTATTCATCTGCGATGTGCACATCGCGGCGTCAGTCATCAACCATCAGTCGTCAGTCGTCAGTAGTCGGTCGTCAGTCGTCAGCGTGGCTCATTAGGCTAATGGCAATTGGGGCATCAAAACATCAGAAAGTGCACGTCCGCGGAACCGTTATCGGGCGGTTAGCATCCGCGACGGTCGTTGGCCCCGGATTGGCGAGTGAGAGCGCACAAATCACTTCACAGATTTTGTGTACTGGCTGTCTAATACGCAGGGTTGACGCGCTTACGCACCCGAAATGTGGCGAACTTATTACTAAAATTGAATAATTGAAAGTTTCAGAACATATTTTATTCTGCTATCGGTAAGTCGGTGTGGAAATCTTATGCCTATGTGCATATTAGTAAACTTCTTGTGACTGAGAATGATGGTGATGACTGCATTTTGCACTTCATACCTGGTGGACTTTTGTCCTAGCAAAGTGTTAACTTAACATGTCATACTAAATTCTATTCGTTTTATATGAATTTAAAATGTGAGAGTCATTAAAAGATTGGGATAACGAATAAGTTACCGTCATGCAGGAAGTCAGTGCGCATGCGCAAAAGATATAAAAATCGCGCAAATTTACCGTGTATTCAGTCAATCACTTCGCGAAGCTAGATTCACTTGTTTATTTGTACCTAATTTTAAAAACAGTCCTCACGTAAATCAAGGTCCTAGTATCAAGTTCACAATCAAGTATTTATTACAAAGTAACACAAAGTATCAAAAAGGTTAGAAACTAAAAAAGAATAAGACTCAATCCCAATAAGTATAATTAATATAATTCGTATGCCGACCGCAACACGGATCGCCAATAATAAATTGTAATTTCAAGACGATTTCCAACTGTAGGAAGTTTAGGGTCGCATGCATTGACGTACTGAATCTTAATAAAATTTAACAGACCTTTGTATTTTTAGCAAAAGTAGATCAAACGATGACGTGGTTTATTGGATAAAAGAACGTGGATGTGACGTCACCGGTTGAAGTTAAAGAAAGAAAACTATAAAAGACAAGTGTAGGCAGGCTTTAAAATAGCTAGAAGATTGGAGAGGGTAGGGTTGAGTCTCCGGCAATTATATTGCCTCGTCAATCTACTAATTCATTTTTGACGTTCTATATCACATAGCTTCAGAATTCTAATGAATAACTCTTAGAAAAAATATCTTAGTACCTTTGTAAGGAACTTTTTCTAAAACTAAAGCAAGCGATGGTTAAAGAATATTAATTATTTGTATGCATGTGATGGAAGTGAAACAGAAGAATCTGTAGGATCTCTTTTGAACTCGTGGCGTAATTTATAGTTATCATTATTAAATAATCAAATTAACTCGAAAATGTTAGTTTTCACAATACAAATCTTTTCCCATAGCTCATGAATTTTTTACACATCTGAGCACTTCTATGGAAGCGGTAATACAATGTAATGTTTCCGAAGAAAAGTAAAGTATTTCCTAGTAAGACGTGAAGTCATTAGCTATAATCAAAAGTCAATAAACATGCACGCTTATCGGCCGTAATGTCCGAAGTGCTACCCTTCCACGAAACTATTTAACCGAAGAGAAAGTCCCTTGGATAGTTTAAAACACATTTACACTTAAGCTCTCATGTTTGTTTCTGGTTTGGTTAAAGATTCTATTGACAGACATGTACATTTAAAAAATCAAAATATTATACATGAGACGAATCGAGTTTTGTGAAGTCCGACCTCATTTATATGCTTATAAAATGATATAAGTAATTGCAAATATAAATAACGGTGAAAGTGTATAAATTGGAGAAGTTTTGTACAATATTTCTATTTAATTGAACCAATAGATAATGCTATGACAGCATTATGACAATACTGATACTGAAATTAAATATGAAAGAAAATTACAGACTGTGTGAAATATGAAAACACTGTTTATAAATAGATATAAATGTATCATAAACGGAAATAATTCAGCAGAAATTAATTAGCGTACAATTCTTTACTCAAATATTTAAATATAGAACAATTAGCTTATCCATCGATCACAACAGCCAGTAGTAAGATCAAAGCGCGATCACGTAAGTATCTCATTAGCAAGGCGGCAACCTGGCGAATGCATTAAATCTTTTCGTGTAACAAAACATTAAAGACGGTCATCACGAGCTGGCCCTGCGCCAGTACAACACCCATTAATTACCTCAAATCATCCGTTAAACATGATTTCTTCTGAAACACGTCGACAACCCTATTAATGCAGCAATTGCTTTATAGTGAGCGGTGCGGTCAACGTCCCGCGCGTCACGCGACGCTGCGCGCTCTAATGCGCTTAGATTACTGCCTACTTCCACGGCCAGATTACTCAGACCCGTCGCATTCATAACCATACCCCTTCTGTTTAAACGTGTTATAGTAGTGAAGGAGGCGAGGCAGGTCTTTTTATACTAGTTCTGTGTGTGCAGCATTGGCGAGTATTACGCGAACACTGCTATTTGCTGAGGTTTCGTTCGTACATACCCTTCGCTGCGTGTTCACTTTTTTGTAATGGTTTTGCGAAATATTTTGTAACGTGCAGTTTGGTTGTTGGTACGTAGATAAATGAGCTGATATGTGTTGCAAGCGTCAGCTGATGTTTAAAACATTCGAAAGATATTTTGTGAGATACGAAAATTATTTTGCTTAGATCTTTGCATATTGTATTAATTTATTTAAATTAAGCGTGTGTGTGACGAATATGATCGTAATATTCCTATCTTTAAGTAATTATTGCAAGAATAAAATACGCTCTTGATTTAGTAAAAAATATGCCTTAATTGTAAATAAATTGCAGGTAGAGCTAAGTCGAATTTAGTTCTAAGTTAAAGGTGAATCAGGATATTAATATATTTATCTGTTGGCATACGCTATTGTGCCATTTTTCTCGCATTGTTTAATATCAGGCCGGTCGTGAAATGCTAGGCTGTATCTTTTTGCAACGCTGCCTGTACTTAGCAATATTATTTTGTACTAACTTTTGCCCGCAACTTTATCAGCGTAATTAACTGTATATATAATATTATGTTTTAAATCTTAAAAATTTAAACAAAGTCCCATAAATAATATATTACGTCCCCATTTCTCACCCAAAAATGAGAAAATTTTAAAACTCCGAATTACGTCACTATTTATTTGTGAGTATCTTGTTGGGATCTTATGTGGCCTATTGCTTACTTTATCAACAACAATCTCCCTCCTTATCTCCAGTTAAAACATAAAAAGGCAAAACCTTACAATTGGTCATTATTTGTCTACAATGAGTAGATACTATTAAACATAATAAGTTCCTACCTCTAAAGTTTCTAATCCCGGAACCACGCACAATTTTACTTACGAGTATTTTTTGCGCGGTACCTATTTATGTTTTAAATGATAGTTGCTTATGCCTATGACTATTCGTAATATCAGCAATCTAAAAAGATATAATTCCAATCTTAAAATATATATTTTAAAAACCCGATATTACAATGAAAGTCTATTTTTCTCGCCAAATAGCAATTTAAATGCACTGTTGTGTTTCGGATTGAAAGACATTGTAACCAGAGTAACCACCAGTTGTAACTACTGGACATACCGATACCTTTGCACCTTATGTCTCAGGATGGCCAGCGCAGTGGAATGCCAAGCATTGCTTTGTAATTCAAGATGTTTTTTGGTTTTGCTACTGTTTATGAGCGGTTGTATCGCTTACCATCAGGCGAACGGCATGCTCGTCTCGCCATTCAATGCAATAAAATATAAATAAAAACTTTCGTCAACCACGTTCATTCGTAGTTAGCTCAAGTGGCTGCCTATACGCCTTTGCTGGAATACTCTCTTCTTCTCACTCCTTTACTGCGACATATACCATCCCACTACCCTGCGTTACCCTAAAAATCGTTTAAAATTGTTGGGCGGTAGGCACTTACTTATGTGCCCGTAGGTGCTCGTAGGTCATCAGAGAATTGAACATTAGAAATTTCCAAGGCCGTGTTTGTTTGGCAAATTTTTCACCATGCAAGATACTTGGTGGAGAACGAGCTACCCTTGTAAATAGGCAAAAAGCCAGTTCTACTACCTGTAATTTAAATTAAAGCATGTCTCTTTTTCTGTTTTATTGTTGTTTCTATTGTGTACAAAAATACATTTCTTTATTTTACTGAAATGAATAGCGAGACCAGTATGCCATTCGCCTGATGGTAAGCAATACGACTGCGCTTAATCAGTAGCAAAACCAAACCGCACCTTGTATTACAAAGCAATGCTTAACATTTCACTGCGCTCGCCATCCTGATACGTAAGATAAGTCTCAATATGTCCAATAGTTACAACATAGTTAATTGCGAATAAAATAAATAAAAAAAATCTATACTAAGATTTTACCGTCTTCAATGTAATTAGATACGTGTATCATGACAATTACACACATCATTTATTAGGTGCGTGCGGAAGCAATTGAGCAAGCCGGAATAATTACGTCGAATGGCGCGAGACAATCGCTTAATGCCAGTCGATATTGTATCTTCTATTTTATCTACACTATACTTAAGATGTATTTTTCTCTGTCAATATAAGAAAATGACATAAATAAATACTATTATTGTTTAGTCGACTTACAATTAATTAGCGCCTAATTAAGTAGTCATTGCGGCGTATTACAAAGGCCTAACCGTGTTCTCGTAAGGGTTCATGTCACAAAAGCAACAAGTTATAACAGTATATTTTGAGGCAACGATACTAAAATATGTCACGCTAGCCCTACGAAAACGTGGAATAGAAGCATTGTAATTATGTATCTATATTTAATTTAGTAAATCAAAAGCCGCCACTTTTTTTTATTGCAATGAATGACGAGACGAGCATGCCGTTCGCCTGATGGTAAGCAATACCACTGCTCATGGACAGTAGCAAAACCAAGCAGCACCTTGAATTACAAAGCAGTGCTTAGTTTTCCACTGCGCTCGCCATCCTAAGACATAAGATGCTAAGTCTCAATATGTCCAGTAGTTACTCTGGCTACAATGTCGTTCAAACGGAAACAACAGTGCATTTACACTACTGTTTGGCGGAAGAAATGGACATTGCGGTGGTACCTACCCAGGCGACCTCTCATATGAGAGGCCTATCATAACTACTTACTAAATTTATCTCAACAATAAATTCTTAAGGTTCTCGATCAGTTTCGCGTCGCCGCGCGTGCCAATCGCGGCGCTAAGGTTATACGGTTAACCGCAGGACAGGCGCGAAGGAAACGCCACACCGTATCACTTACTATCAAAAAGAACAAATCAAACTTTAAGAAATTTAATCCAAGGGGGAAATGAGCCAGTTAGATCATTTATGACCGCCGCACCGCTCAGAATATTGCTGTTATTATCTACGAATATTACTCAGGGCAGACATTATTAATAATAGGTAATCGATAAGTATAAGAGAGAGAGTCAGAGGGAGGTATGAGTTTTATTTTCCAGAGATTTTATTTTTAATTGATGACGTTGAACGTCAGAGTAATTAGAGAACGCTATGCAGGAATATTCTTTCTGACACCTGCTGGGATAACGCATGTAATGGATAGGAACAATATAGGATATCAGTCGGCTTTATTATATTGTTGTTTTACCTGTCAAGAAGACTCAACCAATATGATTTGTATCTAAATGAATAATTAACACCCAACAATCACATACATAGTCCTGACCACACACTAAGAACGAGTTTTGTGTCGTGGCGATCAGAAACTACGAGAAACTTTTAGGTCTTAAATCCGCGGCCTTTCATTTCACAGCCGGCTTCTAAGCAAGTCCGCCACGGAAATTGTCAGTTAAATTACAATAGTATAAATTTATTTTAACGCGAATAATAATAAAAAAATAAATCAAAGATGGACAAATCATGAAAGTAATGCGATACTCAAGACTTGCCACGTATTATATGAACCAAGATTAATTATTTAGCGCCTGAAATTTATTTATGCAGTTCTCGAAACTTTTACCTTTTTTTCTCGTCTCAGTCAAAGATAAATTTCCCGGGAATTCCCTAGCAGAAACCCTAGTCGGCCTAGCCCTAACCTAACTAACCTACAGCTGAACTGCAGTAGTCTAGATGGGAATAAACTCTAACGCGAGTCGGTATAATAAAACGTTAATTAACTGAAGAAGCTTAGCAAAGATTCGAAAAATGATTACATGTTTTTTGTCACTAACCACCGAATACGAATCACAAACTTATTCGCTTTTCTTCTTTATGTACTTAATTTCCTTTTTCAATTAATATAGTGAATGCCTAAATATAGCGGAAAGCTAAATTCATTTCCTAAGTTCGGGAACCAAATAATCTTGACGGTAAATAAAATCTATCTTAATGCGGTGAATAAGATTGCCGTAGACTCAATACTCCTTTTGTATCACCGTCCTTTTTCCATTAATCAACACTCAGATCGTATGTGAAATACTTAGAAATAGACAGAATTTTTTTTAGAAAATGACTTAGAATTACAACTTAAAATAGACAGGATATCACATACAATGTTGTAGATATTTGTAGGCGTAGATATATTATTATTATTAGTTGCCATTAGTAAATTTGTTTACAAGATAGTGTTCTTATGCAAAACATAAAATTCTGACCTCTCTTGGAGTCCACTGGGTGCCCCAAAAGAACACTCACCTCCTTATAGCGATGAGGCTGTCGAATAGTCGACGATCCCCATATCATAGAGAAATTGAAACCGTTATAACTGCGGAGAGATTTCGAGTCTCTATGTATTCTATCGTCTGTTCCACGGGGAATATTTTTGACAGTTTGAGACAACAGTTTGACGTGGTACAAACGGCGCCTTTTTACCACCACACCATCCTTCACTGCAGTAGAGTTCATTCTCACCTTGGAACTATCCGTTCCCGGACGGATAGTTAGCAGCATTCTTTTTTACCACGCACGTGCAAGCTCTGGAATGAGCTCCCTGTTTCCCGAGCGCTATGACCTGTCCTGCAGGCAGCGACCTTACTATGCCTGGAATGCTCTGGAACTACGAAGGTCTATGAGTCGCGGTGCCTACTTACAATCAATTGGGCCTACAGCCTACAGGTCTGCCTGCTAAAGCAATATAAAAAAGCATAATTTAAAAAGGTTTTAGGTATTTTAAGTCAATAATATCACGAATTTTTTATCGTTGTGATAACATATACTTCACTTTAATTCATATGATAAATGTTATCATATCTTGTCAGATATCGTTTTCACCTTATCAATAACGTAAGTCGCAATAAATTATGCTTTATTTTTAGCATCAGAAAGTGCGTATTTTATGTCACAGGCCGATATAAATTTGCTAATGTTGGTCCAATATTGGGCTGACATTAGGTAATTTATTTACTACAGGGCACGACTCTTATCAACTATTACCCGGTTTAAAGTATTACTTTGCCAGATTACCACGAATCGAGGCACAGCCCTCTCTCGGGAAGTTTCTTGTAATGGTCAATCTAAATCGATTAAACAAAGCAGTCAGTAACAAATAATTTTCATATTTAACCTTTTTATGAAAAAGTATAAGCAAGTAAACAGTTTACTGAAATCAAACAGCTCAGATCGTAACTGACCAGCACTTCCTATAATAATAAATAAATACACCCAACAATCACGTACAGAGTACTAACCCCACATTAAGATAAAGTCTTGTGTCGTGGGTATCTGAAACTACGAGAAAATTTTTGGTCTCACAAACACTCAGACCTGAGACAAATATTTGTGGTCTCTTGTTTCATAGCCGGCGTCTAACCAACCGCCACGGAAGCAGTCGTAAGCTGTACGAGTCATTGAAAAATGTAACATCTAGGACACTGGGGGTCTACTGGTGGTAGGTCTCTCATATGTGAGAGGCCATCTGGGTGGGTACCACCGCAGTGTCTATTTCTCCCGTCAAACAGCAGTGTAAACGCACTGTTGTTTCGGGTTGAAGGGCATTGTAGCCAGAGTAACTACTGGATATATTGAGACTTAACATCTTGTGTCTCAGGATGGCGAGCGCAATGGAATACCAAGCATTGCTTTGTAATTCAAGGTGTTGTTTGGTTTTGCTACTGTTCATGAGCGGTCGTATCGCTTATCATCAGGCGAACGGCATGCTCGTCTCGCCATTCATAGCAATAAAAAAAAACTGGATGTTCATAGATCCCTATAATTTCCTATTGAAAGGATTTTTAACTAAGTTACACCATATCTTATCCTTTCCATATATTATTAGCTTTATACACTTACGCGGGGTCAGCGCATTATAAGTTACTAATGTATTTTTCTTGCAAATTGTATCTTTTTATGTGGTAGTCACGCTGCTTGTAGTACTACAATACGAATGGACATCAGCAAAACCAAACAATACCGTGAATTTCAAAACAATACCTACTTGGCGTTCCATTGTGCTCACCATCCTGAAACATAAAATATTACATCTCAATATGAAAAAAGTCCTTGAAACCGGAACACACCAGTGTATTAACACTGCTCTTTGAAGGGAGAAATAGTTATTGCGGTAGTAGCTGCCTAGGCGGACTCTGACATATGAGATACCAATTAACTCTTGTTAACTCTAGTATAAGCCTCTGTGGTTTGTTAGCAGCTATATTGTAAATTATGTATTTCTGTTTAAAATAATAAATTTAAACAAAAATACCAGTGTAATACTTCTCTTCTTCTGCCCTCCTTTTTCCCTTCCATTTTAAAATGCTGGTAGCGCATTTATAATATAAAATGTACATGGATAGCTATAATCGCTGGATTAAGTCTTGCCGCGCCTTTTAGGCACAGATGAACTTACAAGATTGTTGTCTCATAACTTTCATAGATTAATTACAATAGTAAATTATGTTTTTTTACAGGATACAGTATATGAACGATGACATATTTACATCTTAGAAGAGTAATTAGAGGTATAAATCGATACATTCCACACACTTCATTTTGGCATCGCCTCTCTCAGTTTTTTCTTTGGCTTCATCTCTGTTTCTCCTCTCGACTATTATCCCATATGGTTGTAGGGTCTACCTGCTCACCATTCTCCGTTTGTTTCCTTTTATTTAGTAAGTTGGTGATGGGGTCCAGCTACTCACATTTCGTCGGTGATATTCTGAAACCGCGGAACTAGCAGTGTTTAAAACCGCGTAAGGTAGGTGCAGTGAATTTTACAGGAACGAGGAAAAACATATTAATATTTACTAAACCACATGACTTTCTATTGTTTAAACTTTTAAATTGTCAAATTATAATATTCTTCTTGGTATTGTAGGCATTAGTTATGTTAAATATGTATTAATTAATTAGTAAATCGACTAAGCCCGCGAAATCTCGATTTTGCTAGTTTTGTAAATACGCGGTTTTAAACACTGTTAGTTCCGCGGTTTTAGAATATCACCGACGATTTCCTTTTCTTCAGTAGATACAACCTGATAACGTTGCACTGTTTAGATGTTTTCTGATGAAAAACATTGATTAATACTCTCAAGTGTCTTAACTATCATCACATCATTGAATGAAAGTACTCCTCAGTTGGTGAATAACAAACCTATGCTTCTTAGAAAAAACACGCGTTAACATGTTGTTATCATAACTAATATATCTAGTTCTTTTCACCATACGACAAAACAAAACCGTTTTAAAACAGATCCCATCTCGTCCCATCTCAATGGTCCCACGTCCCAAAAATAATGTTAATTAAATATGTTTCTCATCACAAATCATAAGTTGAGTACAGTGGCTGTCAAAACAAAAATAAAGGCGCGTACAGACTCGCGGGGAGATGGAATAAAGGGCCTCGCAGACAGGAAGAGCGCGTCGCGCCGCGTCGGCCGAGCTTAATGGATTTATTTAGATGTCATTTTTTATGTGGGCGGGGGCTCGCGCTGTGAGACGCCTGCAAGCGTGTAGTGTGGACACGGCTTTATTTTATTCTTAATTTAAATTTATGAATTATAATTGGTCAATTAATTCATTTAGAGTTGGTTGAGAGATTATAATTCTATTAATAAATTCTTTCTATTGTTTTTATTTCTTGGTATATTAATAATTAGTATTAAATTTGGCATTTTCGAGATCAGTTTAGCATGTAAAAAATATGCAATATTGTAAAAAGTATTATAAATTGCTTAAAATCGTGTACCTCATCAAGTGACCCTACTAGCATTGTATCAAGATTTGAACTATTCGTATTACTCATTTTGATACTACAATTTAAAAAAAAAACAATTTTGAAAAAAAACTGTTTACTGTTGAAAGGCCATTTCCGCATTTTTTAATAAGACATTAAGTAAATTTTTAACTCACTTAGACAAAAAATATTAAAAACGTAACATCCATACTATTCTTCGGGTTGATAAATTGTAGGCCCTCTGTTATCCCTCGGCCGCGTGTTACATCTCAGCGCGCTGTGTGTGTTAGTGTTGCTTCAACACACACACAGCTCCTAACAGCACACATACACACACACTCGCGCGCACACAAGGCGGCGCGCTGTGTGCGTGACCTGACATTGGTATTTTGATTGGTCATGCATTTTACGTATTTACGAGCCGCGCGGGCGATTTCCAGTTGCGGCACCGCACTAAAACCGATAATATACTCTGATACACGCCACGTGGCGCGCGCCACGCGCCACATTACCCTGTGTGATAATCATCCATTTTTGGGCATGTGATTCTTTTACAATCGTTCGTTAGATTGAGAGGACTTAGGTCATAGTCTACCACACCTAACAATTGCGGATTGGCATTTACATATAAAATAAATATGGATGTCTCTATTTCATACAGATTTCCTAACGATATTTTAATCCACCGTTAAAGTTTCATTTACAACATGACTTTAAAAATCAGAGAATTGACATTCGAACCCAGGACTACGGACCTGGCAGCTCGCATCCATTTGCTTGCCAAGAGATCAAAACACCCTTATTTATACCCACACAACGGTACCTAAACATAATGAATTTGCCTCTTGGTCCAACCGATAAGGAATTTCACGAATGGTATTTCGAAGTATCAGGAGCTAATTGCTTTCTGGTTATATTAAGAATAAATGGAGATAAACACTGAGATGGACGAGAAATGCCGACTATTGAGTTCAGATATAGTTTAAGACAAGTTTAATAACTGCGTGATGATGACGATAGGCTGATGGTAATGACGATGATGCAATGACGTTCACCAATTACTAGATTAATATTCTTCAGCCATCAATCTATACACGCCCAATAAGCTTCTATCCTGATAAGATTGCGCTGTAATGAATTTATGGGTAAAATAATCGTATCTTCAGAGTCCGGATTCGACTCTACCACCTTATTAACGTACTTTCTGTAAAGGTATAAAAATAGGAGTTATTTTCTAAGCTTAGCACAGAACTAATTGATGTATCTAAAGGACTATAATAGTTAAGGAAAACATCTTAAGAAAAATGCATGCCACACCAATATGTAAGAGTTTCTATGATATTTCAAGTCCGCCAACCCGCACTAAATCAGCATGTGGACTACGAGTATGAGACCTAACCCTTCTCAATCGTACTTACGATTGTAGAGGAGGCCCGAGCTCTGCAGTAAGACGTATAAGTGCTGATACAATATAATACAGTATCATCATCATCATCGTTATCATCAGCCTATTCGCGTCCACTGCTGGACCTAAAAATACGATCGTCATACGACCATATACACGTAGCCTTCTTCTGATTTCAACGAAAAAATAGGGGGTCTAGAATTATGGAAAACTCTACATTGCGCGGTTATTCAAGTAATAAGGATTCTTTATTATTTATTTAGAACAATGTAGGTACATTGTCAACCAAATCCGCTTTAAAGATTTTGTATCTTTAAATATTACACCATGTTTTTTATTTCAGATATATTATGTTTGCGAAACATTTTGAAAACGATCAAACTGCGCGCAAAGTTAAAGTAATGACTAAAACTTATTTTAGAAACAATAATTTAATATTAAAGAAATCTCCCCGTTTCGTTCATCAACATAAACAAATCATTTTCTACTACATAATATGTTGCATTAAATAAAAATAATCCACGCTACGACAGCCATTTTTCTACAAAAAATAAAAATAAAGTTTTAATCAAAAAGCAAAACACTGTTCCAGCAGAACAATTTTCATAACAGCGCGAATGGAAGTAAAGCAAAGCCGTTAAAGCGCTGGATTTTCGGGGATTAGAAACGTGTTTATCACAATCCAGCATTAATCGCTGTACAAAATATTCCGTCTAATGCATAGTAATATTCGACCGCGCTGCAAGCGCTGCGAGTGTAGCGCAGGATCAATAGCGCTGTTGCCGCACTGGTACTGGTACCGCACTGCCCGGGCCCTTCGACAGCTGGGTCTTTGTACTCGCACGAGAGGCGGTCTTACACTGGACTCAAATGGATACATGCTTTTCCAAAATTAGAAAAGTTTTTTATTTTTATACATACAGTTATAACACTCATAGTATAGATATTTTACACTTGTATGAAGGTGTTGGCGTACTTAAAATATTTTGAAAAAACATATTAGAAGAGTTAGAAAGAAATTTTGTTATAAGACAGAGGCGGTAAAAACTGGAGTATCTTGGGATTCGTTTATATTTAACATAGTGAAAACAAGCAAAAACTGACATTTCGTTTTAAAAAATTACAAGTATTAGTAGTTTTTATTCCCATTTTATAAAACTTTTACAGGCAGTTTGGTGTTTTGAGAAAGATAGATGTTTTTAAATTAGTCAACATTTCAATAAAAATTGTTATTGTTGTTTGTAAACTCTTCAAAACAGTTTTAAAATATTCATGTACTTATTAAATGGTAACAGATACGGACAGAGTTTTTAGTGCTTGGAAGCTTAGTGGTTCTTAGTATTTTTTCGTTGCCGCTAAACAAAAGTTAATCATGCAATCATTTTTTTAAATAAACATGAAAAATGCGAAAAATTATTCATTTATCTAATTGTTTTAGTGATATATCTCTCCATGTAATACGCAAACTTTGCTGATTTCAAAACAGTTTTTATTTTAACGGTAGCCTAGTGCAGGAGTTATTGTAGTTTTGCGTGTTTCGGTTCATATTGTCTATTTGGTGTAAATATAAAAATGCTAATACATCTTTAGTAGTAGGATAATATACATTAGGTTTGGTCAAAAAGCGTAAACAATACTTTTACGATTATTATAATAGCTCTACGTAATGTTTAATGGAAATAGTTATTGCGTATTTTATACATTGTAGTAATAAGTAGTATTTTAATTGCTATTTAGAATCATTCCAGATGACCTTTTCTGGGCAACAGATCAATTGGTCGACACAAATTAGTTTTTTTTTTGTTATTGTCTAGGTCCGACACACGAATCAGCATGTATGAACATCCATCACGCTTGAATCATGGATGTGTTGCCATTGATGGCCCATCAAATCGTGAGGGGAGCAGGAAGGATAAAGTGCGGGGATATTGTGCATCCCGCAATCTCACTCATCGACCGAAACGCGACGGCAAAGCTGTCGCTTCGCGTCGACAACCTCCGTGGGGTATTCAGTTAAACGCTGCCTGCGAAACAAGAGGCCGCGGGTTCGATCCCCGCACCGAGAGAAATGTTTGTACGGCACACAAACATTTATTTCGGGTCTGAGTGTTTGTGAGACCGAAAAGTCTCTCATAGATTCTGATACCCACGACACAAGACTCAATTTTAGTGTGGGGTCAGAACTATGTATGTGACTGTTGGGTGTTATTTATCTTCTGTGAGACAGTGGTACCACCCCATTCATGCGGAGTCATGACTGACAACAGCGTTTCTCTACCACTTCTTCTTCTTCTACCTGGCGTTATCCCGACCGGTGCCAGGGTCCGCCTCCCGGCAAATTCTTCTCCATTTCGCCCGATTTTCGGCATCCTCAATAGTAAGTTTCTCTACCACTGTTTAAATTAAAGGTTTTACAGGTTATAAGATAAATGAAAAAAATCGTTACGCGCTAACGGGTAATATAAAAATATAGGGATATATCCGGCCGGGCTCTTCCTACAGTTCCCGTAGTAAGTATTATTATCTCGTTCTTCTCAATCTTCAGTTATATCATCGATTGTGGTATTTATCACAAGATATTCGTATCTAATCATTATACATACCTACCTTATACGTTTATCTTCCGCGCCGTCTTTAAATTACATCTTTTACTGTGCTATTTCAAAGTAGGATTTGTAAATAAAGCCCGATTCACATGGAAAGAGTTTCTCAAGAATCGTATGTTTTTATCGCATAATATAACCGCCATAGATTATCGTGTTTCAGCAAATCTTTACACTATGCAACTTTTTATAACCTTAAAATATTGGTATCTTCTAGTCGATAAACTCTTTCCCGTGTAATGTTTATCTAAATATTCTGGAACTCACATAACTAATAAGGCTTTAGTTATGTTAGGTCCGCAATATATGTAGGTTTAATAGCTTTAACATAATTTCGTACAAGTAGGCCTCATAGTATGGAGTGGAATGTTTGGAGTTAAATTTATTAACTAAACGAGTAGACGCATTGATTATAATTTAAGTAGTTGTGGCAGCAATTAGAAATTTTTATTTAGTCAATTAGTTTATGTGGCGATCCATGGGAGAGGCCTATGTTCAACAGTGGACTCGCTATGACTGAAGGGAGAGAGTGAGAAAGAGGCAGCAATTACTAACACTGGTTAATGTCTGTTTTCAATGCAACTATAGGTAAAGATTTGATTACTAAGCTAAGTCGCTTCTCCCGTACGCCGCGTCGCATCGTCTTAATTGTGCCATGTAAATAAGAGATAAGTTAATACATAATACATACATTTTCACAGAAATCAAGCTTAAGACATAATACACAGGTATATTCTTGATTAAAGGCAATATAAACATCTCACAACTGGGCACTGCCCTTTATAATATCTGAAACAGCCTTGTCCTAGGTAAATATAGATACATATACACATTATACACGCACAATTATTTAATAATGACTTTACATTAATTGATCAATGTAGCAAAACCCAATATTTACGGCTCACTGTCAGGCGATACTATCAAACCAATCAAGCGTAAATATTTTTTTGATAAATAAACCCACAAAAGTATACTTTTACATAAAAACATAAGCGTTATTCCCATTATAATGTCCTATCCCGAACGTTCGGAACGGAAAAACCCCACGGCAGCTGTCAGATCTCAATATAACACCTCTCTTTCTAATCCAGAGCGTGAGATGGAGAAAGCAATAGCTATAATGCGTATTAGAGCGAGTGGATTGACGGCGTTGTGAAACAGAATTAGTAAGCACGGCGAGTTTTGTTGACTTGAATTTTAATGAAAGATCTATGGGGATATAAGTTTTTATATGACTTCATTATCAAGTTTTTCAGCTGCTTCTGTGCATTGAGAAATCGATGTAAAGGAGTTTTACCGTAGTGTTATTATTTCTTACGGCCGATGCCAATAACAATCAAAAAAATTAGATTGAAGTAAATCTGGATTGTTTTCTACTTTTCGATTGGTCACTTAACATGTTGCCATAGTTTTTTCACTACTGAGATTGATTATTGGCAATATAGTATCAGAAAAAAGATTGAGCTGTCAATCTCAAGCGGCAAATTTTGGATTGGGATTGTTTATTGGTAGCGGCTGTTAGTCAACATACCGGATTAACAACTATAACTAATTACGGTACAAAAATATAGAAATATCATAAATTATAGAAAAGTAAGGAATAATGGCTGCATAGATTTACACGGATTGTGTCCGCTCCGTGTTCACGAAAGCGCAAAGTAATTCGCGTTGGGAAATTAAAAATGTAATAATTAAACCAAATTCGCCGTAAAATCCGTAAAAATAGGTTTATTTTAAAACAAGGAATATTCCCTCATTGTATTAGTTTACTGTAACTGGCTAACTATAACTAATAAGATCCGTATTTTCAAAGGTATTATTTGTGCATTTTACTAGGCTTTAATACTTCGCCCTAATCGCCCAGGAAATTTCGCAATATGCATCATAACTTCGATTCAAATACCTACATCTTCCTTCGCATTGTTTGTAATATCTAATCATAATTATATCTTCCATTATGCTGTTTATCTTATATTTAAATTAACTTTGTGAACGCATAAATATATTATTATTAGTGAAATCCATTTATTAAATTAATGACGATAGAGTAGAAAGCATGCTACCGAAGATTAAAATCACGGTTCAAAATAGTTTTTTTTTAAAACAAAAAAACAAAAAAAAAATTCTCTTTTATAAATACATAATTTTATTTCAATACTAATTTTACCTCTAACAGTAACCTAAGACACTGTCATAACATAAATCAACTGATCATATAAACTAAATAATATACAATTCACTTAATATAATATCGTAAACCTTTCTCTATCTACTTACCATCTAGCAATACGTGTAAACTGTAGAGTGCAACATAATTACTATTTTTTGTAACAATTATGTTGATGCAGTATCGTAATTTTATTGTTATTTATAAAAAAAAACTCTTTATACATATTGTTTAAAAATAATACTAGAATAAGTCTTCTAATTATTAATCCGACCAACACTTATATCTTAATATGTTAATATAGCAATTAAAAAAGACAATGACGTTGGACTAATAGTAGTAGCATGTAACTAAAAAAATATTATTAGGTAATAAAATTAAGATTAAAATTTTAAATAAAAATGTAAGCGAAATTAAAAGCTATAAACTGTAGAGATTAATTTATACAAAACAAACAAGATTGACTGTGTTATTTTATAACTTGTTCGTATAACATTGCTTGCCAACAAACCAATGTTAAAATCACTCTTAAATGTTATTATTACATCGTTATTTACTTTTTGTTTTCCTCACGAATGGGACAACATTGTATGTGTGTCGGTGTGTGTATTATGAATTGCGGCAGGTCAAGTAGTATGTGTGTGGCAATGGAAGAGGGCCGAGGGGCTCTGTTGTCAGGGGACCCTCCCACGGGTCACGTGACCGACCGCGACGGCAACAGCGACCGCCGCCGCGTCCGCGGTGCGGTCGCAACCTGCCGCTTTGTACGCAGCATACCAGGAACACAGAGCGCGGGAGGAGATATCGTCAACAACTAATACATTGACCTTCCCCGCGCCCCACTTTGTACTCACTCCGCTGCACAAAAACGGTTGTTTGTAGAGATCACGCGGCTCATCTAAATTTGGCTGGTTATGTAGCGACGTGGATTTACGATCGACAAATTTTCCAAGCGTAACATTGAACTCGCGCAACTGTAGTACGGCAATGTATTGGACGTCTTGTTTGTGTTTGACAAGCTTTTAATGATCTCTGTTTCGAGAGGAGATAATTGATTGCATATGCACGGGGCTGTAACCACTAATAGCGTGTGCCTAATCAATTAGAAGTACCGATTTGTTCGCTAATTATTCCAGTTTCGTCGCTTTGTTTTGAAATTGATGACCAAATTATTTGTTTTCTCAACAAATTGTGAAATTGAATTTTTGCCTTTTGATTACATTACGGTTTAGAACCATTTTTTTTCTTAGTATGCCATTAAGCGGCTTTTATGTCATAATATTATTAATTTAACCTCGATAATATTTGTCAGACTGACGAAATAACTAAGCTCAAATCTCTGTCACACTTACGAAATGAATTTAAGTTTAAGAAACAAGCACCAAATGCCACAATTAGTAGAAATAAATGAAACAGATCGCAGATTACACGTTTTACATAGAGATGCAATATTATTCATTGAATGAGATTTGGTTAAAACCTGTCTTGCTTTTAATAAATAAGATGGTTGGATTTAATAACACTTCTATTTATACTATAAATAGTATATTATGTATATTTCAGTGTACGAAAAAAATATTATTTTCTCTGTCTTACAATATGTAAAAATAACTTTAAAATTAACAATTGAAAGTCGAAAATTGTTGGTAGAGTTTATTCCAAGGTAGAGACGATTAACACTTAATAATTATTTTGAACGTTGAATTATTAAAAATAAAAACATTTAAAACGGGCAATAAGTTTTCTACAGAGTCAGTTTTAATATTCATCAGACACATAGCCGCTTTAATAAGTTCCGCGTCTAGTTTGTTTGTCGTGTTGGAGCGAGGTCCGATAGGTATTGTTTGCATAATACCTCGCTCAACAAGCTAGCCTTGTGTAGTGTGTGCAAGGAGCGTGCGTGACGTCCTGTGTCTGGGGAGTTGCGCAGTGCGCGCTGAATACCAGGACCGCATAATCAACCAGAAGCTCTACCAAACATTCCCCACGAGACGATCACATATTACTGTACCAACCCCAAGTGATTATGAACCTTAATACTAACACATAAATATCATTTTTGTGTAATAGAGCAGTAATAGCAGAATTAAACGACGTAATGAAAGGAGGGCGAACACGTCGTTTCATACTTTCTAACACTCATGCATTCCTAGTACTTTTGCCCGCTATGTCGCGGCACGCGCCGTCTACACATACGACACCCACCCATTCTCATTCAAGCATGACACGGATAAGCGATCGCATTTCAATATCGGCTCCTCTTTCTTAGGAATATGATATCCTTTGTTGACTGTTTTAATATAGTAAAAATCTATATACCTATGGAGTTAATTTTAAGTATGTAGTTTATACTTAATGGAATGCATAAAATTATAGAAACATAGTTGATTCTAAGCGATAGTGTTTTGTTTATCTTGACATCTATATACTCGTACATCTTTCAAATGTATCCAATATGTACGTGTATTATTTAAAACAATTATCGCGTGCCATCATGTTATCAATATTATTGACCAAAAATAAAAAGCCAACAAGTATGAAACGACTGCCATCAACGGAGCGATTCGAGGTTAATCCATTTGTGTCGGTCGTGTTGCGTCATTCACTGCTTATTTTGAATGACACCAAAGAGGATAAATAGTCCTACATCGCTTCACGACGAGTAGCTAACAAACAACACATCACTGACGAGAACGAACGAGAGATGCGATAAAAACGGACACAATGCCGCCAAACTTAAACATTCCGCTTCCACCTTTTCATTTTTTATCAGGTTGACACGAATGCGCTGATAGTAGTTAGAGTTCTCGACTCTCCGAGCACTTTTATCAACGGCAACAACAAAAAAAGGAATGTTAACCACGCGAAAATGATCCTTAAGCATCGAAGTTATTAGGACAGCATAAATATACGAAATATGTTTGAAATTCTTCACGTGCTTCAGAAATTGCTTCCATTTCCACAACGCTATAGAGGTTTCGATGAAGATCGTTAAAAGTCGACAGGCTTTACAGTAGTATTGAAAAAAGATCCTTATCTCAATAGCTTCTGATTCGAATTTAATGTGACGCGGTGGTACAGAAGGCCGTTTGCCTCATTCGAGCGGGCGCGGTGCGTCGATAGCGCGAGCGAGATAAGAACAGCGAGTTACTGAGGTAAGTGCTCTTTTAGTATATGCGATCCTAGTAGCTGAGATCACTTGCGTGTCGGTCGAGGTGGCGCGGTGCTCAGCTACGTACGCTACCAAACCCGCACCACACCGCCCGCGCCGTATCGCGTCGCCCGCCTCAAGTTCCCATAGCAACAAGCTGTTTCTTAGCACGGTAACGCCAGACGGTCCCGACTTGAGAATAAATGTTAATCGAATGCGTCGTCTCTGCACTTTATTTTGAATTGCAAAACACCTAAATTTAATATTATTAATGAATAAAACATTGTTTCTTGGCACGAAAAATACGGCTTACGGTTACGTTGACACAATAATAAAACTTAGTTTGTGACAACCATGCATACCTTTTAATACAAAACGTATAAAAAAGGAGTAAAGCTGAACAAACCTTCGCAAGATTGGCACTGAAACTAGACATTGAGACCATAAAATAAACAATTAATGAGGGCATGGCGTGTGTAGATAAAAGAGAGACGGCTTGTAATCTGAAAAAATAATGAACGCCTCATTTACATTCAAATGTATTGAAACAAGCGATATAACGTGATAATAATTGTTTAATGCAAGACATTAAACGGTCAGCAGTCAGCAGACACCGGCAGGTAATGCGAATAAAAATACAAATAACTTCATTCCTACAAAGAATGACATTAACATTCATTCGGACGGCTCAGCTGGGGTAAATATCATTGAATTTCTAAGTTATTACGGTTTTTTAAGTGTTTGCAATATAAACAATATCTAATTCATGAATAAATTGAGTATTATTACTATGTTTTCGCGTGTTGAAACATTTTACGTATCGACGGTAATTTATGTATTCGATGTAGGCCTACTTTTAAATACATAACTGGATGGTGGTAGGTCTCTCATATGTGCAATATCGCATACCGCAATGTCTATTTCTCCGCTTAACAGCAGTGTAAATGCACTGTTGTGTTCCAGTTTGAAGGACATTGTAGCCTGAGTAACTTCTGGACGTAATGAGACTTAACAACTTATGTATCAGGATGACGGGCGCAATGGAATGCCAAGCATTGCTTTTGTCATTCAAGGTATTGTTTTTGGTGGTTTTGCTACCCTCCACGAGCAGATATCTCGTTTACCATCGGATGAATGGCATGCTCGTCTCGCGACTCAAGGAAATAAAAAAAACATCATGTCGTAAAGGAATATCCCTTATAATTTTAATTATTATTATACTTACATTCATAAGTAAGTATAATAATAAATATCTGTCAAATTGTTTGTGACATGTTTACCCATACATTTGCTTAAATATTTTCATATTGTATTATATGAAAGAAAATTTCGTATGTAAATATAGGGCAACACTCAAATTATTTAATATAGAAGCTGGTCGCCACAATTAAAATGCAAAATAATTAATTGATTTAATGTTATCGATTTAAATAATTATTTAAGAAACTTGTCAAATATCCAAGTATAATGTAAACACAGAGAATTAAAATATTGCTTCATTTATCGATGGAATTTTGATGATTATTCAAATCAAACTTCCCGTTGAAATTTTTAGAAACTTGACATTTAACCGGAATTCATTTATTAAGCAAATTAGCTGTGATATACATTTTAACATTTTGCAAGTAGGTATAGTATTTGTTCAAAGGTACATCTATTTTTTGAATTGCCGTATTTTATTTAAATACAATTTTAATAATAGTTGTTCTGTCGGCTTTATGAACATAGCGGCGCGTCACGTCCTTTGAAACATTTTTATTTAAAAAAAAAAACCTTGAATTTACTGTCGTTATAACCTTCAACCTTATTTCTACTCTACAAGGAATCGTATAGATTCCTTTTGAATAAACGTTTTTTTTTTTAAATAAGTGTCGAAATAACCGCACGTTTAGTATTTTAGTGACCTAAACCAATAAAAAAATAATCTTACATAAGTTGAAAATTTGCACCATTTCTAATATTATTCTATTTTTAACATCGTTATATTCTAGAAAATTAAATAAAGGAATCATCTTGTAATAATGATGTCTAAATATAGAGCCGAAGTCTTAATTGCATAATGTTTTTGCGTCTCACTACAAAGCAGTAAGCGCCATAATAATTCCAAGCATGAGTTATTTACATACATTTCTGGAAATAGCAGACGACTCTTTTCTATGCAAAATAGTTATGTTTTATTCTTGTTGGTCGCATTGTAAAAAAAACATACACTCGAATTATTTTCGAGACGGTTAAAAACAAAATAAAGTATTAAATTGTTAGTAGGTTCCACGATCAAACGGAGTGTAAATAGCGTCTTGTGTAATTTTTTTTTTTCATTGCTATGAATGGCGAGACGACCATGCCGTTCGCCTGATAAACAAAAAAACAGCATAATCTATGTATTAAATAATAGTATTTTGATTAACGTAATTTGAGTAACGTACGAGTCATGTATATGACAGCAGAAATCGTAATATAAAGAACGTGGGAAACGGTAATTAATTTACGTCATATAATTAACTTTTTTTTTCAGCCGAATAGTATCGTGGAAATGTTAGTACCACCGACGCCGTGTACATAACAGAATGACGTCATTACGATCGTCATTACGTTGAAAGTGCCATTAAATATGTAACGTTCCGCATCTTAACAGGTAATGTTTCATTTTTGTTTTTTTTTTTTAATATTTAGGTTAATTCTAATTTATTTCAATGGATTAGGAAACTCATCTCACTTCAAGGGACACCTGGGAGGTCTTGTGAGACTTTAATTTAATCGATTTTTGTATCTTAAATAATAATATTTAAAGCAATAATAATATAATTGCTAATTAACAAAATAAATAAATAAATAACACCCAACAGTCACATACATAGTCCTGACCTCACACTAAGATCGAGTCTTGTGTCGTGGGTATCAGGAACTACGAGAGACTTTTCGGTCTCACAAACACCCAGACCCGGAAGAAATATTTGTGGGCCGCACAAACATTTCTCTCGGTGCGGGGATCGAACCCGCGGCCTCTCAAAAATGAAACATTTTTACTTTTATACCAGCTTCAATGGTAGAGGTATGAATGACCGTCTTGCCTGTTAGTTATCCAGGAGTAAGCCGGGTCAAATGACCGTATTAGTAAAATATCCGATGGCAATGTATCTTTCTATTTTATATAAATACCACTTATATGAATAATAAGTCCTAGTGATATTAGTCTTAACCTCCATTTATGGGCCTTTATTCATAATGAACTACAGCAAATTAGTGGTCACATTTTAAAACATATATTTTTTCGATTTTTTTGCCGGGACGCGTCACAAATGTCAATCTATCCGTAAACTGATCCAATCTGCCAACTTTGTCTAGGTTATTCTAAGATTCAGTGTTATCGGCTTCTAACGTTTTACAAAACATCTAAATTATCTGCTGAAATACTTAGCAGATAGGTATCAATTTTTTTGGTGAATTTAATGACTACCTACCACGGTGGCACAGTTGTACTACAGTATGATTACAACATTGAGGTCTCGGGTTCGAATCCCGGGTCGGGCAAAGTAATATTGAATTTTTATATTCAATATCAATTTATCTGTCTGAATTCAGGAATTTGTACTCGATATGGCGATAGGCTCGCCTCCTGTCACGTCATAAGACGGAGGACACAATGCGAAATGTGGTTGTCTTAGTGAAGTCTGTGCCTGCCCCTTCTGAGAAAAAGGCGTGATAACATATTCCAAATATTTAAATAGATTTTTTGGCTAGCGACTGAACGTGTTCTGTAACAGTTTATTTTAGCATAGTCCTATTTGATGAAACATGACAGTACAGCCTTACGCGTGATAATTATTAATCGATTTTAACCCCGGCGGAATTCCACATAACCGTCTCTATTAAATTAGGTCAGCTGAAACGCTAGGTCGCGCTATGGTATAGATGAAAAATTAGCACTTATATTAACACTTACATTTTTAGCCAGAAGGACAAAAATATTTTTCAGGGATTATAAAAATAATAATGTTTCTTAGATTTATACGAATTACAGCCCACCCTGTGACCCCGATAGCTATAAAGTAAACAAAGAGATGGAAAGTTAAAAAAAATAAAAACTTAAGGAGGTTCTCATAACTCCTTATAACTCCGTGCTGGACGACCCGATTTTGATTATTCTTTCTTCGATTAAAAACTGATGCTTGTCATTTGGTCCCATAATTCAATGGGATATATAAACGTTAAGGACAATTGAGGAAAGAAGAAAGGAAAAGAGTAATGCATGTTAGTTTTGCTATGCCAGTTACTGCATGCCACTGCGCTGGATAGTATATATACCAGGTACATATGTATGTATATCATATACATATCTACCTATCCGTAATTATTACTTATGTTGATGAATCTTTAAGATTGTTTTTTATTAATTGTAGCCAAAATAAACGTTTTTATCTATCTATCAAAACTGCGATCGCTACCTAACTAAAATTACTTTTGTAACTAAAATTTCGAAAAGATGATTTTTCATAATTTTTGTTGCTTTGTCTCTGAAGTCATGAAAACTATCACACGGCTTCGTTTTCGCAGATTAGATAGACTATGTATTTCTGTGAAATGTTTTTCAGATTTCGTTTCATCTGCATATTATGTAGTCAGTGGTACTGAGCAACTCCCAAGGAAGCTGCTGTATTTGCAGCCTGGCGCATGCAATTGCAGTCGGTATTGGTTGGAAGCGCCGCTTTGTGCGTTTTTAATACTTACTGCAGGTACTGACTTTTTAATACCACTGCGTTAAAGCAGACTTACTACAGCTTGGCTCTACCATTGTATTAAAGCACTGTAGATGCAACATATTGGTATTGTGCGATAATTCTACAATGATGAAGATCTATCTTAGCTCGTACCCGGATAAGAATTAAGAACAAAACAATCAAGAGTACGTAAACCATGACTAAATCGCTTAGGCAGAACCATTTAAGTGTTCTGTCTTCGGCGATACCAATGCTGTAATATGGATTCGGATCAGTTCAGTTTGCATTAATATCGATCCAAAAATTTATTAAACACTTCCTTTTGTACCGGCTATACAAGAATGACTTTACAAGCAAACACAATCAAAAAATATAATTAACACTGTAAATCGCGTCTTGTTCATGTGTTGGCCTTTTAACGACTGAATTTCAATTAGAAATTAGCTTTGCGATTCTTTGGACAATTCTCTGTTTCTTTTGTAAATTCGATACTAAAGATTTATGTAATTCGCTTAACACAATGTTTTGTTATGGATAGTTTGTAAGCTATAGTTTTGAGATGATTTTAATATCACGCAATATGATGTCCCAAATTACCTACCTAACTACTTATTTCCTAAATCCTACAAACCTACGCGATAACAATTACATAATAAACCCACAAAATGATATGAAAACCATGGAAAATAATATAAATATCATTTTATCGTAATGTAATAAAATAACGATAATGAAAATGTAAATCCCATCACTCAACTTTTCAACGTTCCAATCTTACTTTCATCACTTTCAACAAATTCAACATCAATCTCCACAACGCAAAATTACATTTGCAGCCCAAAAACTTATTAAATACGGGAAAACTGCGACGTGATTTAATTCTCAACCGCAAATACAAGTTTGTCGATGATGACGTGAATTCTATTTTCAAAATTGGCAGCGCGGCAAAGCCTCGAGGCGACGCTCGACAGTCCTCGTCACTCCAATCGTGATTATGATAGGGATAGATATATAATTCTAGTAGATGCTAGAGCGAGAGAGGTGATAGTAAAAGAAGAGGGCCGCAATTGATTGCGAAGGGTGACGCGCCCTACCGTGCGTGTCTATTCATTATGCTCACCCCTGGGGCGGGTGGGGCGCTTTGAAGCGTGGCACGCGATTTTTTGTTTCTCTCCATATTTAATTTCGCAATGGTGGAATATTTAAATATGCAATTTACATGGCGGAGATATTTGCATATGCAGCCATGATAATGGGACTTGTCATTGTAATGGCAACTAATAAATGTATTAACTCATGACATTCATTAAACAAAAAATGTTCTTGTGTTCTGCATGGTTAGGTATTCTTTGTGGATATAAATGTACTTAAAACCTATTATTCAATGTGAGTCTTTAAACCCTGCTTGAAGTAACAATGTTTACTTCAAACTTATAGTCTACATCAATCCCATGTACCATGTACACAGGTCACAGCCATATCATTTTCCATTCTATAATTACTTATTCTCCCCAAATAAACATATGAGGTGCAGCGCGCATAGTACACTTCTATCATTTTCCATCCGGCATCAAAATATGATTAAGAATTGTTATATCTCTATCAAATATTTACCGCAACCATCGCTTTAAAAACTCACCGAAAAGGAGCTCACAATTAGCTGCACGTCCCCACGGAGCAACAAAGTGGTGCGCTGAAACTACAATCATAATATAGTTTATAATCAATATAAGTGTGTCATCTCACGTGCAATCTCACGTGTTCCCTCCTTCCTACAATCCTGGGTCCTTCCGCCGTAGTGTGAAGAGGCACCTTAGCAGGCCGGCATAATTGTTTCCATACTCTGCCTGGGCGGCATTTGCGCTTACCATCAGGTGCAATGCCGCCACTATACCGGGCCATAACAAAAAAAAAAAGTATTAAGTAATTCAAGCACGGCTATAAGAACTCTACGAAAATGTACATACAATTATTTATATAAACTCACGCTCCTAGCATTCATGAGACAGGGCTTAGGCCAAAATTCATCACGGATATATTACTATAGGAGCTCACAGCCTAATAAATAATACTAACTCATAAATAATAAGTCCCAATCAAATATCAATAATCTAAAGTGAGACACATTAATTCGTTTGAAACCGTATTAAGTCCCAGTCGCGTCGATACTGTCTAAAATACTAGAAACCTGAAATAGCCGTCGCCTAATTCCAGAGTATCGCATATATCTGTACAAAGTAAGTCGACTGTCAACGGATCGCTAGTATACTCATTCTAAAGGACACAGCAATAACGATACAGCATTTACACAAAATTGAAACGAGCACATAAAATAAAATACAAAAATTGAAAAACGACATATTTAGATAACTTAATTGATTCAAAGTGGATAAAGTGAAAGTAATATGTCAGGATCAAGCAAAGTGGCAGTTAAAGTCTCTGCCTGCCCCGATGGGAAGTAAGACCAAACCATATAAACTTCCGAGTGCGCGCGTTTGTATGTTATTGTTATCTTGAAAAATAACACACGAGAAAAAGTTAACTCGTGAAAAACTATCAATTTGTAGGTAAGGATTTCTTTCTCCTACCTATCTACTTGAGTAATTTCGTGGTTACAAATATGCGTCAAAATCTCAGAAAGGCAATGACGCTAGACGGTATGCCACATTCCACGAGGTGACGGTATTCAAATGACATCATTGCACACTCTCCTTACATTCTTTTATATTTAAATTGAAAATGCGATGTCGTCACTAGAATGACTTCATTGTGCGCTTTCGTTAGTTTTTCTAAAAGTAGTTTATTTTGTATGTTAGCATTGACAAAGACGGTTTAAAAAATGTTTGCTATTAAATCGACAAAAAAATAGTCGATTTTATAAGATGACTTCATCTTACAAGCGCCTTATTAACAGTGGTGTTATAAATCTCATTACAAATTCCATATGTGAGGATACTCCACGGTTTAAAATGCTTGCGTGAAGCATCCTCCGAATTTAACGGAATCATTACCTACGCAATAATATCAACCATTTGCTGTCATAAATCGCAGTCAGCCAGAAAGCGGATGAAATCCAATCAGCACGCTAACGCTGTGGCAAATTCCTAAACGAAGGCTTCAAAAAATGTGTCGACATAATTTTTTAAAAGTAACTATAGCATCATCTAATGCAATAGTGACTTTTAATTAATTCAGTCCAGAAAACAGATATTGCAAAAAATAGACAAAACTTGACTAATCAATTATATTACCATAGTTTACTTATTTTTTTGGCATACAGCCAAAAAAATTGATACAATTTAATCGTTTTATCATGCAATCTATTATTTTCCTGAGATTTCATTATAAAAATGCCTCCTCTAAACGGAAACTTACCTAAACGAAATGTTTATAAAATGAAACGAAAATCTGAAATTACCATTAGAAAAGTGTATTTCTGCCTACCTCTTAAGCGGCACACCGTGAAGATACTACAGACACAGGACACACATGTTCAGACAGACTTAAGTACACATAGCATGGCTATTCATCATTACTAGACGAATGAGACGGACGGACGATGGGCGGCGCCCTGCAACCCGGCTATTCAAATTAGTACTGAAAACTTCATTACTCAGTGTTTTTGCATTCTGCTTCTGAATAGAAAAGAGATATATGTTTTTAGAATGTAAATATATTAATATTGCAGTAATTTAAAGCTAAAACATATTGCATGTTTAGATGTATCCTAATATTTCAAGTTAAAAGAAAATAATATATTGAAACTTAACGATTGTTTCATAAACGGACGAATTTTAAAATGAAGTACAAAATAGGTCTACAAATATAAAAAAAGACAAGCGATTGAACCACTTATTTAATAATAAGTATAAGAGATAAGAAGGCGTAAGAACCTTACTCCATTCCAAATTTTAATTTCTTAAACGTATGTAAGTTAACCGGTGCTTAAATGATTCATATTAATTAAAGAACTTAAAATATTATTTCATTTTTTCAAGCAAATGACTCAGCTGAAAAAAAGTAATCCAAGTTATATTAGGTGAACTCCAATATATGCAAGACTAATTGCACGCGGCGTCTTGCCGACCTCCAAACATAAAGCTTAATGGAGGTTTAGTATCAGGTTTATCTGGCATCTGACAAACTCATTGACCGTAGGAAAATAGGCGTCAATACATTTTTATCTTACGTAGGTCCGGCAGATGAACTAACAGGTTACTTGACGGTAAGTAATCACTACCGCCTATGAACATCCACAATTCTAGACCTAGAGAGCGGCATGGAAAAAGAATGGAAATAGAAAAGGGATATTGGGCACCCGGCACTCACCGAATGAAACACGACATCTAAGCTGTCGTTCGAATTTCCTATAATATTGCAATACCACCGCATACTTGAATTCATGACTATTTACACGTTGCAAGATGATTCTACAGCAATTTCTTCATAATGTATCAAATAGAAAAGATCGCTTGTCTGGGCAGAATATCAAATCGGGCAAGCATGAGAGTAACCAAAAATTGTATTTTGTATCGTGTTTTATCGGAAGTCTATATTCAACAGTAGGAGCTAAAGGCTAACATGTTTTAAAATATATATTACGAGCGAATACATCGTCGAGTATTTTTTGTATTAATCTGAGCGCACTATCTCTGTTAATGACATTGTTATCGGGTAGGTAGGTTAATGATAATGACCACGGACTCTGCACGTCACGTCTACCTACAAACAAGATTTAAGGATTTCGAGGCTCGTTTTCGTATATTCATGTCTTTTTTTCATTGTAATAAACGAGCATGTCGTTTGCCTGATGGTAAGCGATACCACAGGTCATGGACAGTAGCAAAACCAAACACCTTGAATTACAAAGCAATGCTTGGTATTCCACTGCGCTTGCGATGGTGAGACATAAGATGTTAGGTCTTAATATGTCCACTAGTTACTCCAGAGTATAGCCAGCTACAATGTTCTTTAAACCGGAACACAACGGTGTATTTACACTGCTGTTTAGTGGTAGAAATAGTCATTGCGGTGGTACATATCCAGGAGGTCTCTCACATGTGAGAGACCTACCGCCATATACTGATGTTTATTAGTTCCGTCATTTTACCCAGCATTATACCGTTAAATTTTCATATATTTTACAATATTTGCGCATTGTCTTTTATATCTTCGTTGATGATATCAGGTGTTTTTGTCTAGCCTTGAAGCGAAAACATCACTATGTAGTATCTTGAGACACAGACTTATAAACTAGCTGATTCAATGTCGCTAATGCAAATCACATAATTTCTCTGTAAAGCATTAAGTGCTTAAATGCAACGCCAAAATCTTACTATCAATTTTGACAGGATCTATTGAATAATCTTTTGTTCAAATTGCTGCGCTGGTTTGAGAGTCTGATGTATTATTTTACAATATATATCAAGCAGTATTTCAATATGTCATTCACCCACGTTACTTGAATTAATACACAAAAGCAATAGTTGAACAGAAAAAAAAACTTTAGCGTGCAAAAAGAAGTGTATTAATGATTGATGCAGACTACTTAAAGTATATTATTCTTATTTGACTGCAGCGGGTTTTTATGACTTCCGTCGCGGTTTGAACCATGAATTGCGATATTTGGATGACGTCAGCGCGGTAGCGATGATTCTTTCCAATGGAAGCAAAATGACTTGGAAAAACAAGCATTAATCATGTCACGCGGCACAAATTCTGAACTTTTAGTACTATAATATATATACTTTTAGACCATATGCAGATTTCCAATATCGCTATTATACACGGTATATCAAGACTGCTACCGAAAACGAAGCCGGGTGGTAGTTTAAGCGACTTCGGACACAATGCACCAGAAAATGTTGGAAAAAAAAGCGACAATTTTTTTTTGTTATTTTTTTATATGGTCCTACTTGGGTGGTAAATTCATTTTTTCGTAAAATTATGATGTATATCCTTTTATTTATAAAGACTCTAAGGTATAAAAGAGTTTTAATTATTATTTTAGCAAAAACTATTGATTTACCACCCAAAAACGACGATATTTAAAAATGATAAAAAAAAATTGTCTCGTTTCTTTGCAAAATTGTTAGTTGCATTGTGTTTGTAGTCACTAAAACTACCACCCGGCTTCGTTTACGGTAGCAGTCTTGAGATACCCGGTATAGGTATGCAGATTTCCCCACAATGTTTTCATTCATCGTTTCAGTAGACATTCATTATTATCATTAATTTGAAATACATTTTTGATCATTCTGAAGTTTAGGGGTAATTTTAATTTTAACTCCGGTGATTAATGAAAATTAACATTTAAATATGAAAAAACAAAAAGGCGTAGGTATGTTGGTAGACGCCCTTATACAGATCTAACAATCGATATTGAGTTGAAATGATATATGATTGCTCTGAAGAATGGATGTATTCGAGCCGCGGTAATTAATGGAAAGGAACATTTAACTACAAACAAATAGAAAAACGCGTGCTTTAGGAGAGGTCTATGTCCAACTGTGGACTGAAAAGGCTTATGATGACGATGAAGAACAGAAAAAAAGTTGAATTGCCATAAATATCATAAACAGAAATTCAACAAAATTACCAAGTACCTATATTGCGTTTTCGTTGATAAAACTAAAACGAACGCTTCAGTCCCGCTTAAGCAACAAAGGCATATGAAATAATACTACCGTGTAATCATACACGGTAGTATTATTTCGTATACCTATATATTCACTTAGTAAAATACATCATAACCGTTCCGTTAAATGCAATGAACAGTGGTAGAGGCATGTTACTGAAAATCATGAAAACATTACCCGGCTCCATCAGAGAAGGCCAAATACAAAAAGAATATTAACTTTTTTTTCTGTTCAATCTATTCAATCCACATACAGCCGGCGTCTACCCAACTGCACCATGAAGGTCGGCATCCAAAGCAGCTATCGTCGGTAAATACTGTATCTGGACTCCACCATTTACCATTAGGTGTAGTATTGGAATAAATAGTTATAGCAATCATAAATAGCAAGTGAAATAGATAATCACATTACACAATTTATTTTAATAAGCTAAATTTTGCGATCTGCGATTGTGATGCACAAAGCCGATCGGCTTATATCTTTATATGATCTCGTATCTATGAAGAAATCATATCATATCGAATCTGAAGATTTTTTACGAACCCATTTGAAGAAGAGACTGAACAGTCAATTTTAGATGTGAAAAATGGTTATAATATGATATGGTCAGTTTCTTTATTGCAAATTCTGGTCGGCGGCAATTAGCAATAACAGTAATGTAGAGCATGCTAAGGCTTCAAAAATAGCAAGGTGATGTTCATTTGAAATAGCCCATTACTAATCAGGTGCATTGTAGGCACACTGTCATGCCGGCATAAAAAACACTGCAATATGGCGGCATGGCACATGGCTTCAGAATGCGATGGTAACCGCTCGCTGCGGTCGCCCTGCGCACGTAGCCTGCGGTTTCACACAATTGGTGCCGTTTTATTATTATTGCTTGCAAAAAATACCTATTTTAACACGAGTATAATAAATTATAAAATGCGAGGAATTTCCAGTTTTAACAAAATTAAAATAACTCAGTGATATAAAAGTAAATGTTCAGGAAAAGGGTTACGTTGCTCCGCCTGATATATTAGGTACAAGCAGCAGCTAAGAATAGAATAAATATTTTATCAAAGCCCTATGTATTTGGTTAAATAAAGTAAACTATTCCGCACTCGTATTACATCTCTATTTTATCATATTTTTTTCTAAATCGAAGGAGCATAACGTAATACACAAGAACACGATTATTTTTTTATTCCATAGGTTCAGCAATTAAGCAAACAGGTCACCTAATGCTTGGATCATGGATGTGTTGTCGGCCCATCAAATCGGGATCGGGGAGCGGGAAGGAAAGAATATGGAAAGAAGGAAGGAATATTGAACATCCGTCAATCTCACTCAGCGAACGAAACGCGATAGCAAAATACCTGCCCATTCATGATGATTCATGACTGTCCACAGTGGCTTTACCAAGTTTTAATTCATAGCTTACATACGTATGAGGTTCAAAATACCCTAACCGAGCTCAGCCAAAAAAGTGCTAGCTTAATATAAGCACATATCATTTACCTAATAGGCAAAATGGTTTAAGGATCGTGGATGTTAAAGATGGGCGTATTGACGAAAATTTAATCGAAAACGGTTGTTGGCATCCACTGGGAAAAATTAAGAATAATTTTTAGTAATACAAAAAAAGAGATTTGCGCAGTGATAAATGGTCTAAGAAATCATTTATTTTTATTGCCATGAATGGCGAGACGAGCATGTCATGCCCCTCCTGGGAAGTGACACGGCCGTTCATGAAAAGTAGCAAAACAACACAATGAGTTACAAAGCAATGCTTAGCATTCCACTGCGCTCGCCATCCTAAGACATAAGACGTTAAACCTCGATATGTCCACTAGTTACTCTGGCTACAATTTCTTTCAGGCCGGAACACATCAGTGCATTTACACTGCAATTTTTCGGGATAACTCGACATTGCAATGGTATCTACCCAGACGTCCTCTCATTAGCGAGACCACTAGTAAATCACACAGAAACCAATTAAAACATCGACCATGATTTTGGAAAGTTATCAATCAAACGGAGCCGGGGACGCGGCGACTGGCGCGTGACGGCAACTCGTGCTAAATATAAAAATGGCGAGATAACGCGATGGCACTGCTTATCGCACGCGGGTCAGAAGCTATCGCCTCCACAATGCGGGAGATAGTCCTACCAGTGAACGATACATTTACATGACAGTAATTAGTAGTCACTGCTAACAGAATTCTAGCTTCGAAGGATGTTTGTTGTATGTAGATAGACAGACATTAGATACGGTCAATTTAAGGTCTTATACATAGACAATTTATAAGCATATTTTAGCTATCAAATGTTTAGTCTCTTTTGAACGACTTTGTTTAATATCCTATATAGACAGACGCGCTAGAGGCCCGCCTAATGTTAAGCGGCTACCGCTATTCATGGACCTTAGCAGTGCCAGGGGACCAGCACAATAAAGTCGCTGCCTACCTTAAAGGAGAGTAAGTTTGAGCGATGAAGAAGATTTTAGAAATCCACTGCCGATTCCTCCTTTTCAACAAGAGCTATGGGTATAGTTCAGATTTCACAGAAGTCACACAAAAATAACAACGTTAAATATTTAGATGATTATCTAAACGAACTGTTCGTGCTTCATCTCATTGTAATCATGTTGCCAACCATTTAACAATTTTACTTCTATAATAAGCGGTAAGCGGTAATGCATTCCTTATTTTACAGTATAATGCGTTCTCACGGTTTCTTTAATTGTTGGAAAAACATAAAATAACGTTTTAATAAGAATAGGATACAAAATATTCCTATTCTTTGCTATTGTTGTGTCATTTCGTGTTGATCGTAATTACCTCGCAGCACTAAACTGTTCAACTTTAAGAGTTAATTAAAACGTCCCGTTCTTTACTCTTTGGTTATTATTTTACAATATTTAGTATTGCAAAGTCAATTTCCAATTAGCTCGGACCATTTATTAGTATTGGATATTTACTACAAGTTCGTTTGAAATATTAATATTATGTTATTGAAGTGTTGAGAAAGATCCTGCCGCCCTACGTTCCACTGCCTTGGAACTTGGAAGTATCAGTAGACAATCCTTCAGCATTTCTAAATGTTTCTTAAAGAGCGTAGGAACTGTATTCATTTCTTACAGACGGGCGTTTTATCAGCGACGGTGGTAACATACCATCAGCTAAATCGCTTCTTCTTTGTTTTCTTTGCTTTAAATTTTTGCCGTAATAAAAATATGTTTAATCTATTTGTGTGTATGTTATATCCATGCCCATCAGGACATATAGTTTTCCGAAACTGCTTTTATCCACCCCGTTTATAGAGATTTCTATCTTCATTATTCAGTTGTTTTACAAATCTTTCTTCAATTACCGGACCAGTATAAATGATGTTAATTCAAAAATATACACTGTTTAAAATAAAATAAATAACTAGTTCTAAGTATGGTGCAAAAAAGGATATATAAATAAATAAATACATTTTATGGTGATGAACTAAGGGGATATGGAGTAGCGTTTCTATCTCGCCAAATCCCAACCTCATACAATCTACCTGATTATAGTCTAGGCGACTGATCGCAGGTGTTAAATAAACTAAAAAAAAAAAACAATTTTATAATGTTGATTAGAAATTCGATGCCAAAATTGTAAGATCATTGCAATTAGACCTAACTAAAATAGAAACCGGGCATTGTAATATCATAATATCGACAATACTTTTTAGCAGAGATGTATGCACATCGGATAAATTAGATAATTATAATCCTCGAAATAAATAGTAAATTATCCATCAATAAGCAAATATAAAAATAAAAATACAAGGTGGGTAGAAACAGGTGTAATAGATAATGAATATTGAAGTCGATAAAGACCAACTCTATTCCGCTTGGCACCAGTCATAAAAAATAGCCTAAAGGCCTATGTTACAAATCGCTGCATATTTATTTTGTTTTTTTCATACATTATAGAAGTAAGAGAAACATCTAATAAGTCATGTAGACAGATTGTTCTTAATCATAACTTTAATCAGGCTTAGGAAATGTCTAATCTGAGTGTAGCTAGAATCTTTAGATCATGGCTCTAGGGTCTACATTGATTATTTTCTAAAACATAAAAGTAGTATTATAATTACCAATTACCAGTATGTCGGCAACACTTCAGCCACATTTAGACATAGCTATAATTACCATAACCCGAAAAAAACGACTTAACTCCTTAATTTTTTGTCAAAATGCCACACAATTAGAGGCGCAATTTAGTCGTCATTGTTCCATAATGAGTTTAAGTTTGAAGCGAGTTGCAATCGTGAATGCACGGTAGTGTCCCCCGACTCAGGTCATAAAGCATTTTTACGAGCCATTGTAAGCAGTTTACGACGGCCGCGCCACGATTGACTTCTGACCATAAAATGTGTTTTCTATGTCGCTTTTAACTTTATTCCTTTTTTTTCCGCCGTGTGTTTCATGTACTATGTGGGTTATATACATTATATTTTTACAATTGAATTTGCTTTGTAATTTTGTAGGAAGGACTACGGTTTGCTTTGTTAGCGCTGATTAGTTATTTCAAATTTAAATTAAACATAATGGTATGTGCACCAGCAAGCACTGAAAGCAAGCTATCGACGACTCATAGAAAATGACGGATCCCAAATACCTATTTAACTCATATGCAGCATACTGACTAAAGCCCTTAGGTCGTCTTCGAGTTCCAGGTCGAGCCATTGCTAGGGCAACTAACATGAGGCGCTCGTTACCATACCTCAGACCTGTATCTCATTCGGGTTTGCCTGAACTGTCTCCATACTAAGTACTTATTCCTCCTACCTCTTTTCAAACACAGCATTTCCCGGTACTGCGCATGCGGCATGTACAACTTGCCTTGAAAAATGATGTCATAAAGTCCAGCTAACAGTCTACGTATCTTCTTCTTGGGCTATGCCTCTAATATAGTACCATACGATGACCGTTTTCCGTTTTGGTCTACCAAAAGGTTTTTTTGTCTAGTCGTATTGTTTTTTATTCCGCAATCAATCAACTTGTTGAAATATGATTCAAATATTATTGATACTAGTATTGTTGGGGCGCATGACGAAATTCAACCGCAGAATGATAAAATACGGAACTTCTTGCCGTGGCTATCTTAAAAGAAATACCTCCTCCGCTAGGTGATTATATATATTATTTAAGAGAGGCCGGCTGGGTTGGGACCGCGATGTCTATTTCTACCGCCAAATAGCAATGTAAAAATGTAAATGCACTGTTGTGTTTCGTAGTGAAGGACATTGTATCATACGTGTCAGGATGCCAAGCATTACTTCGTACTTTGTGGTGTTGTTTGGTTTTGCTACTGTCCATAAATATCGCTTACCATCACGCGAATGGCGTTGGCAAATGGCATGCTCGTCTCGCCATACGACGCAATAAAAGAAATGCTATCTAGAAAATTCTCTCACATAATGGATATCCATCCATCGGCTGTGATATGGTTATCTTTTACAGGTTTAGACGATAATGCCAAAATCAATCTGTATATACAGAGGTTACCCGACACGTGACACGTAAGTGTCTATTACGAGAGACGAATCTAGCCATTGTATAATAACGTGGCACTATGCGGGCGGAATACCCTGATGCCCAGCTTTTGGCTGTCCTGTAATCTGACTCCCATACTAAAAGCCTGAATAAGGCGTTTACTTCACCTAGGCTTTCTATGAGACAGCGGTAACATCCCGATTAACCGATCAATGTGTATTGTAGCTTTGATGACCTGCGTTATCACTATTAAACACCAAAAATTCTAGAATATAATGCTATTGGATAGTATTTTAAGCTACTGGTTTCGTTCTCATCCGTTTAGTAATGGCATATTTTAATTGATATTCAATCACCACGCACTAGAAAGGTTACCACTCATTAGACCTACCCGCTAATAAACCGCGCGTCACCACCAAGTGGACCACGCGCGGCCCCCGAATGGGCCGTGAGCGACGAGGCGGTGCCGGATGGATCTCATAAGCGATAATCTTAAAGTTGAAGGAAGACATCGAGAGGAAACCTGCATACCGTAGCGATTTGTGAAAAAGTCTATGGTATGTGAAGTCCGTCAACCCGCACTAGACCAGCGTGGTGGACTATATGGCTTTGCCTATCTCAATCGTACTTTCGATTGTCGATTGGAGGCCCGTACCCTGCGTCTATGGGTGGCTTGCAACCTCAGGTAGAGTATAAGCCGTTTGTAAATTAATACAAATGGGGCCTATTTGGTGAACTATAATCAAAGTGGGACGTATTGAAGATAATATAGAACCTTTAGTCCTATAGAGATTATAAGGTTTTATCTTCAATAAATAAAGGAATGAAAGGAATGTAGAAATTGTAGAGTTAAAGAATGATATTTCTCAAGTAACACGCAGAAATTTTTGGTTTTCTTGGAACTAACTAAGGTTACTGATAATAAGTGTAAACGATTCTGTTGAATAATATTACGTGTAAAAATTTAATGTAAAGGTATACGATTTTTTTTAATAATATAACGGGCAATAAAAGAATGAATTATTCATTATTTCACGCATTTCACCAAAATGGTATCTAAGTTATTTTCGTATAGGTGTCAATTTTAAACTTTTATTAAATTTTGATTTAAGAATAATCCCCAAATATCCTTGACAATGATGCAAAATATTAACAAACACTTTTTCTACACCATGTTTATAGTGGAGCTAAGTTTCGACACAAACAAGGCCAAAAAACGGTAAAATAAAAAATCTGCCAACTGTCATCGATTCTATCGCGGCGTGTTAAAAAACACACAATGCGTCCGCACAGCGTCCCGCTACCCTCCGACCGAACACAACACACTAATATGACAAAGTTCTATTTATCATTACCAAAATATAATGAGCTTTATTTATATCAAGTTATGGTTGAAAATGATTCAAACTTTTAAATATAGAACTCTATCTTTCTAATCGTATAAATTGAAGCAAGCACGGAATCCACGGCGAAGTGCGACGTTGCCGCTCCGTGCGCTACGTTGCCTTCCTATGTATATGTGTGAACTTGTGGCACAACTGGCGCCGAATATTTATTGTATACTAACAGAATACTGACGGTGGCTTAGGGCGATAGGGTTCCATTCTACCGGAACGGGACAAAATGCACTCTAATTCGTAGTGTTAGAGCTGATATTGGGATAGTTAGTTGAGTTAGCTCTTTGTGTAAGTAAGTAATTTTTCTATGTGACCGTCCAGATGGCTATGTATAGGTTGGTGCGTTCGATACGGCTGTGAATAGCGCAGCGGCGGCCTTACACTGGACATAATGGACGTTTAGCAAGAAATAATTAATTTATGCGTGAAGGTTTTATGAAGGCAATAATACATTAATATGTTAAACACGTTGAGATTACATAGGCGTGTGCTCGTTTGTGATTGTTGCATTATAAACTAAACGGAAATATATTTTATACAAATACGACGTTTAGTACTATCTTTGTTTGTTATTTACACAAGTTCTTTGGTAACTAATATGGATTATGTAGAGTAGGTTATGTACGCATTTACCTCACATTTTTTAAATACACAGATAAATTCGAGTATGAGAATATGTAAAATATATCTAAATGAAACCACTTGTTTACAATATAGGTAATTAGAATAATTATTGAGGTAAAACATTTTACATGGCATTGATATCTAATATTACAAAGCAACGTAGAAACCACTTAGTTACTTTTTAAAACTCTTGTAACACTACTTTTCACGTTACTTCGTAATTTCAGGTACTTTTTTAAATGGTAGAGTCATTCCTCAAACCATATTATTGAGAATTCTTCAATTTAAGGGCAATAGCCGCTTACTAAGACTGAAGATGCCTCTTATAACGCCAAGTAAGCATCTTCGAATCCAACAAAAGCCAATAGGCGATCGGACAGCCAATATCAGGCTTATTTTTTAAGCCGTAATATCATTGTAGGTTTTTGATTATTTTTATATGAATTGTGAATTTTATACAGATAAGGTATTAAGGACTAGTTTTAATACATCTAAACTTATCCATTAATAATTTTAAAATGATTCCCACGATGCTTGATAAATGACAGAGAAATATGAAAATAAAAGCAACGCTAAACCAGTTCCTTTGATATACAAAACTAATATAATCCTAGTTTCAGCACTCATTTTGAGAACACCATAGTAAGTCTTGCCGGATGACCAATAGGTACCATTTTCCGATACTTTTCATTTTGCTTCCCGCTCCCCTCAGGATTTGTTGCGCCGGCAAACATATCCATGATCTAAGCGTTGTGAATGTTCATGGGCGACAGTGATCACTTATCATCAGATGACTTTTTAGCTCGTATGCCTGAGCTATTAAACAAAAAAGTCTCTATCATGTCTATACCTACCCTCAAACTATAGTAACATAGATTCCCGTAAATAAATTTGATATCATATTGCATTTTTCACTTCGGGTTTTATTAGCGGCCGCTGATCTGATGTCAAACAATTATTCTTTCCTTATTATTATTTATTTATTGTGGGTAATATTTTTTCAATAGCACAACCGCTTATTCATGTCTGTATTCAGTCTAGTATAAAATAACAATATAAGCCTATATACCTACGGCCATTGTTGAATACGAGACTTTTCTACCATAGAAAGTTTGTTTGATAGGAATTAGACGTATGCATCCACCTAATTCATCACAATAGCCTAGTGACTGATTACTGCTTTCACATCGCAAAGAAATTTATCTAAATTAGTGTATTAATTATTATTAATGAGTATCTAAATAAAAAATATCATGCCATAAAAGTTTTCATTCCGATGAAACTGACGCCTTTGTTTACTGTCGATCTTTTCCTGTGTTATAATCATATGACATAGGTATATTATGTTTAACGTTAACTAATAATACTACGGTTTTAGAAGGCGCTGTAAAAATCTGGTATAGTAGCAACCAGTTAATCAAAGCAAAAGTCGTAATATCGAGATCCGTGGAATATCCGAATCACAATCCGAGCAATTTACGATTAATCTCGGCATATTGTCTCCGAATAGTATAATAAGAGGATATAATTTGACGATTACTATACGACTTATTAAAATTGTTATCTTGTGATCAAAGGATATAATGTGATGAAACTCTAAGTACTGTATTAAATAACTTAATAGTCGTATTAAGTTTAGTAGAATAGTGCCGCGTGAAGCGTCTCCCTCCTAATAAACGTGGATCGCTTCTGTAAACATAACAAGTATATATTTAACCAATTCATTTTATATACGGATACTTATAAAGGTACTCTTAAATATAAAATCATCATATTTAGTAGTAATCTAACGCATTCCTTACAGCTTTTATGCATTATGTTAGGTTACTTCGTGTTCTGTGTCTACAACAAATCGCTTTATTTCCTAAACTAATAGAAATTATTTCAATACTATAAGCTTATATGCATAAGCATATACATTTTCAAATACTTATGTATAATAAACACGTATAACTAAACTTTAAAGCAACTTTTGAAGCAATACAAAAATTAAAACAAGATTTTAACCTATTTCCAATAATCACAAAAGCATAAAAAATATACCAATAGAACCGCAATATTTCAAATTTGAAACCCCATTTACATGTTTTACATAAACTGAAATAGGAAAGGAGAAAACCTGATTTTTTTACAGCAGTGCAATCGAATGAGGCGCACGGAGCGGCAACGTCGCGCGCTCCAGTGTTGGTCCGCCGTTGAATGTAGAAAGCGGCGTTTCTAATCTGGACTGTGCGGCAGTCATTGACTCCGAGCGTTGCGTCGAAAATGGATGCCACGGGGCTGGATTTGTTACGAGTAAAATACTCAAAAATGAGAAGGGGAGGATATATCCTATTGAACTGTTCTATGTAATATTATCAAAAACAATGTTTAATTATTATTTTCTTCGTCAAATGATACATGTTACAGACTTACGGCAGTGTTATGAAATATAATTTTAATACGCCTTTGTTACGACATTATTTGATTTGTACATTTAATTTTTACATTCCTACAAATATAAACTACAATATGAGGAAAATTGAGCATGGAATAAGAATATTTTACCCATATAAAACAGTTATAACTTAAAAAGCGTTGCATGCAAACAAACACAATTAACCTCTAGATATAACTAACAGAAAATAGAGCTGGCTTTATAAAGAAGCCTAATTGTAACTACATACAAAAAGCAATTAATATAATATGCCGCTAACTACCGAATGGATTTATTAATTTTTGTCTGGAAAGACATTTCGGTTTTCTTGCCTCAGAAAAGCATCTATTAGAACAAACGATATGAAATGAGTAAAGGTTAAGGGTACAAGTTCCTGTCATTGGCCCGACATACCATCTTTTCCACTATGTCGGCACTTTAAACTATTGCAACTGATCGTAAGTGAAATTTGAAAAGAGTTATCTGTATCAGCCCATATACTTCCCACTGAAGGACACGAAGCTCCACTACAATCGAGAGAGGTTAGTCCGTATAGTCCACCAAGCTAGCCCAGTGCGGTTTGGCGGACCGAAAAAAATTAACAAGCAAAAAATAAATACTGATCACTTTCGTTAATTAACATAATTCTGTCGCCTGATAGGAATCGGATACGCACAGTCATCACCCGAAAGGCGTGAACCTCTACTAAATCTCTAGTAACTTCATCTACCTAAAAAAAAACAACAAAACCATTCATGGCGGGTATTTATGAGTACGGGTAGTACCACGAGTACCATGAAACCGGTCGAGCCGATCCATGTATTTCTAGCTTCAATATTCTATATTAGATCTCTACTATTTATATATTTTTTTTGACCATTGTGTCTGGGTTTTGTACGAACGGGAAATCCCTCGTTATCTCTGTCCACTCGTCCACATCGTCTGTCGTCTGTAATGCACATGAGAGTCTCCCAGAAGTTTTATACGGTATGCCGGCATTCGATTATAGATCTAGGTAGAGCTGCCGCTAAGCACGGAAACAGCACAAAGCACGGAATGTCACGTCGTCCCCATGCGCCAGACAAGAAGGCATCGGAAGAACGGCATAAAGCGCTTCCACGTTAAAGCCCATTAAAAAAATACGCGTTGCACACATTTTGTTCATTCGTCCCGAATGCTGGTCGGGCGCGACCTATCGGCGTGATCGTCGCTTCTCATGCCACTGAGGCTGTCAAGATGTCCCATTCGTGTCTCAATCTTAAACGAAGGATTTCTGTACTCTGGTAACACAGATCCATGCAGTCTCAAGACTAATTGTCAATTATACGGGCAGACCTGCAAAATTTGCTCACAGTGTTAGTATAGAGTTATAAGGTTTTTTTTCGGATCTAATTATTTGTAAGATGGAACTGTCTGTCGTATTTTGTGTTATCCAGGACCCAAGACCTTGTGGTTCTTTTTTATATAGCCTAGGCAGGCAGACAAGCATGCGGCCCGCCTGATGGTAGCAGGTCATCTCCGCACACGCACCTTCGCAGTGCCAAGGGTCCAGCACAAACATGTCGCTGGCTCCCGTAAACATCGCCGTGACCTACTCGTAATATGGTACCATAACTGTATATGTGCTGGCCACATCTGTCGAAGAGCCGGAAACAGTTGAGGTAATAGTATTCTTGAGCGGAGACCGCGTCTCGGCAAACGTAGCGTAGAACGCACTCCAGCTAGGTGGAGTGACAATTTTCAAAAGGTCGCTGGCAGATGCTGGATGCGACAGGCCGAAGGCAGGGTGAGGTATGCTGCACGCTTCGGCCTGTTTGGGAGAGGCCTATGTCCAGCAGCGACCAACAAAAGGCTGATTATGATGATAATGATGATGATAAACTCTGTATGTGTCTGCTGGGTGTATTTATTTATCTATTTGTTTTGGAAGTATTGTACACGAAAAACCTATTAGAACACGGAACGTCAAATAAGTTTGAGAGTGGTAGAGGTCCAGGTGGCGGTAAGGAGCACGGGGTGAGGGATGCGGCGCGCGGGGGGTATCCCGGCGTTATCAGGCGCTGATAAGGCTCGCTATCGGCTGTTATCAGCTTCCGCTGCACGCAGCTGCCGCGCTCCAACATTTAAATATAACTTGCATGCTGTAACACACGTATGTCTGAATCTTTGTGATCCCTAAGATTTATTTTATTACTAGCGGTCGGGCCCGGCTCCGCTCGGGTCCATACACGTTTTAAAATGGCGGTCAAAATGTTTAATTCTGACTATCAGTTTAGAATATCGACCAATCGGACCACGAAAAACGAACAAAATTTCCTCGTATTTGCTAGAAATATCAGTACTGCTTTCCTCCTATAGGTCATAGCGTGATGATATATAGCCTATAGCCTTCCTCGATAAATGGACTACCCAACATTGAAAGAATCATTTAAACCGGACCAGTAGTTCCAGAGATTAGCGCGTTCAAACAAACAAACAAACTCTGCAGCTTTATAATATTAGTATAGATGTATAAGAGGAAAAAATATACGTCCCACTTTACACAAGACACAGGCCTCCCCTATGATTGAGAATGATATGCAATAAAGTCTGTTCATCATCATCAGATCATGTTGAATCTTTGTGATCCCTGATATTCTTGTACCCATGTTTTATAGGAATCAATATACGGCCCACTATAGGGCACGGTCCTCCTCTATGATTGAAGGGAATGCTATCTGTCTATATCTGGTGATCATATTGTGTGAATACATATACTTTTGATTTTCTTGCGCAGCCCTACTATGTATGCAGCTTTAGTCACGATATTATCCTTCACCGTTTAAGTGACCGATAAATTGGTACCTTTGATGAATCAGAAGTGTGTGCTTTGGTTTATACCGACGCCACTTCTGACTAATAAATCCTATATCTTTCATAATAAACCACAATTGAAATATAACTTGTTTTTATTCTTATTGAGGAGGATCTTAGAACCAAGGTCTTCCTCAACTGCTGTTAGTAGCAGCAGCATCCAGCGACACCCAGTTCTTTATTCATCATCGTTCGAATATGTCTGATAATGAATAGGCGTACGTCAAATATTTTCACAGCGGCCTGTCTAAGGAGACTGTCATGAAACATCCTTTCGCGGTCTTTGGGAGGTAATTTGATATTGCTGTAATCAAACAATAAGTTTTTTTTTGTGTTCGAAACTAATATACTTTTTAGTTTCTAGACTTTACTTCTTATATTCGTGTCGTTATGAGTTCGGATATAAATACATATAATAACAATAACTTATTAAATCATAAGGGCATCAATCAACACAATCGACAGTCGATAGTCAAGGATCCCGAGGCGCTTCTGCATTCAAAATCGCTGCGTCATGCCTCAATACGTATCTTATCGATAAAATAATCTAGGGACATTTTCTTCCACAATCGATTATTTTATTTATCTATTTGATTGATGACATATATAATGCGTCCTTATAATGAGGGTATGGATCAATGGATTTCTTTTGTCATTTATTATCCATAGTGTAAACTTATTGCATATTTATATTTTTTTACTATAATTATCACCAGCAAATAAAGTGGTTAAAGTTATGGTGATTTGCATTTAGGCATTTCAATCTTTGATATAAGCTTATTATGCAATGCAAATGTTTATAGTAAGGTTCTTGCCTGTTGCACTACCATAAACTATTGCGGCTACAAACGGCGGCCTTCCACCTATTGTTTATATTTTTGAACATTCAAACTGACTCTCTGGCAGTAAACTGATGTAGCTGAAAGAAATACGAGTACGGGTAGTACCCATACATGTAATATGCATAGGTGTGCATACAGATCTAACACAGGTTAGATTTACAAGCATTAATGGGTGGCGGTTATTAACCATACAAAAATAGAAATACCGACTTAATTTATAAATAACAAATAGCTGTTAAAGTATATTTTTAACACCCTCAGATAATATTGACATTAATACAACGTTTTATTAGAATAAAATAAACTTTTTAGTTTACACCCAGAACAAATGTTACTGGATCAAACATTTTTCTCGGACCGGGAATCGAATTAATGGCTTTTGTTTCGATTACTCAGAGTTTCAACGGAGGCTTTCATCATAATTTACTTGTGTCATATTTATAAAATAAACTTATAACAGAAAATCCTTTGGCATAGGTACTAAGAGCACAGCAGAGAATCTTTAAGGCGAGGGAATGTTATTATGATTTCGCGGGTACGATTTTATACGTAACTTACTATTAAGTGAAAACTACATGTTCTGCTGAGCCTATAAAAAATAAGCCCACCCGACTATTGAAAATAAAATTAGCACTTAATTGATAGCTCTACCTCTATGGTTGTCTTATTCCATTCTTATTTCTCATCGTGTAACACAAACAATCTAACAATCCCGAGCAAGTCATTCAACCTTCACGCTCGTAAATATTTGTATTTAACGTCATCAAACACCAATTACGAGACGTTTACCAACTTAATGTGCTACTTACCGCAGTGACGTCACCGAAATAAACATCATTATAGAATTATTTACGTCACTCTTATTTGATTTTGATCACTTTTTTTATACAATACATTTTTTGTGGTGGGTCTCTACAATATGAGAGGCCACCGCCATATCTATTTCTTTCGCAGAACAGCAGAGTAAATGCACCGTTGTATTCTAGTTTGAAGGACTGGAAGGACTCTTAAGTCTCAGGATGGCGAGCGTAGTGGATAGAATTGCTTTGTAATTCATGGTGTTGTTTGGTTTTCCTGCTATACATGAGCGGTCGTGGTGCTTCCCATCATGCGAAGAGCATGCTCGTATCGCCACGCATAGCAATAAAAAGAAAACAATTGGACAGGAAAACGAGCAAACTGTTCACCTGATAGTAAGTGATCACTGCCGCCCATGAACATACACAACGCTGGGATTATAGATGTGTTGCCGGTCCATTAAATTGGGAGGGGAGCGCGAAGGAAAAAGAATGCGAAGAGGATATATGTATTGGCATCCGGCAATCTCAATCACCGCACGAATTGCCACATCGAAGCTGTCGTTTTATGTCGATCTCCTGTGAGATAGTAGTACCGCCCCGGACGAGTCTATCCATTCATGCTGAGTCATGACGGACAACAGCGTGGCGCTATCATTTTAAATTACACCACTTAGTAAGTACTGCATCTCTGCCCACTACATTTTATATATCATGATTATGAAGGTATCCTTTAGAAAAATATTTTTTGCAAATTGTATAAAAGTGCACTAGAGGGTATCAGGAATATTATCCATAACAATTCATAAAAAGAATATTTTCTCCACCTGATACAGTCATAGCACGCTAGCGTTAAGTTATGTATAATTGAAAGAGTCCCTTAACGTAATTGATGACGATTTTCAAGACTCTCATTATCAACTTACCTACTACTTACCGCAGTGACGTCACTAAGGTAAATTAAAGTAATGGCTATTTACATAACACATTTTCCTTTTGATTGCTCTGTTAACACTCTCCGATTTGAATGAGGCAAAGATGATGTCATTGCGATTTCTTGTACCACTCGATGATGAACTAAAACATGAACTCATTGACGGTGCGTACCAATCTGGGTTTTAAGAAATATTAGTAATTGATGATTCATTTTTCTTGCATGTTATACCTACACGTTTTTTTGTTGATCGGATCGAGCGACAAACGACAGGTTTGCCTACCATGTATTGAAATGACAGAAGTCACTGGTAGTAGGTCTCTCATATGTGAGAGGCCATCTGGGTGGGTACCACCGCAGTGTCTATTTCTCCCGTCAAACAGCAGTGTAAACGCACTGTTGTGTTTCGGGTTGAAGGGCATTGTAGCCAGAGTAACTACTGGACATATTGAGACTTAACATCTTATGTCTTAGGATGGCGAGCGCAGTGGAATGCCAAGCATTGCTTTGTAATTCAAGGTGTTGTTTGGTTTTGCTACTGTTCATGAGCGGTCGTATCGCTTACCATCAGGCGAACGGCATGCTCGTCTCGCCATTCACAGCAATAAAAAAAAAAAAAGTCACGTGACTGCCAAATGTTATTTCCATACATTTGATCTTTCCGCAGGCGTTCACGCCAACAGAAAAGTGACATTTGTTTTTGGGCCCTGAGTATCCTATCCAGATATCTCGATAATTACCCAGAGGCCAGAGGTAGTTATTAAATGCCGAGTATATTTTGTGTGGAATACTAAGTTTATGTGTGTTCATTCTAGCAAACTGCATCAAAGTAGCGTGGTGAGTTGAAGCTTAGTCCCTCCCATTGACATAAATATATGGACAGGACGAAAAGCGCGTAAAGTGTTCCGACGTAAGTGGTGCGACGCTCCAGTGCAGCGTTATTGAAATTAGTCGTCGCTCACAATAATTTCATATTAATTTTCAAAATGCCTGCTTGTATTTATGACCAATTTTAGTAAAAAGAAGATAGTATTTTTTAATATCCGTTAATTTAATATTTACTTAAAAGCGATTTTCGCAGCCATATTTTTGATCCCTCCTAATTACCATCCGTGTTCAGAAGTGTTACAATTTGATTAAAAGTCTGATATGTTTCAATAAAACACTTCACGTAACTCCTTCATACAAACGCATTGTACCAAATCCCGTTTGGCCTCAAGTTGCCGAGTCACCGGCAAGTCCGGTAGTTATTCGGTAGCGGTCGCGCCGGACCACCGCGCTACCGGCACTCGGCGTCCAATCGGAATGCCTTCGTCATCGCTTTATTGACACTTGTGGTGTCGAAATTTATGACTTCGTTTACTAAGTATAATATAGTTACTGAAATTAAATTGACATTGACTTGTAGTTAAATAATTGTGCTCAATTATTTGAAATGAACGATGGCCGTACTCGCGGTGGACTCATCATCATATCAGCCCACATTTATCCACTGTTAGACATGAGCTTCTTCTCCATTGCACCACTTCTCCAGTCCTGTGCTTATCTCATCCATAATTTCCTTGAAACTTAACGATATTATTTTTCTAGACTGACTAATCAAAGGTCATAGATTCTAGTACAAGGTACAAATTCTCTTCCGAAATTTCGTGTTTATTTATTGTTAATATTATTTCAATGGTATCACTTTAAAAAGAGAGCATCGTGGACCAACCTGTGTACCTACCTAAAAAAATCTTGATACAAAATTATATGATAGCGGTCCGACCCAACTCCGCCCGGGTGCAGATAAACTTAAAACTTTTTTGAAAATAATCTATCGCCAATGTTCATCAGAGATAACGTAGGATTCTGATAATAAAATATTTTTTCAAATCGGTCCAGTAATTTCAGAAGCTATTCAATGCAAACAAACAATCAAATCTTTCCTCTTTTTAATATTAGTCCAAATTATGCCAAAACATTTAGTTTTTGATCTCTCTCCTTCGATTTTATCTCAATCTTGCAGAAGACATGTGCTAACAACGATACGTATAGGTATTGCAAGCAAAATTCCGGACCGGAAAGTTTTTAATGACGTAAGTGTTTTTTACCGGAAAAATGCACAGTTCCGGTATCTGCATCAAATACCCAAGAGTTCCACGCGCTCCGATTTCCAAATATAATCTAGTATTGAAATAGAAGGAACAGGATATTTAGAAATTCGAATTATAGTTATATGTCGCTATTGAAAATAAACCTCATTACAACCACAATATATTAATGAATACAAGTTTAAATTATGATTCTATTCATATTATTCATGCTTAAGCTAATAACATTTATTACACTATTTTCTATTCATTACGTATTCATAGGCAGCGTTAAAGCGATTACATTTTGTCCCTTTCTAACGCTTAGTAAACGTTATAAGAACAAAAGAGACGGAGCATTGAATGGACAGTAAACATCGGAATGTTTGTAAATGGAATTTGTTTATTAAGCTAAAGTATTATAATATTTTCCCCATATTATATCACAAATGTGATGCTGTGTCTGTTCTCATTCCAATTTTACGAAATATTTTGGGAATATATTTTCTTTATCAAGATTTTCAGCCGTAGAAAGTCCACTCACCATTCCTATGGTAATTTGGTAATATACTACATCTACTTCGAGTATCATTTGACATAATTTGTTTACGAAGATTTATATTCGTCATCTAATATTAATAACATGTCGAATATTATAAAAAGTAAAGAGAGGAAAAGGATTTATTGCTTTGCACCACAGTTCTTCCCGCGAAAGAAGATCGTAGACGATTAGTATTTGCCATGCTTAGAAGTCGATTTGGCGACAGTACCAACATGTAGAAAAGAAAGAAAGAAATACAATTTATACACAGTCGCAATATACACAAACATGGTTAATATAAACAATACTTAAGTCTTTATCAGAGGTAATTTACCTCTTTAGTCTATTGATTTGTCACCCGCTTTGCTGGAGAGAAGTGGACAAAAAATTTCTAACTCCTATTACTTACTTCATGATTAATTGCGTTGCGGGTTAAAGACAAGTTAGACATTCCCGAAGACTCGCCGAGCTTCAATGCTCGGTGTCATTACATTGCGTGCCACTGTTGATCCTGGCTTACAGGAGTTACAGTGGCGGGAGCGAGGGCGGAACAGTCTCCTAAAAAACGTACATGGTTAATTAAACAAGGAAAAAAATCTAAATAAAAATTTTAGAACACGGTTCGTTGCGGCTGTCATCGGTAGGTGTCCACTCAGCTTGCGTTATAATGTGGTTAGTGTAAATCACGACACAACACTGATTTTCAGTGGACATCTTAACTGACGTCCAGGCATCAAGCCATTTACCTACAACATGTCAAAATTATGATGTCGTCACCCATTGTCAGTCCCTCATCTGGCGGGATTGCTAATTACTATACCTCTTTCTCCATTATATATATATATATATATATATATATATATGTATTTATTGAAGCATGTTGTTCCACATTTGGAAATTAATATTTTTTTTACAAAATAAATAGTTGGAGCGATAAATGTGTTGAGAACTCACGCGATGCTAAATAATCGGAGTTGCGTTAAGTATCTTTATGAATGCAGGGGTGCAGAGGAATTTTAACTTCGTAAATGTAATTTATTCATTTCTTACATAATGTCGTCTCTCATAAATTAGACAATATATAGCTCAAAAGAATGCTTATCAACATAATATATTTTATCTTGAATCTACATAATATTATAGTGCAAGCACTGGGCAGTGAGCATACATAAGCATTTTTTTAGTAGAACTGACATTTCGCGGAATAATACTCGTAATAGTTATTGGTACTCCCAGATAGCTTAAAAGCCGTGGTAGGCCATTAAAATATTTTGCGATAAGACAACTGACACTTCGATAAGATTGTAATCTATCCGTTATAACTAAATATCGCTGGTTATTGCATGAAGCTATTTATGTCGAAAGAACGATGCAGTTATTTGAAGATAAGAAGAAATACACCACACTTTTTTAAAAGTTTAATAATACAAAACTTAAGAAAATGTCATCACATTTAGCTTCATCACGTAATTGGTCGAAAGATGAGAATTGCCTATAGATTAAGAATATGAATTTTAACAATGTAGATAATATCGTCAAATACGAATACTTATTGTTCCACTATTGTTTAAAGCAGATGACCAGAATATGGGATTAAGTGTTACCACAGGTGTTATACATATGTGTGTATATTTCTTTTTAAGCATTTTTTAGCGAATGATCTGGCTGACGATATTTCATCTGGTGCAAAATCTGTCTTCCAACTTAATGTTCGCCAATTCTTCCGCATTCATACAAACTTTTAATACATTACGGCGTGAAGCGACAGCTTCGCTGTCACGTTTCATTCGGTGATTGAGATTGCGAGATGCTCAATACCTCTTTTCTCTTCCCACCCCTTTTCCTTTCAGCTTCCCTCCCAATTTGATGGGCCGGCAACACATACATAATCCAAGCGTTATGGACGTTCATGGGCGGTAGTGATCACATACCATCAGATGACCTTTTTGCTCGTTTGCCGGGCCCACGCAATAAAAAAATACAATAACTTAGAATGGAATCACACCAAACATTTCTAAAGGAAATTTACACACGTCTTGGCGCACAATATTAAAATCTCATCACAAGATAATTACCATAAAGACTACCATCTTACCGATACTATCAGGACTACCTCAACGATCAGACGGCTATGATTGTAGTCAATAATCAGAAATATGTTGAAACTTTAGATGATCTTTGGGGCTACACTTCCCATCAGGTTCACAGAAGTAATTTTAGCTACAAGTAAGAAGTGGTTAAACAGTAGTTGTTAAAAGAAATAATTACCGCACCGCCTCGAGCCGTCATTACGCGGTGCTTAGGTGTTACAATGGCGGTGCAGGGCTGTCAGGGAACTCATTAAACAACTATACGGTGTGCGGTTTCTTATATTTTTTTGTTACGGGTCTTTATGTTTAGACTAAAAAGTATCTATTACTTTCTGATACCCTCGATACAAGACTCGATGTACGTGCGGCGTCAGGACTATGTATGTGACTTTTGATAGTATAAATAAAATACATTTAAAATATACTACAATGTTGATGCTGATAGATTATGAATCTACTTTATTATATACTTTATTTTACTCATATTTTTGTTATTTTATTTATTACTAATTTAACCTGATAAATCTTGTGTAATGTCTGTATCAGAAGTTTGTTCATGGATGTGTTAATTCATAAGTGTTTAATGTACATGTCAATAGTATATCTATTTCAATAAATAAATAAATTATATTGTCATACAAATATGCCATAAAACCTGAAAGTGAATCGATCAGAGACGCCGCTACATAATAGGCTCCAGTAGTAACTGTCCACGGCCTCATAGACCGGATTGCTCGAGTCTTACGAGTCAATGGGCCTCACACCTTAAACCTTAAAAAACCTAGCGGTTATTAGAAGCTATTAAATATTCAATCTAGCGGTGATTAGAAGTCGTTATCTCGAGCACAAACCCGGTAACCAAAAGGAAGGAAGGAAGGATTACCTGTGAAATTGTAGGGATTAAAAAAGTTCTCTTGCTATTGCGGAGTAAAAATAATCTCGCCTACATTAAATTTAGTTATTGCGCCGCCTTCGTAAGTAATTGACGTCATATATAACCATCTACAATTGCTACATACAATAACGATACAAATGTTAAACATAGCCAGAAAGTAGAAGTGGAATCAATTGAGATTCATCTCAAATGACTTAGTAGGTAGACCGATATAATTATACCGGGCTCAAAAATATACTTAGTAGATTTTTTTATTACGTAAGTCCGGCCAACAGGCCACCTGATGGTAAGTGACCCATAAACCTACCACCCATAAGCATCCAAAATACTTGGATCTACATGTGTTGCCGGGACATCAAATCGAGAGGATAGCGGGAAGGAAAAATGATGGGACGAGGAAACGGGTTTGCGGCAATCTCACTGAATAAAACGCGACAGAAAAGCCGTCGCTTCACGTTGATCTCCTGTGAGACATTGGACTGTCCCGGACGAGCCTACCTATGCTGAGTCATAACAAAAGCGTGGCTATTCCACTTCCAAAAACCTATTTTCATAAAACTGATTATTATAAAATTATTTCCTTAATCATAATAAGGAAAATTAACATAATAGAATCATTAGTAAGCGTTTAATATTATTGGCATTTGCATGTCTGTAAATATGAAACGGCTTTGTAATTGCACCGTTGTAATTATATGTTGTTCGCTTTATTCCGCTAATTATTTCTTAATAAACATTAGGTAGGTGTTTTTATAGTGGGAATATAATAGGATTGTCAGTCGATGTAATTATAAGGTAAATCTTGCAACGTATCTAATTATAATTATTATAATACATTATCTCAATATGATAAACATCTTAGCAAGAGTTGGTAGTTATATAAAGTCCACTAATCTGGAATAGGTCGGGGGTGGAAATCTGATCAGGAATAGCCTAAGCCATCACAATTGAAAAGGAGGTCCGTGCCCTACAATGGGAACTAAAAGAGCTGATTTATATCGATTTATCAACTGTGACATACCACTACTGAAAGTAACTCATGAAATGTACAATACGAATAAATATATTGTAATATAGGCATGTCAGGAGTCATGTGTATTGATAAGTCAATCACTAACTATACTGGTGAAGGAAAACATCGCGATGAAACCTGAATACCATGGCGATTCGTGAAAATTCCTACGGTATGAAAAGCAAACAAACGTGCACTAGGCCAGCGTGGTAGACTGTATGGCCTAAACCCTCTGAATCGTACTTTCGATTGTAGAGGAGGCCCGTGCCGTGCAATAGGACGTATATGGGCTGATAAAATACAATATAGACATATAGACATAATACCTGGTTTGATAGGTAGGTGGGGCCATAAACTGTGTAGGTGTATGATTCGCAGCTTTGATTGATGTTAATGATTGGCACGACAGAGGATACACAAATCATTGCGTGTTTATTGTTTTGTAGTCCGTACATTATGTCATCAATTCTGCGTATCGGATTAATCGTATTGTGTAGGCACGCCTTTATAAGTTTTATAGCATTTAAAAATCGCAATATAAAAAGGGTTATTTAAATATTCGATGTAATTAATATTTATATATTTATTGACTTTATCTAATATTTATTCCATGATAACTAGATTAGAGACTAATATTATCAGAAGTCCCAAAAAATACCTCTCATTTTGAGTTTAAAATTGTAATCTAGAAACGGCGCCGAAAATATTTCCAAGCAAAACATGACCATTTCATCTCTTGATAACCTACTGTGATAACAACTCTATTGTAATAATAACAATATTTATAATATCATATCGTGATATCCGTATAAAAATCATTAGAATGACAGCCCTAATCAATATATTTTTTTTATTTTTTAATATCGACCTCGCGACATTAAACCTAACAACACAGCAATAGACCACACAGGTAGCAACTGCTATGTGGCAGCCCTGCTACCGAGGTATTGCGCAACGCCGCCCGCACAGCGTGCCGCAACCGAGTCACTGACTCACGCACTGCAACAATGAGTCTTTGTCTCCACTGACTGACTCGCGCGTTGCTTTCCATGTTTTATTGAATTCATATCACAGGAAACTACTACTGGTCTGACAAGACTGTATGGAATAGGTTTCCATTGCCTGTTTTATTTTAAAGAAGATAACAAATAAAGATTTCTGTTGTTGAATTTTAATACAACGGATAAGGCTGTATGTTGCGATTAATTTGCCCCTTTGGCATATTTTAACTAACACTAAAATTATTTCCGAAAACGGATCCTTGTTAGTATTTGATAAAATTCAATTAAACAATTAATATATCATGTTACCACCATAGGAACGATAATATTTTGTGATATTTAAACAACAGTGTATAAACAGTGGTCATTGGATGTATAGTGAAGTTTTATTCATATTACATTTAAAAGTTACTTTTAACTTTAGACATTTTTTACAAATAATAATTTAAGATTGTTCATTATTAATTGAGGTCCAAACTTTTTGTGACAGTATTCCTTTGTTTCTAATTTTGCTTCCTTAAAAGAAATGCCAATCACTTCAACTTTCTTCGTACTTCGTACATTTTTTTATTATTAGCACGAAAGAAAATAGCTGAAAGTCTGAGTTAAAATTATGAATAAAACCTTATTCCATTTACGTATAAGTTTTAATTTTAATAGCGGCCAGGATTACATGAAAGAGTTCTAATATAACATTGAAACAGTTTAAAAAAGACAATGTTGAGTCTACGAGTGTACTAAATAGACCACAAAATTAAAACTGGCGTCCACAATGAGCCGCAAATAGATCAGCTCCAAATAGAATGAGACAACTTAGTCATGATCTATTTTGGACCTCTCTCTTTATATTTTTCCATAGTAGCCAATACTTCATAAGACCTCGGTTCAATAATTTGGCAATATAATACTTTTTGTGCCGTATAAAGCCGCGGCGGTTAAAATTTATTTCCAATTTACCCGAAAAATTATGCGAATTGGATTTAGTGGCCTTATTCGACCATTCTCCGAAATAATATCTACATGCATTCTGTATCTGTATCTGTATCAGCCCATATGCGTCCCACTGCAGGGCACGGGCCTACTCTACAATCGAGAATATGATTGAGATTGGTGGTTACATGCATTACCTGTACCTATTTGAAGTTTTATTTTTAGTTGCTTTAATTTATTTTTTAATTATATTTAAACTTGAAATTATAAAAATCATATGTCTCATTAATTTTGTACTTAAATTAATTAATTTAAAATATGATCGATAAAAATGTGTTATATGTTTGTACTTTTTATGGTTGTGAGTTTCGTTTTTATTTGTATTTTTTTGTGTGTGCAATAAAGTGTACATAAATAAATAAATGTTCCGTTGATTTTCACTGGGCTCCTACAATATAAAATGATGCCATCTTTTTCCAAGAAAAATGGCGTGGCTTAGATACAAGCTTAATAAATAGCTTAATGCATAATCTTATACCATATACTAAATCTAACTACGTTTAATTTAAGTGGCCGTATCTCTCTTATAATCTAAAATAATAAATAAATATATACGGCAATTACCATTTATTTATTATACGTTTAATACTTGATTTTACATATTCTATCAGCCCACAGACTAAGGTACATACCTCCCGTGGAATACATAGAACTTTTCAAGTTTATTCTACTGAGCATTTATCAAGAATGATGTACCCAATACCCATAATCAAACATGCCGGACACATGAATTGGAGGGCGCAGGATTGAAACCCTTTTATTAAAGGCGCATCTGTTTACACCTAGGCGATGCTATTTATCGTCCCGATATATTAGATGGAAATACCGCCATAGGATCCGCTCCAATTTCGTTTCCTTGCCTAATTTATGCCTTTTGTAAATATTCTCTTTTTACACTGCATCGGATAACTCTCCGGGTCATTGCGGATAAAGTGGTGACATCTCAGAAGTCGGGTATCGACTCTACCAACTTTATTTCATATGCTGCAATACAATTTAATAAAAATAATCTAATTGTATTGATATTTTGCAATTAGAGAGTAGAGACATATCTTGGTATACTTATGCAGCTATTTGTTCCTCCTGTAAAATAATTACCCTGAATTCTACAATTCTAGATTAATTTGCGCTCAGTCTTACGATGCACGGACAATGTTTCATCAAACTTGTAGCTATTGGTACCAACAAGGTAATGCCCTCTATGAATTTACCGAATAATATATTCAAATAAGTTTATAGTCAGTTCTTTAGTACATTCATTTGTGTTCTTTGTACCATTATTAAAAATATAATAAATATAAATATATTATTATTATACATAATATAAGAACACAGACGCCCACAAAAAATCGGCAACGTCTGGGTATCGTTGTTCTAGGTTGTTGAAAATGTATTTAGAAACCGTCCCTTCTGTATGTAAGAAGAGGGATACTACGCTTTAACCCTCCTCCAACATTCTTACTCGTCGGTGGTCAGTCGGCAGCGACTTGGTTGTACCGGACGCCTGGCACTGCAAAGGGCCATGAGTGGAGGTGACGGCTTACCATCATGCGACGTCGTATATCGTATGCGAAGGCTATAATGACGAACCTGTCAAAGCGACCCACGCAAGTAGGTATAGAGTGTATTATTATCTATGAGGTATACTGTGCATTCATCCTGGGTATATCAAGTTTCGAGCAGGACGGCATAATTAAGATTGAACTGTGAGAGAAAACTATCTCTCGGCGGATACTTCTTTTGGTGCGGTCTGGATTACTGACCCCGGTAATTGATAAACAAAAACAAATAGAGGGGAAAACCTAAAAATAAAATTACAATTTCCCTCCGTAGCAAAACGGATAGCAAGGTTCACCGAAGAATTATAATCCTCCGAAATAAAGTCGACAAAACTGAAAAATATATTAATAAGTGGAGGTGGAGCGAAAGGATTGCACTTCTAGCAATCTTACTCACGTTTTAAGTAAAGCCAAGAAAGATTTTTTTTTGGTAAATTTTCTGCCAGAAAGTGTCAGTGTTACCTAAGTTTTACAGTGGATTCAAGCAAATCGATTAAGTATTGATTTCTAGAGGACTGATTGTAATAATTCATCATCAATCATTATAAAGATTGTAGTGGGTTTTTAACGGTATCGTACATCCTTATTTATTTATTTTGTTTTTCTCTCTACTGTGGTAGTCGTTACTGAGAAAAGAAATTGACTTTTGCCACTTCATGCTTAGATTTTGATTCATTTATCAGATAAATAGAAAAAATATATTTTTATTGCGCAGCATTTTTATTTATACAGCTATAGGAGAATGCACTTTTTTAAATTAATCAGCATACATACCCTTAAAAAGGTACTTATAGCAACGCTTTCAAGTGCGTTATTTGTATTTCCTTCAGTTTAAAAATGATAATATAACCCCAAGTACAACTGAAACTATTTTTTTCTGCGCATTAGCGTAAATACTCGTAGTACAAGGTACATAAATTAAAATCACATCAATTAACACATCGGCCGTCACCTGGCCGCGACATGTACATAAGCATAAAATTAATTAGCCACGCCAGACTAGACATGTGTCTAGAATACTAGAGCACCTTGACAAACTCGCATATTTATAGATTCAGCTAGTAAACAAAATTGAAAAGTTGAACGCCTTGACGACATTCTCTCGCGTCCCGCACTCGGCCCACCGGGCAATTTGCTTTTTTTCTCGACAACTAGTGGATTCTGCGAAGAACGAAACAGGTCCGACTGGCCGCCGAGCGTGAGTTTTTTCGGCGAGCAACTCCGAACACGTATGCACCTCGCACTGAGTTGCCAACTTCAACGCAACGCTTGGTTTAACCGAATCCACACACATTATCTAACATCATTAACTCAAACTCAACACAAATTCCAAGAATAATCTACGCAATCCTCAGTAAAAGCAATTAAAATTATATTCATTTGCAATAAGCAGTGAGCCGCGTCTATCTGTTAAGCAAGTGTTCATTTGTCAAAGTTTTTACAGTAATAAGCCGCGATACTGCCATAAGTTGGTACGCTCGCACGGCCCAAGCACCGCAATTATGACCTTAATTGAATTCTACATTTATTTTTTATAATTACCACCCATTTATGGAAACGGCGCGTTGAAAGTGGCAACATTCGCCATACTCCTAATTGACGACCGCCCGCGGCATACTAATGGCCATATTAAAATAGTTTTATGGACTATAAACGTTGCTCAATAGGTTTAGTTTGATCAAAGCCAACGTGTATGTGCTTTATTAAGAATGAATGACAAAGATCTATCGTAAATGTGTGGACATATCGCGTTACTGCTTTATTTAACCCGCTTGTTGCTCAACGCGTTTGTAAACCAAATGATTTCCTTTGCACAGCGGTTCTCCATTAATAAAGATGAAAGCGATAAGTATCGTTTATTCTGCAACTATTAACTAGTTTAATTATTCTGCACATTAAAAAACTATACAAGTATAAACACAGGCAAAAACTACTTCATACAATTTAGTTCAATTCCACCATTGAACATAAAAGTGTTTAAGAGATTGTATTAGTGTTATTACGAGTTTTCAAAATAATAGTGTTAATGTTTTCTGTTTTAGGTGGCATTATACTTTTTTGGACTGATTTTTTTTTTATGATAAGTATCGTTTCAAGTAATAAAAACAAAACAAATTATATTACGGTCTCATTGTTGTGCGTAAATATAATAAGGATGGTAAAAACCAATCTATTTAAACCAAACATTTTTTTCCTATATTGGGAAAGTAACGCACTTATCTAGAACAAAGTCACCCTACGTTTAAATTAAATCAAATTCATTAAGAAATTAAATTCGCCAAAATGATATCAACAGCTAGACCGCTGCTCTACCTATTTAAATCTTATTAATAAAATTAGGTAACGGTGTAAAAAAATGAACAAAAACGTAATATTTATACTGCTTTAATAATAAAAGCCGTGAACCCACAATTAGATACAAAAAAATCGATTCCACAACACCCAGACTTGAAACAAATACCTATACCTATGTACTTTGAGATTGAAATATCTCTTATCACGGTGCAATGTGAATTTGTCACGCGGTCTCTTGTTGTACAGCCGACGTCTACTATATGTGATATGTGCCATGGAAGCTTACAGACTACCATATACGTATTATTAATTTAAAAAAAAACTCTATAATCTTGAATTATAGTTGATTGCCGTCCAGCTCGCTTACAGCAGTCAATATCGACATGTGCTTTTGGCCTACACCGGGATAAAGGAACCGAATTACTTTGTTTTCGTCAACGTATAAATCCTACATTGCGCCTTATAAAAGAGATAACAATACACCATAGCCGATAAAAAACGTCAGTCTCTAAACGTTCAAAAGACTTATATCCTGCTTAATTGCTTCTTAATTATTTGCTTAAAGAACAATGACATAAGAACAGCGCTTAAGTCGCAAACTCTTTCACAGCATTATGATCCCTCAAACAAAAATCTTCCTAATGAGTTTCACAACATAGCCTATGTTCAGCAGTGCAATTCCAATATCTAGAGATAATAGCATACGGCAATGACGTTCAATTATTGAGTTTCCATTCTCTTACTATGTCCGCTGTAAATAAGTTTTGTGTCGTGGTTTCCACCACATCATAACGTAAAATGAGTAGACACCTATCAAAACCGTGTCTTTTAATTTTATTTTGTTTTTTTCTTATTTCATTAAGCATGTACGTATTGTTAATATTAACCATGTTTGTGTATATTGCAACTGTGACAAATACATAAATCATTTTTCTTTTTTTCTTATCATTATTTCCTAATGCCAAAACATTTCGATAGGAATGGTAATGACGGCGACAAACAGTACTCTGCCAAACTTTCCAATATCGTAGGCGTGACGATATCCATCAAAGCAGAATATCCCACACTTCTTGAACATAAGTGGATACACTCAGTTGCGTCAGTAATCGAACACCACCGCTCCGTTATCTATTCTCACACGTTTACGTCATCGCTCGTATCAAATTTCGTGTTTCGTCACACTCGGGGAGTTTTAACAGTATTATACCATTCTTACTGTTAATAACAGTTTGGTTAAGGAAACACGGATTAACTACGATAAGCGTCGATAATTTCTTAGAGACATCTATTGAAATAATTCTGTAAAGTTGGTTTGAGTTTGTGCTAATCTCTAGAACTATCTATCTATCTGACTAGCTAATCATTGTGATTCTTAAATATATTTGTAGTTTTGTAATTTAATTATTCAAGAACATATGGGCTATTTAATATCACGCTATGGCCCATAGGAGCTCAACCATAGTGAATAAATACTTTAGAATTAAATGTCTTGTGGTTACAATGTTTTTAAAACTGTCATTGTATGTTGTAATGAATTGTAAAGAAATGAAATACCTAATCGTATAAAAAAGTGCGGTCACAATTTTTGAAATTAATATTATCCACGTTTGTTTTTTTTTATTTCCACCCTACGAATGTTAGTGTAGTGATGAAAAACTATTAACCGCTAGTGGTTGACGTAATTATTATCTACCGGTTTAAGAAACGAACTATTAACTAGGTTTATCGAATCCTTAGATAAAACCATTTGGTGCTGTTAAATCTCTGTAATAGCGACAAAACAGAGGGGTGAGTTTATTTAATGTATTTATTGGATAAGGCCTAACCACTCTCAATCGTACTCTCGATTGTAGAGTAGGCCCGTGCCCTGCAGTGGGACGTATATGGGCTGATACAGATACAGATTGGTTATTCCTCGGAACCACATACCTATTTGTGATTTAATTGTAGTGTCTCGCAAGTTATCATACTAGTACATTATTAGTTCTATTTAGAACAATCCAGAGCGGTGCCAATATCGGTTTTCCTACTCAATGTTCGCCATTCTTCTATACTTCATTATGGTATTACATATATTAAAACAACTCTACTTTAAAACTACTTTTAGGTGTTTTGTTATTTCTTGTGAAACATCAATTCTAATTTACTTCGCATAACAGAAATTGAAGATTTGTTTTGCCTAAATTTACATAATGGAATTCATGTCACAAACAGTCCAATGCATATAACTTCAAATGGGCGTATTTGAACTAACATGCTTTAGGTTGGAATTTGAAGCCACCCATTAAGCCGCGTCAATAATTATTGGCACGCGATAACATAAAAAGTCTACAACTTTATTTCTTTTTTGCAGTGTGGGTTCTATGTTTTTGTCACATAACATTTCGCCTTAGGGCCTATAAATATTTATTGATGTTACATTATATGCTCCGCTCGGTACCATGCAATGTCTATTTGACATATGGATGTTATCTTGACAGGGATTAAATATGATGAATTATTTCAACTGGTATCGCTGCATTACGGGGACGGACTCGTTGGAAAATGTGCAGTATTCTCTCTCATAAACATAGTCCATCCTTCTTATTGATTAATTATCGTTTATATATTAATGATTTATTTAAAGATATTATTAAACTAGTCGGATCAGTAATAGCAATACTAGATATATGTCATATATGTAAAATCGTGTTTGAAATCCAAATCGCATCATTATATTATAAAATTGATTGTAACTTTGGCAATATTATTAAACATTCATAGAAATTAATGTATTCTTTAACCATGTTGCCTTTACAATTACGAAGTACTTTAGATTGCTTCTCAGCCGCTGTTGCAGAGCCTGTAATGAACTTCCATCTGTAAACCTATCTTATATTTATTTTTGGCCGTATTACCATTATATTACGGCAAAGATTAGTGCATGATGATATAAATATTTTTAAATTATACACAAATACATTAAAGTATCTACACATACACTTCAAAACTATTGAAATTATTATTGAAAATTATTGAAAACTTCTCTGATTCCTAATCATGGATGCATTGTGGTATTATTGCCATATTATAAGTGTTTATACTATCACACAATTTGTCTTCACTGCTCTTAAATTATTATTTTTTTGTATTGATTATAAAATCATTGTCTGGAATAGTATAGTTTTTTTTTTGTTTTTTCGTTATGTTTTTAAAATTTTAATTGTAAATTATTATATAAAGTCGTATAATATAACACAATTGAATATTTAATGTAAATGTAAATCCATATTTGTATTTTAAGGATATTTCTGTTATTTTATATAAATCTTAGCCTAATCATATTGTGCATGTGGTATTAGCCTGTAAGTAATTGTTGCACTTATAATTATCTCGTGTTAAAACTTGATATTCTTATAAAATTGTATTGGTGTAAACGATTGTTGGCTGATCTAACAAATAAAATAAAAAAATAAAAAAAATAAAATAAAACAGCCTCCTGCGGTTTCCGCAACCCGTCAATAAAGCGACATAGCAGTCCTTGCTCAATCTAGCAACACAAAAACGTTTCACTAACGAGTTCCATAAGCATAATCCGAAGATTACCTACATAAGCTGCAATTTAACGTTTTTGTGTCCATTACTGGCGCGCGGCGTATGCATAGCGTTGCGTGGTGTTACGCGGACCTACTTTAGACACAGTCAAGTAACCAGTAGTGGACAGTGTGTCGCCGGCGCTAATGCGGTTAAATTACACTGCGGCTAACTACGCGTACAGTTAGACGAGGGAACCCGGGTTCAGACTGTTATTAATTTTTGATCGCGTTGATTGACTTCACGCCGTCGCAAATTAATGAGCAATGAAAAATTTAAACGCAGGCGAAAAGGAAAGGAAAAGCAATATGTTCAAATTTTAACCAATAATTAATATGTTCCAATTTTCGGATCTTAAAACCGAAAAGACACGTATACTTTTTGGCACAATATTGCAAAAACCTCTACACAAATAGTTTTTGGGTTGGTTTTAAAAAAATAGCGCTAATTAGGTACTTAATCACGAATTATCTAGATGAGCACGTACAATTACAAAATAACTAAATAGCTTGTCTGATGGTAAACAGCCCATCAAACCATTGCTTACATCCTAAAAAAAAATAAAATCCTGTTGTGAGTAAGCCAAATTAGCGCCTTTGCAGACGATTTTTTTTAACAAGCCGAGGAAGCACATAAGTCGCGCACTAACGCGCTTTAAATGCAATGCAGACGAAGTGAGTAAACCTTTGCACTCCTTCAAAAAAAATTGAGGCGCCGTTAACGGGCTAATCTTCTTTTTGGTCATCTAAGGCGCCGTGAGCGCGTGTTCGTAATACACACGTCGACGGCGCGTAAAAAATACGTCGTGTGCAAAGGCCCTAACTGCTATAAATTATGTCAAACTGTTTTTCAATTAAGTAATATTTAACTATTTTTTTCTCATGGCAGAACTACACTGTTACACTGGACTATATACTGTAAAACTTTTCATAGTAAGAACACTGGGAACAAACTTAGTCTTGCATCAAATGTTACTCGACCCCAAGATAAATAGTTCTTTTTTGGGTGAATAAACTTCTTTAACAAACTTCCCAATGTTGTAAGAGATCTTCCAATCCATAAGTTTTAAATATAATTAAAGTTAAGCTGTGTAAAAACGCATGTATGGGCCAATACGGACAAGGTGATACCGGTGTTTCACAGACAACCTATGTAAAATAACAGCTTGTTTTTTTATTGCAATGATTGGCAAGACTGTCATCCGTTCGCCTGATGGTAAGCGATACGATCGCTCATGCACAGTAGCAAAATCAAGCAACACATGTATCACAAAGCAATGCTTGGTATTTCACTGCGCTCGCCATCCTGACACATAAGATATTAAGTCTCAATATGTCCAGTGGTTACGCTGGTTACGATGTTCTCCAATCAACACAACAGTGCATTTAAACTGCTGTTTTGCGAGAGAAATGGACATTGCGATGGTTCCCACCCAGGCGGCCTCTCACATATGAGGGATCAGCACTGCTGTCTTTCTTCTTTCTTTTCTTTCTCTCCTATAAATTTTAAGAAGCCATCAACGTACCCTCGATCTAAGTGTAGCACAATCTATTATGTAGAAGCATTAAATTCCGTAATAACTATAACTAATACAGTTAACCCGTTAATACATTATCGTGTGTAATAAGTGTGTGTCGCTTACGGGACGGCCGCGGAGTACCGTTTTGTCATCATTATTTCTTACTACACTAAGTACGCGATTGTCGCTACATATATCTAATAAATACATAATGCCAACAAAGCAGTGAGCAATGAAGCCCTAGATTCGGAGCTGGTCGGGTAATGTATGTACTTAGTTTAAAATTATGATTAGAATTTTATACACGCGGCCCTATTCAAAAATAATTTATTAACATACAAGGTACATCAAGACTGCAACCGAAAGCGAAGCCGGGTGGTAGTTTTGGTAACTATTAACTACAATACATATACAATGCAATTAAACATTTCACAAGAATTGCGTTAATTTTCTTTTGCGTTTTATTAAACATTCTCGTGTTAGGTGGTAGTTTTAGTGACTTCAAACACCATGGAACTAATAATTTAGCAAAAAAAAAGTAACGAAAAAGTGACATATTTCTTTTCCTAATGTCGTATTTAGGTTAGTGTACATCCTTTTATTTTCAAAGACGCTATGGTATGCAGGGATTTAAATTATTATTTTGGCAAAAACTATGGATTTATCACCCAAACACGAGGATATTAAAAAAAATCTCAAAAAAAAAGTGACGCGTTTCGTTGCGAATTTTTTAGTTGCATTGTATTTGTTATCACTAAAACTACCACCCGGCTTCGTCTTCGGTAGCAGTCTTGATATACCCTGTATTTTACTTATTGAATGTTTTATCTTCTTCGCTCAAACTGAATTCAAAAGTCGTTCGAAAGAGACAAAACATTCAATTACTAAAATAGATTTATAAACTCCATTGTCCATGAATAAGGACGCTAGTGTTTTATTGCGTCCTTTTTATTATTAGTGATGTTATCGTTTTTTCTGAATGTAGATGAGCAGTTAGTTGGTTTGACGCCCTTACATCACTTAAGGTGGCCACTGAAAATCAGCGTTGTGTTGTGGTTTGCACCACATCATAACATTAAGCTGAGTAGCCACCTACCGGTAACAGACGCGACCAGCCATTTTTTCAGTATTACGTTGCATATCTTTATACTAATCTATATTGTAAATACGTAGCGTTTGTGACTAATAAATAGTTTTACTTTCTTTTTTTCTATTTCAAATAAAAAGATTTTCCTCTCTTGGCTTCTGTGCCCCCGGTTAGAAAGACCAATAATATTACTGAAAAAGGCGGTCATGTGATAAAAGACCAGGGTGCATCTCGCCCTATGACTTCCAGTGCTGTCAATACATGCTGCCCATAATACGCGCAACGGCCACTAGAAGAGACTGGCCAATATTACAGAATATGAAAGCTAAGGACATGGAATCCTTCATAATTACCGGAAGACGATCTTAATAGCTTTCCTCTCTTTAACAGATATTCTCCCTTAGTTCCCAGCATCCATTGCGCGCGTAATTAATCATGCTATGAAAGTTTTTTCAGTGGTGGAGTTATTTTTAACTCCCCATTAATGTTTTCTGACCCTCGATGTTAGTCTACCGGGACGCCACATGTGGCGTTGATGTATCGTTGAACACTTCATCTATGAGTTATACACACTCACGCCATTATCTCACGAGGGTAAGCAGAGTATATGGACACAGAATGTAAAAAGGGAAGAGGTTCAAAAAAAATGAGTCAGGAGTCAGGAACACATTATACCTCATTTATACGGAGAGTTTCACTCTTTTTCTCCGCGAAGACACGATAAATATAAGAGTATTAAAAGTTGCATTGTTTAACACGTTTGTCCGAACAATAATGTATTGCTGTTATCATACGATAATGTCATACGATTCTCGACACGAGAAACTCTTCCCGTATAAATGGCAATTTAGCTGGTGGATATATAAAGACGTATGAGTAAAAAAGAGTCAGAAGCGGGATCGTAACTTCTGATTCGTATTTATGGGATTCGTATTTACATACGCGATAGAAAAAGCAGAACGATTGTAACATTGTAATTCCTTAAGCATTGTTGAATTACAAAGGTGTTCGTGATGTTTGGTTTTGCTACTGTCTATGGCTGTATCGTTTACCATCAGGCGAATGGCATGGTCGCCTCATCATTCATTAAAAAAATGTTTCCTAGAGCAATTAAGGAAACAAACAGTCTACAATGTTACAATCCTTCGGATATCTTTTATTTTACATAATCGCCAGGAAAACTAACGCGAAGGGTACATTCCTTAATATTTTTTATTAAGGTTAATTTACCCGACTGTGATATTTGTTACAATACAGTCCGTGGAAAATATCGATTAACGAGAAACGTGAGCTTCGATAGCGCTAGTTAATGGAACGGGGGAATAAAGAAAGGTTATTAGTAAAAGGATTTTTTCCAATCTACTGCTTTTCGTTCTCCTGTGTCGTTTTACCAATTTTGGATCTTTTCTTGTCTTTTATTATAATTATGTAGACATTTAGGACAGGCAACTATCGCTAGAATTTAGAATTCACGATTGTATTTTTTATTGCGTCTCGCTATAGGCTCCTTTTATTTATTTCAATTCTCGCACTAGAATTGTTATACGAGTATAATACATACCTAGGTTAACTACATAATGGGAATAAATATTTGGCTAAAACAGTTTAAAATCGCAAATGCGTTGGCGGCTATTGGAAATGAATATGAAAATAGGAGACCTCTTTAACTTTCAGGCAATAAATTTATTTTTATTAAATTAAGCTTTACCAACGGTACATACATTATCTCAACTAAAACTTTCTTTACTACAGTTGCATTCTGATTCATATACCACTTAAAGGAATACACAACACTTATTTTATTACACACACGTAAACAAATAATAATGACGACGACTGTCGTGGAGATGTAAGAGATGTTTTTCTCACTTTGAAGACTGTTTTATAAAAAGCTACATGATAGGTGAAGAATTTAAGCAAGTGCGCATATATTTTTTATTGTCAGTAGGTCTGGCAAACCAGCAATAGGCTCGCCTGAAAGTTTTTATCGCCGTTCATTTACATCTATAGCTTTCGGGACGTATGGCGTCGACGGCCGCTCAAAATAGGAGGGGAAACGGAAAAATAACAGGAGTCGTTGTTGTATCGCTAATATCAGAAATTACGAAAGTTTTTACTATAGTGCAACACCAAGTCATGAACAAAATATTCGGTAATAACTGCAAAATTATTCTTTATGCAAAGATTGAACCTGAAATTGATAAGGTAATATCTGCACCGCCAAGGTTGCCAGGTCTGATTAATAGTGGACAAGAGTAACCAAACACTAAACTTACATTTCGTTGTGTTAAAAAGTAGTGATAACCAAAAACCCCGCTAATTACTAGCATCAACAGCAAGTGGCGAGCTCGGGGTGATTGCGTCAATCAGCTAAAAGCCAAATCATTTTCCAATTCCATTTCCGTAGTCGGGATGTCTGGAAATTGTACAGAACAAAAGGGGGATCACAAAGGCGTCGTTATCCCTTCGGCTGCGGCCACCCCTAGCCACCCCTCGCCACCCTCTCGCCCCCTCTCACCCGCGGGGGGGTTGCGAGGGCGACCCCACCCCCCCGGGGATTGCGTTCACTAATTGCGCGACTAAATTGGGGTAATGCATGGAACGGTATCGTTCGGATTTTAATAAAGCATGAGGTGGATCAGAGCGGCCATTTATTTTAGTTAGTACAGATTTTGCTGTCAGGATTGTGTTTTTTACTATACTTAGTTTTTGATGAATTAATTTAATGTTATTAATGGCCTTGCTTTATTTTATTGTTATACATGTTATTCCAATCTTTGATTGATTTTTGGCCCTAGGGCCATCGATGGCCCAACCATCGATGTTTTTAATAGCGTTTAATTGTATCTTGTACTCAATAATATTGTCAAACAAAAAATTTAAGACCGACAAATGAGTGTTTAAATGAAAATTGCAGACAAATTACAAGATTTGTTTTAGAAAAATTAAAGGCACTACTTTATTTTATTGAAGAAAATTAATCAGTTGTACATTGTGTATGAATAACTATATATTTTGATATTAAAAGTTACGGTTACAATTGTTATATTGCAGGGTAAGTTGATAAAATAATTCAAGAACACGGTCTGCTCTTATTGAGGTTGTCTCTGATTTCGTTAATTTCTTCTTATTTAACTCTTTATAGGCCTATTGTTCCTTTTTGGTGTTATTAACTTTCTAGTTTAATTAAACGTGTTTTAAATTATCATCAAGATTTAATTTAAAAACCCCGTCATTAAATCAAATATTTAATAATGAAAAGTTCCAGTCGTCATATTTCTCTTGTATAGGCTTAACTGTTGTGCTGTTATTAATGTATTTTAAGTTTAATGAACATAGATAAAAAATTTGGAGAGGCCGATGTTCAGCAATGGACTTCCTATGGCTGAAGTGATGATGATGATGATATAAAAAAACAAATTGCGACGAATTGAGACCCTCGTCCTTTTTTGAAGGCGCTTAAAAATATGTTTGTGCATTGAATCTAAAATGATGAGACGTTGGTTGGTGTTGGAGGTCGTATTTTTAATGCTATTTTCCTATATTTTAAACCATAATGTCATGTCAGTGATAAAGCGAGGACTTTTTGTGGCTGTAGAAAGAGAGATAATATGAGTTTGCGTTGATTCATTCATTGCGAATTTCAACAACAAGAGGTTTTACGCTTAGTGTATTTAAGAAAATTTTGTAGATTTATTATATAATTGTTAAAATTGTAATAGAAATATTGTGATAAGTGTGTTTTATGATGTAATTTAATTTATTGTTTCTTAGTTTTGTAAAAAAACATATGTAGGTACCGACAATCACATTTTGATAAGTTTTTAATAATTACGTGTGGTATTGCAACATTAATTAATAATAACATAGTCATTATCAGTCCATATACGTCAAATAATGTGAACTAGTTATTATAATAGCATTCTGCACAATATTTCAACAATACTCGCACAATACGCAATAACAATAAACCCGGCAGTAGCGTGTGTATCTAATATCGCGGCAGTCCATTTTCCGCGGCGACAAAGGATATTGCTCAAAACATACGCAATATCACAGAGCTGTCACGCACACACTGCGCCTCTGCTGACTCACGCCGCGCCGCGGAAAACCGACAGCATTCGATTGAAACGCCGTAAATAAAACATGCTGCACCAAGCACTCCCTACGAAACATTCGCTTATTGTGTTACCAAGTCCCCGAAGCGTTTTGCCGCCAAAACAACGTACATTTTGCCCCCCGGCGCGCTTAAAAACATCCACAGAAATCGTACGCGCGAGCGACAGAGAACGACCACGTAGGACGGAAAGGGACGGCCGCCTTAATATTTTATCAGGCATCTTCTCATCAGGAAGTCGAACGGCAGGCAATAATACACCTTAATGCATTAAATTACAGTTGAATATCAGTTGAGCGGATTAGGGATTGCGTGTGTGCCCTTACGTCGGTGAAAGGAAATTACAACCACACCCACGTATAATGTTGCGGCAATAAAAAACGTGTGAGAAGAAATAATGAGCGGTTACTGGCGAGCTCGGGCCCGACCGGCAATTTCATCTTTTTACCTTCGCCCGCTAATTGATTAGAGAGCGCCGTCGGTGGAATTCCAAACGCTGGATATTAATAAAGCGACGATGCGAATGATTGATAAACTGCTGCAGATTAGTTTGCGATGCAGATGAGGTATGTGTGCCTGGACTGTCGGTCGGTACTCGGGTGCTATCGTGCACACAGACGATTGTTCGTCGAATTGACATTCAAATCTGTCACGGCAACGTGCTGTGAAGTGTCACTTATCACATTTATTGGCATCTTTAGCAAGCGTCCTTTTGTTCGCGACACAATGGATCGTTTGTATTTGCGCCACGTATGTATCTTCTCAATTACTTGCATTGCATTAACAATCGTCCGCATTTAAATATACGATATTTAAATAAACGCATACGATTCCCATTTCCTTGCTAATGTGAGTTTCATTCCCACAAATAGCCATTAACAAGAAACATTTACGTTCACACACGTTTTATTTGAGTGCTATTTAGTTTTCCAATAATCTTTTCAAGGACAATATTCTGAAGAACAGTCAAAATCTTGAAGATGTCAATTCTCTGAACCAAAAACCTCAAAAATACAACAGTCTATCGGAATTCGCGGCTGCATGGTACGTAACAATTATTTGAGCGGTAGAGTCTCGACACGGCTATAAAAAACTGATATTTCCTAGACCCAATAAAACTTTTACATATGCAGGCAAAAACCCTAAGACACAAAAGATAATCTCTCGGAACTCAGAGCTATATCTTCAGCGGAGAAGTGATACAGCCACACTATAACCAATATTAAATGAACGAGACCAAAAACCTCACAAAATAACGACGAAAAACAATGGTTCTACAATCTGGTTACCAGTTTATGAGATATCTGTCTCAAAAATCCCTTTTCATATTTCGCTCTTTTATTATTGATCCTTAAACGACCGCGTATCTACGTTTCCTTTGATATTATAAGTATTTAAGAAGAAAAAAATCCAAATTATCTGTATCACGTCGCCTCTTCGTTTGCCTTTGTGTGTTAAAAATATAAACAAGACCTAGCTTTAAGCATCAACAGAACAAAATGAGTAAAACCTGAGCAATTGCCTGCAGTCAGTTTACTGGTCGTAGGTCTCTCATATGTGAGAGGCCATCTGGGTGTGTACCACCGCAGTGTCTATTTCTCCCGTCAAACAGCAGTGTAAACGCACTGTTGTGTTTCGGATTGAAGGGCATTGTAGCCAGAGTAACTACTGGACATATTGAGACCTAACATCTTATGTCTCAAGATGGCGAGCGCAGTAGAATGCCAAGCATTGCTTTGTAATTCAAGGTGTTGTTTGGTTTTGCTACTGTTCATGAGCGGTCGTATCGCTTACCATCAGGCGAACGGCATGCTCGTCTCGCCATTAATTACAATTAAATAAATAACATAGTCAACAAAACTCGAAATAGAAACGATATGGCAGCGTCAGGACTGAGGCACGTCACTCTATCATTTTTTAACCGGGTTGGTACTATAAAGAACTGTTTCTAATCTGTACGTTTTGGCACGGGCCTATTAAAAAATGCTGTAGCAATTGAAGAAATAATCACCAACATCGGACCGAATAGTAAACTCTACTTTTTAGCGAACTTTTATTTCACAGCTACAATATTAGGCCCTAATAACTGATAGAATTTAGATGTGACTCAGGCCTTATTTATTGTATTTTTTGCTATTACAAAGAGCATAATCGATCTCAGAAGGACCACCGCAATGTCTATATTTCCTGCCAAACAACAGTGTAAATGCACTTTTGTGTTCCGGTTTGAAAGATATTGTAGCCAGAGTAAGTACTGGACATATGGAGACTTAACATCTTATTATTAAACGTAGCGGAATGCCTAGCATTGCTTAGGGAGTCATGGTGTTGTTTGGTTTTGTTGCTGCCCATGAGAAGTTATATTTCTTACCATCACGCAAATAGAACGCTCGTTTCGCTATACATAGAAATAAAAAAATCTAAATAATAATTATGTAACAGCAATGTATTTACTACGTCTTATGTAACATATTTGAGGTCTTTATTTGAAGATAAAAGAAACCTCCGCAGATAAAAAAAATACCAATATTATGTGGCAGTCAGTAATTAGCTAATAATTAGTTCTAAACTGGCCAGATACACAAAAATACCAACCTGTTCAATACCATATACACAATTCAATTCAGGCTCAGGCTCAACAGCATTACCAATCACCATTACGGGATTCTTACCATGGTTTAGGATGGTCTTTATCATGTTTATACAAATATCTTGACTGGCCTCACCTAAAAATAAAAGTTAATTCAATCATATTAAGACTATAAAAAATATAATATTACGACTCTACCACCGTTCACGAATGGTTTATGTAAACACGCTTTCATTTAGAATTCCTTATGAAGCTTTCTATGTCTCGAAAAGAATGTATGGACTCAGATTTACTCCAAAAAACAGAAAACAATATATTTTAAGTGTAAAGAAGAAATTGGATTTTTCTATTCTACATCAGCCCGGAGTCAGTAATATGTGCCCGATATGGTGGTAGACTCGCCCCCTATCACATCGTGAGACGGAACACTCAAGGCGAAACGAGGGTGTCCTGGTGACATTTCTGCCTACCTTTTGTAAGAAAAGCGTGATTTATTTATGTAAAGAAAAAAATATAACTGAATAATATAGGCATATCACAACGTACTATTAGCTCTATTCTATTCTATTTTACAGTCAAAATCATAGCAAGATGACGGCAGAAGGAGCACAAGAGGCTCTTGAAATTGATCTCCTAATTAACTACAATACTATTATTATTACTAGTCTTAATCTCCCGCAAAGAATATATTGCAAAATCCACCTTTATCCAGTGGATATCTTATAAATCGCTAAAGTCGTATGTATATCTTCATCATCATCTTAGCCACAGGAAGTCCACTGCTGAACATAGGCCTCCCCCAAAGATCTCCATATTGACCTGTCCGAAGCGGCCTGTATCCAGCGACATATAGCAACAGTATATGTATGTATGTAATGATTAGCACATGATTTTTGTAAATATTGTTCAGTACTTTGGCTTATAAGCTGACAGTGGTAGGCACGAAATTATTTCAGTAAAATATTCGGAATAATTATTTCAATCGAAAGCAAATAATATTTTACAATTAAATAATGATATTACTTGAAATATCGCCAATCTCTCAAGTATGTCGACACTGCTAATTTGACACTAACCTACAATACATATTGGGTGCATAAAATCTGCGCCTAAGCATACGGCATACCTAAACATAGCGGGGTTAAGGAATTGACTAAAGAAGCACTGGCTCAATGTCGCCAAGGATGATATTAGATTTAATGGTCCTACATTTGAGGGCGACTAAGATCGAATCTAGTAAAGAAGTCGATGGAAGACGGGTCCTATCTTTCCTTCGGATCCGGATAATGTCAGGAAGAACGAACGAATATATAAAATCTATGATTATTATAATAATTATTTTATGAACTGCTCTAAATAAAACTAAATTACGATTCTTGTATAAACACTGTATTGTAATGTAAACTTGTGTTAAAGAGAGCGAAGCTAGGGACTAAGCTTTCTTACCCGTTCTTCTCAAAACAGCCTTGTGAATCGGGTGGTAGAGAAAAAAGTGACTAAATCTAAAATATCATGTTTAACGTTTTAAAGACTCAATGAAGTATTTTCATTTCATATGACGGTCTATGTATAGTATAATCGCTGTTACAATATTTTTTACTACCGTCGATCCACAATGCTTGCGCAATGTTACGGCAGCACCCATGCCGAAGAAGAGAGCTTGATTTTAGTTTGACACTATTCCCGAAGCGACAATAACCGTAATTTCTACCCTTATAATTTATATCACCATGACTGCCTCGGTGGCGCAGTCGTACTTCGGTATGATTGCAAAGCTGTGGTCGCGGGATTGAATCCCGGGTCGAGCAGAGTGATGTTGGATTTTTCATCATTATCAGCCCGGAGTCGGAAATTTGTGTGCGATATGATGATAGCCTCGCCCTCTATTACATCATGGGACGGAAAATATATGGTGAAACTTTGATGTCTGCCTACCTCTTATGGGAAAAAGGCGTGTGTTTATGTATGTATAATTAATATCATGTCATCGTTTTCATTCTAGCTAACAAAATCGTATCGACTCGCATGGTATGAATGTGCCGCGCCGATGGATATTCTGAAGTTTGTATTAATACATGTTTAAAATTATTATTATATGCTTTTTCTATTTCAAAATAAATGGAAACACAAGTTTTATGTAAATATACAGCTGTTAACAATTAGTAAAGTAACTTTAACATTAAAACTCGCTTTGCAACGCCGTTTTGGAGTTCGCGCTGATAATTTCTTAATACATATTCAGTGGGACTGAGAAACAACTAAGTGTGCCCATAATACACGTCTTTAAAAATGTTCGCAAATGTAAAGTATAACTTTAATGCTTTTTATTCCTCTCCAAGTTAATTATTTTAAACAACTGCGTCCGAAATACCAAGAACCAACGGTCTTTCAATTTCTGCTTTTCAATGTGATATTTTGCAAAATTACATGATAATATTCAGAAGTTCAAGGAACATTACATTACGGCCGAAGATTGTATTTTGCCGCCGCTTTTGGGTTTTAATATAATGTGGCAGGTGCGCATTTTGAATACGCGTAAATCTGAGTACCTCGCCTGATGAGAAGACCTGCAATATCAATAATTTAATTTAATTAAATAAATTGAAGCCTAAAATAGGTGTTTTGAAAATGGTAGAGCTATGCTGTTGTCAATGGTGGTCCGGGGCGGTAGCACTGTATTACTGGGAAGCGACGTCAACCGACAGCTTTGCTGTCGCGTTTCATTCAGTGTGTGATATCCGGATGCCCAGTACCACTTTCCTCTTCCCATCCTCTTTCGTTCCCGCTCTCCTCCCGATTTGATGGGCCAGCAACACATCACACAACAATGATTCATGGGCGGCAGTGATCATTTACAACCAGGTGACCTGTTCGCTCATCTGCATGACCTATGCAACAAAAAAGCCTATGTCAAGATGTAACGCATATATGTCGTATTTACCCAATTAAACTTCATATCTTAATGATAGGAGCGCAATAACAGCACTAGCAACTGGCCCAGTGAATTTTTCAATAAACAAAAAAATGATGATCATTGAAAGTGGAACTAAATGTGGTCTAATTGCCCGATAAAGGTCTTCTATTAGCGCAAAAACTGACATTTCCATATGCGACGTCTCCACCGGCCGCCGCGGCCGTCTCATTAACCGCACGAATACCGGGCCCGGCCGACGCAACCACATTTTTACTTACGCGTTACCCGCAAATACCGTGCCAGCAAAAACAACGCATCAGCTCTAAAAATACCACTCGGAACATCACTGCGCAAGTGTGAAAACCGATCCAGGCTTACGCCGCCTCTGGCGAGACCGCTCCTAGAGCGAGCACGCACACACGCGCACATCAAGCAGTGAGTGCTGCGTGTGTGTGCGTGAGGGGCTAATTCGTGTTTTGGGATAACTTGTACCGTGCGAGCGATAAAACGCTTGTGTTCTGTTCGAACGAGGTTATCAACCGCGTGCGTGTGCGTCGTGAGGGTTAACTTTTATTCCTTTTGATAATGCGATTCGTAGCCGAACGGGTCAAGTGTATTGTTCACGTATAAAGACGTCGCTGAGATGACGTGGGAACACGCTCCGATTGTTGTTTATGAATTAATCTTTATATGAATGGACGCGGAATAAAAGCCGTCACGGGACAAGTCTGATGTTTCAGACGGTATAGTAATATCTGCACAATGGTGTATGTTGAATTTTATGAATGGATTTTAAATATTTTGAGATGCAATCGAAATATATGCATTTATTCTTAAACTGCAGCATACAAAAGGAACGAATATCCGTGTATAAATAACCAAGCTAAGATGAACAGCGAAAGCATGTGTGTAAAACTCTGATAACTAGTCTTATACCGTGGAAGACCTAAGACAATTACAGACTAACATGCTAAATATTTTGAGGTATAAGGAATACAATAAAGGTTTACACACAGACATAAACTAATGCCTTTATTCCAGAAGGGGTAGACGGATGCAAACAAAACACCCACGTTTCGCCTCGTCTTTCCGTCCCACGAAGTGATAACGGGCGCGCTTACCGCCATATCGGGTGCATATTTCTGACTCCGAGCTGATATGAATGAATAATTACGATCCAATATAACATTGCCCGGCCCCGGATTTATCCCGAGAGTTGGACGTTGTAATCATACAACTACGCCACCGAGGCAGTGGAGGAAGGAGGAATAAAGTTTAAGAATATGGCAAAGAATAACCCGTATTATGCTGTAATCTCTTTTATTTCTACCTGGTGATCCACCCGGTGCTACACTCTTCTTCACCATTTCACCCATCTTTGGCATAAAAAAATAATGATTTTACAACGACCCGAACACGGTACAAACGCTTTAAAACATATGAAACTCAGTATATTGTTGAAGAAACATTCTAAATTTTGTTTAGATTTCCTGGTAAAGTATAATTGAAAAAACTATTATTTACGGATACGCGACGTTTCCATTACTTTACAGCTTTCGTGGTCACGGGGCGGTTTAGTATTATTTCAATGTGTAACATACGCATAACATAGCTTCAACCAAATCACAAATTAGAGCAGAAAAATTAGCAGATACAACATGATTTTACTCTTTTAAACAAATAGTATGAGTACATATCTTTAACTAACAAATAAGATTATGTCAAAGTAATACTCGCGTTTAGCAAATTTTATCATATTTATCTGTTTAGAAACTAATATTAACAAGTGATAAAAATATTTTTTAATTTATTCGTCATACTTTGAAGTTTTATCAATCAAATGTATTGTCAATCACGATATTTTGTATACATATCCGTCATAAAATCCAACCACTTTTAGATTTTTATACTGATTTCCGAAACAGAACAACGTGGAATGCCTTCTCTGCTATTAACTATAAATGTTTTTATTCACTCGTTCGTATTACTAACTAAAATAAAATCAATTTATTGAATCTTTAAAACGATATATAGTTAATTAATATTTATATTTAGACACTTTTTTCTTTACTATCCGGCTTACAAGGCTCTTTCACTAGAGCAGAGCGGGCAAGTAAATCTAGCATTGCTCTTTTTTACAAGTTAACAATACATGTTAATTTAATCAATGAAAATATTTATTTATTTATTTAAATCTTTATTGTACACGCAAAAAAAAATTCAACATACAGAAACTAAAAATATATAAAAAGTACAAATGGCGGTCTTATCGCTTAAAGCAATGTCTTACAGACAACCATGGGATGGATTTAAAAGAAGGAAAAAGAAAGGGCAGTGTAAAATAAATAATTAAAAGTGAGGAAACTAGATAATACTCATACTATCTAAACATAAAAATACCTACATCAAAATAACATACATACATACATAATAAAAAGCATAAATACATACATATATAAAACTACAAACATATACATATATAAATATATAAAAAATACTTTCATATCACTTTATATTTCATTTCTATGAATGGCGAGACTAGCATGCCATTCGCTTGATAGTAAGCGATACGACCACTCATGGATAGTAGCAATACTTGGCATTCCATTGCGCTCACCATCCTGAGACATAAGATATGAAGTCTTAATATGTCCAGTACCTACTCTGGCTACAATATCCTTCAAACCGAAACACAACAGCGCGTTTACACTGCTGTTTGGCGGGAGAAAAAAATACAATATAACTATTATGAGTATAACTTATTATGAATACACTTCTAAAATCTTTCAAATCCTGCAGAGTTCTCTGCCTAACCACCTAACTTAGTCACTTTTCTAACTCCAATATTGCCATTCATCACAAAAAAAAACCCGTAACCGATACAAAAGTTCTAATACATCATCAAAATATTAACCTCTCTATAACGAAGGGACCAGTATATCTGGTTTCAACAAAAAACTTTCTTTTAGGGACATCCGCAAGGGACCGTCACGCTTGCGAACGCCGTCGAAATACCGGATCCCATATCCGATGCAATAAACAAATAATTCTATTCGTGTTTACACGTCGATTATTTTCCCCCCTGTATCTGATCACGATCTGAATGACTTGGGGATTGGCAAATCTGTATTATTTTATTAAACTCCAAATAATACGACCGTTTTGTAATCATATTTGCTGTATTCTTGTCCAAAAATAACACAAAACTCTCTACAACATGCCACTCACATATTTAAATTCCTACAATGTTTACTCTGTGAGTCTTGGACAATCACAGCGTAATAATCATCTGAATTGGCCATCTCTCCCATCAGCCGTTTTCAACTCATAAAGATCTTACAATTTTATAGGTACCATATACCCTGTTTGACAACAAATTTAGGAGAGAGAGAAGAAAGCCATAATATGATTATTATGTAATACCATATTCAGAACATTGAGATTCAGTTCCACCAGTTCCTGATAAAGTCCCTGTGAGCCATCTGTATTCATTTGTCAGAAAAATATGGATAAAATACAAAATTCGGTTGCAAAAGTTCTGAATTTTGTAAATCTGTAATGCTTTCTACACCTTCATAATTTATAATATGTGTACATACTTGCATTTAATACATACTTATATAATAGTATTATTATTTTAAAGACATGTCATTACAATTTTTGGTAAACCACTTGATTGATCGAATGAGACTGACTGGCTGGTAAGGCAACCGAAGCCGCGCTTGCCGGTAGCTAAGTGGCTAGTGCATTAGCTAGTTGAAATAGCGGTGTGGAACATATACACAGATTTGACCGACAGAAACAGACTTGATAGACGATGGTTCTCAAATCATATAATCCACCACGATGGCCTAGTGCGGGTTTGTACCACTTAATTGCAAGTATGAAAATATACATAATATTGCTTGGGAATGTTATATCAGTCCGATGAATGCAGCATTATGTAGAACATTAGATGTTGCATACTACCATGAAATCGGGGAAGAATCTCCGTGCTTTCCAAAATTGTTACCGTATCTTTTACAGAAAACAAACTCAACAGCTCACACTATAATAATTCTAATGTAAATATTACCTATTTGTCCACCGACTTTCCTAGATGTATATCTTTACATCAACGGATAATGAACGCTTAGCTGTACATTGTCTTTCCCGCTGTGCTATCGAGGGAAATAGGCAATTTTTTATTTTTAACTCTTGTTTGTGTTTTCTCTGTCTCAAAGCGACTTGCCGAACTTCAATACTTAGTACTAATTCTTCTGCGTACCACGTTGATCATTGTTGATAATTGTTCAATCGCCCTTATAACAGCACTGAAAGCCTTCCTTTATAGTTATATATATAAAATAATAAGCATTATTATATTATTATTATTTTTTTGTTATGTGTTGGCCAGCGTACAATAAATGTTGTTTCTTTCTTTCTTCTTTATCTCTAGGTTACAGATATAACTATCTACAGTCCGCTAAGTACTACCCACAAAAGCGGAGTAAAAGCCTCCGTTAGTATTGACAAAAGCCTGGTTTCACCACGAACTGGTCCCGGTACGTTCTAGCGCTATAAATTGACAAGTATTTGTAAATTGTGCTACACAGTCTACACATCGATCTGCGGCCGTGTGCGACACTACTCGCCTCCACTGAAGAACCAGGGACACAGAATAGTATAACTCTAATTGTATTCTATTTTAAAGGTAGTTAAAAACAGTTTGTAGTCTCCTAACACAGACATTCCTATGCCTAAAAGGAGGCTACCACACCTAGACAATAGATGAAATGTTTGTAAAAAGTTATGTAGATTACTGGAGGACAGGTTCGACGGAGAAATACTATTATCTCATTGAAAATAAAGTTCAAGCGCCGGCTTTGCTGTCATGTTTCTTTCCGTGAATGATATTAGGTACCCCGTTCTCTTCACTACCCATTCTCGTCTCATTTTGAGAAGCCACCAAAAATCTAGGTGTTTTAAATATTTATAGGATGCGGTAATCTTGATATCAGGTATGCTTTTTGCTCGTTGACTACTTTAGAAAAATAAAATACCCTAAGGATTTAAAACTAAGTAGGTATTCACAGTGAATACATTACTAGGCAGTTGGGGCCTCGTGTGCATAAAGCCATCTGGATACCATCGTTTTTTTGCTGCTAACCATAAATGTGGAAACTCCGGTTTAAAGGACATTGTTGCCAGCGGAATTACTGAGATTAAGAGATAACACCTAATATGTCGGAGCGAAGACGGCATCGTAGTGCCACGCAGTGCTTAATAAATAACACGTAATGATGTGGTGGCGTTGGTACCGCTTATAGACAGAGTTGACGCTTACATTAAGCAAAATATTTGGTCGTCTCATAATTCTGACGAAAAAATACAATTACAGAAACTCCATATTAGATATCTTCTTTTCCATAAATAGGTACTAGTAAAAATTTAACAGATTTATCGAGATAATTTCGACAAGACATTTGATTTCCCATGTGAGTGAGTTGTATGGTTTTGTCAGCGTGGTTGGTCAGCGGACCGGTTGTTTGTGGAGCGGAGCAGGATTCCGTCGGGTCGTTAACGAGGTGCGCACACGCCGCCGCGCCGCCACGCTGCCTCCGCTTCGGAGAAATTAGACAATCGACCACCGCTCTCTATGTACTTATTTAGCTATTTAACCACCTTCGCACCGAAAATGGACTTCTCACTTATGTGTAGCGACACTTACGCGGTATCGCTAAAACGGTTTGATATCGATATCTGATTGGAATTGCGTGTGAACATTCTTTTGTTTGTGATCTGGCTCTGGGTGTTAGGTACGTCTACCATTTAGGAAGTCTAATGCTAAGTAATTAGCGATGATTGTACGTTTTATACGGTACATTCTGTATCTATATGCTCTACTTGGCTACACATGTACCAACATGTATTATTCAGATTCCTTTTTCTTCTGGCTTCCTCAATCCTACACTTACATAGGGTATATTTTTTATATAATAGAGGGCAAACGAGCATGCAGTCCACCTGATGGTAAGTGATTACCGTCGCCTATGAACATCTGGAACACCATAGGTCATGGAGATGCGTTGCCGGCTTATAAGGTGGAATACGCTCGTTGTTTGAAGATCGCTAGGTCGTATTTGTCCGGATGTGATGCTGCTGAAAATTGTTTCCACAGATTTGTAGTACCTAGAAGAAAGCGGCCGCGTGAAGATGATGATGGCTTATGATTATATTAATGGGTTGCCATATACATTTCGCATTTTTTGGAGGAAAATACAACTAAATACTAAGTAAACCCTCTAAAAACACGATCATATATTGTTAGCTCATTTTGTTTTCGCCAAAGTAATGGTCTCGCCAAACAGCGCGCGAGACGGTACATAGAGAAGAAAACGTTGCACAGATGATTTCGCAGTAAAGTATGTAACAGATTCACGACGGCTCTGCGCGACGTCTCCCATTTCAACCATAGGATCATCATCAAGGATAGGTCCTTCCGGTACATTAAGAGTTTCAAAAAAAAAAGCTGTAAAAATCACGATAAATTAAATATCAAATTAAATTAATTAAATAGGTTTCGTTTATACGGTGATAATAAATATTATGCTCATTTTTATTAAACTTTCTGTCATAATACAAGCAAACATTTTCAAAATCAAGAGCAACGACTAATTTACGTGACGCTCCACTGAAGACGAGAGCGCGCGCACCACTTACGTCGGAACTGTCCATATATTTATATCAATGATAACCAATATATTACAACTGTAAAGTATTCACGAACCGTTGTCGTCTTGTCTGTCATCTCCCCGTCCCGTCCCGTCCCGCCCGCTGTTTGACGAGACCTTTAAACTTCTATGCATCGAGCAAAACTGCCTTCTTCTTTACTCAACATAATTTAAATAGTGTTCCTCACTACTACATTGAAGAATCGATAGACATCTTCATTACAACTACTCTTGGAATTTCCCATTCTACAAATACATATGCTAACTATGAATACATTTTGTCTGTTCGCGCGTCACGTACTTTATTCACATCAAGACATAGAACAACTGGCCACGTGTTGGACATATGGCGTGCGCCGCTCGATTTGGCCTTCTAAGCCTCAATAATGGACAATTGTTGCCACAATGGCAAATTGTCTGCCAGATTCGCAATGTGAACTCGCCTTGTATTGTCGTCTATTCATAGTTTCTTTTGGTTTTTATTTACTTTTGTCATAACTTTGTTCTCTTAATTATGTTTTAAAGAGTTTGATTAGTTTTATCACATTGTGAGTAATTATTTTTATTTGTAATTAATCGTCATTGATAAGTATACGAGTATAAGCAATGTTGAGTAAGATATATGAGGTATTAATGTGTTATTGTTCTGTGACCGCACAAGATGTCACCTCAGCCTCAAGAAATGTTATTTCAAATATTCATACTTATTGTATTAAAAAAACTTACTAATCAGGGGATTCAACAATTGCAATAATTGAGTAAACTAAATAGATTTCGCTTAATTCCAACCAAACAGTTCCCATCTTTGTCATGAGGACTCTCCGGAATTATATAACAAATCATATTTGTTGAATTTTAAATGTCTCTTAGTTATAACCATACGGCTATGACCAAGTCGGCTCACACTCACTCTTTTATGGAACTACACACACCTATACAGATTTATCTAATATTTATCCGACAGCGCATTTTAATACTGATTCTCTGCGGACGAATACAATATCAAGGGTTTCATATGCGTATATTTTACAAACGTCCTAATTCATCCATATCGAGAATACTATTGAGAGTGGTCCATGCTGGTCCAGTGCGGGTAGGCAGACTTCACACACAAAAGAAATTCTTATAAATCGCTGTGGTATTGACATGTATGCATGTGAGTGGAGGGTACACCCTCAGTAATAAATCAGCTACGGAGCGATAAGGTTGTTTCATTGTTCACCGATATAACAGGTATGCACTATGCAGATTTCCTCGCAATGTTTTCCTTCATAGTTATATCGCGTGGTGATTGAAATACACACATGACTCCGAAAAATCAAAGGCGCGTCCTGGGATTTGCAATCTAGACCGCCATGGGCATGTTGGCAGCCGCGTCTGGTTCGTTACCAACAGGCTAGCACTTAAAAAAGATGATTGCGATCTCGGCATTTGAAGTGATCCGTATAAAATCCTTAGGTTCTATATATTTTATTTATTGATAGGACTTTTAAGAGACTTTCCCGCCCACACACTCACCACGTGAATGTAAATGCAAGTCCTTCCAGCAGGATCGACAATACGCAAAGAATTGCGCATCATTGAGCTCTGGATCTAAATGAATCTAATAGAGACAATAGATTGTTTTAAAGCCGCATCGAAATTAATCAGAGAGAAAGAACAAGTAGGAGGAGTTGCATGAACAATGAATTGTACACTTCACACATGGGTTACAAATATTTATTGATATCTCTATTGATGAAAAATATTAATCGATAACCGCCCTCAAATGTTTTCTGTGACAAGTTAGAAGATCGGAATATGAAGCGATATCATCATAAAAGTCTACTACTGAACAAAGATCCCCACAAACATATCCACAGGACAATAGTTGTTTATTGCACTATATTATTCAATAAAAAATTAAAAAAACTACCGCGTAAAATGATCGCAAACAATAACTTCAGGTCAGGAGAGCATGATGTACCGCTGTTGGCATTTAATATAATAACGTATATCATATTGTTGAACTAAATCTACCTACAATGATTACGGCCCAGTCGCGACGGAAGTCACATGTCGTGTAATTTGGGTAATTACCCACGCAGTTATCTGCAAACAAATAAAACCCAATTACTAATGATATTATGTTTGACGGCATCCGTGGCCCGACTTATGTGTGAGTTTAATTTCCGCGACAGGATAAATGGTTCTAACCACAAATATTATATATTCATTTTTAAATAGTCTTTTAAGATGTCCTCTGCATTCAGGGTAATTGCTATTGTAATAGAATATATGTATTCTAGCCGTAAAGATGAAACGACGAATCACGCTTTCTAAGCAACACGGATTGTCTTCTTCTTTTTTCTCTTTCCAGATATGGCGAAACATTACTTTTTCCACTATTTACATATAGGTACTCTACCGTAATATCTGGAAGTGTGATGTAATTTTATATATCAGCCCATCTTCATCTACGACTAAGCAATACTCATTTCCAATTGAGAGGACTTGGGCCATTGTCCACGATACTTTCCTAGTGCGGATTGACATATATACCCGCCGGGCTGAAAAATCGATAACTCTAGCTTAGCATTTTGGCTTCCTCTAAAGCAAAAGTCCTCATACCCATTGCTGGGTTTAGACACGCAGCCTTATAATATTACTTCGATATTCATCAAATAGCCCAATCCATTTATAATACGATTGCTATACAGCAATGTCATAGACAGCACTCTTCAAAATACCATGTACCTACCATAAATAATGCACTCGAGAATTTTATAGGAAACCGGTAAGATGACTCTAAGAGATGACATCATCACTAGACTAGACCTGGGCGGGTCAACAGTGTATACTTGTGAAGTCAAGAACTAATAGTAATAAACATTGTTTTATAACATTAATAGCTTTACATTAGATAACCGTGTGATAATATAAAATAATACTTTAAATCGGTAAAACATAAAACACTCTCAACCTCATCAACATGATAATGCATTCAAACGTTTAAAGTCATCAGATCATAAAATAAACATTTTACTCAACTCGACTAATAGCTTATAAATAAATTTATATATAAATAAGATTTGAAGAAGTTTCTACAGTATTACTACTAATAAATCGCCTACAATTTGGGAGCGCGCCGATCCGACCGATGAATTAGAGAAAGTCACAATGTAATGACGCTCGTTTATAATTTGCCACACGATTTCTCGTGCGCAGAGAAACTTAATGACTGTACCGTTCTTTCTACAGTTTTCTGTGTATGCTTTCTACATTTATAGGTATATTTTTCCACTTCGTACTGATGGCTGAGTTTAATCGTCGAAAACTCTATGGCTTGAAAATTCGAATGGTAGAAACCCGTCTACTGTTTAAATAGAAAATTCTACCCAAACTAATAACAACCGTATTCAATACCCATATTCTTAATCGACCCATTGTCGTAGTACACTGTAGCACAAAACCTCATCGCATAACATTACGAAAGAAAGAAAGAAAAAGAAAGAGAGAAAGAGAGTCGCTACTCACTAACAATGCTGACATTTGGGCCCTATGTAGAGAAACAACATAGAACTATATGCTGCCACACCCACAATAGCTCAACAATCTAGCTGATAGTTATGCCAGCTGGGCAAAACTGGTAAAGTATCACAACAATAGAGCCAGATATGCCTGTAGAACCTACAACCCTGTGCTACCCTACCCTGTGCTAAAAACAAAAAGGCTATGATATATATCTAGATCACAATTTACACCTAAGATCATAATATGTGGTTAAATCACGGATCAGACACATACGACGGGAAAATCTGTGCGTGTATAACTAGCCAAATACAGAAACATAGCTGGTTGTAACAGAATCTTTCAGCAACACGAACAAGAATTGCTGATATCTGCTCTTGCTTATTCCATATTAACGTTTGCTTTCATCAGACCACAACATTTGACATGTTATGTAATGAGACGATGGTCTTTGTACCAACTTTGTAGAAATCATTATATCAAGCCTAAAAAAGTAAATAAGCGTCTACTGGCCCCGTCCGTCCCTACTGACGTTTCAATGGACCCCCATGACGGATGGCTCCATGTCTTTCAACTGCATCATTCCATTTTTTTGTCTACCACGAAAATCTTTATGGCGCAACCCATGAACGAACAACACTCTTCAACATATTTTCTACCAATTGTATATGGATAAATAAAATTATAGCATTTTGCTTAATTACCTTGTTTGTTATTGTAATCGATTAACGTCATACTAAAAATAACTCTTCATAAATAATAATCTAATGAAACTAATCGGATTAATTACCTACCTCATTCAATTTTAATTAAAATCATTCATAAACTATGATAAAATAATCACTGATAATGGCCTTATCATGAATAATTATAGTCACTAATTACCTACTCGTATTAATGATGAAGATTTTTTTGTCACCATTACTTTTTTTAGTTCTATTAATTCATTTATCTTATTTAGCGTATATATTTATGATTTCGATTGACAGAGTATGTTTTAGAAAGGAGAGCGGTTCTATAAGTATACATATACCTATATACTATTTGATACCAATCTTTCTTAAAAACCCGACGTGAAGTGGCAATCCAGACGTTTTAGGGGTTTTTAGAGTCACACGAATCCGGGACCTCTCTATTACACCAATTGGGTCGTTTTACAGACCACAAAGAAAAAACAAAGTCATAAGTATTTTTAAAAAGTGGTAGAGCCAAGATCTTGTCAGTTATGCTTCAGCATGAATGGGCAGCGTCGTCAGGGGTGGTAGACACTATCTCATAGGAGATCAACGTGAAGCGACAGCTTGGCTGTCGCGTTTTGTCGGGCGTCCGTTTTTTGATTTTGCCGTATGTCATATACCCCTCTTTCCATCCTTTTTCTTTCCTGCTCCCGTCCCGATTTGATTGGCCGGCATCACATCCAAACTTTATGGAAGTTCATGGGCGACAGTGATCACTTACCATCAGTTGACCTATTTGCTCGTTTTCCGGAACTATGCAATAATGAAAAAATAATATCCCATGTTTATTCTACCCGCTATTTCTCACATCTTGCTCCACACACATGAACTAAACGCACAACATTGTTACGACTGTCGCGTGTCTGTTTGTTACGCGTTGATTGCGCAGAGACACCGCGCATGTACCGCCATTATTTATTGCTACGTAACTATGGACTTTTTATTAAGGAAGTCAGTGCAGTAGGAAGCATACGACGTTTACAAATCAATGATAAGTGTAGTTTAATTGAGCAGCTCATTAGTAACAGTATGAGTGCAGTCAAGTTCTGTTCGATCCGTATATTATTCTCCATAGTCTATCCCAAATACGCTTTTATACTTGTGGGACCTGCTAAAAGGAAGTTTATTTTGTTCATGTTTTTGTCTGACCTGTTCATATTCTACTTGGTCAGGACAAAGCTATCCATTAGGTGTCAGTAATATCACTTTGCCGAGTATAAACAAGACTACGCGTCTGTAGTAAAGGAGCAAGATACAGTCCTAGGTTTATCATATAAAAAAGAGTGACTCACAGCATTGCAGAGGGCCTATAGTAGAACGTCACGTTTCAGTCAAAGTATGTTTTCACTAAACAAATAACTATTGTTTTCAAATACATTCAGTAGTTTCAACATGTTTTGTAAAGAAACTGTGATACCATAAAGTTTGTCGTATAAAATTATAATTTTGGATTAAAGACTAGATTTGAATTACTTTGAATATAAATTACATTTAATTTCAGTAAAATATTTGTAAGAGGTATAACGATAATAAATAAATAGATAAAATGAATAATTTTACCAAAAATAAAAGTTATCTCTAGCACGTGGATATCACGACGTCATAAAACAAATTGAATCCTCATTATTTCCATAGCATCCCACATGAAAAACTCCATGAATCACGAGACACTTCACTGAACCCATAAGAGTGCGCCGAGTGTTCCGCAGATAACCGAGGGTGGATTTATGAAGCCGCGGCGTTTTCAATTTCCGCTCCCTACGCCCCCTCGGCCGGGCCTGTGCCCCCCGAAGCCCCCCGGAGCCCCCCGGCCGTCGCCTCCGGTAATTTTATTAAAAACACGCCGCGGCTCGACTGCGGACTTTGAATATTTATCTGTTCATGCATTCCGAACTAGTTGGATATTTGGAAGGGTTGTTTTTGCACCGTGACGGGAATTTTGAGCTGCTGTGTTTTAGGGAATTAGAAGGCAACATGTGCATTGTGCGATCTTTGTGAATGAGCTTTACTTGCCTTATAACTTTAGGTGGCAAAGTTCGTCCCTTATAACTATAACAGAGATCTTATGAAATTTTATAATCTTGAGAATAATGTACGTGTTAATATTGCCTAATTTAATTTTTCTAGCAAAAATGTTCATTGCAAATATTTTTATCCACAATTATGAATAAGCCAAAGGAATAAGCACATATATTAAGAAAAAGAAAGTGAAAATTTATAACAGGCTCATTTATACCCTCATTTTGATTTATTAAAAAAAATCAATTAGATACTGGCCAAGTAAAAACATGTTATTTAATATTATGTCAAAAAAGACATCTAGATTGTTAATTCATAAAAAATGTTTCATGCATATTTCATGTAATTTCAATTTACAATTTGTACTCTTGAAACGTCTCGTAATAAAGAAATGTGATAAAGAAGAAATTCCAAAGGACTCTACATCTACCAGTAAAATCAAATAAATCAAATATCGGTAAGTAAATAAATTAAGTAGTCGAATCTTATCCATGCATTTCTAACACATTTATTATCGAGTAAAAGCGTGAAGCCAAAAGAAATAATGCCGCAGGATTGGATTCGTTTAAAGGGATTCTCTACATTTTATCTTGTAGCGCCATTTTCCTCAGAGAATTTCCGATTTGCTTTTATATCTAAATCAGAACGCACAACCAAATAGGTATACACTATTGGAAAGCTTTATTTACTTAACAATTAATTGAATATTGTTTTTAGGAAGGCAACAATAGGCTAGCTGTCAAGGAAAACATCGCAAAGAAACTAGCATACCAGAGAGTTCTCCACCATATTTTCTCAGGTATTATTAATCTATCATCTTGTATTTGGCCAACTTGGGTGACTAAACCTAAATTAAACTCCACATGATGGTAGAAGGTCCATTTCTCAAGCAGACTTCGATATCTACATTGATATTGTATAAATGCCCTGTTGTGTTTCAGTTTGCAGTTATTGTAACCCGAGTCACTACTGGACATATTAAGACTTAATATCTAATGTCTCAGGATGGCGAGCCTAGTGGAATGCCAAGCACTGCTTTTTAATTCATGGTGCTGTTTGGTTTTGCTACTTTCCATGAGCGGTCGTATCGCTTACGATCAGGCGAACGGCATGCTCGTCTCGCCATTCATTGCAATAAAAAGTCATATAGATGGATAGATTCATAGTAGAATGTCTAGTTATTATTTCTATTACATTGAATGTAATTTAATAATTTCCAAGCCATCTACAGCTCCTTCTATTGATTAATGCCATTAGGAAAAGATTACGTATAAAAGTGCTATGTAGACACGAAGGGACGATAAAGCGACAACGTAATTATCTTTGTACGGAGTTTGAACGGCATTGCCGATATACGAGTATTGGACGACTGATATTTTGTCATGGAACCGATGGTTTTAGATGTGGTTTCATAATTTATGACTGTGGCAGATTTCGTGCTGCTACGCACGGAATGCCATCTGCGGAACAATAGCATGCGGGTTTGAAACCCGCACCAAGAAATGGTACCGCAATCCAAAGGGAGAAAAATAATACTTCTCTGGGTCTAATACATTATATTTTCTTAAATTTTCTGATGTCCACAACAAAAATTCTACCGTACATTTTTGTATAAAAAAACAACAAAATTGTTCCAAAATATCACCACAATTACCACAATACATTCGTGAGAATCCACGGTAGTTAAGCGATTCCAGACGTTCGCAAATTTGCAAGCGATTGCAAAAAGCGGGCTCCGGTGTTCCCAGAACGCCTATTGTCGGGCCGTCATTACAACGCGCAATTTTGTCAGATCTCACATCCCCTTTATGTAAGCCAGGGTTATTACAATCTCAATCATGAAACATTCAATTATCGACTCTGAGCTTATAAAAATAGAATCTGTTTTCGCACAAACAAGAAAAGGTTGCAGGGATCAATGGAATACCCCAGTTATTTCGCTCCGGGTGTCTCGCTTCGAATTTCAAAAGTGGCAGCGCTGTACGGCTTTAATAAATATGTTCATTAGACGCGTCTGTGCTGGAAGCGCTTTATGCTTAAGTGTTCAGTATAAGGAAAGGTGTTTGCGAGCGTCACGGGTATCCCGTCCTCATTGTTATGCGGCCGGTCGTCTTATGCCTCCGAAATTGAAATCCAAGTATTAGGTATTTACAATGAGACGCCACGGTATTGTTGTTTTTTTTTTTTCATTTGCCTTAAAGCACATGTTTTTTGTGAAACCTGTTTGGTGAAGGCTCTTATTTATGGCCTTAAAGGCGGTCCCATTATGTTATGATTAGTTGGTTCTGCTAGATAATTATAGATTATGAGATTGTTTTTTGACTCTTTGTTTTGTTCGAGTGTTGTTTTTGTTGGGTATTTATGCAAATAAAACCGTGCCAATGATAAAGGATTGAAAGGAGAGGCTTTACTGTGGTCTTTGTTGGTATACTATTCTATTACAATGTCATGACTCATAGGTACTATTGTACAAATTAATTTTTTTTTGATTATTTAAAATTAATTCGTAATTTCATTAATTTATTTTGCTAGGTAATTCTAAAAATGTCATGAAAATTTCACAGTGTCGGCCCTTTTGATATGCTTGAGTGGTGACTAAAATCAATATCCATAGCAAACGAAAACTAGAAAAGAAAAAAATTAATTACCGCTCAGTTGACAAAGTGGTAATTTGTTTACTTAATTTTCTGCAGTAAGGGTACGTTTACTAATATTTAGTAATTACCTTACTGTTATACTTTTACCTCGTAATTATTACTGAGAAAGTAAGGCTACAAATATAACGATAAACTATTTTTCTAAATTATTAAGGCAATTATAACTTTTCAATAAATAGAAAACATAAAATTTACAAATAAAGAATTAATTAGTAATTACCTTACTGTTACACTTTTACCTCGTAATTATTACTGAGAAAGTAAGGCTAGAAATATAACGATTAACTATTTTTTAAATTATTAAGGTAATTATAACTTTTCAATACATAGAAAACATAAACTTTACAAATAAACAATAAATCAATCTATAACTATTAAATATTAACCGGACTCTAAGTATTAATTAAGCGTAATACAACACCAGTGTATATTTTTCAAATTCAAATACTATAATAAGTGACATGAACAAGGATAAAAAATACAAAACTATAGTGAATCGACCACACGTAGTTTTGCGCAGAGGCAAAAATACATTGATTTATACGTATGTTTACATAACTAAACACTTCTTTATCAAAATATTGTGGTCGTAGACGCAAATAGAAATGACAACACCTTCATATTTCTTGAGGTTATAAATAGTTTTATTTGTGTTATACACCGACATGATTGTGACTTATGACATGAACCATTGTAATTCTAAATGACTATATAAAGAAGTTTGTTCGTGTTGCTGAGGGAGTTTCTTGCGCCTTTTCTACAACACGCTCCGGAGCAGTGGGCTTTAATACACTCATATTTCCTGTGTACATAAGCCGAATTCAGGGTAGATAATATGTATGGTTAGTTCCTTATTTTGTACGAAACGCTAGATGATTTTTTTGCTTGTACAACCTATTTATAAATTATAGTGGGCGAACACCGTAAACTAGTCAATTCTGGAAAATTTAGTCCTTAGACACCAAAATAATATTTGGGTAATTTGACAGCCTCCGTGGCGCAGTTGGTTAGACGCCGGTTGGGAAACGTGAGACCGCGGATTCGCTTTCCACACTGAGTCAGGTTAGTGTAATCCACAGGTATTTGTTTCGAGTCTGGGTGTTTGTGAGACAGAAAAGTCTCTCGTAGTTCCTGATTCCCACAACTGTTGGGTGGGATTATATAAAACGGAAAATTCACTACAGAATTTCGCAGCGTTGTGAACTCTGCCTATCCATATAACATCGGCGTCGTTGACCGAGGCTTATAACTATCAAAAGGAGTGAAAGCAACTTGATTACGGAAATAATATTATAAGAACCAAGTCACACGATGCGGTGACGGTGCGGTGCGGCGGCGGAGCGGTGCTTCTGCGGCATCCTACATACAAAGTACTATACCATTTCACACGATGCATTTGTTCGCCGCACTTGCGACCTGAGAGATGAGACGGGTAAGGGTGATGTCATGTGCAGATTATGAGAATTGCGCTGCAGCGCCGCACTGTCTGTGTGGCACCCTATACTCCGAATGCGTTACGGTGCAGCACCGCACCGTCGCCGCGTCGCGTCGTGTAGCTTGACACTAACACCTAAAATAATCCTCAGCAACTACACATAAAGTAAGCTAAACTAGTCCATATACTACATAGGTACATATTCAATATAGCCCACCAATTCAAACTACAGACCTTCATGCATCCTCTATCATTATGCGTGTAAACAAGGTCGCCCTTGCAAGAGACTCGACTGGCCAGCGACCTAATGAAATTCCACCTCCGCTTTCCGCTTCAATAACTTATCCCTGTAACGGCGTCGACTGTCGGTCCCTGCTCCGATAATGTTCAATCTTGTACATTCCATTTGCTTCTGGACAATCTTTGGAAATATTAGATACTTTGAAATCTGTTTTAGAAATGTGAAATAACACCGTCATATTATTTATGTTTATGTATTTATTTCTTCAGTAGTCAGTACTTTTAGGTCATAAATAGGCAGTTATGTTTGAGAGCTATGGATCACGATTTTTTCGAAATGTATTGCAATGTCTTCTGATTTAATATTCTTTTCCTAAAAACAACGATCCTTCTACACAATTGCTACAAAATCTAGGAGTTTAGGCTGGCTTCATCGATAGAATTTCCGCCAAATATCCAGTGTGCTAATGACGTCTGTTTTTTAACAAAGGTAACTGAAACTAACAGCCTAACATTTAATATATGAAATAAATATGTTTAATTAAAAAAAAACTTTATTAATGAAGCATATATTAGGTTCAAAATATTTGATGCATTCAGTTCAACTGTTTTAGCTGTAAATTTTTGAACGCGCGCCACCCGGCGTCTAAATTTAAAACAGCTATTTTAAGTTAATTACCTATAAAAATGTTCAGCCCGTTACATTTGGTCCGTGTTTTGAACAGGTGTATTAATCCTTTAAAATTATTTCTTAATTTACGTAATTTAATAGACGTATCGGATTATCATTTGAACGTTCCAAGGATTCATATCGGCATTTGAAGCCAATCTAATATCCATAGCATCGGCTAAAATAAAAAGAGTTATTATACAAAATTAGATAGAAAAACTGAAACCAGTTTGATATATGTGGATACGAATCCTAATTTATGCAGAAATAACACGGCGTTATGTAACGACTGTCCACAAGAATAGCTATTTGAAATTCACGTTATTACTTACATAAATTAAAACATAATGCGTATAGGTAATTTTCCACATATTCTTAACACGCTGAGAAATCCAGACGCAAATCGAAAATCAAATATCAAACAATATTTTTAAATTCGATAGCTAAGTTCTACCGACTGATGTCCTTATTCATGGACAGTTTTTATACCTATTTTAATTAAAGAATTTTCTTCGCTCATACTCAATTTAAAAGTCGTTTGAAAAGGACAAAACATTCTATAGCAAAAATATTTTTTTTAACTGTGGATGAATTACGTCGTAAAAATATAAATTTGTAATAAATCCCCATTCTCATTTCCTCCTCCGCTGCACTACACAAATATGTAAATCCAGGACATTTGTCAAAAATGTTTTAAAATGTTGACTGTGTATAAGGGCAGGACGGAGAGATAAGGATCGGGAGTGAGAACGTGGCGCGGTCAGCGGGTGTACCGTGTACCCTGTAAGCGGCAAATAATGCCCCTTTTTTAAAAGAACCAAGTTTTTTAATCACAAACCGTTTCGGGACTTGCCGGTCCGTTGGTTTTTATGAAAAAAAGACTCTCGGTTTTGGCGCCAATTCGAATACAACCGTTGTTATAATGTGCTCCTTGATTTAAGGCTGTATGAAACATGTCCTTTGACAAATTTAGAATATGTAGGTATGACTTTTATTTAGCGATATGTTGGACATTCGTTTTTTTTATGTGTATGTGCAGTGCACTTGTGGCTACTATGAAGTATAAAATAAAGATCATATTAACAAACATAATAATATGTTTTGTTAAATTATTTATATAGAGCCAAAAAAACCCATGTCACAAACAAAACCTTACATTATTTAAATTATATGTGCCTAGTCTAGAATCTTCCATTTTAACATTCGTGGTCAAACTAGTTTAGTCGTTTAATATCGTTCTACCGAAAAAGCACTTAATAATAAATTACATATTTTAAATGCCCGTCGGAATGTTTTTAAGTTCGCTTTAAAGAACCGCCTCATTATAATAGAAAACACCTATGTTCTTCGGCCGAAAGCTTCAAAAGTCGAGACCTGCGTAAACACTATCCTTAACCGATGCAACCCAGCATAATATGCACACGTTTAGCCTATTCAAACTCGTGCGAAGTGGTAGAGCCGTACATTACCTTGCACTACCTAGTATTAAGGCTGGGTCAACACAGATGATACAACGCACCAATTCTGGGGCCTTCCTTTATGATCCGATACGAAGTCGGACGTCGTACGTAAAACTTCACTAATGTATCTAAATACTCCACAAAATGTTGGAATACTCTATCGCACGTCGTACACATAGACTAATTTCGGAGAAAATCACAGATAATAGAATAAATTTGTAGAAGGCGACATCGTAAGTCTTCCTTATTTTATAACTACATCCGAACATGCGAAGTTCTTGTCGGTACATTGTCGGCTACACAGGCGGCGCGGCGTCACCGCAGCTACTACGCAGTCATAACGTTTCAACGACATACGGCGACGCAGTGACGACGTGTATGTCTTGTGAAATGCGAGTTCCAAAGCAATTTACAAAACAACTAAGCGCTTCGGCTTGGCTGCAGTGCGCGGTGTGTACCAACGTCACGTCGTCATAGCGCGGCGTATCTATGATTATTTGTATGTAGAACTACTTTTTTACCTAGGTCTGACGCCATGACTATCCACAACGCTTGGATCAGTGATGTATTGCCGGCTAATTACCAACATTCGTCAGGGAACAGGAAAAAGGGAAGAGGAAAGGGTATCACTCCATACTCATCGAACGAAACACGACGGCTAAGCTATCGCTTCACGTCGACTTCCTGTAAGACAGTGAAAGGTATCACCCCGAACGAACCTGCCCATTAATGCTGAGTCATGACTGACAACAGCGTGACTCTACCACTTTCTAAAATCCACTTCTTTCTTCTTTTGCCATTCTTTCTCCTCCTATATCAAAAGGCCGGCATTACAGCTACGAACACTATCTAAATGTTATAGGTAAATGTTCAATCACCAGCGGCATTTACTTATCTAATATCAGTTCAGACGTTATCGGTCCCGGATATTTTATTAAAAGTACATGCTTCTGCACACGTGTAATAATTTTATTTATCAATAAAGTTTTAATACCCTACTTACAATATTATTTTTCAACATAATAGACATCTATTGCCGTTGCGGCGACAACCACAGACCTCCAGGGTTCATTTCCCTGCCACGCCATCACGCTGTAAAACAGACCTTTGTCTTCCCTGCTTCCAATAAACTTGTAGGACATAGTAGCCAGAGTAACTTTTGGACATATTGAGTCTTAACATCCTCAACATGGCGAGCGCAGTGGAATCCCAAGCATTCTTTTGTAACTAATGGTGATATTTGATTTCACTATTTCGCTTACCATCAGGCAAACGACAAACTCGTCTCGCCATTCAATGAAATAAAATAAAATGATAAAATCTTGTTTTGTTTCTGACAAGCATCATTGATAATTTGAATAAGTCGCCTTGATTTTCTTAAATAGCAAGAGATAATCTATCGTCAATCGTTAGAAATGTGGACAGCCACATGTTTTATTTATATTTTGGAATATTTTTTAATACCTAATTAAACATTGTCAGTGTATTGGGTTTCAGGCTCACCCTGTGTATTTTCAGATACAATCGAGCCGCCATAACTTCGTCAAGTCGGTTTTTGGATGCTGGTGTGCGCGCAAGTCGTAAAAAATTTACTTTCATATTTTTCCAAACAAGCCTGAAGAAGTGTATATTAAGAGAATATTTTTGGCGACATAAACATTTCAAAGCTGTCTTATTTAGCTGTGGTACAACAATACCAAGCCCTTCCACTAACTTCTGGAGAAACAAACTTCTTTGTTGGTTTTTCACGGTGTCGATCAACATTCCTAATAGTCGCCAGTGTGACTGATTGTAGGAACTTGTTAAGTTTTTGCTTTTTTTCCTTTCCTTATACAGACTGAGTGAGAAAGATCCATGAGATTGCATTTCCTTGAATAGTATTACAAAGTATTCTACGGTAGATAGCGGATTGATACACTGATGATATAATTGTATGTATTCATGGCAAATAAATCTATTGCATCCTATCCATACTTATGATTATGCTATAGCATCCCATTATAATATAATACAAATTTTATCGTAGACAAAAAAAAACACATTTTAATTTTAAAAGTTATAAACGCTCAACCTAACAAATTCCTCGCATAATATAAACTAAAACTACTCGTATAATATTCACTATTAGAGCAGCATTGAAATATTAAAGTGGAATTAATATTACAAACAAAACCTATGTGTGCTGATCAAGCACGTTGGAAATCAGCGAATAAAGAAAGATGATAGCATGACTGCGTAGGAATGAGAGAGACAAAAGTCTAAATACTCCACTTTTAATTACCAATATTTTGATTGCGGAACCCAGCTAGTACCTCAATATAGAACATAACCGCTGTAAATATTTCCCGTTATAGTGATAATGGTAGTTTCACGAGACTTCCTGTCATTACCACAGAAAGTAGAAAAACATTACAAGACACAGTTTAAGAACAAATATTATTAAACAGCGTTCTTTGGAAGCGCATTTTAATAGTTTCACTTTATTTATTCTACTAATGTGCCTGTGGATCGATAGTGCGGGCGCTGCGCGGGACCCCACGCGCTTGAACTTGCATACGACGCCATTTTGTTGTGCATTTAACCGCGTGCTTTCACGAATGTCCAACATTTAATATAGACGAAATGGGACACGATCATGAATCATGAGTAATTAAATGTGAAATAATAAGAGATTATTATCAAGATGCTCCGAATATTATATGTACTTATACCTACCTAGAATTGCGGCAATAAAAAAATGTTGTGACTTTACATGGCCGCTCGTGATGAATGTTTAACACACGCCAAGTCCTCAATAAGTCTATATGCGTGAATAATGTTCACACAAAAAACATGGCTAGTAATCTGTCTTCCTGATATATTAATGTATGTATATATTAATACAAAGAAACAGCCTATGTTGGTAGAGCCACTTTGTACCTAGAGACAACTGACGATTCTTTCACGCTCACACGTCTGGAACCATGTAAGAATCGTCAGTATTTTTTTTCTGGTCTATATGATTGCCAAGGCCTAATAGCCGTTCGGCCTAATTCGTCTAGCCTTCGCTCACCTTTTAAATACTTCATCTTTTATCATGCTAAAATCCGACACCAAACGAACAATTCTTCACGAGTGCACTGTGCTGTATGCATCACGACACAATGAACACGAAATCCTGTTTCTTTGCCTTTTTGAAGAGAGGAAAGTTGTTAATCTCCCCTTCGGATACCCCGGGAAGGCCAAAAGAAATATGCTAGACTTACTTCCTCGCTTACCACGCCGATAGTTTAACAATGTAATCATACTCCGGCATTAAACATTCGAAGAGGTTTTGCCGTTAAAGTTAGATACAGGCAGTCTCAGTGGCGCAGTCGGTTAGATGCCGCCTAGAAACGAGAGGCCGCGAATTTGATCACCGCACGAAGAGAAATGTTTGTGCGGCCCACAAATATTTCCTTCTGGTCTGGGTGTTTGTGAGACCGAAAACTTCTCTCGTAGTTCCTGATACCCACGGCACAAGACTCGATCTTAGTTTGGGGCCAGGACTTTGTATGTGACTGTTAGGTGTTATTTATTTATTTAATTTAAATAAGAATGGTCTAGAGCGGCGGGCAAACGATATCGTTGAGTTATATTCCCGGAGAGTCTATTAATAGTGGTAGGATATTCGTATCCGTACGGTTATCGACCGTGTCACAGTGAGTCACACCATTGTATCCTCTTGTTAGAAAAGTGCCGGTAAATTCTTACAATAAGCAAAATTGCGCTGTGAACCATTACTGTTCATAATATAAATTGCTCGACCGAGAAATGTAGCACATTCGCGAATAAAATTGCCGACCTTATTTTTTTATTCTTTACCTTCAAAAATTAGCATTGTTTCTTGGATTCTCAAATCTTATAGGTCGACCTGTCGAACCTGATTTTGTATTCATAATCGATTACCTACTGATATAAACATATTCCAGCGTTGACGTCAGCGATGATAGTATGTCTGAGTCATTATCGTAACACCAATATGATAATTGGACTTCGTTGCGAACTAAAATATATTTTTCCTCAACCTCCACTAACTGCTGTACTCAGAGACATTGAATGTCAATGAAATCATTACTTAGCGTTGCTTTACGAAGAGAATATTTACGAAGGAACAACAATAATTGACATTAAACGTCTCTGAATACGGCCGTAGGAGTCATACACGATAAATTTTGGATATTAGCATTAATAATTAATAACGGCCTATGAATAGGAGGCGGAAGACGGTCCACCATGGTATTCTGTCGCCGTCGTAAGAGGCGACCTAGAGGGCTACAAGAGTCGCTAGGCACAATGTGGACGCGATGAGCTCTAACCGACGCTGATTTTGAGATGGGCGATAAAACCCGTAGCCGCCTCATATCTGGCGTAAATAAATAAATAACACCCAACAGACAACACACACACACATACTGGCCCCGTTTTGTGTCGTGGGCCTCAGCAACTACGAGAGATTTTTCAGTCTCACAAAAAAACCCAAGCTGGAAGAAATATTTGTGGGCCGCACAAACATTTCTCTCGGTGCGGGGATGGAATCTGTGGCCTCTCGTTTCACAGGCGGCGTCTATCCGACTGCGCCACGGAGGCGTAGGCGCCCGTAACACCTCAAGTAGACACCCAAGCGATGTGCATAGGGACTTCTCTTCGCATGATCATTAGGCATAGTAGTTACTGGTATTAGGCCGAGCGATTACTTGGGAAACGATCTCGACGCTTTTCATCCTCGGATAATTCGGTTTTGCCATCGCAAAAGACCACCACTGAAGGTTAGTCAGTATGCCGGCGTAGGATTGTTAGGACGCCATATTGACCGTAATATCCGAGGTTATATACCCCGGGCTGTAAGACTGGTGATACTGGAACATCACACCCTGCCTACTCAGGGTCTAGGAGGCGAGCCAAACAGCTTTTGTCTTGCTCAGTAAGAAACCCGTGATTTATCGTAGAATTTTCACGAGTTTATTTTTTCTGTTTTACTGTTATCCCCCGGCTTAATTTTTGAAAATCATCATTTTTTATACCTTTCATTAATATTATAATTATTAGTCCTATTAATTGGGTAGATTTGCTGCTAGAGTCCGATTCACTGCATTCACGTCAGTGTAAACTTGAGTTTTAAATGTGTAGCTGCTGTTTTCTAATTCGTTTTATACCTATGGTTTATGCGGTAAGTACTAAGTACCTATGCGTATACGTTATCTTGCATTTTGACAATTTAAGCCGCGGATGAATCTTGTTTAGTATTCAAGTGGGGAAACATCGTGAGGAAACCTGCATACCATAGCGGTTCATAAGAATTTCTATGGTATGTAAGTCCGCCAACCCGCACTAGGCCAGCGTGGTGGACTATATATTATGGCCTAACCACTCTCAATCGTACTTTCGATTGTAGAGTAGGCCCGTGCCCTGCAGTGGGACGTATATGGGCTGATACAGATACAGATTCAAGTGGGGACAGTACGAAATTATCCATGTATTTTGACATAGTGAATAGGAGTCAAAAGATGGATTATAATTCTTAGCGTGTAAATTACTATAATAACGAAGGCTTTTCAACTCCAATAAACAAGCCCTATATCCACATCGATTAATTTTGAAATATGTGTACTATGAATGTGTATGACTTTAGTTGCGCCTCATGGAAATAAATAATTTTCAATTTATGAACTGTCTATAAAGCCGTTTAAGAGTGCGTCTAGTACACAATCGACTTGCAGTGGACTATTAATAGATTCTGAAAAAACAATCATCTCAGCCCCGAATTTATCAACAATAGACAAACGGAACAACAGCACATTCATCATACGTGACACGTTGAAAAGCGGCGGCATATATGAGCAGCGGCGAGGCGACGTGTCGGGAGCACGCGAGCTGTCTATTTATCGCGCCATATCTCCTGCGATACACACGGGTAATAAATAGCCGCGGCGTCGCGCCCGCATCCGACGACCCTTCGCCCGTCGCCGCACACCTCGCCTCGCAGCTCGACGCTCGCGGCTCCACCAAAATGTCCGTTGTTTTTTTCCAAGTGGAGCCACGGCGGGCAAAAAACAAGGCCCAGATGGAGCGCGTTCCGCGGGGGACAGAGACGGCGAGCGGCGGCAGCGGGCGGGGCACCGCGCCGCGCAATCTCATTGGCCGTCGCCACGCAGCGCTCGCCGCCCGCGCTCGCGCGCCAATCGTACGCCGCCTGCCCGCACCCGTCCCGAGCCCCGCGCGACACAAAATACCGACCTTTCACGAATGCCAACCCGATTCGATACGACCGAAAATGCCTTAGTTACTTCACGCGCGTACTGTTGGTAGGACGCTTTCGCCGCTCGTTCCGTGAAAATTACTGTGAATGTCATATGTTGTGCCAAACATTCACTTACGTTTGTGGATACGATTCGAGAGTTACATTTGGATTCTAACTTGACAATTGATGTATACAGGTATGTCTGTTATTATACATATATAGATGCCGGCGAGTGTATTAATAGCCTTAGTTTAAATAAAAAATACCTAAGTGTTCACATACGCATAATAAACTCTCATTCGCGTGCCGTGTGATCGAACGTAAAAGCGGTGTCCTCGTAATCAACGTAGGCCGGTCGGCGCGGCAACGTCTCGCGTAAATAATAGGGTAGACGCTCGGTCTTTGTCTCGCAGCCGGCGCGAAGCGGCAACGTCGCACGCGGTGTGTGCCTCCGGCGCGCGGGGCCCGCGCCCGCCCCGCGCCCCGCGCTCACCCCGCCGCACGCCGGCACACCGCTCACACACGCTGGTTCGTTCCTTTGCCGCGCTCAGCGTTACCAAACCAATATACCTACTGGCTAGTAGCCGCAGTGCCACTGCACTCCCTCATTACCTTAGAGCTCATGTTGACGGCTTATCATTGCTAATATAAATTCAGTATTGTTATGAAACGATAGGTTGATCATATACTAATAAACTTTTATGAATGCAATACTTATACATCACACATACACAACAATGAAAGTAAAGGACTAATATATTATGAAGGTCGATTCGAATTGTAGTTAAATATCTCTACATCAGGAGCTGAAAATGCGAGCCGAATGATGAAAATAAAACTTGTTTACAGAATATCGAGCGGGTGTTGGTGTACCGGTGGCGCTCTCTGTCGGCATTTACGCGCAGTAGCGCGTGCGGGACGCGGAGCGGGGCGGCTTCCTCCCCCTACTTCAGTTTCGGCTGTGTAACGGTGAAGGGAGGACGTGTTGCTGCGCGTGCCGTAAAAGGATCGTACGCGCGGCAAGTTTGAACAGTGACAGTGCTGAAGTGTTCTGGCGGAGGATATGCCTGGGATTGCAGTGCGCAACTAAACGGATGCAGTGCTAGGATCACACATATTGGATTGCAGTGCTTTGGATTATTTGGATTGGAACTTGCCACCACCGACCAAACTGGGGATGCACAAAATGGAACTGGGCGACAGCGTTTACGCCGCTGAGCGTATTATGAAGAAGAGAATTAGAAAGGTGAGCTTTGTTTCTTTTACGAAAGCGGCACACGGCAACACGCCCGTGGCGTTGCAAAACGTGCACGCGAGATCACATATCAAACGCTGATTTTATTGGTGCGCTTTATTTGTAAACTGCATGTGTCGCAACTCACAAGCGTACGTTTTGTTTTTGCTCGCGACTAATTTCAAAATACGCTCGCTCAACTACCTAATTATTATGGTGCGCATCGCTTTGCATGAAAGTAATTTAGATTTTTGTGTATTAATCCTGGCATTGTGATGCGGCAGCTGTTCACAAATTATCCGTAAGGGTTTTGTGTGGCTCGATGTTTTCGTCGCTTATTATTATCGCAGCTCCCCTTACGTGTGTACGTACAGAAACTGAGGGCTGAGAAACTGAATGCTTCTTTGTGAATGGTGCCCTTCTTGAGATTACATTTTGGTTTGTGACACCAAACAAGTTTCGCACATAGATGAGTTGGCGCGAGGGCCGAAGGGCAACCTTGTCTCCTTTTGATGATTTTTTTACGTACTAGTATTTTTTATGTACGTGCTCCCGTTACTAACCTGGCCCGGGTAACATTGTCAATAAAACGCATTGTCTGTGAATTTTGATATTGCATGCGATAACGATTAAAAAAGGGTTCTTTCTTAATGTTTACGAGTGTATCCCGAGTTGCAGAGAATTACTTTACAATTTTTGTTTTTATTGAAAAAAAAACATTGTATTGAAATTTAGAATGAATTTACATATAAAAATATAAATATAGTTTTGAAATTAAGAAAGAGCTCGTAATTTTTTTTTGGTATGGAATCGGACACCTGACGAAGGTAAGTCGCACGCACGCGTCGCAGCTGTCAAGGTAAGTATAATACAGTATGAAAAGTTGTAAATGTCATTGAAGCCACCTTACGAAAAACAATTACAATTTATTAGGGGCTGAAAATAACATCTTCAAACGTGATTTGGTTTTTAATATCGGTCTTAAATCAATATCAATTGTAATGATAACGTATAATATGGATCAGAAAAATTATTCGCCATATCTATTTTTGACCAATGATTGCAATGACCCTCCTCTCATTAGTTAGTCCAACTTTACATACAATTTGAATAAGGTAGAGAGAGAAAATATTATTCTATCTCCTGGACCTAAAAACACTAAGTGGATTGCCCCATCTGAGAATCCAGCTTAAGATCGTAACTAGAAGATATATTTTACAACATGTATTTAAGAAATTTTACGTTTCCAGCTAACTTTTTTTAAAGTATATTTATTATCTTCGTAATATCTGGATATTAAGTTTAATTACGTAGTTATACAAATATAGTGAACCATGTCGCGGCTCCACTCAAGTACATTCGTATTTCTCACGGCGACCTATTGAGAGAGAACAAAGGGTGTGGTCTCCGCTTTCATTACATTACTTGTGTTTCTTTCATGCCCTGACCTTTTTCGAAGCTCATTAATTTTACAAACTTGTAAATTGTACATAATATTCACGTGATAAAAACGAAGAATCCCATGTCCAAAAATTTCAATCATTATCTGTTAATAACTGGAAATAAATATCGGCACAAAATATCCATACTTCAAGGATCAAAGGGACCTAATAACGAATTTTGTACTTTCTATTTTAACTTTTGTTTTACACGCTTATGAAACTAAAATGGCAGAAAGTCTAATTGCTATAACTTTCTCAACCCAAATTTCGGATATTTTGTGCCGAGAAAACCACCTAAGTTAATTAACTTTGAACTTTCGTATCAAGTGTCAGATTTCTTCAATCAGTTGTTTACGGTATTATTCGTTTCTATTATATTTTTTATTAGGGCTCCTGAGCTTGACCTTTGGACCATGGGTGAGCTCAAAACTTAAGAGAATAACAGTTGCCAATCTGAGTCTTTAGTACTGTATCAGCCGATATTTAATAAACTCGTAAATAGAATGAAAAATGAGTGCAAATTTCATCCGATTTCCGAAGTTATCTTAGTTTTACTATAATGGTATTGCTGAGACCATTAGAGTTTGTAACAAGTTAGAATTCACAAACTGCGTTCAGCGTAATGTTTTTTACCTCACAAACTATTTTAAAGTCAGTCTCATCCAAACCTGGCTTCATAGTTCTTGAATTACGACGAAAATTCATGTCGTATTTTTTATCCTGATATATTGTTATCAAGACAGGAGAAATTTTAGTCATATGTAGTGGCCGAGAACGGGCTGTGAAGAGATGCCGCGTGTTCGATATCCGTACAGATATTTTTTTGGGAGATAAATTGATATTGGTTTAGGGTGTTGATTGAGAATTCCGTTGTAGCTGACTGTGTTTCTGGTAACCACGATGCACTTTCCAAAGATAAAACACGTATGTACGCTATTAAGCTAGGACTCAAAACTTTAGATGTAAACATTAGTAAAAAAAGTTCTTTGTAAAAAGTATCATAGAATCAAGAACTAATTATTTCTATTGTATAATTTGATAACCAATATAACTGTCCTTGTATTATGTCAACCCTATGAAGACATAACCAATCATACAAATCCAAAAATAGATTTACAAAGAAACTCCATAATTTTAAAAATATTTCCATTACCTTACACCGCCGTAAATAAAAATACATTTACAAAAGGTTACAGAGAAATCTACACTTATAAAATTAATATTCCATCTCTATTGCTTTTAAATGTTAATTATTTTGCTCAATGTGCCGATACATAATTAATAACTGAATATGCGAACCACTAGTACTTTCGTATCATTTAATTAAGTCCACTTGGTCGGGAGATAAGACTTGCCTTGAAACGACGCGTACCTCCTATCTCGTTTTTTGCTCTGTTTTATATAGGACTGGAAGACATGAACTAGTAGGGAGAATATTAACTGGTTAGTAGATATCCTTGCTAAGAGACTAGACTCTAGACAGACATATTACATATTATCTAATCATGAAGACTTGATACGATAAAAATATGTCTCTCGTTAGTAAACATTGCAGAGTGCCATAAACTTTTTAATAAAATATATTAACAAAAAAAAATAAGTAAAGATTAAGTCCTAAATCCAGTCACATTTGTTTAGTCTTTGATATGATGTAAGATGAAGTAAAGTTGTTAAATGAATAAAAAAAAACAAACAAGTACTAACACTAATACACGTAGTACTGACCCCTAGAGCAGCATAGGTACTCATTTCTTATGTCGTAATTGCTAGAAGCGACGAGTGAGATTTTAATATTTTTTTTATTGACAGCCTCAGAGTCGTTGAATACGACTTCGTTTGCAAAATTATAAGCCGCGGGCTTCTTCCCCACACGAACACCACTGTTTGTAAGACCGAAATATTTACGTACTTTTTGATAACGACATAGGTTCTGTGTCTGAATGTGGGGCAGAACCCATCATTAAGTGTGTTACTTTGGGCTTTACATAGAGAAATAATCTAAGGACAGGAAGTCTATAGGAACTCGGAGGTAAGATTTGTATAAAAATTCGCGGTAAAACTGGTACGAAACTAGTTTGTGACCAGATACATATTATGGATATTCAATAACGATTCTTGAACACTGTTTGATAATGTCTGCTTTTATTTACAACGCACCGTTGAAATAAAAATATTATTATTTAACATTCGCGTGAATCTAAGAAACCATTTCACTACGCTTCCTTAAAGTTGCATTTTAAAATGGAAAATCATTAACAGTAATTTCAAATAGTAATCAGTAAATCAATCTTTAATGATGAGAAAATGTCCAATGTTTTTATAGCGCATTAATTAATTAGTCTTAGTGAGTAAAACTTGCAAATTGCGGGTTTTATTATCTAACAGGTCCATAAATTACTACTTGTTATATAGCATGAATCCATGATAGTCTACTGACGTTTTATCAATATAAAATTCTCTAAAATTAATTTAAAAATACAAAATGATTGACCATGATGAAATCTTAGCGATCAATTCCTTGAAAATACTATTATTTTAATGTATCGACAAACATCTAGAGTCGCTTTTCGACACGAATATCTCGATGGGACTCAAAAGCAAAATCGCATTTGAAATTATGAAAACATCAATATGCTATGTATAAATTATTTATTTCGACAGTTCGTTATTACGTAAATTAAGAGAATAAAAAACAAAAGTCGAGTCATAAAACTCGCATGTTACCACTGCCACTACCATACTGGTGCCACCGCGATGTCTATTTCTCTCGCTTTTCATCAGGCGAATGGCCAGCTTGTCTCGTCGTTCACTGCAAAAAATATATATACAAACGAAGGTATTTTCAACCCAGAATTCAATAGTCATTAGCGCCAAAAGCGTAATGTATATTCCCTAGGACTATCATCCTTTTAATATCCCAATATTCGATTCTTTAATAATATGTGTACTCCGGTAGTATAGTGTCCTAAGTATACGAAGACCTCTTTAAATTGCAACTCGTTTTACAAAAACTCGCGTTAAACAACCAACCCCCACTGAAAGACTTGTTATTGTTAATTTACCTCACAATAAAATAACCTGATGTTGATAACATCCTCAATAATCTTAGGTCTCTAAGACTTAAGCCCTCTTCATAGCTAAACATTGATAAGATTACTGTTCAATGTATAGAATGCCGTACCTCCGATAACTCATCATAAAGCATTTTATCTTACACATAAACTTATTTTTATGCTCGGCACAGGTGTTCCTCTATTGGCATTTGAGCACTGACGCCCTTATTATATTATCTTGTAGCTCATCCCCTTGAGCAATACGTAAAAATAATAATATTGCAAACCATAAAACATCTCATACTTACAAATTACTAGAACATAAAATATTTTGCGATATCGAAATCCTTTTAGGGCAACCCCGAACGTGCGCAATATTGTGAGTTGCGAGTCTTGGTAATTCAATTTCGAATGAAATTTCAACTCATTTTGTGATTTTATGGGCCAAAAAAGAATTTTATTTGAAAATGCAGCCTTAGATAATGCCTCATAAATTACGTTCTTCGTGTTTAACCCTTTAGATAATATAAGGAATACGTGGGCGGGCCAAAATGATCGGGTCTCGAGAGATATTAAAATCACTGTACTCCTAAAAGGTTTGATAATACTGCGAAATGAAGATCGTGAACCAGGCTTGAAAATATCGGTAAAGAAATAAAAGAGCTGCTATCGGTCTATCGGAGTCGTTTTTGTAATGCTTCTAGATACACATCCTTAGCTAAGGAATCCGCATGTTTATTTAGCTTGCGAATTCGTATCTACTTGCAACGATTCTCGATAATATTACTATTGTAATTGTCAGTTCACAAATGTTAATAGTTACAATTCTTAGACCTAAACTTCGACAACAGGCGGCATATTCATTGCGTAAGAATTAAACTTAACATCTTATGTCTGAGGATGGTGGGACGCTATGCATGACTTAATAATTCATGCAGTTTGGTTTTGTTACTGTCCATGAGCGGTCGTATCGCTTACCATCAGGCAAATGACATGCGCTTCTCGCCATAATCGCAATATAAAAAACTTCCATTAGCCTATTCTCTCATTAATTACCATATACCGTACCGTATTTACTTGTGTAGGGATAACCTCAGAGCACGTTAATTAGTCAAGAGATACCAATCTCGAGACCGTGGATAATCCCAATTGACTGTTTGAATAACCATCACGTGCACTGTATTAACATAATGGCAATAAAAAAAAACAAATCTTCATGAAAACAAACCTAAGACTTGAGTCTACTTCAAGTAATCTCATGATTTTCAGCAAAATCAGGCGAATTATAAGATCTCAAATTGCAGTTTTATCTTCGACGAATTTCGAAGTTGTATGCCCTTGTATAGGATTTAATTGATGATTCTAACATAAGTTCAGTTTAAATCTCCCTATTATTTAAAATTACATTTGAGAGCATCATTAATTTCCAGAAATCTGTACGTATTTCTCCTAATTGTTTTAATGAAGACACGTAAATTAAAATCTGTCTTTGTCGTTTTGACATTAACTTTACGTTGTTTATTATGGTATAACATGTTTTCTTTACTGTACATATACAGATCTACTAAATCGGCATTTACAAATTTCATTTTATTCAAAGAAAAATGCTTTCGTAAAATTGTTTGTAAAACGTCGACGGTTAATATTTTCAGTTCAATTCACTAGCGCAAACACGTGGCTAATATCGTAACACACTCAATTTACTTATCGCGAGAATAATTTCGCTCTGTTCCATTACTGTGATAGATCGTAACCGGTCAAAAGTTTCAGAAGCCTGCCTTTACCATCCGTGTCAAATTTAGGAAACTACTTAATGGAAAAACAAAAATGTTTAAACGTAAATTGATTTGTAAAACAGTATAAATAAGGTCTATATTTGTGCGTCGGGCGTTCACCTAGTTATCGTTCGTCGCGGCTTAACATTAAAAACCCTGAATCGTGTATGCCAAATTCAACGTTATGCTTTAGGTATAAAGTTTGTTTTCGCTTGACGCATCGTATGCCGACTAGTAACTCCTACAAAGCTCTGTGGCCCTGGTATCTCGCTGTAAACGCGCCAGTATTCGGCTTTAACCGAACAGTCATCGAGCGCGCATGCTCCCCGCCGTTTTCAACAGCCAATCAGCGTCGAGCAACGTTCCTGGCCGACGAAAGTATCCCGTATAGTTTATTTTCAAAGTTTACAAGCTAACTCCTAGCTATTTCCTTGGAGCTTTTTAATTTTTCTTATTTTTAATTATACTTTTTCGTATTATTAAATATAATAATTATATTGCAATGTTTTGAAGTGTTCCACATCTTCCGTCTGTTGCTCAACAGTTGAATACCGTAGCACATAGTTCAACGAATATTGGTTAGATGGCGCTATTTTAAATTAACAAAAAATATGTTTTAACCTGTGTAGTAAATCGTGAATTAGTGGAAAATATTGTTTACTTGACATTGTATTTAGAGATGGCATATTTTACGTTGTAACTCTGGTAAATCATTCTCAAGACAAATGTAACTCGCAAACTAAAGAATACATTGTTTAGACAGTCATCATTATATTTCAATAATAACACTCATTATACTCAAAGCGATGTTTTATTACCTACAGTAGTCAGTAGAGAATATATCATTAAGTGTACAAACTACGTCTGAGCTTTACACCACATATAAAGACCATTCAGAACCGATATTATTCGATATCTTGTCGACATTTTTTATATCTCTAACGGTTCCTAATACTACAAAAAACAAACCGTTATATCAGGATCACGCGTTTTCGATAATAATTCGAAGAAGAAATTCTCTTCGCAACACAAAGCGACCAAATTTTCTATAAATAATCGCTTGATAATACCCCGGCCGTAATTTTATCCATCCCTGTATAGGAATGAAATAAAAAAGTGCGAAGGGGACACAGAAATCGATAGAGCCGTCTCGTGTTTTTTTTTTCTTTTTTGTTAGACCGAGGGACGCTCGGCGTTGTGCATTGGGCTAAAGGCAAAACTCTTTGATTGCAATTAAATTGCCATTTGAATGGTAATTAGCAGTGAATTGGAGAGGCGGAAATCGTATTACGAAGCTTAAAAGTGTTTTAGGAACAAATTCCCATCCAAGGATACTATTGCCATAAATGTTCAAAAATCTTGTATATTCGTAATGATAGATATAAAAAAAGATTTATATCGGATCGGAAGATCTTTATAGGATAATAGATTATAAAATAATAGCCATGAGGTCATTATTTGCTATAGGTTGTTTATCATTGTGCTGTCAGTCGCTATAATAAAATATAATTATACATTAAAAATAACTTCTTTGAATAAAAATCATAATGAATTTACAAAGAAAACAGTTAAGTGGTAAAATAATTCTTACGTATAAATTATAATACTGTAGTTATGTTATCAACCTCAGCAGCGTGAGAATCAGTTTATTTAAGACACATGCTTCAAACTAAATACTTGTACATAAGAATATGGAGGGTATTACTTACACACATAAGATTATAATAAAGATATTCTTATATTCCTAAAAATATTTATGGTTATTGGACGTAAATATAAGTTCAAACTAAATATTAATTTTCGCGCAATCTGAAATTATGATGTTGCCTTGGAGCTCTTAACGAACACAATTAATTGCTTTAACAATATTTTGTGCGGTGAAACTTAATCCCTTGAATAAATGTTAATAATTAATTGTATACAACCAAAGCCATGCATACATTTTTAATCACAATATTTATTGCCATATGAAGCGTATTCCACGGGTTTCCCTGTCTCCATCTGTTCATTATAACTAGGGTCTTATGTACATGCGGCGTAGGTACCGCGCCACCCTTCGTAACATAAAAACCTCGCCTATGTGACCGCTCCCCTATATTTAGAAAGCATACTTAATCGCATACGCGTACGCTCGGAATATTAAAGTGGTGAATGGGGAAACGTCATATGGGAGCCCTGCACAATTAAAGCGGAGACGGCATTGTCTCATGCACGCTCGCCCGTACGGCCGCGCGCGATGCATTCCGTTACACTGCAACAGCACAGCATGGCACAGCTCGCGTGATATTATAACAGCTTACGTAAATTGAAACGTATATTTGTCGTTTTAGAGGCGCGCCGGTATCGATTCGATCCGGCTCCGTATGAAACTGAACACTATCGCGGCGGCGATCTGTGTCGTGTTTTTAATGTGCGCACCATTTTTGAAAAGTGTTCGGTTGATTGCGGCATCCGGCTGGCTGTACATGGGCAGCGCTGCACCGGCGCGCTGACAAAAACCCAGCCAGGCCGGCGCTCGACGCGAGTCATTATAATAATGCGCCTGTTGGCTCGCCGGCGGTCGTTATGCTCCACGCATTATTATGTAAATGTAAAACGAAAAGGAAAGGACGCCGCTTTTTTCTATCTGATTCAGATAAGGATGGTAATTAGAGGCGCTGGGGAACGGCGAGGGGTGGGCGCCGCGCCGCAGGTGAGATGTTCCCACGTGATGCGATCTCTGCGAGCCATTGTCTAATTGAAACATTAATGACCACAATTAACACTATTGTGCTGCTGTCTTTATGATACAATCAAAACTATAATATATCTTTAATTCAAGTAAGAAAAAGACATATTGATCGCTTTAGAGTGTCGATCTAAAGAATTTATGCAGATTTTAATACCAATTTCTGGTCCTAATTCTCAGTTAGGAAGCCAGAGTACACTCGTAATGTCACACACACCCCGTTTGTTTCCCTAAAGCGGAATGGATACGCAACGGGACACACGTTCTCCCAACGGTATTCCTATCCCTTGTGAATGAATGTGAGCGTGGCTCCGTATCACAGTCAATTATAGCAAACTGTACAAATTATTTTTACTAGAAAACTACTACCATTCATCCTTTCCATGATTTCCGATTCGTCAGTTCATACCGAAAGGGTTATAATTTATCCAATAATAATATTCAATTGCATCTTTACGTTTCAAACCCAAGTAAAAATGAAAACCAGTAACAAATCTGTATCAACCGTATCGAATGACAAAGTTTTGATACAGCGCGAGTGTCGTATGACCGCTGTGTTTGCACATTGTTTAATACATTCAATAACAATGGAATGTAATCAGTCGCTGCGCTGTTATGAGGGGCGGCCGAGGGTCGCGATGGAAATATTTGATTTGGGCCCCGGACGGATTTGGACCAAAATACGGGGACTAATTCGGCGCGCGTAATGTGCTAAACGTCCGACTTGAGAGTTGACCTAATTGAGTTGTGTTCGATAATCGCTTAGATGTGTATATTTGGAAATTGAAGTCAACAAAATCGTGAATTGACCCTGCATAAAAGTTATGGTTTGCCAATAGACCAATATTCATACTTCCGTTAATTGCGGTAGTTGCAAGTAGTCCAAAATGCAAGAGATTGGAAGAAGACATCTCTGAAAAAATATCCGTGATACGTGTTTACTATTGAGCACTAATCTCATTAGAAAATATTACGATAATTATAAATGCCCCCCCTAGGGGTTTTGACCCCTGCATCATGCCAAAGTCCGTCCATGTAGATATTTGGCTCCGCACCCCTCACCCCCGTTATGCATTGTGTTTTTTCTTATCGTCCCCGGGCGGCGCGTCTGCCCCGGTGATCTCCCTTAATTGAGTTATTACCAACGTATTTATTTCGGGATTATTATAAGTATTTATTATCTGTTTATGCAACATGGCCATCCCCCATTGAGGACTTGCAAAATGACAATGGGATTTTCAAATTACAGGTTGTTGTTTGGGCTGTAAAAAATTAAGTAATTTCGCATTGATTTTTATCTTCTATTTTCTATCCTACATTAATATAGGATCAGTGGGACTTGATTTTTAGCCGTACATAACTAGCTGCCCGTCTTCGAATGTTTTCGGAAGAACTGTTCGCAATAAATAAATATCAAATATTTATTTTCAATATTAAAAGGTTTAGTTTTTTGCCGCAAAATGCAAATTGCCTGTGACAGCTGCTCGGCAAATTGTATAACTTTCGAAATAAACTCAGAAAATCTTCGCCTCTTCGTTTATAAAGAAAATGTTGATCCGTCAGCTCCGATTTTTATCAAACAGTCAAAGTATTGACACAAACTCGACCACCCATTAAGTAGTAATTCAACATTTTTTCACTAGATGTCTACAAGATTGTTTAAATGTTATAATTTTCTAGTAGTTTCATACAAATATAAAAAAGTCGTATTATTACAAAAAAAAAAGATAAATGATGTCATTACGTCGTGTACGTGGACATAGCAAAGTCAATACAAGACGATGAAAAAAATATGTCCTTTAATAATTAGGTAACATTATTAAACTGGCTATAAATAAAACTGCAAGTATCATCGCTATCGATTCTAAATAATTAAATTGCAACGAATTCCAATATATAATTAGCAAACAGAACTATTTAAATAGCTGCAGAACATTTTGCAACCAATTATTCTAGTTAAAAAATATCTATCCTTATAAGGAAGGCAGGTGTGACGGAGAAACATACAAATATTCCTAAATTAAAGGAACTTTGGAATTTGTACATCGAAAATCCCCACTTGCGATCCCAAACGAGTGTTTGTTCAGGAGACGCCGCAAATAAGAGGGTCGTCGGTTCGATCCCTAACGAAATCAGTGCTTACTTAGCGCGATTTGTTCACGATACATTTATTTTGTCGGACGAAGCTTGATTTTTTCTTTTTTGCCAGATTTTGCACGTCAGCTCTGGATGATGCAATGACGACTGTTAAGTTCTTTTTTGTATATATTTGGGGAGGTTTTAAGATGAAAATAGTAGTCGACGAACCATGTTTATCATTGGCCTTTCTTTGGTTGATTATGCTGATAGTTGTACTTATTAGTTGTCGAAATATTGATTAAAACATGCTTAGAATTCTTGTAATATCAAAGTTAAACTTGCAATTGTTTGCAAGCACGGAATAATTCTTTGGACGCTTTGTGACGTCTGTTGGTCGGAACATTGATGTGAAACTAAAAAAGGAGCATTTTATTTTCTACCACACCGATACCATCCTTACTTCCTTATCCTTACTCCTTACTATATTATAAAGGTGAAAGTTTGTAAGTATGGATGTATGGATGTATGGATGTATGGATGTTTGTTACTCTTTCATGAAAAAACGGCTCATCAGATTTTGATGAAATTTGGTATAGTGATAGCTGACACCCTGGATTAACACATAGGCTACTTTTTATCCCGAAAAATGTAGTGTTCCCGTGGGATGAGTCAGGAAACCAATCAGATTTTGATGAAATTTGGTATAGTGATAGCTGACACCCTGGATTAACACATAGGCTACTTTTTATCCCGAAAAATGTAGTGTTCCCGTGGGATGAGTCAGGAAACCAAATATACATATTTTCTACTCTTTCAAATTCAAATTGTTGGCACGGGATGTCCTCTCCTACGGAAGGGAAATATAGTCGACGGCACGCGGGAAATATAGTTAGTAGACACGCGAAATAATATGTTCTTGATGTGGATTGGACTCAAAAACTATCTGCACCCGGGCGAAGCCGGGCCCGACAGCTAGTTTATTATATTCTTCAATTATTTTTATTTAGGGTTTGCGTATTGTGATATGGAATAGTCTATTTCTAATATTACATAAGATTTGTATCTTAGTGCGATTTCAGGTGTGTTTTTAATATCTATAATTTATGCTAAGATCGAATAATATTACAAAAATAGCTCTGTCTATGTATGTAATAGAAAACACTTGGTGCCGTGTACGTGACTTCAGGAACCGCGAAGAGCTTTGTAGTCAGTAATCTGTTTCCCAGTAATCTCTTACATAGCTGACGTCTACGTAATTAACGACACATTTCAGAGATAGAATATTGTTCAGACAGTAGAATCTATGTATCTCCTAGGATGGAACTTTCAAGTGTAGAGCCCAAGAACAGCACCAAACAACGCGCATTTCAGTCGTTATCATGATATTAAAATAATCATCATCCATCAGCCTTTATCTATCAACTTTAGGACAGAGGAATGCTGGGCATATTTTCTAAATTATATCAAAGACGGTTTATTAAGAAGGATTAGCTCAAATGCACGCTGGGCAGGCGATTAATGAGAAATACCGGTGTCCTCTCAATTAATCTTGCAGCTCCCACCTCTTCGGTATATTAAATGAATATACACGATTCACGCGTAAGCATTATTGATAAAGAAATAAATCGATTATCCGAGCTTCATGGGATTAAATGCTCAAAAAATGATTAAGTACATTTAAGAAAATCGATTTACTAAACACGTTTACTTCATTTAAGTTTAAAGCTACCGCAACTAATTCAACACAGATGCTAATAGTTGCCACTTGAAATAACTGCGAGATGTCCATTAATCATGATTTTCTCTTGGAGAGGGCGTTGACGGAATGATATCGATATTTGGTATATCGATTTAATTGTACGAGAGTCGATGACCGTGCGACCGCTAAGTGCATCGCTGTCGACGAACATTACTGTTATATCCCACGGCACACAACGACATTCTTCGAATTATCCCAAATAGTCCTACCAAGATATTTCTCGTAATTACCGTAGGCGGCAGCGGTATTCTAGTTCCCAAGCCATTAAATCGCAGTGTTCTATTTACGGTAGTATTTTATATTGTTGAATTGTCGTATTGCTTTAATTACTTCCTTGCTTCACAATATTTATAAGAAACACGAATTGTTTTAAATAAAAATCATAAACACATCCGTCTCTCAGCACGGCCGCCCGCCGACTGATGGACTGACGCAACCCGGGTGTTGACTGCCGTTTGCTCTGCTACCGTTCGCCGATTCTCTTGCCTTGTCACACGGTCATACTCTTCGCACATACAGCTCCAATACGAAGCACACTCCTCATCGCCTCTGCGCTCCTAGTATCTGTGTTACGAAAGAATACGCGCGATATTGCACAGACACGAAGCGATTTTAAATAAAAAAGTCTCTCTCTGTCTGTGTGTATTTATTTTATTTACGTTTTTGTTTTTATATCGTGTATTTTATTCACACTAATGTGTAGATAGACGAAAATAAATGGGTTCCTTTTATTTTTATGTTGCATTGTTATGGACGATACTTTGCATAAATATTCGCATTTATAATGCTATTTAAATACAAAATCACACTCGTAGACAAAATGTAGACAATTTATTCGTCTATTGAAACAGAGTTGTTAATTTGTTCGGTATCCGTGTGCGTGAACACTGGGCACTGGGCAGAGACGATACAGGACGGACAGTGATGGCGGTGTCACGTCCGCCGCTGCGGAGGTCCGTACGTGGACAGAATAAACACGACCGTGGCAGGGTGTGAACTTGTACAATTTAACCCGCTTGTGAAAGGTTGCTATGCATCAGTAACGTGCCCTAACCAACCTCTTTGTTTTAATGGAATAGTAAACAATATCTCAATCTCGTTCCATGCATTTGAACCGTTTTGCATATACGTGTGACAATTGTAACGTTTTCCAACAAGAAGCAAATCTAAAGGTTAACAAGTCAATAGAGGACGATGTTCTTTCAATTAATTCATAAAGTTGAATGACAATGTGAAGAACGACTGCATTGCAATTTTAATGCATACAATATTTAAATTTGCTTTTGTTTGTATTCAATTTACTACGCTATAATTGCTCGTGTGTTTGTAAATACATGTTTTATTTCAACCATTATTACCTATTTGTTGTACGTTAAATAAATATATGATAAACAAGTTGAACCGGTACGTTCTGTTTACTCAGTTTGTCAGACTGAAACACAAATATCCGGGCTGGGAATTTTCGGTGAGCAAAAAAGCGCAATTAACGCTGTATTCCACACACCGCTCGTTTCGACGATGCCTTTTGCTTTTTTTGGAACACTACATTCCGTCAAACGATGGCGAAAAAATATGCGAGGTAAATAAACATCGCGTGGCAAACAAATTGTTATAATATTTTAGTATTCGTATTAATAAATTCAGGAAAAACAATCTATGAACGAAATACTTTTACATATCTCTTGCATATTGTTTGATTGGAGTGCTAACAATAGTTATTTTTATAAATCGGTTCTTACATGTTTTACCAAGAGTATTCGGATTTTAATATACGGTCCACAAAGTTTAATAAATCATAAGCGAAGTATGCATCCTTTATCACGGCAAAACAAATGGAGTGGAAATTCTCCCGCCCTCGCGTCCATTACGCTTCTTCCTCCATTAGGCAACTTTTGTCACGAGTGGATTCACGTTTCTTTTCCCTTTACCATTTCCATTTGCCAAATGCGATGTTTAAATACTCCCGCATATTTTATGAGAATTTTACTAAATTTTAATACACAGTATTTAATACCGACTGATTCGGTAGCGCAGTGTTGTACTACTATACATTTATGGCGCTGAGGTCTCGGGTTCGTATCCCGGGTCGGACAAAGTGATATTGGATTGTCTGACGGAACACACAAGCTGAGGAGGGTGTCCTCTTAGAACCTCTGCCTACCCCTTCTGGCGTGAGTTTAGGTAATGTATTTATGGTATTTAATACTGTAAAACACACATAAAAAAAATTTAATGAATCTGGTAACATGTTTCTAGGCAGATTTATTGAAAAAAATTTAAAGTAATCCCTGAATGAAATAAACAACATCCCAAACTAAATTGATAACATGTTCGTTATTACATTTATTGATAAAAAAAAACCTAAAACCAACGTTCTGCGAAACTGAACACACTCTAAACGAAATAGAAAAAAATATTTGTTCGAACGTATACTGAGTATTACGGGCGATATTTTGTTTGTGCAAATAGCGCTTTTATTATCCAAATGTTTGTTTCATTTTTCAGACATGTTTAGGCGAAAATACACCGAATTATTCATTACATTACGTTTTATCCTTAAAGCTATATCAGCGTGTTTAATCCTAGGAACTAACTACCGTCTAAAAACACAGGTACGGACAAAATTAAATATTTATTTCAATTCAGTATTCAAAACAGTGTCAAAATTAGCTGGTTATTCAAGGATTAATCATTTCAACTTTCATTACAAAATAATCTAGGTAATCTAATTGATCGATTAACGTCCGCATTTTCATTAAGAAATTGGCATTTGAATCGCATTTTCTAATTAAAATCGTCCAATCAACAGCAACACCGCGATAATGAGTTAATCAAACAAGTTTCACGCCGATCGTCCTGGGCGCAGATTCATTTTTTCGCCTCCCCTACCCTCTCCCTCTCTCCCCCGCCCCCGGCAACCCTCCAGCGCCCTTTTAACGCCTCGCAGGGTCCCGGCAGCGAAATTAAACGGCACAATTGAATTATATAGGATTTCGTGAGCGGAGTCAAGAACACCGCGCCGCTTGTTGCTGTTTTATGAGGCTGATGTTTGAGAACGATTATTTTGCTGTGAGGATGTGGCGAGGTTATAATGATTTATGATATCGATTTTTCTTCTTGAATACATTTGATGAGAAATGGACAATTATTAACACAGAATTGATACGTTTATACCCAATTTTATTTATAATCACAGATGAGATTTGTGTTTTAAGCTACCAATTTTCACACCATCCAATATCGTAGCATTAAATGAAACGTCGATTATTTTCGCTTATTAAAGCATAAAGGCAAAACTGATTTATGAAATAAGATTATCCTTTGCTGGACAAATGCCGTTTTTAAATAATTCCAAAATATTATGCATGTATTAAAGGTGGTAGATTCAAAATTCCATTCAACAGTGAGGATATCACTTGCTTGCAAACATAACGGAGATATTATATTTAATAGCCTAGTATCCGTAAAGGCATTAACTAGGAAGAACACCAAGAAAAGAACCCACTCGAAAGCAATATATTCTATCGAAGTATTCTATCTAATATATCAAGGTGACAAATGATATGGCCTTATCGTGGACAGTCGAGTCACTATTGAGAAGGCTTTGATATGGCGCTTACTAACACGCGTACCCAGCGTTTGCAACGAAATCCTTCTTATTTAATACACATTAGTGTACTATTGGAAACGCCTTTATCTTCTGGAGTAAATGTGTGGATCGAATAACAGTTTAAGCACTCATGCCATAGACGTACCGATCGACAGCCAACATTCCCGTATAATGCGTTGGAGACTTCTGGCCACCAAGGATGGTGTTAACGAGCAGTCAAACATTGGGTCGTGCGTGCGACCTCACGCATACGCGCGACACGCGGTCACGCACTCTGATTTATAGCTTACCAGGATATAACAGATAGCTTGATATATTACACACTCAATTAAGACGAGTGTTTTCTGTATTACTTCTTACGGCGTCGGTTACCTGGTGGAAGTCTAAAGACGCCATTGCACTTTTGTTATCAAATTTTACCAATTAGAAGTTTAAAAATCACCGATGCACTTTTGTAAAAATAATTTTCTATTTAAATGTGTTTCATGAATAAAACATCACTGACCGAACCGGGATTTATGTGAATAACGCCCAAATACTGGAACGCAACTTAAATATAAATTGCGCTTAACTACGTTAATCTCGCTTAAATGTACTGGGTAAGTGGGCCGTGCGCTGTTAAGAGCAACTTATTATTTGAATGGCGTTCCAGTATTCGGGCAAGAATATTCAATTTGACGTCTTCATTTCTTGTTCATACAAAATTTTCGAAATACAATCTTCGTCTATCCTATCGAGTTCCATCAATCGTTATCTACACTAACAAAACCAAAACCACAATATCAAAACTTCATTCGCCAGTCACTTCAGTTGAGTTATTCGCAACACTCGGTTAGGGAAATTTGATAGGTTTCAAGTTAAACGTTTGATCGTCCCGGGCGAGGTTGCGTTCCGCACATTAATCTGCTCCCCCCCTCTGTCCCCCACCCTCCCGCGCCACCCCGCCCTCGGGTAACTCCGGGAGCGCCCGACAGGCTCGCCTACAAGCCAATTTGTAACGAAAGTGCCCTGCACTATTCTCGAATGTCGAAACAAGATAATGCCGTCACAGTTCGAAAGCAATTAACGTTTAACACTTCAAGAAAGGTGTTATAATGACTTTGGAGTTTTATATATTATCTTTATTATTCTTTTTTGTTCTGATATTAACATTGCCACTTTAATTTACGATTGTTAATACATGCATCTTTAAAACTAAATTTGATTTTATTGAAAATAACCAAACAGTTGTACATTGTGCATAAATAATTATACATTTTAAATTAAAAACCTACCATATTCTTCGTAGAAAATAAACTAAAAGTTAACTTTCACGTACGTACGTACAAGACCGTAATGAAATATAAACAGTAGTCAGTAGATACAAAATATAGACACGAAAGAAGTTGATATTATTTATCATAATTACAAGTTTGATACGACAGTAACAAAACTGTGGGCAATTTTGTTTTTTAATAACTGTATTGAAAAAGGTTTTATCCATAATTTTTACAATAAACTGCAATTTCTGTGACAATAACATGTTTTTATCGTCGATTCGATCGTTGTTTATGGATATTGGGGTCCTAAAAATTAATTAGCAAGTTGTTTTACTACCTACAACTGGCACAGCAGCTTCCACCTTGACAACCTCGTAATATCTCGATATCACAAAATTTCTGGTATTTATTCTTACAATATGTTTTTTTCTAAATGCGTGCACTTTCGTGTAGGTAGGTACTAAAAATCCGAATTCGACGATCTTTTTAAGATACCTTTAGTGCTGTCTTTGTGAAGACAACAACTTCACTGAAATATTTGAAATTGAATTCAAACAGGTCGTAAGATAGTGTGAAAAGACCAATATAAGCAATAAAAATATGCCATTTCTATGGAGAAGTTTAATGTAACTGATGAATTAGATACGAGTAAAGAGGCAAATAACAACGTCGAATGAAGCGTAATATGAGTATTCTTTTTATTAGTCTGTGAAACGCATGTTGCTGCTTTTGCTTAAAAGCTAATACTCGTAAAAGCGAGTCGCTATATGTTAAGATATTATAAGAATACTAGCTTAACTTAGGATTATTAGCCCACAGAAGCATTTCTTTTTAAATTTCAAGTTATGCTCGTGTAATAATAATACATAGATTTCGTCTTGCGGTTATTTGAAACTGACATACAAATTTTTACCCCGTGTCTACTTCCCTCACATCACAATGTAAGGAAATACCTGTTGAATAAAAACATCGGCATAATGTTTGAACAAAAAGTGATTGACGCGTTACATCCATACCTTTTTATTACCATTATCGCGACGTGTAGTGACAATTAGCTTTTTATCACCCCATCTCTTCAACATGGACGACTCAATAAGCTGTGAAATAAAGTATTGATAAAGATATGCTGATATTAATTGGCAGGTGGACATCGTTTAGATAACCTCGACAGTCCAACCTATTGAGTTGGGGGTTGTTTCAAAGAATTCAATTTCAAATGTCAATTGATGTTTTACATTTATGAAAGCTCGTTTTTTCTTCCTTAGGTATGTCTTTTTACAATCGATGTGACTTTATTATTGGTCTTGGTTCAGTTTAGTTTTCACCACAAGCACTCGGCGGCGACGTTGATTTATTTGATTGAGATGCAGTTTGTGTACCATTTATTCTCATATATGAGATACTCTGTTATTTCTTTCACTAATAATAAATCAGATTAATCATGACAGAATCATGCAACTAAAACTTAATTACGTAACTAAATATTTAAGAAAAAGAACAACTACCCAAATAAATACAATGCTTCATCCTTATTTTTAACAAACCCTCAATGCCGAAGAACTCTTGAACAAAATATCACAAATATCCAAAGTAAATAAGTTTATTTATAATAGATAGACACTTCCGAGGCTTTTATTTCTTCATCCAAAGAAGAATTATTAACAGGAAATCCTTTTATCATAGAAAATAGCAATTGAAAAGCTTTCGATGTGGACTCGGCTGGCGCCTGTCCAACGTTTTATTTCATCTTCCGCCCTCGCCGGTGTCTCGCTGGTCGTTTCCTTAGGATATTACTTGCGTTTGTAACAGACGATATTTGAATATTTCTTTTTATCGTTTATCCGTAGAACTCGAGTGTTTTACTTTCTTTAATATTTCGCGCATTATTTTTGAAATGTGCTTATTCTTTCCTGGGGAAAATTGGATCCTTTTGTATTCTATCTCATAGGAGCTATCTTCAATTTGTCTAAATGAATTGCTTATAAATTATGCCTGTGCAAAATATATCGCTAATTTCTTGCTTTTGGAAAGCAGGATCGACCCAATAACCTTCCGTGAACAAAATACGCATTCGCATAGAATTGACCTCTAATATTTCATTCTACACTTCTTTACTGCTTGTTGCTTCAGGTTGTCATTATGAGAAAAATGTAAAATATTCGGGAAGTGATTGTTCAAAGCAGGGATGAGTTATTGTCACCGCACCACTTGACTCTCGTCGCGATGTCAACTGATTTATACTCGGTGTTTCCATCGCTCGCGCCATACGGGCACTTAATATTTGTTTATTCATCGCCACTTAATATTACAATCGATTGTGAATTTGTTTTATATTCAGGCATTCTTCTCACGATAGTAATAATTATGTATAGGTCTAATAGGAGGATGTCAAACGTTATTGGTAAGACCGATAAAAGAGCAAGTTACTTATTTGATTCAATCTCGCCAACGATCACCAACTGAAAAAAATATCTCGCGAAAAGTGAAAATGGGGAGAGATTAGTGAAGGTAATATCGCTGGTCGAATAATATGCGATAAGAAAAGATTTAAGGTAGATTGACGACGAGATTATTACCTAAAATCTATCTATAATCTATATGTTTGCTCGTTTAAGGGATATTCAGTACCTAAGACTTAAAATGATCCTTAAAACACACCAACTGTACCTAACCTTATCCTTCAAAAAACAGCGTATAAAAGTATCAGGATTCCTACTACTTATGGCGATTTTTTAAATACCTAGTAATTTGACAAGAATTGAAGGTAACAAATGTTTCTAGAGATTGATATTCTTGACGGTTTTTGACGATCTTATCAATAAACTACTAGTTTAACCCTACTATTCAACTAAACTAATAGGTACCGTTTGACGTTTCATATTTCTCAAGTTTAAATAACTTCGAACAAGCGTAACTCGCCGAATTTTAATCATGTTTCCCGTACAACTAAAGTTCCATAATTTTGCGAAAATGTTTATTTAAATTTTGTGAATTAAACGTGTACAAAGTTCACTGGTATAAAAAGTCAAACAGTACCTAAAACGTCAAAGTTTAATTGTATCTTAGTGAAAAAATGCGTGACAAATTGTTGCAAAGCTATCCAGAATTAGAGTATTTAAGACATCAGGTGTGTGTGGTGTCATCCTTTCTAGAGCTGTTGAAACTAGCTATAAATAGAGAATATGCTAACTATGTTAAAAATATAATAAAGATAAAATGAAAAAATCCTGAGCGTATATTACGTTTTCCAAAAGGAGTTATTGGGGTATGAATATGAAACCAAAGCGCTTTCATTGACAGCGTGGGTCCCGAATTATGTGGGCAGAGAATATAAAAATACAGGCTTTCATTAAAGATTTCTACGAAATTATTGTTACTGAATAAAAACTTAGTCACTTTTGAAATTACGCATTCATGAATGATTGCGTAAATACGAAGGATTTCTCCCGTCAGAATACAGAGATGGCGAGCCTTTAAAACAAGAAAATGATAAGAAATATCGTTTTGTTCTGAGACATTAGTATGTAGAAACAAGATATGTAATTCTTATAATGATTTTCTATAGGTATCAGTATTTTCTCGACTTTGGTTTTAGTTTTCTGCATAAATGCTCTGAGAGCTTAGCCTTATCTAGCTTTAAAATATTTTTCGAAATCAAAATCCTATGATCGCCATATTACACAGGATGTCTTATAGTACAGATTGTCTATACCGCAATAGATCCAGCTCATCCCGACGCACTTAGCATGCAGCCCAATTAATGGGAGTGGTGTTAATGAGGCCGTTAGTTCGATTATCGCGGCTCTGTCGATGGCTCGCAGGATTAGTTTAATAGCACGTCTAATTACAACCACCACTGATCATGGCTAATTGGCCTCTACACAGCAACCCGGCCGTGCTGTCTGCTGCTTCCGACGCGCGGTCCGCCCATGGCGCGATTAAAACCATGCCGTCTGCCATCTTGTTTTTACACCCAGCCCACAGTAAAATCAACCTTATTCGGCCGACATAGAGGCGATGTTGCCGATATGGGTTAGTTGGTAGGTCGGTACAGGTTGGCGGGGGTGGAGTGCGCCGCGGTGCGGGGTGGGGTGCCCTCTCCCTTCGCCCCGCCCGCCCCGCGCCTCGTCCAATCGCCGTCCGTCAGCCGAACGACCTCACCTTGCCCACACGTCCCAGAGTATCCTTTTTACTTTTTTTGTTATTGAATTATATCTTTTCTTTGTGAGTCTGCGGTTTGGTTGGGGTTTGTTTTTATGTTAGTTAAAGGACAATGGTTTTGTTGCAGATGTTTAGTAACTGTTTAGTTTTGTTTTATTGGTATACATGTAGTGTTATAGCTGTTGCGATTTTTTTATATTCGTGCATTTTGTGTAAATGGTGGTTTTTGTAGTGATTGGGCAATTATCATTTATTAGCAGTCGTTTTTTTATCTCGTCATTGTGATGTACCGTTATTTTTATAATACGAAAAATCTACTTATAATCTGTTTTGACTTGGGTAATAATATTAATTAAACATAAAAATACAAATTCAGCAACGGAACGTCGTTGCAAAGTCATCGCGTACGGAAAAATTTTCACCTCACCCTTCGTTACTAAAACCAATAAGACGCGAGGGTCTGAAATATGCTGGTGAATTTGGAAACGCCCTATATCCAAACAGTGTCAAGGCAGAATGTGCCTTAAGTGAAGTTATTAGGTGTTAAATACGTGCAAACGGCGTGCTCAAAATAAAGGGCCGAGTGAAAGGCGCGTAAAATACGAAACGTGGACAATTATTGTGGAGACGCAGATGTTCCGAGTGCTAAATTTCGCCGCGGGACGCGTTCCAACTCGTAAAATAAGGATATTATATTTTGATACCTTTATTCCAAATTATTGTGTACGGCTCTTTAACTGTTAATCCCGGATCGTTGTAGTTAATTAGTTTTTAAATGAATGTTTTTAAGGGTAATATTTTGTGGATTCATTCAGTTATTACATAATTTAATGTAACTTGTATTTTTGGCATATTTTTTACGTTAGTTACTTTTTATTGTTGGCTCACATTTAATTAATTCTATTCAAACCGTCGTTTTATTAGGTTCTGGAGAAACAGGTTTATGTGTAAAAAACAATTTACTTTTGTCAAATATCCTGTATAAATGCTACCTTCATTGAATTGTCAAAATTCGCAAGGCAATGTGTTTGGAAGCATGGAACCAAAATTATAATTCTCATGTTATTCAAACTTAGATTTTAGTCCTACACAATAAAGTAGAATTTGGTTTAGCGGTGTACTCCATAGTGGAGTATATCATTATATAATCTTTATTTTGATCTTACTTTATTAACATAAAGCTTAACCGGGATAATTTTACAAAATTATATTTGTCGCGTATTTTTCTCCTATAGACGAATGAAAAGCCGCTTCCAAAGTCAATGATTTTTACAAATCTGCCAGTGCCCATAAAAAAGAGAGCAATGTTTTTCAAGTCAGATTTTTTAAGTCACAACGGTGAACCTCTGAAGGGTTACCTTTGGTATTAAACCTATGTTAATACTGCAAAAAGCCTGTGGACTTCAAAGTTCGCAATAATATTATCAAAATGCCCGGAGGGGATCATTTAAATTTATACGCCAGATAAGATAACACTTCCACACCTTTTCTCAATATACTTAAATGCAAAGAAATATGATACTTACAGTACAAGGTCTTACTTGATATTTTTGGCTTCATTGACATTTACAACCTAAGGTTGCTTAGTTCTATAAAAACATTATTGATTAAAATAAAGATACGCACAAATGATAATTCCTATCCTGTGTGGTGTATGTACTAACATTGGCAATAAGTGCGGTGTCGGGTTGGTGTCTGGCGACTAGGTGAGTGTTATTGCATGCAACGAACTTGTAATGCTTGCCCGCTTCACTGACTGTACTTATGTGCGCGCAATAAGGGTGGGTTTGGAAGCGATCCGCGGGGAGATAGCCGCGAGTCGCGACAGCTGGCCCCAGCAGGTGCGCCCCAAATGAACTGCGCGCCGACACCGCCGACACCACCGACACACTGCCCGCACACTCGATATCTTCTACTTTTATAAATACATTCATCATTTGTCATGTACGATCCAACGTAACAATACACTGGCCGCGCGGCGCCGGCTGCGCCGACACATAACGACCTCCTAGTTTTATATACAAAGCGATAACTTTCCTTTCATGTACAAAATAAAAAGCGTGATTAACATCGCGTAACGTCGGCAAGGCTGTGTGCAACCCTTCCGTTCTGTTTATACTGTACACGCCACTGGCAGTCGCGCCGCGACGGCTCGAAAGCTCGCTCGCTTATTACATTTTTAATGCGAAAAATGTACTAATGATACACGTCTCTCGTTCCAGAACAAGGTGGAATACTACGTGAAATGGAAAGGCTGGAAGCCGAAGCACAACACCTGGGAGCCGGAGGAGAACATTCTGGACCCGCGCCTCATACAGAGCTTCGAGCGCGGCGAGGAGCTCCGGCGGCAAGGCAGGAAGCGGGAGCGCGAGCACTCGCCCGCGGAGCGAGCGCGCAGCGGCTCTGAGGAGCGCCAGCCGCCGCCCGGCAAGCGCAAGGCGGAGGTGCTGTCCAAGGAGTCCGGCAAGATCGGCGTCACCATCACCATGAGCCCGCCGGCCAAGCGCCACGACTCCACCAAAGTCAACGGCGGCAGAACGCCACAGGTGACCCTGCCTCCCCCGCCCGCCGCGCCGCCCGGCGGAGCGCCCGCCCCCGCCTCCCCCGCCGCCGAAGCGGCCGCGCCGCGGACTGGCCCGAGGCGAGCGCCACACTCGCCCGAAGAAGCGGATACCCACATTCCTCCGGAGCGGGAACGCCGCTCGGACTCACAACCCACTGCGACGGCACCAGCTGAGCCGAAAGGCGCTCGCCCCCCACCCCAGGCGCCGCAGCCGGAGGACGAGGACTCGTGGGGCGAGGCACCCGTGTCGGTGGCGCCGGCGCCGCCGCCCGCGCCCGCGACGCGACGGGGCGCCGCGTACTGGATGGCGCGCTCGCCCGTCGCCGACCAGATCTTCATCACCGACGTCACAGTGAACCTTCAAACCGTCACGATAAGAGAGTGCCGCACCGAGAAGGGATTCTTCAGGTCTCGAGACTCGCGGCCGTTGGACGTGACGTAAGGCGACGCCGTGTCGTGAACTGTGTACCTCGGACATTGTACAGTTAGTTAGCTAGTATTTATTTAGATACGAAGTGTTAAGATCCTCGGGAGCGTGCCGAGTCCTCGTGTAGGCCTAACTTGAATAGTGTAACGTGTAAGTATGTTAACATTGTTACGGTATAGTTATGGTTTGTTGAAAATGTTACGATGACTTAAAATTATATACACAAACAAATATATTGCAATTTGATCGAATTTAAAAGTCCGTAACGTTTGTGACGTGCTATAATTAAGCAGGACCACGAAGTCAACACCGACATAATTATTGTCAATTGTTAAAATTTAGATACTATGTATATTTTATATGTTGAATTTGTGGCAGAAATGTCATGTACCACCGCGTGACTTGCTCTACGCTTGTATTTTGAATGTAAGATTTTTGTCGACGATTCATTGTGTTTGGGAAGACCGCCATAGTTTCGAAATATTCCTTCATTCATTCGAGTTTTTCTACCGGCGTGTCAGCCACTGAACTCCACACATACCATAGAGCATACTTCCATAGGTATTGTACGAATCTCTTATTTATATTTAAGATTAATAATACTGGATGTGTTAATGCATAATTTTTTTGCAATACATTTTTGTGATATCATAAGAAATATGTCGACGCTTTCTATCCATTTAAAATTTTCATATAATACAATTTTGTATGTGCAAAAGTTTTACCAATAGCACATTTATATAAAGTCGCTTAAATCAATATTTTATCTTTATGAAATGTGTATCTGGCAACACTGTACTTATTGTTAGCGAAAGTGAATTGTGTTACGTCATAATTTTATTATAATTAAACCAGAGCCCAGTCTGTATTGAGAAATAAATTGATTAGTAATGAAATTTATTTCTTCAATTAAAATAAGTATTGTATGTATTTAAACAATTGCAATCCTTTAATTTTTACTGTTGGTTTATGAAATGAACTGATTGTTTTTTTTATTATTATTATTGTGTACATAAATGCATTGTGCTATTAAATTATTATTGATATAATTTAATTTTAAGATTGAACAGGATTCAGAACGCTGTTTTGTGTTCCTCTTTGTTGTTATTTTGTTCCTCAATTAAATATTAATTATTTTTATTTGGATGTGTGTCCTATTTCATTTGTATGTTTATTATAAATGCATTTTGTATTTAGGAAGTGATTATACTGTAAATATTGTAAATAATATAGCCCTAGAAAACTTGTTTTATAATGTGATAGACCCCTCACATTGTAGTCTGTAAATAAATGAGAATGAATTAGAACATATATTTTTTATTTGTAACCCAAGAATTTGTTAAAATGTTTATTTCTTACTGCCTAGGGTATACAGCCTCGGTGGCGAAGTTGTACTACGGTATGATTGCAAAGCCGAGGTCAGGAGTTCGATTCGATGGCCAGTTACAGTTGTATCTTGCCAGTCGTTACTCCATCAGCATTCCATTTATCATCGAGTACGCAGTGTATTTCGTTATTTTGCGGAACCATTAAAAAAGTTTTACCTACCCATACGGCGTGTCAAAGCCACTTACGATGGGCTGCTCACAGGGTTCGGTCCTAGGTCCATATTTGTGGAATTTTGGCTTTGACGAGTTCCTGTCTATTCCCTTACCATTAGGATGCTCACTAACGGGCTATGCTGACGATGGCCTCTTACTTATACAGTCTAATAGTAGGTCGGGACTAGAAAGTATGGCTGACACGTGTTTAAAATTAATATCTGAATGTGGTGACCGAAATCGCTTAAAGTAAAACGTTCCAATTACTTCTTAAAAGGATCTTAAAATCGCCGCTACGAATCAAGTTTAATAACACAACTGTCAAGAGAAAGGAATCTTTTTGCTATCTTGGCTTATTTTTGGAAAGGATTTTTTCTTTTCTTGAGCATATTAAGAACTTTGGGGAAAAATCGAAAAGGAACTTTTTTGCTTTGTCAAGAATACCGACATCAGCGTGGGGATTATCTTTTAATACATTAAAAACCATCTATGAAGCAACTTACTTAGGGTGTATATGTTATGGATCCCCCGTATGGGCTGATAGGGCTACTAACGATGCAGTGCGAAAAAAACTGCTCCAGAGCCAACGTTTGGCGTTGATATTCTTGTGCCGAACGTGTGCCGAAGCTTTGCCTGTCCTGGCGGGTGTACTTCCAGTCGACCTGGAGGTACAACATCGCGCCGCCATGTATTACTCTACTAGGTAGAATATGGATAAAAGATTTTTAACTGCACGTGAACTTTTAAAAAATGACAGATTATTTAAATCACTTTCAGTGGTCTATAGCGAACTTTTAGATGAATGGCAAAATAGATGGGAGGTATCTTTGAAGGGACGTCATTTATACCAATATTTTCCTTGCGTGCGTGATCGTTTGACAAAGGCTTGGCTAGATGTCGATTATTGCGTATTACAGTTCCTTACGGGCCATGGTAACTTCAAGTCTAAACTATACTCTTTTAAGCTCGTTGATTCGCCTGCATGCCCATGTTCAACACCTAATTGCGAATATGAACAGTCCGCGCATCATATACTTTGGGAGTGTAATATTTGGCAAAATGAGCGTAAAATCATGTTTGATAGTATGCAGATATCATCCGGAGTCGTATCATCGGTATCGTACTACATGGACCTAGTGGAGACTAGGACGAATTTCCGTGCTTTCCGGCGGTTTTGCCATACCTATTACTGGAATCAAGTCGAAAATATTAGGCACTGTCGACCAGTCGCCGGGCGACCAAAATATAGGGCGAGTCGCCCAATGGTCCAGCGACTAAGTGTGTATTACTTCTATAAGAAAGTCAGTTGAGTCGCCCGCGTCTGAGGCGCTGCACTGGCTACCATTCGACAGTAATTAATAGCTGTTCAGCTAATGCAACAAAGACAAATAAGAGAAAGGGCTTGTTTGTTGATTGTATAGTTTTAATTTTTAAATACTTAAAAATGTACGTTATTAATAAGATTAACTATTAACACATTTTTTTGGGCATCTTATACATTGATAAATTATATCTAAGTTCGTTATCTATAGTACTCATGATAAGAAATCATGCAAACAATAATTATTTAAATAACAATTTATTTTTCCAAAATCCATTATCCCTTACCGAAAAGGACATACGAAAGAGACAAATTGATGCTTTATTTGTCGACTAACTAATGCTCAGAAACGGAACGTAACATAATTGTATTTGACACATGGATTCGCGATCGAAGTTTGATGAGAAATCTGACGATTTGTTGTCGAATATTCGTTAGAAATCCATGTTCTGATTGTACTTTCACGGCGATTTACGAATCAAGCGATGGAGTGGTCGAAAGACAAAACTTTGAAGTTGATCGAGTTGTTGCAAATGAATGCTAGTTTATGGAACCCCTCATTATGCGACACCAGGCGAGACAAACAAAAGCGTAGGGAGGAAATGCGCGCAATAGCTGATATATTAGGGATATCTATACCAGACGCTGCTAAGAAAATACAACATCTGCGAACGCAGTACAACAGAGAGTCAGCGCGGGAAGCGCGCGCCAATGCTGACGACCCTAACGATAGATACGTCAGTAATTGGTATGCTTTTGAATATCTGCATTTCTTGAAGGACTCCAGCAAGCCGTATAGAGTTCTTCAACCAGTGAGTATATTTCCATTTAAGAATAATTACCATAAATTACGGAAACTTATTACTTAAAGTAGTTCTTATAAATAAATGGAACTCGTGCATCATATATGTATTTACGTAAATTTACAAAGTATAAAGTCCCTGATGCAAACACAATTTTATAAATTTTTTTTTAGAATTTGAAACTAAACATTACAATGGAAATAAATTACTGATTTGCGTATATACAATGTACATTTATTTATTTTTAAATTCCAGGATGAGTCCCAAGAAGTAAATGGTCAACAACACCATTCAGACGGCAACATACATGACTGCAAGCTGGTTAGTTTATCACCGCCTCTGAAAATAGCACGGACAGATAACCTACACTCCGTTAAACCAGAAATATTGTACCCAACACAACCAAGAATTAGAGATGAATTCACAGTATTTGGAGAATATGTTGCAAATGAGTTACGGTCACTGAAAGGAGAGAAGAACTTATTGGTAGCTAAGAAAAAGATACAAGATGTTATATTTGAAGTAAAAATGGGAATGATATGTGAACCGAGACCTGATCAAGGTACAGTGTGTACTGTATTTGCTCATACATCACAGGCACACAATGCAACATCTATACATAGTGGTAAACTGTATACCCCTGTGATAAGCTCACCACCTCACTTAGAACCGTTGCCTTCATCCCACACACCACCAACAAGCGGTATCAGTGAGATAATCATTAATGGTGCATGCCATTACTCAAATTTTAAAGTAGACACACAATAGCATTGCCATCCACTTCCTAATGAGGAAGTGGATAAAAATGAAGGATACTCAATAAGAAATTAAGATAATGTTTAAAATTTATGGATAAGCAAACAATTTTAGTTGCAATGTATAAAGACTTCTGTTTATAAGATTAAGGACAATTAGCACTTTATAAATACATGTCAGAATTAGAAAATTAATGTTAAGTAGCCCTATATCAAAACATTACTGTTGTAATGTATGATTAATTGTAAAAAAAACTATTCAATTGTTGCAATCAACTGAGTTCTTGTGAGGTATGCATGTAACTATTTTTTGATAGAGGGCTGCCATATTTTACTATAAGTATATTTTTTATTATTCCATGATATACTTTATTACTATATAGACTGATTTCTTATCTTCAGAAGGTGTGTTTCATGTGTCCCTTTAGTAAATGATCTCAATACAAACTTGTTTTTAAGTTTATTATAACTAAAATGTATGCAATATGCATTTAAAACTGTATTATTGTAGTACCATATGTGTAAGTTTTATATAACTGAATAAGACATATATGAAAATAATATTACAATTATGTACAGACAAATATATTTTTTTTTATCTAAGAATGCTCATAAGTGCACTCTGTAATTAAAAATTCTACACTTATAGTTGAATATTAAATCAAGATACTTTTCAATTCCAATCCTCAACAATAATTATTTAGTTTGTAAGTTACCTTCTGGATACTAAACATAGTTTATCATTATCAAATCCATAAGAAGTAAAGTTTTACCCAATACTAACATCTAGTTTAGTCATACGATCCATCCATTTGAAATATTCTTTTAAATTTTCTTGTCTTTCAAGACTTGTTATCCAACAAACATGTGGACCCTATATGACATGGAATCTTTAGTTATAAATTTTACTCATTTACCAATCATACAATTTTATCAAGTCTTTAAACATGAACTTTCTGATTATAACATTGTTATGTAAATAAATATTCTTCTAGACATTTTAGGGTCCTTGAAGTTAAGGGGATTTTATATAATTAAGAAAGTAGTGATTAAAATATACTCTTTTTCGATTTACGATTGAGATATAATAGAATATGTGAGTGAGTTTTATGGATGTATGTAATAAGAATTAAATTGTTGTTTATTTTTGCGTTATTTTCTTCCTCGCCTTTGTGGATCACCAGTTTATCAGTCTCCATCAGCATAACACGCCATTCATTATTGTGTTGGGAAGTTTTATCTTTTATACACATTACTAATATACTATTCGAGATATATAATAATAAAAAATACACTCAACAGCCACATACATAGTCCCTGTCCCCACACTAAGATCGAGTTTTGTGTCGTGGGTGTCAGAAGCTATGTGAGGCTGTGGACCTGTGGATCACACAAATATTTCTCAGCTCGGGGATCGAATCCGCAGTCTCTTGTTTCGCAGCCGGCGTCTACCCAACTGCGCCACGGAGGCTGTCAATGATGTCATGGGGGATGTTCTATTAATAAAACGCATTTATTGTTTTGACTGTACTGGTGTCAATGAATATTCGACTAAATACACGTAAACATAAATTATGACTAAATTATCCAGTTCCGACTTAATGAAAATAAAACATAAATAGAGTATAGAGGAACTCGCGACTATGTCCCACTGGGATAAGCAGAGACTATGGAGATTGGAACGCCAAGTCCTGCCATCCATACTCATTACTCATAACACAAGTACAATTGCTAGACTTTTCCTATTCCCTTTGGAAACCCCTTGTAACGTATAAGCTATATCCCCTAACACTCCTATCCTTTCTTCAGACTGTATCCAGGGTGTTTAAACGCGGTGGTGATTTCCTCCATGATGTGAGCCGCCAAATTATTCATAGTATTAATTCTATAAAAAAGTAAAATTGCTGTTTCATATGCAATCGTGTCGTTAATCTGCCAATGAGAAGATCGTTTGTGTAAATATTTATTATTTAACAGTTCTATAATACATGTTTAGAAGTAGGAAGGCACTGTGAAGATTATGTTTATTCAACAAACGAGCTGTATGCCCTTTGTTAGTCCGAACTATTCTTATGCTAATGAGAATCTTTTTGATCTTAGTATTAAAAAAATACCCATCAGAGAGCAGTGCCATTATATGTTTAATATAAACAAACAGAATAAACGTATGGCACCCAGAAGAAATATTGCATGAGAGAGTGACAATACTTAGGTACACATTAAACTGCTTACCGTTACTATCATAGCATCAGTATCCACGCGGTGGCTTAACGGAATAGTACTGCACACGCGATCTTAGGTAAGTTTTTAAAAAATCTAATAGTATTAAAAGAAACCCAATTAATAAGACTTTTTTTTAAAATTTTGTTTTGTGGTGATATTTATTATTTTTATAATCTACGGACAGTACTGACGTTGAACTTGTCAGTGTCACTGCCCTTTAACCTTTGACAATCAGCTGTTTGTTTTAGATTGTTGTGGATTTGTTTGGGAAATAGTATAACATGGTTGTCTGTTACAGTATGAGTATATTCATATTTCTAATATTATTTACTGCCACTAACGCGTTCATTGAGCGTGGGCGTGAGGCAAACGCAGTATCACGCAAGGATTTTCGGAAGAGATATGCCCCTTCCTGGCAAGATCTCGACACCCGGCCGCTCCCAGAATGGTACGACAGAGCTAAGATAGGCATTTTCTTACACTGGGGCGTGTACTCCGTGCCCAGTTTTGGATCTGAGTGGTTCTGGAAACACTGGGAGGGTATGTATTTGTACCATGGTTATTAAAATATTTTCCTTGTATGTTGTATATATATTTTTGTGCCTTTATATTTGCAGATGATGACGAGAAATACACAAAATTCATGAAAAAGAACTACCCTCCAAGATTTACGTACCAAGAGTTCGCACCCATGTTCACGGCAGAATTTTTTGATCCCGAAAAATGGGCTAAGCTGTTTTCCAAAGCTGGAGCCAAGTAATTATTTGATTTATTTTTACAGCAGGTTTTTAACGTATGATATGATATCATGCCTTTTTTATTTCATTGCAGATACGTTGTTTTGACCAGTAAACATCACGAAGGCTATACATTATTCCCTTCGAAACGATCGTTTAGTTGGAACTCGGTCGACGTAGGACCGAAACGCGACCTCGTCGGTCTACTAGCCAACGCTGTGCGCGAAGAAAATATGAAATTCGGTGTCTACCACTCTCTGTACGAATGGTTCAATCCGATGTATGAAAGCGACAAGAACGCGAATTTTTCAAGCCAAGTATACGTCGACGATAAGTTACTGCCAGATATAAAGCAGCTGGTCAGGAATTATAAGCCTTCAGTGCTATGGTCGGATGGGGATTGGGAAGCTCCCGACACGTATTGGCGTTCTGAACAACTTCTAGCATGGTTGTACAACGACAGTCCTGTGAAAGACGAAATAGTTGTCAATGATAGATGGGGGAAGGGCACTTACGGGAAACATGGCGATTTTTACAATTACCAGGATAGATTTAACCCTGGTTGGTACAAAACAGTTGCGAATTTGTTTACTTCTTAAAAATCTTCTTATTATAATCTTACTGTTGCTTTCAGGCAAGCTGTTGAAGCATAAATGGGAGAACGCGTTCACCGTCGACGGCCAATCATGGGGCTATAGGAGAAATATGGATTTAAGCGAAATACTAACCAATGAAGAGTTATTCGAACAAATCATATCTACAGTTAGCTGTGGCGGTAAATTATCAAATTATTTAATTTTTCTCTAAATATATAGAATTCGGCGTCAATCTAATAGACTATCCGCTCGTTTGGGTCAGGTGTAATATGTCGGAAAATAACACGCTAGGTGTGATTTCCACAAGCGCAATGCGCCCAAAACCATAACGCCTGTGTTCGTCGCAATCAAGGTGTAAATATAAAACAATTCTAAAAAAAGTATTACACCTAATATTCTTAAAAAATACATTAATTCTGCAGGCAACGCTCTCATCAACATAGGACCAACCAAAGAAGGGACGATCGCGCCAATCTTTCAAGAAAGACTTACACTTCTCGGCGATTGGCTGAACATAAACGGAGAAGCTATCTACGACACTTCGCCGTGGATCTCCCAGAACGATTCTATGAATGGAAACGTGTGGTACACTTGCATCAGGGATGTATACAATGCTGCCAACCCGACCGCGATGCCTAGAAAAACGGATAGCATTCTGACCGTTTACGCGATATTCCTGGAATGGCCTATGGACGGAGTTCTCATGGCCAAAGATATAGCGCCTTATTTACATAGCGGCAACTATCAAGTGGAGATGTTGGGCAGTGACGGGTACTTGAAGGTGAGTTTATATGTCAACTAATTGAATCACTGACCCTCTGTTATCAACGTAGTATATATAGTCGGTGGCGGGTTAGTGAACTTTACATTTTTGTAAATCAAACGTGAGGATCCTCAACTATTTAGTGTTCCCTTTAGAAACACAAACAATGTTTCTTTTTTTGTTGTTAGATTATATGGAACTATATCGTAAAAATACCAAAGGTGTGTGTCCTCAGATCTGATCAAACTTTCAGCTTAAGTTTAGACAGTAAAGAATAACGCTGTTTTAAATGTATTTCTATAAATTATCGAAATCATCTAATGGTTAGAAATTTACCGTTGCATTCAATTTAAAAACCGTAGATGCTTAGTGCTATGGAGGTTTTGAAAAGTAGACTCGTGAAATGACTAGTAGATAAGAATTCTGCGCTAAGAGCAACTAGGCTATCTGAGCCTTGGAACAGATTAATCTTGTTAAGATTGAGGCTATCGATTGCAAACAGATCCAATTATCTCGCACTCATCCTTCGATACAATAAATACTTATGTCGACACAATTTTACACGCGTGACGCTACAAGTTAAAGCGATAAAATTTCAAACGGACAATTAGCGCGGGTTGTTAATGTATAGCAAATGTTATAATATGCTTAGTGCATGTCTAAATATTATGGCTTTCCAATTGCGATAAATAAAAAAAATTAAGTTTAAATATTACAGAAAGAATTATTTCGAGAATAATTCGACTAAAAAACTGGCCTAAATATTTTCAACTAAAGTGCGTGGTGGCCTGTTGGTTGAACTATTTGCGGATGCCAACATGTTATGGTGGTCGCGAGTTCACATCTCGAACTTTTCGGAGTCGTGTGTGTATTGATAGTCAATCACCAGGCATTATAACGGTGAAGGAAAACATCGTGAGGATATCTACGTACCATACGATACGTACAATCCGAAAAAAATAATGGTATGTAAATGTCCGCCAAGCCGCACTAGTGACCTACGTACGCGTGGCTTTACGTCCTACACCCTCTCAATCGTATTCTCCATTGTAGAGGCCCATGCCCAGCAGTGAGACGTATATGAGTTGGTAAAGAATTTCAACACTACCACTAAATCAAAACTGAAAAGACCTACTCGCGAAAGGGGTGATGTCAGACATCCGCAAAATTATAAGTCAAATTATTCTCCAACTTAGTTGAGACAAGTCATGCGGACTAGTTCTTTTTCCAATACTCTACATGGTGTTTATTTGTTTCAGTGGCAAATCAGCGAAGGATATGCCAATATACAGTTGCCAGACAAGTCCGAAACGAAATCGGATCACGCTTGGGCCCTGAAATTAAGTTTAAAATAGAACATGTAACACAGTGTTTTTAAGAAATAAAACTTCATTATTATACGTCTTTTTTTATTTGAATATCTATGTCTACATAAATACGTGTTTTCGAAATTACGGTGTTGCAGTTTCATCTAAGTTGCACATTTTTTGATGTTATTACCTACTTTATTTAAACTGCAAACAGGATAATAAAATTCAAGCATGACAAAAAAAAACCTTCCATCGACTGAACAATCCATGGATTTAAAATACTTTTATCTTTATTCTGGCAGGGCACAGTGACTTCATTACACCTGGTGGTAAGTGCAAATGCCGTCCAGACAGAGTATCGAATGGCATCAGACGGCAGTCTCAACTCTCATGCCATTCGATACAATCTTAGAGTAATTACTACTACAATCATGCCGGACCGATAAGATGTCTTTTCACGCTACGGCGGAAGAACCCAGGATTATAGGAATGAGAGAACACGTATCATGGCACGCCATCTACTATAAAGTTTAGAGGTCATAATCACACCTTTAATATTAAACTGACCGAAACCAAAAAAAAGACAAGATAGAATAGATCTTATGTTACAAATCTTTAAAGAACGTTTCCCAAAAAATGTTTTTTTTAGTTAGGTCTCTTTAGTTCCAAGGGTGCGAATTATAATGGTACGATATCGTAGGTAATAAAATATCAACTAACGGGGATGATTATACTGGGTGTATCCAGACTGCGGTAGAAAACGAAGTAAGGTAGTTTTAGTGTCTTCAAATACAATACAATCGAAAATTTGGCAAAAAAAGTGAGTGTTTTTTCTTATTTTTCTTCTACCGTTGTATTCGGTTGGTAAATACATAATTCTTTCTGAAGTAATAGTGTACACCCATTGAGCTTTAATGGTGCTATGGTATGCAAGGGTTTAAATTATAATTTTAGCAAAAACTATGGATTTACTACCCAAAAACGATGATATTTAAAAAATCACAATAAAATTGTCACCGTTCTTTGCGAAATTTTTAGTTGCATTGTGTTTGTAGGCACTAAAACTACTACCCGGCGCCGTTTTCGGTAGCAGTCTTGATATATACCCTGTATTATATTTAGGGAATATTACCGTTCTATAACGTGGTTACCTATAAAATGATATCTACGTTAAAAAAATACGTACTACGTATAGGGGCTACGTTATATTTGCAAAAATAATTAAACTATGCCTTGGAAATGTAATCAGCTCTTCATAACTAGCGCAAGTCAACGAGATTAATAACTATTTGTGATAATAATAAACAAAATACAGTTAAACAGCTCCAGAGTGCTATAAAACTGATAAAATGTGTACCAATAAGTTACACTCGCAGTTTTTCCTGCTACCATATTAGTGCGCACACGCTTATTTAGTTCATTGTGTTCTGTAACTCACAGTAAGTTTATTTTAAATAAATCATAAATTTTAATATTTTTTTGATGACTTGTGTGTTAAATTTTAATGACCAGGTAATGACACTAAAAGTTCGTGTATTTTTTAGATTAAAGTTACCCAATAGTAAACATAAAGATGGTAATGATTTATCTTCTTTGAAAGAGACAAAATATTCGATAACTAAAATAGGTTTTACAACTGTCTAAGAATCAGGCCGCTAGTTATTTGCCAGGTGTTATTCAAGTATTTTTAAAGGAGTATGCCCATTCTACTATGAAACTTAGTATCGGTGCGAATATTTGCGTCCCTCAATGAAACTTACTTTTGTGTAGAGAAACATTTTCAATAAATATAAGCATAATTGCGACCCAGGCCCGGAGTTCTTGGAGAAATGAACTTGAGGTCAAATAAAAATTATTTTTTTGTCTTCAGCTATATGAACTAAATGTAAAATGTGACGATAATAGCTTTATTTTATAATATTCTATTGCCCGAGATAAAACAACGGTAAAAATTAAATCGTAGACATGATAGAAGACTAAATATGTAAAATTAAATAATGCGTTTTCTATAACAGGTAATAGGGCATAATTCTACACGGTTAAACTTTGCCTCCAATCTATTTTATAAATAACAATCCAAAGATATAGGGTAACTATATCGAACTCATTGAATATTATTTACATTCTTAATATGTGCGAGTACCGCGCATCTTTGCTTTGATAACATAAGCTCACGTATATCATATTAGCTATTACAATTAGGCTGTACCTAATTGAAATTTAAGACACTATTAATTAGATTTCTGTTTACTACTGACTACATGCCAGACCTCTTAAATAAAATAATCATAAGTTCTCCAACGACCGCACTATTCTTCTACTTCGCTCTTATTTTGACTTACCTAGGCACTCTCTTTGCTAGATCTTTAACTAGAAGTTGCACTTCAACAACTCCTCTAGTTTTTGTCATTATATCCGATTCGTTGTAATCATTTATTTTATAATTAAATATAAGCAGATTACTTACCTCAGATTTTAGGAAAAAGGCCATACCTAGCTAGTTACTTAATAAGTTTCCAACACACAATTTAAACACAGGTATCTAATGACCAGTTTACATCATTACTAGATCTACATCCTAGCAAATAAAGGTCATTGTAAATAAGGTGTTATATGTATTATTATCTACAAACTTCAGAGCGTGCGTCTATGAGCTAACTATGTCAAAATTAATGTCGCTTCCGCCTTTCCAAAGTATTATTATGTCAACTAAAAATGTATTGGTGTATAAAATGGTGGATAAATTATATTTAGCTTTTTTTTCTTACAGAACCATGCGGATATTTTTCCTATTAGTGCTATTTTCTGTAACTTATGCAAGGCATAACTCTTTCCGTAATACATTGTCAGTATCTAAGAGATATGAGCCAACTTGGGAAGACTTGGACACCCGGCCGCTCCCACAATGGTACGATAAAGCCAAAATAGGAATATTCCTACACTGGGGCGTATACTCCGTGCCCAGTTTTGTATCTGAATGGTTTTGGATTTATTGGAAATGTATGTAAAGTTATGTTTAATTTTTATGTAAATGTAATCATAGTTTGTACCTAAGTCAAATATGATTAAAGTGTCTATGATTTGCAGCCAATTCGGCGGGATGCGACGATTTTATGAAAAAGAACTATCCTCCGGGATTTACATATCAAGAGTTTGCACCCATGTTTACGGCGGAATTTTTTGATCCTGGTAAATGGGCTACCCTATTTAAGAAATCTGGAGCCAAGTAAGATGTTTTGATATTATCATGTTTTTTTAATATCGATGAATGGCGAGACTAGCCATCTATTCGCTGATGGTAAGCGATATGACCACTTATTCACAGTAGCAAACCAAACAACACCATGAATAACAAATAAATGCTTGGCATTCTCCTGTCCGCCATACTGAGACATAAGACGTTAATTCTCATTATGTCTAGTAATTACTCGGGCTTATGGCTACTGCTGTTTGGCGGGAGAAATAGACACTGCGGTAGCAATTACCCAGGCGGATGCTCACATATGAGATACCTACCATCAATGGTCCAACAAGTTAGCTAGCCAATTGATAGTCAATTGATTATATCGCTCAGCGCTTTCGAACACTCGCCATACTAAATAAAGAGTTGTACGTGCGTCACCTTTACAACATCGATACAAAATATGGGTAAAAGTAGTGTGGAGGAAATTGTTTTTTTTTAGCTTCACGCATTATTTAACACCATTAAATTAGTTTATTACTTTTACAGATATGTCGTCCTCACAAGCAAACATCATGAAGGTTACACCCTGTTTCCTTCTAAAAAGTCGTACAGTTGGAATGCGATGGATGTTGGGCCAAAAAGAGACCTCGTAGGTGATTTAGCCGCAGCTGTACGGCAACGGGGCATGAAGTTCGGCGTCTACCACTCCTTGTACGAGTGGTATAACCCGATATATTTAAGCGATAAAAGCGCCAATTTCACGACCCAAACCTTTGTCGATACAAAACTATGGCCCGACATTAAACAGCTAGTCAACGATTATAAACCGTCGATATTATGGTCTGATGGCGATTGGGAGGCAAACGATACCTACTGGAGATCTACTGAACTGCTAGCGTGGTTGTACAATGATAGTCCAGTGAAGGATGAAATCGTTGTTAATGACAGATGGGGTATTAGCATTCCTGGAAAGCATGGGGACTTTTACAATTACGCCGACAGATATAATCCTGGTAAGTTTACAAAAATATATATTTGAGTGAAAGATACAGTTAGTCTCATTCAGTAAAACGTCGGATTTCCACCAAGAAACAGACAACCTGATAAAATCTGCTGAAGTCTGCGTGTCATTTTCAAGGGGATGGGATTGAAGGAACTCTGATATTAATACCCTATCCACTGTGGCTGACGATGATAATCCAAAATATAAAGATACAACTAGTTGAAGTGCAGTACCTAGGTATTCGTCTTAGATGCAAGTAGACATCGACGGGTTAAGATGTGAACTTTCGGTGGCTTAAAATTATAAAGATAATGCAACAGATTTAAATAATGGAAATTACTTGCAGGTAAACTTTTGGAACACAAATGGGAAAACGCATTCACTGTGGATTCAAAATCTTGGGGCTATAGAAGGAATATGGAAATTACTGAAGTATTTACCATTGAGCAATTACTTGAACAAATAGTAACTACGGTTAGTTGTGGAGGTAAAAATATTGTATCTTTTAATCATTCTTTTTAAATATCTAATTTTCACAATGTATTAGGTATTGTTTATAATTCTATGGTAATTATAATATTAGAAACGCAAGATTCTTGTGTAGATATATCAATAAAAAACTCAATATTTTTTTAATCTGAATATTTCACCCTTGAATTAAAAGTAAAAATTAAATCATGCCAAACATTTTTATGTTCAGGCAACGCTCTCATCAACATTGGGCCAACCAAAGAAGGCACGATAGCGCCAATATTCCAAGAAAGACTACTTTCCCTCGGCGAATGGCTAGCTATAAACGGCGAGGCGATCTACAACACATCTCCATGGATATCGCAGAATGACACTTTAAATGGAGACGTTTGGTACACATCTACTAGGACTAGATATAACTCTAGACACCCTACATCTAGACCTAGGGTGTCTGATAAAGTGACGGCTATCTACGCTATATTTTTAAAATGGCCTGCTGACAATATCCTTACTGTGCGAGACCTCACAACTACTCTGCATAGCGGCAACTATAAGGCAGAAATTTTGGGCAATACTGGAACTTTAGATGTGAGTCGATTTTTTTTCTATTATTTATTTACGTATCTCTTAAAACCTTAGTAATAAGGGCGATCACGCCCATAACATATTCTGTGACAACTTGATGATGGGGGTGGAGCCGCGACATTTAGTATCGAAATACAAAAATAATACAGTTATTAATTACCTATGTGTCTGCTTGCAGTTTTTTTTAAACTACAACAAAATTATTGTTTTATTAAAAAAATATTAAAGTATGAATTATCCCTCGTAATGACACAAATATAAATGTATATTATTGTTTAATTTCAGTGGCACATCAGCAACGGTGACGTGAGCATTCAGTTACCTAGCAAAGCTGTGGTGAATTCAAATCACGCATGGACATTGAAAATTTCTTTGAAATATATCTAATTTCGTATTTGCTATTTTATTTTTACAACCTTTTAATTTGTCTTTTGGACAACCGTCACCTTTTGAGCAATCGGCTACTCTCAGCAGCACACGTCTTTGGAAAAAAAAAAACATACATAAGCTCACGACTTTTTCCCAGAAGGGGTAGGCAGAGGTGTTGATAGCAACAGACCAAACCACACCCAAATTCCTGACTCCGGACTTATAATGGATTGAAATATCTACTATCACTTCGCCCGCCACGGGATTCGAACCCGAGAACTAAGCTTTATGATCATACCGTAGTTCTACGCTGCCGAGACAAAATTATTGCAGAAATAAGATGTCATTTAAATATCGCGCCAAAGTACATCCATCAAATTGTTACTTACTTAAAGAATTTGTAAATTGATGAAAAATGACTTATGTATTTGAACCTTTGCCCCCCTTTTATTTCCAAGTACCATCAAGACCCCATGTAGAACATGGTATCTCCTATTTAATTCTACGATTTAAATAAATTCAACTTATGGGTTCAAATGCGTTATCGAATATTATCAAAAATGACACATTTAGAAACGATTTAGCTTGTCGACCCGCAATATCCTGCGAACTAAATATTTAAGTAATGAAACAATACGTCAACGTCAAACAAGTGTATTTAGTAGTAGGTACAATGCTAGATAAAGGTACATGGACTATTGCTAGACGAAACGAAAATTGTGCTTTAGTGACACCAAGATCGTTAAAAAATTAAAATAAGCTATACAACATGCATTCCATGTAGTACAGCTTGCAAACAAATTTAATTCAATGTAAATCATGTAAACCAACTATTTTTTTTTGAACATTGATAAAGATGTTAATAGTAATATTTAATTATTTTTATTAATGCTGTTTTCAATTTTCTTTCTTTCATCTCTAAATATTACCAACTATGAAATTAGGAAATCATATAATTAATATGGTGGTTTTGTGACTCGTAATCTTCATTCATTTTGAAAGTAATATTTCATTGTTATTTTGAACTAAAAGTCGTTTATTTTATTTGCTGACTGTACTAGTGAAAATGTTTGGAGACTGGGAGCTGCCAACGTCAGTTCTACATGATTTCTACATTTAAATTACGTATATAAGCAACAATCACGTACTACACATAGGGTTCTTATCTAAAATCATGCTACATGGACGTTGGAAGTTCTTGGTCCGTGACGTTTACAATAATCACTAAAAGGGTGCTTACACACTAAGTATACACTAACGCTTCGATGTAAGGTTAGGGAACATTCTGAAAGCACTTGAGTGATCCATTTCCAAGTGTGAACAGCACTTAATACGTATTCTGACATATTCTTACCCTATGCGCTGTAAATTACAAAAAAAAATATTCGCTTAAAAATAACATTTTACCGTCAATATTGAGTTTATTTTAGCTTGAATACAAAACAGATTTAAAAAAGTATAATTATTGTCTTGGTCACAAGAATAAGTCCTTGGAAACGTCACAAACAAAAGTGGCTTCAGAATGTTTAAAATATAAGGAGAATAAAAAGCAATGAATGTATTGTCCTATATCATACATTTAATTATTCCAAAGTTTATACATAGTGAATACAATCACACGATAGAAGCGTAAGTATATATAAAACTTTAATTACATATAGGCTTTAAGTATTGCTTTAATTTATAAAAATATTTCATTTATTTTCACATCTGTATAAATGACCATATTTCCCATACACACGTTCGATTTCTTTAATCACATAAATATTTTTGTATACATAAATATGTTCTGCAAGCTAATATGGACTCTGTATACAGTAAGAATGATAATTACAAAAAGCATATTATCGAGATTGCCAAGCACCCTTCAATTACACTTACGAAGCACTAAACATTTAAACCATACAGATTAAGGAAATATTTCTAATACGTTTTTTTAGGATTAATTGGTGACCTTGAACTCTAAGCCTTATCTGACCTTTCGAGTGCTTAAATCGCTTAACTAAATATAAAAGGGATTCTCACAGAAGCGAATCTATATATCTTGTCAACGACATCATATAGCTGAAGTTATTTCTCTGAAGAACTTTACGAACTACATATTATATCTTGCAGAACTTTTATTTATTAGTGTTCGTTATATACACATATATTTTATTACGTAACACTACACTAACCTTTAAATACATGACACATTTAGGCATTAATATTTGTCTATAAATTAATGTAGACAGAGGCAGTTAATTTTTCTTGAATTTAGAGCTGTGGTTAAATAAACCACAGTTATATTCCAAAGCTCTTTTATGACACGTTTTTAATTTAATGAAAAAAGCAAATAAACAATATAAAGCGTTCTTCACCATAGGCGACAGGAAATATGTAACATACAGAGAGTACATACAAATAAAGATGTGCTTAAAACGCTTAATTCAGTATCAAATAAAATTATCGTTAATCGTTTTTATCAGTTGCCGTTGTGATCGATTTTCTAGTAAGATATAAAAATACATGTTTAATAAAAATGCCATATTTGTACTATTCTAAAAAAAATATAATTACAATTTTTATTTTCCCAAAAAAAATAATTACTAATTCAGACTTTGGATAAATAGTAGATATTATCCACTTCGAAAACTTGTAATTTTTATGCCTACCATATATACCTACAATTTGGAATGTCATATCGCATACATATTATTTGAGACAAAATAACAACAAAAGATCAATGCATGCATTATCATTCTCTATATTTAAAACAAATAACAATATCGAAAAATATTATCACGGGACTCTAGGCTTATTGTTGCTTTCCAGGTTAATTTGTCTAATGTTAATATTTTTTTGTGTTTCAAAATCTTCAGTCGATGATAGAATTAGGTTTATAATGTTTGTGTGTGCTTAGTCAAATATCAAGTAAGAGGTTACAAATTTTTAAGTAGTTTAAAGATACATTTTTTTAAGCCGAGTTGATAATATGAGAAAATTTATTTACTTTTTAGACTCATCTTGCAGTCAGCTCGGCATATATTTATTATTAACTTTGTACAATTTCAAGGACACATTTTGATAGAATTAAGTAGAAAGAAAGAATAAAGGGAACAAATAAAGAGAATAGATGTAAGAATTCAGACAGCCTCCGTGGCGCAGTTGGTTAGACGCCGCCTGTGAAACGAGAGGCCGCGGGTTCGATCCCCGCACCGAGAGAAATGTTTGTGCGACCCACAAATATTTCTTCCGGGTCTGGGTGTTTGTGAGACCGAAAAGTCTCTCGTAGTTCCTGATACCCACGACACAAGACTCGATCTTAGTGTGGGTTCAGGACTATGTATGTGACTGTTGGGTGTTATTTATTTATTTATTTATTAATTACAACTACTAGAACATTCAAGACATGAATAGTTTTTTGAGTCAATAAAAAATCTTCTTGAATTAATCATTTTAATAAGTGAGAGTACTTATAGAACTCCGAATTTTAGTGTAAAAGGAACGCTTGGAAAAACAACCATTTTAACGGGGTTACAAGGTGTTATTGAAATAATATGAAGTGATCTTATTTTATTAATGTAAGCAAAGCTTCACAATATATAAACATACACTACAATGCTATCTTTATGTATATATACATATTTCACCCACTAAACAAGAAACGAAACTTATAACCAAGCTGTTTAACTTACATTTAAATATTTACTTCCGTATCACAATGTTAATATAATTAACTATAAAATATTATAGGCAAAAAAATTTAATAAAGTAATAGTGAATATTATGGGTTAATTACTTTTTCTTATATTTTAAAACATTTGAGACAATATACAAAGAAAATTAGCCTTGAAAATACAATTAAAGTAAAGAATGGAGTAACTAGAAGTGGCACATCATGAAAGTCGAAGATATCATAAAACTCAAATATATTTCGCTTTTTCTTATCTCTCCTAATTCCAAGTCCATGAGAAATCGTATCAGTGTTTAATGGCCTATGGCCGACGTCAAATAGTTCACAAAAAGTAAAACCATCGATAACCAAGCTCACTTATCGATAATTTATGGCAACTATTATTCTGAAATATCATTTTATATGAGGTACGGCACATTGATTACCAAAAAGTATTAGAAGTAATGATTACCTGTACATATTTTTTCATAGCTTTACGATTACGAGTGCATTTATATCGATAAGCGAAGTCTAGACACATCGAAATATACCTACGATTTAAAAAATAAACCAGGGTGACTTAAGCCAACAACTGGGCTGAGAACATTAGCTACGAGACTGAATGCAGTCTGTCTCGTTGCCTCAAAGCCTCTAGTTGTGGAAGTATCGATATTCTCTCGTTAAAGAACTCCTCTAGTGGTGGTTGGGCGAGTATTGTGGCCAGGAATTGTTCCAGGGTTATCGACCAACCGCCTTCCGAATCGTCTTTGGATGGAGACGGCTTTTGTGCCTCTTGTGCCTCTTGTTCCGATTCTGTAGAATTGCCGTTGGGATCCAGCTACAGAATTAAATTATTTTTAGCATGGTTTCCAGACTTTAAGCAATGAGTAATATAGTGCCTTTGGACGAATAAACAAAACATGGACACAACAACAAGTCAATTATGATCGTATTATTGTTTTATTGATTCGATACTATTTTAGTTATTAATCTAAAATGAAGGAGATTTGCACCTAGGTTTAGAATTATTTTACATTCATGGCCCTATAGAATTGTCATTAATCTTTTTATCATATCATACCTCAACAGGGGTCGGCTGTTTTGCAGCAGCTGCTAGGTACAAACTATCTTGTGAGATTTCGCGATCCAACTCCGGTCGTCGGTGATTCAGCTCACCCAGTTGTAGGAGCAGTGTACCTGCAATATAACATAAAGCTTTTTAAGAGACTGAGATACAACAAATTAGTTCCGATTTTTGTGTTCCAAATGATTTTTTATTATTACTTATTAATTCTATTTTTTATGAAATTAGTATTAGTTCCTATAAAATATAAATTCATACTCAAGTTGAGAAATTATGAAAGCTATTTTGAATTTTAATGTGTCATGGCAGGTCTTCAAGGTATAGGACCTTGAAGACCTGCCATCGACCATATTGTTTAATGCGTCACCTGTCCCGAAGCCCCTGGTGGGCCGTTTGTTTACATGTCAAAAATGACATATCTGTCAACACCGCTGGTGGGTTGTTGGGGTGGTATTCTCTTCAGACAAGCAAAAATTATTTATTATTGCACTAAATCGTTCCGATCGATGTCGGAAATTAATCGTGAAGAACTAGAATGGTGGTATGATTAAAATTTATTGCACCGTTTCTTACAAAATTAATAAACAAAACGTCACTGAATTCGATGAATATGCCGCGCGCGCTTGGTGGACGTATACATTGAAATAAAAAAAATTCAAGTGTGTGTTCAAGTCAACCCAGGCTCAAGAACATGGCCAGGTAAGTTATCTAACATATTTTAATAGGTTATTTTGTGTGTGATAAGTTTTTCATTCAAAACTTTGCTTTTATGCTGGCCTTGGTTTGAAATTAACCGCCGGTACAAAATGACGTAACATTTTCGGGCTGAATTTACAAGATTACTTTAATATTTCGCATTTAAATGATAGTTTATTTATTAAATTGTAAATTAAAACATTCATATTGGGTCTATTCAGTCAAAAATAGCATAAAATTGTACTAAAATGTGATCGACGCCGAGTCGCCGGCCGCGCAAGTCATGTGACGTCACGCGATGTCCGCGGCCGGCGCCTCGGCGGCGGGCTCGAATGGCGGGAATATATTCCCGCCATTTTGAGTTGAAATTTGATACGAAATCAAAGTGTGGATACTCTTGCATACGTGAATCCGCTTCGAATTTTAGATTCTTTTATTTGTCAGTGATATTACCTTTCTTTTTAACCAATTGGAACTTAGTGTTTGCATTAACATTGAATGTTGTATATATGAAACTCTCATTAAAAATTTTAACGGTTACAAAGTTGTGGTCTCGGGTTCGAATCCCGGGTCAGCTACCAGGGAAAGGTCTGTTTACCCCTTCTGGAAAAAAATGCGTGAGTTTATATATGTGTGTAAATTTTTGTTTTTGGGTCGGGTTTGGTTTCTTTTTTTTAATGCATGGTTTTATTTATTGTTCCTTGGATATAGACTCAACATAAGTGTACGCACATGGGGTAGAGGTGTGTGCGCACGGGGCGGTAGTGTCCGTTCTGGTGGTGGTGGTAGTGTTGTTGGTGGCAGGGGAGCAGGCAGCGTTCCACGGGGTCTTACGGGGTACCGGAGCGCTTAGAAAATGGCATCGAAAGAGAGTGCTTAAATTTCGAGTAAGTACTCTTTTGCCTAATGGTTTCTTAGACTCTTTTGCCTTCCGTCACGCACCGACCTTCTTTCCAATCGACAGTACGATTGAGTGGTTAGGCCATATAGTCCACCACGCTGGCCTAGTGCGGGTTGGCGGACTTACATACCATAGAAATTCCTATAAACCACTATGGTATGCAGGTTTCCTCACGATGTTTTCCATCACTGTTTTAGTGCGTGGTGATTGACTATCAATACACACATGACTCCGAAAAGTCAGAGGTGTGTCCTGGGATTTGAACCCGCGACCACCGTGAACATGTTGGCAGCCGCATCTGATACGTTTACCAACAGGCCACCACGCACTTTCGTGGTTCCTTTTGTACTCACTTAAATAAACAAAGACGAGTAGTGTTATGATTTGGAACAGAAAATATATGGAATAGTTTTTTTTAATTATTAGTAATAAGTAATGGTAATAGGTATACTTATTATAAATTAACATCAGAAACATTTATTACAGATTTCCACTTAATACAATAGAAAGGAATAAGTGGCATGAAATTATTTCGCAAGAAATAGGCGAAGAAAATTTTTCATGTAACAATTCGAGCGTAATATGTGTGACTTCTATTCCATCATCCTATTCACTACATATTCTGTATCAGCCCATATACGTCCCACTGCAGGGCACGGGCCTACTCTACAATCGAAAGTACGATTGAGAGTGGTTAGGCCATATAGTCCACCACGCTGGCCTAGTGCGGGTTGGCGGACTTACATACCATAGAAATTCTCATGAACCGCTATGGTATGCAGGTTTCCTCACGATGTTTTCCTTCACCGTTTTAGTGCGTGGTGATTGACAATCAATACACACATGACTCCGAAAAGTCAGAGGTGTGCCCTGGGAGTTGAACCCGCGACCACCGTGAACATGTTGGCAGCCGCGTCTGGTCCGTTTACCAACAGGCCACCACGCACTTCACTACATATTCGGACAATATATTTTAGATAATATAATTATTACATTCTTGTAAATTTATAGAAAAATATGTAATCATTCGACTCCATTGCGCCTTTATTCGGCTGTCCAACTAAAGTCGTAAAATTTTATTACTTTCAAGAGCGTCTCATTCTAAAACGTCGCAGAACTTTAGACAACATTATGTGAAAAACTACTTTACGCTCCAGGAATAAGGTGGAATTTGTGTTAATTTATTTGGAATATGTGATCTTTTGGTTTATTTTTTTGTTTCAATGCATCGGTGCCACTTTTTAAAAGAACATTTACAGGGGACTGTGTATCTAGTGTATATTTCATCGAAGATGCTGGGGCACAAGATGATCGTAATAAAAATAAATATGTATTATAAACTCGGATTAGGTACTAAATGTTCCATATATCCTGTATGTAATAAATCAAATCGGCTTGTCTTCATTTTGCATATTTCGTTTATAAATTTCTATTTGGCAAATATCTTCACAGTTAACACCAACATTTATAACTGACGTATGCTCGTTTAACGCGATGGTTAAGTTACTCGATCGTTTTTAAGAAACTCGCACTAAGCACACCCGCGACGGCGCGACACCGCGCGCCACTTAATGTCAACAAACGGTTCTGAATCAAATGCTTTGTATAACTGTTAAGTGTTGTGTTTTTTGTTTAAAGTACGAGCTTGTTGAATTTATTATTAATTTTGTTTATCAGATTATGATTACGGTTATAGACGGAGATATTTAAAAATCATGCACTAATTCCCATTGGTAAAATGCACTTACCGTATATTTTGTGTTTCGAAAAAAGTCACATTAAACTGCTGTCATAGTGGAATTACGATGTCCACGTTTATAAGTTGTTCCAATCACTCGACAAACATAAACAATCACGAGTTTACATACCACATTTATAAATTATCGTCATTTGCACCGGCATGGCACCGACCCGAAAGGACGCGCGAACCGCCCGATCGTTTTTTGTTGTTTTTTTTTTGTTCTTGTTCGGTTCGGTTCAGTTAATTGTTTTGCATATTTGGAAACACATGCATTTGTCGAGAAGCGAGTAGAAGGATACAAATTGCCCTTAGTGCGACCGAAATGGCCATATTTAAACGAATTCTAAGACTTTCGAATAGTACTTCTTTGTCTGTGGCAAAGTAATCATTCGAACGCGCACGCTATGTCAACTACCAGTAGGGCGATTGACGTAATTAAATAAGTTCAGTGCGGTTAAGATTCGTGTGCGTTTTTATGTGCGTGATTCAGATCGGAACTTGATCGGTAGGTAGCCTATTCATTTGACGTCCCAAATAACAGTTTAGTTTTTTAGTTAGTTAGTTATTAAAAACAAGCAGCACATGTGCAGTAGAGTTGTGTTATAACAGGTCAAACTCAATACCTGTTCTTCCTGTTACTGTTCCTTCCAAATAACAGTTCCTAATATCTGTTCTTAAATAACAGCCTGTTACGGCACATTGTATTTTGTCAAATAAAAATACTAGGTGCTTCTCGTTCTAGCATAGGCCTATTCAGATGGTATGAGGGAGACGAAGTACGTAATATGTACGTCAACGTTATAACAGGTAACACGACCTAATTCAAGAAGCATTTTCAAAGACGATTTCTTAGTACACGACTGCCAACTGATTTTTTTGCATAAATACTAGGTGTGTCTCGTTTTAACTAGTGACATTCGTATGTACATTTAAAAGAGACGGGTGATGAGAACAGTTTTGTTAATAACAACTGTTATATTTTTAAGAACAGATTTGGTCTGTGGAAAAGATATATTTTAACAGTGGGAGCAACTGTTATCTGTTATTTGCCTTATACCTGTTCTTTTGAACTGTTATGTTAAATACGCCTCACTCCTAATGTGCAGTTTCAATTTTCATAGAAAGGAAACATCTTACAAATCGTATCAGTATATCGTATCAGTAGTACCGCGCGCCCATGTCCAGACATAGATGACAAAGGACACTAAGGCGGTTTATTTATAAACTATTTTATATTTTAGTGTTCGTCTGGGGCTTGATACCCTGCCCGAAGTTGCCCCCATGGAAGCGCCGCTTTCCAAACGCCGAAGAAGGTTCTCCCCTGTCGCTTACTCGTAAGTACACCAATTTTATATTTAACTGTGCTCTAACCATTTTTTTGAGTAGGTGAATGAAACTATAAATTTTTGGGTTTGATTTTAGATCCCAATTTGCTGCAGGCTCCCCGGTAGTTGTAGCACCGGTAGCGGTACCTAATACCTCACGGTGTGAAAGGTAATTTGTTATTGATCATTTATATAAACCCAACATAAAGAAACAATCTCGTGGCATTATAATAATTATTATTTATTTTATGTTTCAGACCAGAGACAGTACCGTGGGAGCCACTTCTTGAGCCGTAAGTGTGTTTTTACTTTTTAAATAATTTATCCCTAATTTTACGCAATCAGTAGTTGAAAAATAAAATGAAATGAAATAAAATAAGCAAATTGTTTTGTTACAGAAGTACGAGTAATCATTCATCACCACCGAACATGGTCCTAAGTGACCCGATTGTTTAATAAATTAACATCTCAATCTCTGAATAACGGGCTATAGTGATTGTATTTTTAATCTGGATATGTTTTAGGTTTGTCGAATGCCCGTTAACTGGCAGTTCTCGTTATCGTCATCCGCTTACTGCTGCCGGTATTTTAGAGGCCCTCAATTATGGCAAGTCATGTTATATACTCGTATAATATACACAGATTAAGTTTAACATATTGTACAGGATTTCTTGGAAAACCGCATAGAAGTAAAAACTAAAGGTTTTTATTATTTATAAAGGAATTTAATCAGTCGCTCGTATTTTATATCTGTGTTTATACTTACAACAATATTTTATACTTTTGACGGTATTTTATACTTGTAACAATATTTTTTACTTATATAACAATATTTTTGTTTACAGGGAGTGAGGAAGAGAGCTCGGATGACGATAACGAGGAAATACTGGAGTTGGCGAGTCAGCTGCGGTTGGCCGCAGCCGCAGATGACAGTGAGGACCCAGAGGTGTATGTGGCACCACCTTCGCCCGTATCATCTACACGTTATGGTGTTGACGGGAAGGGCGAAGGTGTTTACAAACCCACTAAGATATTTGATTTCCAGTGGCAAACGATTCTTGAGACGCAAGAGTCACTTGATTTGCGTCGGGAAAAGTTTGATGAGAGTAACTCCGGCCCCAGAGATCATTATGCCAACCGGTATTCTGCATTCACTGCCATATGGGATAGGCAGATAACGCCACGCATCTGTGAGCAAACCGACTTGTACGTTCAGCAAATGACTGATCATTTGCTGACTACAGGGAGGCTTTGCCCATAAAGTAGGGTCACTCAGTGGAAAGACATACAGTATGGATAGACAGTTTCTATAATTCCCCTGCCCTAGCTCAAACATTAAATTGTTGCAAACAAACTGTGTGAGAACGTTGCGTACCAACCGGCAGTTCGTTCCCATTGAATTGGCTAAATTGAAAAAATCTGACATGGCCGTGAATGAAATTGTGAAAAATAATAATTTTTGATTGCTTTGAAACTTTTATTATTACTTGTAAACTTGTTTTGAAGAGAGTAATGCTGGAGGTTCTTGGTCGTTCTTCTGGCCAAAAAACCTTGTGAACCTGGTGATAGAGAAAAAAATCTGAATCTAAATAATGTATAAGATTTTCAAAGTAATTTTATTTTATTTGAATACTGTTTTAACCGAAAATGTTGTACTCGTAGTACTGAGAAGATTGAAAATGTGTGTAACATTTGAGTTTTTCTAATCTACACTATTGTATGTTTTTTAATAACTTATACCAAAGAAATCTTAAAAAACTTCGAAATCAATATGTAGTAATTATATGCAGGTTGAATTTTACTACCTGAACCCAACCTTGTCTATGTAAGTCTAACCTAATAAACCTAGACTCAGGTCATTGACTCAGGTACAAATTTCTTCTTAGAAATTATGCCTTTTCGATACTCTGTAATTTTAGTTTTGAAGCATATTTTGTAATTCTTTTTATATCATTGAATAGTAAATTTATCGTACTTTCTATTTACATGCGTCTAATACGTAGCAGATAACAATAACTTGCTTTTTAATCGCTGTTTTCAAAGGAATTGAAATTCATATAGCCTTGCTATTTGCTTCGTAGTTGGAAATCTAATTGTTACATTGTACATTTTATGATTAAAATGCTTAGCTTACAGTCCTACCGTCCTTAAAACATTAAAACAATTTACCATTTCATCATAGAACAATGGTAAACAGTTGGTACAAATTGGCAATAATTTTGTGATATTCCGATGACGACGAGTTTTGATGTGTGACTTTGAACAATGATAAAAAAAAGTATTAGCTGGGAATTATGTCTTTGTTTTATTTCCCCTTGTTCCTTATATATTTATTTATCGAATAAAAGTATTTAAACGCAAATAAATAAGTATATTGATATGGAAAAAAAAATATATTCAAGAAAAAAGTGAATAATAATCACTTTTGTCGAGTTTACCTTCCGATAAAAAAAATCTGGTTGTAATGATTGATGATTAATATAATCCATGAATTAGTAAATCTTATTGTTATACCGAAAATAATCAACAATATAAACCTCTGATACAAAAATCTCGAGAAATATAACTTTATGTAACCGCGAGCCGATGTGCTGACTCGCGCATAAAAATGGCGGGACGTTTGAAAATGACAGATGGCATTCACCGTGACGTGGTGAACAGTCCTAAGGTTAAGCTGGTTATGTTCAGCACTGGAGCTTCCATGGCAGTCTATTTGGCCGCCACTGGCAGTGCCATTGCCAAATTTAAATTTAAAAAAGTAACATGTGTGGCGCCATTCGCCATTCTATTAAGCCATCAGAAACAATACCTTTGCCAACCCCAAAACTAAAAACCCAAACTCACCAGCGAGCACAACAGCCTCGTAGAGCTTGAGGTTGTGCTGCGTGAGGTCGTGCAGCACGGCGAGCAGCTGCAGGAAGTGCGCGCGCGGCAGGCGCGGCGCGGGCGGCGGCGCGGCGGGCGAGCCGGGCGCCGACCACGTGCCCCACACCGCGCACGCGCGCACCTCGCCCGCCGTGTGCGTGCTGGGGGACGCGCAGCCGCTCCAACCTGATGGTGTGAACAACGATTATTTATAATGCTTTCTTAGATTTACGTGATTGTCACACACATAAAACTATTATTAGTCCGCCCCGTGACCACGAAAGCTGTAAAGTAATCGAAAAATCGGGAAGATTAAAAAAATAAAACCAAATCCGAGACAAAATCCGTAAATAATAGTTTTATTTTATAACAAATTAATTATAGTGACATAAAATATTCACTAACCGCTTTGCGTGTTGGTACTATCACTGGATTTCTCCATGTTGCCATCTTCACATACCTCGCTGATGGATCGTACTAGCGACGATGATGCGTCGGGTTCTGGTGTAGTAGGGTTCTCTATGCTGTTGGAGTTAAAACATAATCATCATCATCATTTTAGCCCCAGAAAGTTTACTGCTGAACATAGGCTTCCCCCAAGGACTTGCACAAGTTGAAGTGGCAGTGGGCCGGAATATTGGCGCGTAGAACCGATGGCCGTCGGGACCGAAAGGTTCTAGAGGGGAGGTCACGTACAGGCAAGCGAAATGTCGGACGCCCGCCTACAAGGTGGACGGACGACCTGGCTAAAGTTGCAGGAAGTCGCTGGATGCAGACTGCTTCCAGCAGGTCCATGTGGAGATCATTGGGGGAAGCCTATATTCACCAGTGGCTGAGATGATGATGATGATGAAACATTTTCCATCGTAGTATATCGGGTTGCTATATTAATACTAGATTCGACCTTAGCGCCCTCATTAAAAACAGTCATTTTTCCTCAACCTATACATGTTATATCCAGCAGTATTTCACATACCTATCAAAAAACGCGATAGCATCAGCAGCGAGCTCCTCCCCGGTGTCGGTGTAGGCGTCGGGGCGCAGGTCGTGGTGCGGCAGCAGCGGCGGCGCATGCGCACAGTACAGCAGGCGCAGGCGGCGCGCGCCCTCCGCCGCCGCGCTCAGCCCCAGCGCCACGCTCAGCCCGCGCGCGCTCACCACGCCGTCGCCGTCGGTGTCCATCACCTGGAATGTAAATTATTTATTTAAATCTTTATTGTACACAAACTAAAACTTATAAACAATAAAAAGTAGAAAAAGCGGTCTTATCGCTCATAACTATACAATTTAAGCCAGTATTACCCAGTGGTAGATATTATCGCGATACCAATACTGCTTAAAATTCATTATAGCATTGTATTATGATTTGTCCTTAAACGTTTTCCTCTTCCATGACAGGACACAGATTTTTATAAAATAAATTATTTATCATCACATTTAACACTTTGTTCACAAAGCCGAAACCAAAAATTATTTTTATCGGACTTCAAATTCATTTCTTCAAGAACTCCGGGCCTGGGTCATAACTATGTTTATATTTACTTAAAATATATATTTTTCCCTACATAAGAAAGTAGGTTTCTTCGAGGCACAAAAATCTTCACACCGATACTAAGTTTCATACTAAAATCACCATTTTCTTTTCAAGCCTGTATTATTATTACCCGGGTAAGTACTAAATAGGGTGAGTAAGTGAAATGGTCGGCTTTATTTCGAATGGGTGTAATAGAATCTGTCGGTTCTCTTCGATCAATAAATAGGGTGAGGAGCAGTGCGTTATTCAGATAATTAATATATGTGGTTATGGGTATGTTTGTTGCACTATATTCGATGAAGTAAATTTTCATTGATAATATTACACAAAGTAACTGTTGAAAAATCGAGTTAAATTTAGATTACGGCAGCTATTGTTATAGTCGAATCTGTGTATAGAAAAGCTCTATTAATAATATAAGAAACAATAACCTACCTTGAATATCCTGGCAGTGATAGTTTCAGCAAAATCTCCTTTAGCCCACGGTGATAAAGCCGTAAACAATGTTTTGAACTGCGTATAATCCAGCCTGTACGCTTCGTACGGCGCTTCCAAACGCTCGCAAGGGACACGCTTGGCCCAAAGTAGCTCTTCACGAATCGCACTCAGTAACTCCTGAAACACAAATAAATTCGTTAAATAAACAAACGGAAAGATATTAATGCCATAATTTACATACGGGCCGTTTGATTACAAATGTAATTGTTTAAAAAAATACTAAGTCAAAATTAATCGATTATCTAGCAATTAATTTCATCGACAATCGATTCTTATTCAACGGAGAATCGATTTCAATTTATTCGATTATAAAAAATATTTAATTGAGATGAAGTATGGTAGAATGTAAAAGTTTCCGAATAATTGAGAACATACTTCATTTTTGGAGTCGCATAAAAATGCAAGGCAGTAACATCAGTATGAGTGTCAAGAATCTCTGCTTGCGGTACAGTATAGTCAGTAGTGCACTGACCTGCAGCTCGGCCGGGTCGAGCAGTTTGTCCTGGTGCAGGGCGCGCAGCGTGTTCCTCTCGAGGCTGTGTGTAGTGTAGTGAGTGTGTGGTGCACTGACCTGCAGCTCGGCCGGGTCGAGCAGTTTGTCCTGGTGCAGGGCGCGCAGCGTGTTCCTCTCGAGGCTGTGTGTAGTGTAGTGAGTGTGTGGTGCACTGACCTGCAGCTCGGCCGGGTCGAGCAGTTTGTCCTGGTGCAGGGCGCGCAGCGTGTTCCTCTCGAGGCTGTGTGTAGTGTAGTGAGTGTGTGGTGCACTGACCTGCAGCTCGGCCGGGTCGAGCAGTTTGTCCTGGTGCAGGGCGCGCAGCGTGTTCCTCTCGAGGCTGTGTGTAGTGTAGTGAGTGTGTGGTGCACTGACCTGCAGCTCGGCCGGGTCGAGCAGTTTGTCCTGGTGCAGGGCGCGCAGCGTGTTCCTCTCGAGGCTGTGTGTAGTGTAGTGAGTGTGTGGTGCACTGACCTGCAGCTCGGCCGGGTCGAGCAGTTTGTCCTGGTGCAGGGCGCGCAGCGTGTTCCTCTCGAGGCTGTGTGTAGTGTAGTGAGTGTGTGGTGCACTGACCTGCAGCTCGGCCGGGTCGAGCAGTTTGTCCTGGTGCAGGGCGCGCAGCGTGTTCCTCTCGAGGCTGTGTGTAGTGTAGTGAGTGTGTGGTGCACTGACCTGCAGCTCGGCCGGGTCGAGCAGTTTGTCCTGGTGCAGGGCGCGCAGCGTGTTCCTCTCGAGGCTGTGTGTAGTGTAGTGAGTGTGTGGTGCACTGACCTGCAGCTCGGCCGGGTCGAGCAGTTTGTCCTGGTGCAGGGCGCGCAGCGTGTTCCTCTCGAGGCTGTGTGTAGTGTAGTGAGTGTGTGGTGCACTGACCTGCAGCTCGGCCGGGTCGAGCAGTTTGTCCTGGTGCAGGGCGCGCAGCGTGTTCCTCTCGAGGCTGTGTGTAGTGTAGTGAGTGTGTGGTGCACTGACCTGCAGCTCGGCCGGGTCGAGCAGTTTGTCCTGGTGCAGGGCGCGCAGCGTGTTCCTCTCGAGGCTGTGTGTAGTGTAGTGAGTGTGTGGTGCACTGACCTGCAGCTCGGCCGGGTCGAGCAGTTTGTCCTGGTGCAGGGCGCGCAGCGTGTTCCTCTCGAGGCTGTGTGTAGTGTAGTGAGTGTGTGGTGCACTGACCTGCAGCTCGGCCGGGTCGAGCAGTTTGTCCTGGTGCAGGGCGCGCAGCGTGTTCCTCTCGAGGCTGTGTGTAGTGTAGTGAGTGTGTGGTGCACTGACCTGCAGCTCGGCCGGGTCGAGCAGTTTGTCCTGGTGCAGGGCGCGCAGCGTGTTCCTCTCGAGGCTGTGTGTAGTGTAGTGAGTGTGTGGTGCACTGACCTGCAGCTCGGCCGGGTCGAGCAGTTTGTCCTGGTGCAGGGCGCGCAGCGTGTTCCTCTCGAGGCTGTGTGTAGTGTAGTGAGTGTGTGGTGCACTGACCTGCAGCTCGGCCGGGTCGAGCAGTTTGTCCTGGTGCAGGGCGCGCAGCGTGTTCCTCTCGAGGCTGTGTGTAGTGTAGTGAGTGTGTGGTGCACTGACCTGCAGCTCGGCCGGGTCGAGCAGTTTGTCCTGGTGCAGGGCGCGCAGCGTGTTCCTCTCGAGGCTGTGTGTAGTGTAGTGAGTGTGTGGTGCACTGACCTGCAGCTCGGCCGGGTCGAGCAGTTTGTCCTGGTGCAGGGCGCGCAGCGTGTTCCTCTCGAGGCTGTGTGTAGTGTAGTGAGTGTGTGGTGCACTGACCTGCAGCTCGGCCGGGTCGAGCAGTTTGTCCTGGTGCAGGGCGCGCAGCGTGTTCCTCTCGAGGCTGTGTGTAGTGTAGTGAGTGTGTGGTGCACTGACCTGCAGCTCGGCCGGGTCGAGCAGTTTGTCCTGGTGCAGGGCGCGCAGCGTGTTCCTCTCGAGGCTGTGTGTAGTGTAGTGAGTGTGTGGTGCACTGACCTGCAGCTCGGCCGGGTCGAGCAGTTTGTCCTGGTGCAGGGCGCGCAGCGTGTTCCTCTCGAGGCTGTGTGTAGTGTAGTGAGTGTGTGGTGCACTGACCTGCAGCTCGGCCGGGTCGAGCAGTTTGTCCTGGTGCAGGGCGCGCAGCGTGTTCCTCTCGAGGCTGTGTGTAGTGTAGTGAGTGTGTGGTGCACTGACCTGCAGCTCGGCCGGGTCGAGCAGTTTGTCCTGGTGCAGGGCGCGCAGCGTGTTCCTCTCGAGGCTGTGTGTAGTGTAGTGAGTGTGTGGTGCACTGACCTGCAGCTCGGCCGGGTCGAGCAGTTTGTCCTGGTGCAGGGCGCGCAGCGTGTTCCTCTCGAGGCTGTGTGTAGTGTAGTGAGTGTGTGGTGCACTGACCTGCAGCTCGGCCGGGTCGAGCAGTTTGTCCTGGTGCAGGGCGCGCAGCGTGTTCCTCTCGAGGCTGTGTGTAGTGTAGTGAGTGTGTGGTGCACTGACCTGCAGCTCGGCCGGGTCGAGCAGTTTGTCCTGGTGCAGGGCGCGCAGCGTGTTCCTCTCGAGGCTGTGTGTAGTGTAGTGAGTGTGTGGTGCACTGACCTGCAGCTCGGCCGGGTCGAGCAGTTTGTCCTGGTGCAGGGCGCGCAGCGTGTTCCTCTCGAGGCTGTGTGTAGTGTAGTGAGTGTGTGGTGCACTGACCTGCAGCTCGGCCGGGTCGAGCAGTTTGTCCTGGTGCAGGGCGCGCAGCGTGTTCCTCTCGAGGCTGTGTGTAGTGTAGTGAGTGTGTGGTGCACTGACCTGCAGCTCGGCCGGGTCGAGCAGTTTGTCCTGGTGCAGGGCGCGCAGCGTGTTCCTCTCGAGGCTGTGTGTAGTGTAGTGAGTGTGTGGTGCACTGACCTGCAGCTCGGCCGGGTCGAGCAGTTTGTCCTGGTGCAGGGCGCGCAGCGTGTTCCTCTCGAGGCTGTGTGTAGTGTAGTGAGTGTGTGGTGCACTGACCTGCAGCTCGGCCGGGTCGAGCAGTTTGTCCTGGTGCAGGGCGCGCAGCGTGTTCCTCTCGAGGCTGTGTGTAGTGTAGTGAGTGTGTGGTGCACTGACCTGCAGCTCGGCCGGGTCGAGCAGTTTGTCCTGGTGCAGGGCGCGCAGCGTGTTCCTCTCGAGGCTGTGTGTAGTGTAGTGAGTGTGTGGTGCACTGACCTGCAGCTCGGCCGGGTCGAGCAGTTTGTCCTGGTGCAGGGCGCGCAGCGTGTTCCTCTCGAGGCTGTGTGTAGTGTAGTGAGTGTGTGGTGCACTGACCTGCAGCTCGGCCGGGTCGAGCAGTTTGTCCTGGTGCAGGGCGCGTAGCGTGTTCCTCTCGAGGCTGTCCTCGAGGTGTCGCACGACGCGCAGGCGGTGCTTGAGGCGCAGGTGCTCGATGTGTTCGCTCGTCACGCTGCCGCCGTACGTGCGGTACGTACGGTATATCAGCTCCTGGATCTTTATTGTCTGCAAAATGTTAAAATGTAATACATTAACATATATATTTTTTTCATTCTTAATACTAGCTGGACGCAACGACACATTTTACCGCGCACCTACTCGGCGTCGGATTTTTTAATAGCATAGTACCGAAATAGGGAGGTTATTCTATGAAACAATACGAACTTCGAATACTCGGACGCCGTACGTAAAACTTCACTAATGTGCCTAGATACTCCACAAAACGTTGGAATCCTTAACACACTACAGCGCTCTGACGCAATCAAGAGCGCGCACGCGGCGCGCGCTTTTTCGTACGCGTTACGTATTTGACAAAGTCTTTATACTGTGAAAGAAATTGATTATATTTTTTTGGTTTCTCACCAACATTGTATATTGATTTCCTGAGTAAAATATTTATAAAAATACAAATATACATAAACATATTATAAACATATTTACATCAAGATGTAAATAAATATTATAATATTTAAAAAATACCTTTTCAGCTGTACGTGGCTCGGTAGACAACGCCATAGCTTCTTCGTTGTATATGCCCTCTAGGTAGCTGTTCAGAATTTGCATAGCTTGTCCATCTTCGGTACATTTCAACAATTTCTCACGATTTATGTCTAAGATGGTCAATGTCACCTAAAATACATGTAAATTAACATCACATAACTATCTAGAAGTTTCGTAGCGCAATGGATTAGAAAATGTATATGTAATGAAAGTTTACTAGCAAAGCATCCATATGAACCGATTCTAACCGGCTTCCCTTTTGTACGTGGATGGAGCATATTTTCCTTAAGTTATGTTTTCAGAAGGCTGAAGTTAACGATGTAAAAGTCACAAACCTGGAATATAACTTTAGCCCCATCATAGAAGAAACAATCCATGACATTGACAGCACATTCGTACGGCATCACGCTGATGAATAGGGTGAGGAACCACGACAATGATATCATCTTCATCATTCCTAGCTCATCTAACTTCGCGTGTAACTCTGGTAGGTGTACTTCTGTTAGCTCTTCTAGGACACCTTGATCGACCTAAAAAATAAAACTAAAACAATATCCGGATATTTTAACGCACTTTGCGACATCCATTCAGATGGCCGTTTGGACATATAAAAAAATCTATAAAACCGAAATGATCAAAATGCTTAGATTCGTTATTCTTTACATAATCTTAATGAGAAGGCACTTCTATGTAGCACTACAATGAGGAGCTACGGCATACGAGTTATTTTTTTGGAAATAGGATTTAACCACCTTATCGATATGGGCATAATTTACAAATATTTTTTAAATTCTTTATATTCTTACTAGATCAACGTTCAAAGCCCAATTATAACCAAAGTTCTTACCAAAGCGCCGACGACCCTCGTATTATAGTAATCAGGCAGTAATGTTTCACAGATGGTAGCCAGTAGCCAGAATGCTTGCTCCTCAGGACAGTATATGAGTAGCACGGAGGCGACTATATTCATCGCTTGACAGTAGCCGATCGTTGGGTTCTTGAGGGCATACGCGCATAGCACTCGACGAAGCGCGGATATACCTAAAATAATTTGATTACTTAAATGATGGTGGTATTGCGAGTTTTATTTATTCTTTTTTGTACACCAAATAATACTTAAACTAAAACTTATATTTAACATAAAAAGTACAAATGGCAGTCGTATCGCTCAAGGCAATCTCCTACCGACTACCATGGGATGGACATAACTGAAGGAAAATGAAGATAGGGCAGAAAAGTGTACTTTTAGAATATTGCTTGAATTATAAAAAAAAATAGGAAATAATTAAAATATTTAGCTTGATAGATAAAAGGATACAAATATATGAAATTAAACAACATACCTACATGAATTTACTTAAAAATAAACATACAAATAAAGATATAAAAACCAAATATTATAATAAGTACACACATACATGCACATTTATGCGCAGTTTTAAATAATCCGTACCATTTCCTTCCCTTACCCCAATGACAGTTCTATGACGTTATAAGAACAAACGAGAGGGAAAATTTTAAAACTTCTTATAAATGGAATTCGTCTCATCACAGCACATAATTTTAAGATGAAATTTTGTGTTTATGGATACAATACAAATACAAACAAAATAAGCGTCATTTTAAAAAAACGTTTTCAAAATACTTACCAACATCGTTCTGGAAAGCCCTATGCTCCGGGAGGGACCGATGTAAATCCCTTTCGATCTCATCATTCGCCTGGTTTTTGGACGAGAGAGCTTCGTTCACCAGTCTCTCGTACAGGCCTTTGTTCTGTGCCTTCTGTAGAATAGACCCTGAGAACACGCTCCACAGCTCCCCACGTAGAGACTCCGGTATGCCGTTGACCACCAGCTCGCTTCCGTCTGTGGTCTGGTACATGCTCACACCCCGACCCACTTCTGCCATGTGATCTTCCCATTGTTTCTCCTGTTGTATGAATATGCGGTGAACGTGTAATTATAATCATTGATAACATAACAGAGAACGTTGAACGTGAAGAAGGCATTAGATAAAAAACAAAAAAAAAGAAGTGCCAGGATTATATGAGCGAAGGTAAAATATGATTTATCATATTGATATTTATTCAAATAAAAAGATTTGGAGTTATTTAAATTAACAGCAATGCCTAACCGACCGAATTAATTTAGTGATAAATAAAAATAATTCTAAACGCAATTTGTTTTTTTTTACGCGTGTACCTTTGACTGTCATCAACTAAACACAATTTACCAACAAAAAAAAACGTTCTTATCAACTGACCTTCTTCTGCTGTATCTGCTTGATGGGCGACGTCTGGTGCGTCCTGAAGAGCGTCATGAGCGGCGGCTGCGCGCTCCACTCGCCGCGCGCCTCCGCCCGCGCCGTCGCCAGCCTCGCCTTCTCCCTGTACACATCACTGACGTCACACGTTACTTACTCGTCTACCACTACTAACTACACACATCCCCGTTAGTAGCGCCGACACGACCATGCTGTTAGATCAACGAACACCCTGTTAAATGTCAAAATGTATTAATCAGATTTTGAAGAGAATATGTTATAATTCCATGCTACAGTTGATGAAAGTTTTAATGTATATGTTACAAAATTTGTTATTTGCAAAATATAGATTTTAAATTTTTTAGCAAGAGACAATAAACTGTTATAGTCAAAAATAACAAGTAAAAATATTAAAGAGGCAAATTTTGTACTGCTTAGTATTAAGTTGTTTCTACAATTATTTCAAAGCTTACAGATTCAATATGTTATCGCTATAAACCAGAAATTATCCTGATCCTAAATGTGAAAAACATGTTAGAGGAAAAGACGCAATACACAACAGAAAACCGGGCAATACAGCACAAGATATAAAAGACCAAGAAGTACAGTACATAGACATCACCCAATGATAAGAGCAGCTCATCCACGGCAGGTAACATGCTGAATCTTTCATACCCACTTACTTGGGCAGCTTGGCGAGCAGTTCAGATATCTTGTGAACTAAAAAGTCCCTGTCGGAGATGTTCCCGAAGAGGAAGCTGGTGTGATGCGCTGTGGTGATGAGGATACTTCCAGAGTCTCCGGAACTGCCGGTACCTCCCGAATCAGCGCGCTCTACTTGCTGCACGTTGCGAAGGGGTATCGTGAGGCGGACTAGATTTGGTACCTAAGACGAAGATTATTGAATGAATTTAATTTGTGGTGGTTAAACAAGTTGGCAAGAGTTTTTTATCGGAATAAAATTATTTGTATACAACATACGAAATATGTACCTAGCAGTGTAATTTGCATTGCTTTAAAATTGGCTTGACTTATAACCGTATGAAGCAAATAATATAGTTCTAAATATATTAATTGATATGGCCGAAAACACTGATTTCACCACGATACAAAGTGTATTATTTTACAACAAATTAGTCGATATGTTCCGCCCACTACTAATAGTACTAATACAAACCTTCATAATTCGACTAATATTAAAACAAAACTTTAAATATTATTTTTCAAATTAAAACAATTCATAATAAATTTTAATACTAAATATACCCAACAGTGACTGTTACATAGTTCTGACTTCTGATCTTCCGACTTCTCACACTAAGATCGCGACTTGTGTCGAGGGTATCATGAACTACGAGAAATTTTTGGTCTCACAAACACCTAGACCCGAAACAAACACTTGTGGTTCACACTAATTTTGATTTGTTAAGAACCTAAGTTTGTTTAAAATTATCATTTGCCCAATGTTTCGTAATGATTGAAGGGAAATCCCTTTTTCTCGCGGTATAAGCTCTCTATATATACATTGTACTCTGTGGTACTGTCAATATACTCATAAAGTAACAAGGCGATTTTAATCGGCAAACCCCTCAATGAAAGTTTATCTTTCAATTAATGTGTTTGATTCACATATGTGAAACAACTTGGTAGTGGGTATTAATATAAATATAAAGTAGTTTTCCTAACGAAACAGAAAAGGAAAGTTTTTCCTCTAACATAATTTACGAATGTTGATTATTTCTTTTTTCGGCCAATACCAAGTGAAGGCGGACTTTGACAAACTTATGAGAGGAAAACTTAGATATAAGATTCCTATTCTGCATTTCGAGGGGGCCCGGAAGTGGTATGCCAGAATATTGGGTCTTCCAGTCCGTCGCGCTTGCAGTTTGGCAATATTTCACTCGGGCTTTGGGTCGACCGTCGAAGCCACGTGTTCATTTGTAATTAATTATTGTAAATGTTATCGGAGAAAATGGATATGGAGGGGTTATCTGTACACTCGATAGGTCTGCACTAGAATTTCAACTGTCATTAACTGTCATTTTTACCAGCGTCGCAATCGAAAGTGTATCACTTCAATCTTAAATTGTTTCTGTACATGTATCAATACATTTGAATATCCTCGGAGGATCCGTGGTGCAGTTGGTTGGACGTTGCCTGCTCGGCCGCCGAAACGAGGGGCAGCGGGTTCGATCCCCGCACCGAGAGAAATTTTTGTGAGGCCAACAAGTATTTGTATAGGGTCTGGGTGTTTGTGAGACCGAAAAGTTTATCGTAATTTTTGATACCCGAATAAGACTTAATTGATCTTAATTCGGGGTCAGGACTATCTATCTATGTGACTGATAGGTGTATCTATTTTATTTCAATTAAAAAATATTCAATTAACATAAAAAAATATACTTAACAATTAAAAAATCCAATCGTGTGCACATGTGAATCGATCATAAATGTTATAATAGAACGATAATATGCACGTAACAAAGCATTGTAAACAATACTGTTTTCGTGACTCACGCCTTTATTGCCGATAATAACAATGTTTTCGCACATGATCATTCATATTGTAAATCGAATAGCTCGGTGGTCGATTCAGGGAATAGGAAAAAATACACTCAAACAATGTGTCGTTCAAGGTACTTTGGTACTTACAACATAAGGTAGAGGAAAATCACAATACATTTTGAGCTCGAAAATGTTGTCATATGTTTTCAATGCTGTTTTTACTTACATATGCGAGGAAAAAAGGTTTTAGGTGAGTTTTAATGAGTTTTAGGTGTTAGCCCACGCTGACCCAGTGCATATTCATAAATGGCTGTATATTTCAATCAAAATTGGCTTCTTTCAAATATCACAAACTACACTTATGAATCCATATAAGAAATCATATTAAAAAATACTTACCCTACTATCGAAGCATATGAAATTCTGCGACAAATACAATCTTCCCCAGTTGTGACGCTTATTGTACGGAGTCCACAGGGTGCATTCTTCCGTCCCATCCAGTTTCTCTGTCTGTGGCAGTCGAAATCTCAACGTGTATAAATTTGATTGCTTCCTGGCATCAAGATCACGCTTCAGGAATGATGGTTTCTTTGGTACATTTTTACTTAGCTTAGTTAGTAGGTCTTTGTCGATATTGAAGCTGCCAGATTTGTCGTCGATCAACCTTTGGAAAGGAAAAATAAATATGAAACCTTTCATTATATCCATACTTCAAAGGTTACACAAAAGTCAAGGTTGGGCGACCAGGATGCTCCGTGGATAGTTTGTGTGTTGGGAAGTTTTACATCCAGCAAAAAAGGCGTGTGGCGTATAAAAACAGTTAAAGAACATAATAAATAACAGTTTCAACAAATATTTTACAAGTTACACTAAATAAATTTAGCAACAATACAAATATGCTCAGGTGTTCTGCGCACTTGTGAGTTGCGTCCTGCTGAAAACCAGATGCATACGTGAGGCCGCGGGTTCGATTCCCGCACCGAGACAAATAATGTGTGATCCACGGAGATTTGTTTCGGGTGTTTGTGAGACCGAAAAGTCTCTCGTATTATCTGATACCCGAGACACAACAATTGATGTGCTACGAGTACCTACTGCACTATAATGTGTATGACTGGATTAATTTATAGGATTGACAAATACACCCATTTATTTATTAAAAATAAACTATAGTAGATACATTAGACTATCGCGGGGTTTATTTTTTGGCATAGGTTAGGATCTCGTAATGGCATTGGAATACCTAATACCACCACCGCTAACCAATCATGGAACACTTTATTTAGCGAGATCTCAAACTTTATGCCAAAGATTCGCTAACCAGGCAAAATATACAAAGAATATACAAGTAATTAGACTTCAATACATTGCACTAGCCTGACGTATTGTTTATTTAATTAAACGGTTTTATTAAGTTACATATTATTAATAATCTATAACTGCAGTGGGACTTATATTGGCTGATACATACATACATACAATAATCTATAACATAGCAACATTAACATGGTAATTAAATGTAAGTTATATCAACAATATTTAAAATAATTATCTCAAAACCTTGACATAGTACTTGGTATTATATTTGTCATAAATAAATAGGAAAAATAAACTGGACTGCACATTGTACTTGAAAATGCATGCATCGGAATTATCAGTTGGTTTAGCACACGCTAAATGCAGTATAATAGGTAAATAGCACAGCAGGAATTAGCACAAACATTTGTAAGCACTTTGAATGTGAATAAGGCAATTTCATATCAGTAACATGACATTCGGTTGTTTTACAAGAACTTAGATTTTAAAACATCAAAAATATTTTTTGCATATTAGGTAATGTAAAAAATAGCGATGAAATGTAGGCTGTAAATTTATAGGATAAAGATTTTTGAAATCGAATAAAATAATTACGATTTTTTATTTTTCGGGATATTTAGGTATAATTGTGAGATCATATGTTCAATATTTCTGCAAGATGCATACACAAAAATGAATGCAAAATGTATGTAGGGCAACAATCAATTATATTTCTTGAATGAAAAACCAAGCCATAGTACTTATATGTAATGATAATAATCAATACTAGACAATATATTGTAAATTGCAATTAGATTAGATAAATATTAAATACACTTACTGTTTCATTGCAATATTAGCCAGTTGTTGCATCAATGCAAACGTCTCATTCTTCTTCAAAAACATGGTAAAGTAGTGCTCGTCATCTCTTGTGACCACTTTGATAGAATCCGGAAACAATAGGCTATTAGTCTTTGCTAGTTCGGTGACATCAGCCCAACGGATCTTGATTGATGTTTTACGTCCAAATATGTATGAATAGAAACACATGTAGTGCACTGAAAGGTACATCCATCCTTGGCGGGGCATTTTGCCTTTCCAGTAACTAAAAAAAATGAAGTTCAATTTTGTAAACTAGTTGTATAAAAGAATTTTAAGAAGCGATAGGTATGGTAATAATATAACATAAATTATAAATTGGCAACAATCCAATCATTGTAATATTCATAGAACTATGGTACATGTTTCTAAGTTTGATGTTGTAGTTGGAAGCCATATTAGATTTTTTTATATTGGCTAGTATTTCTTCCATTCTCTCTGAATGATTTATATTTTCAAAATTTACCAATACAATGGACACTGACCCATATTCTCATAATAAAATGTTTTTTTATAACTCTTCAGATATTAAAATAAATAAATGAAAGTAGATATTTATGACTATAATGTGAAAACAAAATCAATGTGAAATAGTATTTCAATTTATACTCACATGATTTAGTAAATATTTTAAGAAAAGAAATTGTCGACAAGCATTGAACAAACAACTTACCTACATGAGTAATAACAGACCAATTTTTCATCTTTTGGCATGCCAAATCTTTGGTGAAATTCATAATCCACATTTTTGTATGTTACAGTGTCCTCATCTAAAAAACAAAACAGGTAAAACAAAAACAACCATTTACATAATACCAGAAATAAAACAAGTTTGACTGGACACTATTATTACCAAACGAATTACTTAATATTTTCCTCTTTGTTTGTTTTACTCACTTTTGAAACTGGTCTATGCAAAGATTCTTTAATACTTAATTTCTGAATTGAACAGTCCTTATTTTAAAATGAGTCCACAAAATGTACTAAATTATTTATGAAAAAAAACTTCTGCTTATTTGTTAATTATGAGAATTTGTCAGTATTCAAATTGAAAATAGATACAACCATGAGCAAAATCTTTATCTTTTGCTAACTTGACAAACATTGTTCGCCTGAGTGACTATAACCATACATTAAACATGAAGTAGATAAATTACCTTCAGTAAAATTCTCTTGCTCCGTAGCAATAATAGAATTAATTTTACAACAGACAAACTCTGTGACCTCCTCTTCAGTATCAAATGAATGTAAAGTTGGGCAGACATTGTCAAACAACCACTGCCAGTCCTGCCTGATCTCTTGCTCAGTAAGAGCAGTTGCAATAACTGCATGAAAAATATACATTAATAGTCATAAGGGTTTGTACAAAGTTAATTATTGTAGTAACACTGACATTCATTACATGTTTATCTGCATAGATATACATAGCTCAGTATTTATACCACACATGTATAGCTATTTAATTAATCTTAACATGTTTATAAAATGACATTATTTAGTTCAGATACATAAAGATTTAGTAATGTTCTATATTAGTTAAAAATGTTGATCTACTTTTTTTATAATTGTTAGTGAACCATTTGATTTAAATTTAAAGGAATTTTATTTCACAGTTTTTGATGAATTGCAATACATCTATTATAAGAAATTTAATGAAATGCATGCATATTTTATCAATTGTAATCTCCATTGGTGGTTCTAAATAAAACAAATAAATACATGTGTCAATACACATTTTAATACATCCACAAATAGCACATGCTATTGAATAGATTATTTCTAAAGGGGTGTTATAGATCATTTATTGCAGGCAATTACTATATTTATATCTGATGGCATTAATAACCAAATAGGTGAATCTATTAAATGCTTATAATACTTGGTTCTATAATTACTTAATAGAATCAAATATAAAAATGTATGAAACAGAAAAGTAACAGCTATGGAATAAGTGTTGTCTTATATTTGTAAGCAAAATTGATTTAAATAAATTTAGTTTTAACTTTTGGTTTAATAAAATAGAATATTAAAATGCTTTATAGCATGCTATACAACACAGCATAATAAATAAAAAATGCTGACCGTAATACACTTCAGAGTTCGGAGTTTGATGCAGTATTCTGTACGGAGCTGGTTTGGTATCTCTAACGCTGTCTAGAGTCCCGACCAGCAGAGAAGATAGACCTTTTGATTTACCATGTCCTTTCCTCCTTTGCAGGACGAAATACAAAGTTGTCTCGTCGCAATCCCTGTATTGAATATGCACGCATTACCATTTTGCAATAGTGAATATGAAAATCGCACTTAGAGATAAGCAAAGTATTCGTAAATATCAATTACCATAGTGCAGTTTTGATGAACACTTCTTGAGGTTTCACCCACATTATGCCGAATTTAAAGTACTTTTCACAAGAAGCACTTAACCCACGGTAATATGAATGAACATTTTGAAACGAGCAAACAGTTTACAAAAATATTGTATTCTCAACAAATGAACAAACGAGAACGAGAGTACACTTTTGACAATTTTTTTCCAAACAAATGTCAATTGTCAGTGATGACAAGTGCTAGCTTTTGTTCCAATAACTTTCTGACTGAGGGTACTACTTTGAGCATAAGTTCAGAAGTGCTTAATGTTTGACATGTTGACTTTATAAAATGCCTGATTTACACACTTGCTGCAGTTCGGCAAAAGTACACAAGCTCTGCGTTATCGGAAACGCTTGGAAAGCGGAAAATGTGTGCATATCATGTAGGTATAATTCATGCAGTCGCGATATCTCAGAAATGGTGACTCTTAGAAAAAAAAATTACTGACACTTTTTTGTAGAGAATTTTTATACCTACAAATTTGGTCTAAGGTTATTTTTCGAAAAAACTTACCATTTTCGAGAAAAATCAAAAAAACCTGAAATATTGACTTTTGACCTCGAATAACTTTAGCACATATGGGATCGATGGGGACTTTTGAAGATTTCTTTCTGATGGTGAACCCAAGCTGTCCACAAAAATTTGGCTCTGTCGGAATTTTTGTTATTTGAACACTATTTTTATGTCTAAAATGACCAGACTATTACTTGCAGACCGAAACAATCCCTATGACCAATTTCATTATTCAAGAAGTAGCGAGCACATTATAAGTTGCAGTGAGGCTAGGTTTCGTGGGCTATGTGAAGTCAGGTGTGGTATTTATTTAGGTATAATTTTTATTACGCACCTATTTATCTATACTAATATTATAAAGCTGCATTGTTTATTTGTTTGTTTGTTTGAACGCGCTTATCTCTGGAACTACTGGTCCGATTTGAATGATTATTTCAGTGTTATGTAGTCCATTTATCGAGGAAGGCTATAGGCTATATATCATCACGCTATGACCTATAGGAGGAAAGCAGTAGTGATATTTCTAGCAAATACGAGGAAATTTTGTTCGTTTTTCGTGGTCCGATTGGTCGATATTCTAAACTGATAGTCAGAATCTTGTGGTCTATTCTTTGGTCAGAATTAAACATTTTGACCGCCATTTTAAAACGTGTAGGCACCCGGGCGGAGCCGGGCCCGACCGCTAGTATTGCATAAAACATATAATTTTAAACATCAACATCATTTAACAACATCTTTATAAAACCATTTGATCTACAACAAAAAAATAATAAATATCCCGTTTATTGATGTCCCACTTTAACTAGTGTGCTTTGTTTTTAATTAATTTAAATAATGTAATTAGTCATGGTGTTCTTTTTCAGCTATTTTCCTTTGAGTCTCCGCCCAATTACGCACGCTTTCTTCCGAATTGGACATCTCATGAATTTTAGCAAAAAAATAAAAGGACACCATTATACCCAGAGGGTAATACATCCATATGTAGTTATTTTTTAGATACAAAAAATATGGAAACTGCGCAATCTTCGCTGACATTGTATATGGAAATTTCATGTGGCGCCCACTTTTTCTGAAAGGGAAATAGAATAAATATTAGTGCATAAGGATTACTACGTCAAATCGGGCCGGCGCGGCGCGCGGCGTGGCCCGGCTTCAGCTGGGTACATATATTTTTTGTGTCTGTCCAGTTTTATATTTAAAGTCAATGTGACTGCCGTTAACTATGATTATTTTTACATTACTTTAAGTCCTGTCTTATTCTGCCCCATGACTAAAGGCATATAATCCTGTCGTCTCCTATCACATCCCTTTGTGTTATAAAGAGTAACAAATATATTAGTATACTTGCTACAAGAAATTAAATTTTTCAGTTTTGTTTTATTGCATAGACTAGCTGCACCCGCGACTTCGTCCGCGTGGAATTTAACAAAAGAGTTAATTAGTTTTTTTTCGGTTTTTGCATTTTTATTTTTATTATCATTCATCAACATTTCTTTATATACAATATTTTGTAATTTTGATATTGATTCTTTAGTGGGAGAAGTAGTAGGAGGCGCCTGACGTAACGGCCCAGTGGTGGCATGCGCGTGGCTGCGCGCGGTAGCATTGCAACATTACTTTATTTTTCTATAATACAAGAATTTTTCTGAAATAAATGTAGCCTGAGGTACTCCTTATTATATCAGCTACCTGACAATAAAAGTCCCGTCAAGATCGGTCCAGCCATTTCAGAGATTAGCCGGAAAAAAAGACAGACAGATAAAAAAAATTCTAAGGTCATTTTCGTTATAGGTATCGTGTATATAACGATATGTAGTTGGATATTCTTTTTTATTTTTATTTTACAAACAGACACTTCAATTTTATTTATATGTATAGATTAGCGAGATGAGCATGCCGTTCGCCTGATGGTAAACGATACGACCGCTCTTGGACAGTAGCAAAACCAAACAACATCTTGAATTACAAATCAATCCTTGATATGTCACTGCGCTCGCCATCCAAAACATAAACTTGCAAGGTGTTTCGATTGTTCTGACGAGAAGTGTATATATATTATTTACGTACCCTTGTTATAACATTTATTATTTTTCGTTGACACTGACCCGATAAAGTGAGTTAAAAAGATCTACTTAACGGGAAGTTCAGTTCTAACCGAAACTGGCTAACTACTGTATTTCGAACAAGCCACAACAAGGTTCTATATTATTTTTAAATTACATTACTTCTGATGTTCCTAATGTAGATTAGATTAATTGATGTAGATCAATGAGTTACATTGTAATACAATTTGTAATTTCCATAGTACCCGGCTATTATATTTGCAGATCGAAGAATTTTCTCCAGCTGACCATAAGCCGTCGCAAGAATTTTGGGTGTAACCATATTGAGATATGTATCTACCAAAAATCCAAATTAATTTAAATAATAATTGAAGATGACTGTCGGATAACGTCACTCAGTGTCCAGTGGTGTCTTGTCTACGCAGTTTTCGCCAAAATAACAAAAATGCATCAAAAAATTTAATATAGGTGACAAATATAGAAAATTAGAAACTTGCAGAAATAAAGTTCAACATGTACTGGATATTATAAGTAATAATTGGTTAATATATTTGATGATGAAATGAGTGATAAAAATACTATAAAATCCGTATACTGTTAAAACAATAATATCCACAATTTATTTATAAACAACATGTTTATGAACGTTTGTTATCTGTCATCTCACTTATGTCAAGTTTCCTAAATTCTGCCATCCCGTCACCCGTGTTCCCTTCATTCCCCTCTTCAATCAATTGTGAAATCTCGTGAATGGGTGACGTTCAGCAAATTCCGAAAATTGTGAATAATTAATCATTTGGTACACAAAATTCCGCTGAAATGAGCGACAACGAAAAAGAAGAAGCGGCTAATTTGGTACGGTGTAAAATCAAACGTTTCCCACGTATGAGTTTGTTGAAATGTAAAACTGAGTTGTGGGTTGTAATGCCCTTTCATTACATGTACTAATTGTTTTCAGAAAGAAGAGTTTGAATGGGTGCTCCGCGAGGAGGTTCACGCGATATTACATCAGCTGCATTCTGTCTTGGTCGTAAGTGTGATTGATCAATCACCTTGAATGAATGAATCTGTCAAAGATACTTTGTTAACGAGTGTTCCGGTTTCACAGGAATGCGCCCACAGGTTTCCTGTGCCGCTGTACGGCTACGAAGGACAGAGGCAGGACAAGTTTATGCTAACGTCACAACCAGAGCAGTTGAAATGTATCGTAACTCTCACTGGAGATAGCATAACACATGCTGTGAGTACTGCATAATTTATTTATTATTATACAGTATAGTTCAGGCACGTCGACACTAGGCTACAACATAACATTAAAAATATTTAAATGAATAACTTTACACACCTGGATTCTATAGGAAAGGCTGAGCCTATGGATTTCCACTTAGCACTGAATATAATTTTTTTTTTGGTGTAACAGCTCATGTGTGAATCAATATGTGTTTTCAGTTAATGTTGTGTCATTATCCCATTATGCATGTTATTAAATTTTAGGTAGCTTAAAAGACCCCACTTTGTATACTAACTATTTTTAGATAACGTTTTACCTTTTAAATTCAAGTTGTGAAATTTCCCAGGGTATTAATCATTTTATTCCATGGATATTTGTAAACAATGGGTGATAATAATGCTTCATGGGTAATAGCCCAAGCTATTTGTAGTCTTAGGTTATACCATTTACTGTGTAATTAAAATGTTAGTAAAAAAATAGTATAATTACTGTACTTGGTATTTGCTTCTATAGATTTTGTAAGCACATAACATTCATAGTTTTTATTGATAAGATATAACTAAATATAAGTATTAAACATTGTATTACATTTATAGCTTTTATCTACAACACTTTTATTATTGAGTTTGCTTTTAGAAATTGAAATTGCAAAGTTTGTTTTTGAGCATTTAGACCAATAGGTCAGTGCGGTGGGCACTGACCTATTTGGAGTTGTAAAAATCTCTGTTATTGGCTGATTATTAAAAATATTTGACTAAAAAACACTAACAATTTGAATAGAGAAGTTCCCTGGGATTAAAATGTGTGTGGTGGTATGATTGGAATGATAAAAAATAGGAGCTATGTATAATGAATAATATTGTTATATGGCCAACATTATATCAACAAAATTTTAAGCATAATATTTGGTTCCTATTTATGGTATTATTTTACCAAGATAACCTTCAAACATGTTAATTAGACTTAATTATTTCCAATGACAGGACATAAGTTTCAAAGTGTTAAGGCAAATGCACACAATATGCCGTACATCCATCAATAATGACGGTCCTTGGAAACTACAGCAAATACAAGATGCAGCTAATCATTTGCAGCAAGCCATTGGTTATATTGACAATGTGGACAAACATTATGTTTTCAGGTAAGACTACTTAATTTTTTTTAATACAATGTCCCAAATTGCTTATTATAGGATAATATGTGCATTAATTACCAACAAAGTCCATATGATATTTTAAAACCCCTGTTACTAAATCAGATAAAGTCTCTCTACTATCTTAGTTAAATAAATAGCACCCATCAGTCACATACATAGCCATGACCTGACACTAAGATAGTCTTGTGTCGTGGGTAGCAGGAACTACAAGAGACTATTAGGTCTCACAAACATCCAGACCTGAAATTTTGTGGGCCACACAAACATTTCTCTTAGTGCAGGGATCAAACCCACGGCCTCTCGTTTCACAGGCGTCGTCTAACCGCCTGCACCACAAAGGCGTCAAAACAAAAATCAGTCATAATATGGTAATGTGAATTGTCCCATTTAAATACATGTTTTTGCAAGGTACCTAGTAAAAATATATATATAATATCCCATGTACAAGGAAAACAATTACTAAGGTCATCTCAGGTGAGACTAATTTCTAAACACTAGATAAGTTTAAAATAAACCGACAGACAAACAACTGCTTGTAATTTATCATTTGAAAGTCATTTAGCAAAATATTTTAACTCACCTTGGGGTCTTCTGAAGCATCTATTGTGTGTTTGTAAATATGAAATATTTTTTATGCTTTTCAATAAATAATTTTATAAGGACATAGATTTACTCACTTAAAACTTGGATCAGGAACCATTTCACTTCAGAAATTAAATATTTGTATTTTTTCGTAGCTTTTGATTATGTGTTTGATTCTCTTTGGTACTTACATTTGCCACTGTTAAATTTCATTTATGTCAAGTTGCAACTTCCAGGAACTCATTAGATTTGTCTTTTCTCTTGTTGCAGATCATCAGAAGAAGTGTTGCACATAATTCAATGTCTAATAGGATCGCTTCAACGCGCTCGTACTGCCTTAGTATTACCGAAGAAGAGAGCAATTGATGAGCTTATGAATAGTAGAAATATGGTATGTATACTTTAAAATTATTATTATTAAAATATACAAATATAGGGATAAGTGAGAAAGAGTAGGGGAGATATAATGATAGGGAGACAAGAGAGATTAAGTATAATAGCTTAAAATATCAATGTGCTAAAATGGTTTTAATTAATTGGCATTATATCATTAATCCAATAATCTTGACCTGTTGGCACGAACGATAAATCGCTCGGGTGCATATGTATATACAATGATCTACATAATCACATGAAATGTAATATCATGAATCACACACACAAATCTTATCTACATAAGCTTTCATGTGTGTATTGCCGATTTATTTATATATGTGTGGTCAATGTTACAATTATAAAAAGTTATTTTACGATGATACTAGGAAATGGAGGCCGTGTGTTGTAAATTCAGCATTACATTTCCTCTCTCAAGATAGACACCCTAATAAAGGTTGCCTGCCGTAAGTAACTGCACATAGACCGTTTCTAACAAGTTGCTGTAGAAACTGATCAATGTCAACAATTATCTTCTTACAGCTAAAGATGATGAATGTGATGAGGAATGACGAAGGCAAGCAGTCATTTTTCGCACATCAAATCTAGGCCAATGTTTAGCAATGATCTTCCTACATTTAAAGATGATGAAGGTGATGAAATATACCATACTAAAATGTTCAAATTTTCAGAAAGCCCTATCACCGAACCTGCCGGAGGACCTGGCCATATCCTTCTACATCCAGTCGCACAAGTTGATATTCGTGGCGTACCAGCTGAGTTCAGTGCACGGCAGCATGCGCATCGACTCGTGCCAGGCGGACTGCGCCGTGCCGTGGCTCAGCGACGTGCTGTTCATGCTCACCGCGGCGCTGCACATGTGCCAACAGCTTAAGGATAAGGTCAGTTGTATTGCTTTTTATACCATTCAATTGTAATAGGTTTTGCTTTGTGTGGGCAAAATATTTTCTAAAGACTTGGTCAAGGATTCTGTTGTGATCAGGTCAGTAACTAAATATTTAAAAGTATCTATCTCAGTAACTTAAACAGGGTTTGTAAGCTCTTTCTAATCTCTTTTTAAGCAAATATTATCTTGTTTTAAAATATTTCGCTCTTTCATGACAAAACGTTTTTATTACGACATGAAAGATTATACGATATGTATTATGATTATATTATACTTAAATTGTGTCCTGGCATTAGCATGATATTAATAAATTAGTAAACCTTTGGGGATTCCTATTCTGAATAATTAGACTGAAAAAGTTATTACATTTTTTTTTATTACTTTGACAGTATCAGAAATACGATAATTTCGCCAATGTCAAGTTGTGGAAAATACACACTTAACAGTAACTATGATAAAAATATTCCTTGAGAAGGCACATTCTGCGTGTCTTATGTAGAAAAGTAGTTTTACTTCATTCTTCGTTAAATTACACATCGTGATAAAAACTAATCTATCTCGGAAGTAATTAAATAACTTTCAAAAACTTAAAAAAGAAACATAAAATACGGTAACATAGATACCGAGATAATACACGATGTCTACAATCCCACTTACAGTTTAAAAACAAAACAGTAGAATCAGTAAACAAAAAGATATAAAAGGTTAAAGTTTAATTCCCGTACTTGCTTGCACAACTAGATTTACTTTTTAACCGATATACAAGTACTATATCATTATGTGTTTAGTTCTTCTAATGGATGAACATTTATATTCATAATATTCTACATTGGCAAATGTAGTGCAGTTATTTTAAAAAATATTGATAGTAAATACAACAATCTCACGTAACATCCATACTACTGATAATGTTCCGGAAATTGTCACGTCTCTCTAAATATAATCAGTTATTCTCACAAGGCTTCAGTTGTATGTCTTACGCGAAACGTCTTTTTTGTGTTATCTTATTTGCACTGAGATATCATACTCCCAGTGTTGTCTTGGTTACAAATCAATCATTTATCAGATAGTACTAACGACTAAAGTTTACATTTATCTAGACGAGCCTCACCGATACTGGCTTAGTAGTCCAGATAAGACGGTGTTTAATGACGATTTATTCCGCCAATTAAGATAATTCCTTTGATTGGTTATCTTGTATGACAAATGTATTTTTTATTGTTTTTTTTCTTATCAGATTATTACCAGTTATGCGGTGTACAATGCGTGAATGACTGAATGATGTAAATTAGAAAAAAGAAATTTATTTGGAATGAGAGACGAGTATTGATTCTATAATAAATAGTCATATAAATTGTAACTTTGGTTTCAGAATCTAAAGTTGCGTGATACTGTTTCATTCTTAATATTCAGAATACTAAAAAATATTAAATTAAATTAGATATCGATAAACATAGGACAATGTTCAGTACAATTATAATAACGCAGCGTTGATTCAATTGAATTAAAATGCCTAGAGAATTAATTTTATTTTTTTAACCTAAACTCTGCATTCAGCCTCGGTTATAGTTATTTTCCATTTATTTCATTTATGGCTCCTTCGCGATGAATGTCAATATCGATAAAAAATAATGATAATAGACGATAACTGGTTAATTCAATTTATTGATTCTAAGCCATAAAATGAAGAAAAAAGAAACATTTGCTTAACACACATTTTTATTTTACAGTTGTGCGTGTTTTCTCAATACAAAGATTTCACCGTGGGATCAAGATCTGCCTCAATGATGTTGAACTGAAAGCTCCGTGTTATCCAATCCTCACATACCGCTGGGTATGACATTATACAACAACAAAAAATGTATTTATGTACGTACATGTATTTATTTAGTTATAGTCGTCGAGTCCATTGTTGATATTCTTGTTGAATATGTTGTAATATAATGTATAGTTACTAACATAACGTATTTATAGGATAATTTAATCTGAGGTAAAGCACTTGTGTACAGAAATGTGATATTTGATGATCAGTTCTGGAATGGTTTTATTGGCTTCCTGTTGTATTTATTTTGTTTTGTAAGCGCCGGTTTCGTTGCTGTATATGTTACGAGACCTGTTAAGCTTTTGCCTTCCCAGCATTATTATGCGCCACAGTATTCAATATTTGATCATCAAACGAGGCTACTTTTATATGGATTTTTCATTTGTTTTCTATAATATTTATTGTATACGTAATATTTAAGTGCACAATTGAAATAGATCTGAGTGTAAAGTTAAAAAGAATTTCAATGTAACGTGGAAGCAATAACGCTTCGAATTTTATTTCTATATCGCCATAAAGTGTAAGAGAACATAGATATTTTGTAAACTATTAAACATTAGGTACAATGTTAACGCAATTGCTCTTAAACGATGTCGTCTGATTGACTACGACATGCCAGTTATTTGCTGTACTGTATAACTATATTTATTGTTCTTAGTCAATTATATCCAAAACTATATTGCAAATTTCTTGAAGGCATCTCATATCTGCTTATGTACATCGTACTATTATAAAAGTTGTAATCGAAAATCTGTTGAAATTTATATGAGCTCCAAAATTGTCGATAGTAAAATGGAACTTATACTAAACTCCCGCCCTGATATTGCTATAATATTACCAACTTTGTAAATGTGTGCTTTATGACATTTATAATCACAAAGTTACTGCATTGCCATGTTGAAGTAAGCGCATAAAAAAACGGTAAACATTAAATTGAAATAACTGTATTTGATCATAAAATAAAAACATCACCGGCTTCTAGGAGGTATCGATATCGACGATCATAGGGTAACACGCCTGCAAAAATACAAATATTTGTAAACTGATTAAAATATACAATAGTTTGACGTCATCGATATCGATATATTACCTCGAACTGATAACGTCGACATACCAATTGGATATTATGAGTAGTAAAATTTGCCTTTACTGCACAATATAAATTTAAAAGTATTTATAATGCACTACTTACGAATATTGGGTTTTATCTTGTGAATTTACACTTATTGTAGATGTTTGAAAATTCTATTCTTATATGCTTATACTATTTTTTAGCGTACTACCGTTTTACTTCGAGTCCAAAGAGGTTTATTATAACGATTGATGACGGTGTGAAAATTTGTGGCCATTCGATAACCTACTTAAATGCATTTAATGTTATTCCAATATTGATTTATGGGGGATAAATTTAGATACCCTCGATTGTGAAACTACGAACCACCATGTTCAAATAATTTGTTTGACATGTTTGACAATAAAATTATTATACTAGTATTATTAGGTAGTCTCAAGACTATGGTAACTATACCTACTGTGTAAATCAGTTTAATGTGATTGTGTTGTATTTCAATAAATCAAAATGCTGTTACGCAATATTTCTTTTATTTAATTTTAGTTTTTACCCATCACTACAACACCCTTGTCATTCTATATTTGTACTCTTTTTAAAACGGTAAGCCAAAGTAATTAAATTGCACAGAGTGATGAAGTACCTATACTCGTAAGGCTCGTTGGTAACGAACCGAACGTCTGTGGTGACGGTCAACTATACCATTTGCGTCACACGTGTTCCCACCTTCCTATAATCCTAGGTCATTCCGCCCTAGTGTGAAGAAGCATCTTAGCAAGCCGGCATATTTGTATCGAGGACTGTCATCTGATTCTATTCGATACTCTGTCTGGATGGCATTTGCGCTTACTATCAGGTGCAGACTACAGTACATTCACTACTATGCCGCCACAGTATGCCGCCCTATACTAAGAAGAGGCTACAGACATGGTTGAAATCCTAAAGCACACCTCTGAATTTTCGATTTCATGTGAGTATTCAATTTAACGGTAAGAAAACTGCACTGAACCATAATTTGCTCTGGTCTAAAAAAATCATGCCCCTACCAAAACTCAAGGGATCTCTCAATTATTGAGAACGCTGGTGTACTGCAGGGCGGTGGGACGTAATATGGTCTGGTATTATGGTTGATTATTGAAGCATATTAAATAAACGAAATAAGTAAATAATTAAATGAGTCAAGATAATGGTTTTTTATAAAGAGGTCCATTTATTTATTTTAATATTATTTATATATTTTACTTGTTTTGTTGCATTGGCTGCATAAGTTATACTTTCCTTAGCTACATGAAAAAAAAAACGAAAACGAAACTAGAGATGAGGTAGTTGAGCATTTATCGATGATAAATCGATGCATTAACGTATTAATTTATTTTTATAAACAACGATTAAGAAGCGCACAATGAGATGCATCAAGAAACAATAGATATAGTATTGTTATTAAATACTCCTACTTTCTTCTGTTCTTAGAAAAACTATAAATCGTAGATTTCTCTGTAGAAATTATCTTTAAATCATCCATATTATATCCACCTAGAGCTCTTATTGTTTAGTTAAATCATTTGTTTCAATTTTTGGCAGCCATGTTTAATTGATTTAGCGAAATATGTCTACTTTACTACTATCAAACTCGAGAGTCTAAAGAATAAAAACCATGTACTTAAGAATAATATTGGCGTACTGAAATTTATATTTGCGTTGCCATTGTTTAAAACATGTCCGTATTAATCATCTTTAACGCAAGAAAAATCAATAGGAGTCAATGATCTTTCTTTCAGTCAAATATGATAGCCTAATATATTGTTAATTGTTAAATAAAAGCTTGCCAACATGTTGTTGTTCCAAATGAGAATCAAATATCGATATGCCATACGTAATCATTATTTGTGCACATCTCAAATTCATAAACGTCAAACCATCAAAGTTTGTTTTCACTTTTTATTTTTGTGTTTTAAATTATAGGTTTGTGATTAAACAAACAAAATAATCATGGTTATGAGAATCGTCAGCTGGTTTGGTTTAGTTTCTATAATTATAACAGGATTATTCGGCTTTGGAATTTACTTGACTTTGCTTACATTTGTTGTGTCGTTTCTTATTGGGTAAGTTACACATATTATACCTTATTTATTATTTCTATATCTTGTAATACAAAATACGGTGATATAGATAAATATACAGGGTTTTGTGTCAGCAATTGACACACCAACACGATCCAAAAAAAAAAACATTAGCCCTTAATATTTTCTTAAAAGAATTTTGAAAATCCTCAGCCTTAAATGTCTTCAAAAATCATGAAGTGTCGATGCCTAGTAAACAAATGTATAGATTGTGTTGAAAATATAATGCAACATATAATTAAAGTTATTTTCAACTTGCAATCTAATTATACAGCAAACATAATATTGATAATAAATGATTATGAATATTATTTTATTAACTCGTAATGGATATTATAAAGAAAAAAGAAATGCGATATCATTTGGATTAACTTACATTCTAGATTTACCCTACAATAATTTTGCATTTTGTGAGCTAATACATTTTAGCCATTAACACTCTCCGTCTATTATACCATACATTTGAAAAATCATGCTCAACCATTAGAAAAAGCATGAAGGGACATATTCCTACATTTTCCTGTTACATATAATGATAATATGATATTTCAAATATGAAAGGTACTTGGTAATAAATAGTTTTACTAGAGTAATTTCATAGATAAAGGCCAAATGGGACAGCAGCCATTAAATATTAAGATTTTCTACTATCACAAATATTGAATGACTGGATATCAGTGCAATTTTACAGCATTTATTAACATAAAATAAGTTACGTTACTGTATTTACAATTACTATTCGGCGCTTTTTATTTGCAGAGTGATAACAATTTTATATTTCTCTTATGATAACAAGAAGATATTTACTGTTGACTTGGACTGTCTTGATGATCCTCTGCAACGCACAAACTATTCCATTCAGATACCAAAGGTAAACAAACATGATTTGATGTGTATATCATTAAAATTATAATTTATACTATTTATTGCCTATTATAATTAATCTACATAATGTGATGAAGTATAAAAATACACTGTAGATCCATTTGCTTCATTGTTGCATGAAAATATTACTGGTATAATAATATTATCTGCCTCGGCAGAGCAGTTGTACTATGCTATGATTGCAAAGCTGAGGAATTGAGCACAATGTGCAATATTATTGTTTATTCTTTCACCTTATATGCAGGTTTTTTCTGTTTTTATAAATAACAATTAATTTATAATTTACACATTTTATTATTTAAAATTTTTATTGCAGGTATTGGAATTATTCAAAAATGAAGAACCCTTACCAAAATTTGACAGTAGAATTACGGGCAGTGAGACTGTTGACTCATTTCTCAATGAAATTATTATGATCATCATCAACGACTATGTGACACCGTGGTATGAAATACTTACAAGTGATGAAGAGTTTACCACACACGCCATCAAACGCTTGGTGCTGGCTACTGGTGCTAATGTAGCGAATAGGTGAGACAGTATTTTTTTTTTGTTTGTTTAAAAGAAAATTCAAGTATTGTTTGTAAAAGCACATAAGTGTTTCTAAACATATGTATGTATATGTAGAGAAATTCTTGGGTTATATACTTTAATAAACCTACCCATGTATGTATGTATGGAAACTATTATAAAAAAATATATGTATATGTGTAATTGGAAGTGCGTGGTGGCATATTGGTAAACGGACCAGACACGGCTGCTAACATGTTCACGGTGGTCGCGGGTTCAAATCCCAGGGCACACCTCTGACTTTTCGGAGTCATGTGTGTATTGATAGTCAATCACCACGCACTATAACGGTGAAGGAAAACATCGTGAGGAAACCTGCATACCATAGCAGTTTATAAGAATTTCTATGGTATGTAAGTCCGCCAACCCGCACTAGGCTAGCGTGGTGGACTATATGGCCTAACCACTCTCAATCGTACTGTCGATTGTAGAGTAGGCCCGTGCCCTGCAGTGGGACGTATATGGGCTGATACAGAGCATACATATGTTTAATTCTGTTGTCTGTTTCCATGATATCTGTTTCCTTATTTATTTGTATTAAGTTTAGACTATGTGTCTTTGATAGAAGCCATATCATGGTCATTGTTACAGAATAAAAAGCGTGGACTGGATCCATTTACTATCTACAAGATTCCCAGAAGAGCTAACAATGCATTTGAAGCTGTTCAAGCAGTCAAGAGTAAGGTTGAAACACATAGATTTGTTGAGCAGTAAAGAATTGGGAAGTGATAGTACAAGACCGAGCCCCAAGAGGCAAGATGACAAGAAAACTCATAGAAGAAATAAGAGTGAAACTGATTTATCATGGCCACCAGGTATGCTTGTCTATAACATGAGTTCAATAGAATTTAAAAGACTGCGCTCTTTAGATGGCTATTGCATAATATTTTGGGTTAAATGATGTGCAGGCAGATTACAAATTACGAGTAAGACAACATTGACAGCCTCCTTGGCCCAGTTGGTTAGACGCCTTCTGTGAAACACAGATATTCGTCCATCCATAGCTAATTGCTTCGGGTCTGGGTGTTTGTGAGACCGAAAAGTCTCTCGTAGTTCCTGACATCCCCGACACAAGAGTCGATCTTTGTGTGGGGTCGGCAATGACTGTTGGGTGTATTTATTTATTAGTAGAAAGTTATCACTGATATCCATAAACGGCTATATCCTCCAGGTTTTGTAATTGCATTGCTGCCTTGCTTTGAACGATAGACGATGCAGAAGGGAAAGTTAGCAACGCACTTTCATTCCCTAGAGATTGTTGCCACTACTAGTCTACCATGTCTATACAATACTATATACCATATAAATATAATATACTATTAGAATACTATATAAATTACACAAAAAAGTAAAGACACACTTTCTTGTGACTTGAAAGTGGAATTGTGATTTTTGTGCAGGTTTGTTTTATGTTATTTCAGATTCTCAGACTTTCGGCAAATCGAAATTTTACGATAGCTCCGAAAACATAACAGGAAAGACGTTGAAGGATATATTCTTCGAACTGGAGTGCTCCACTGAAAATAAGCAAATATGCCGCGATATATTTTGCATGGACTCTGAAAGGGAATATGGTGAGAACTTTAAATTTTTTATGCTATTCTCTAAGAGTAAAATAATAAACAAAATATAACGAATAAAAATAAATTAAAAAAGAACAAAATAAAAAAATATTCTAAAAATTACATCAACAATTTATCAATGTCCTTTATTGATATTTCCGAGTTTCTGTTTGTATGGCTGCATTGTATAGGCTAAAGTTAATTTATATCCTCGTCATTCAATAAATTTCATTGCATTTTGAAGAATATTCTATTTTTGAGCAATTATAAAAATCTGGAAAAATCTAATAAGGTTGATTTCCTTCTAGAACTACTATGCGAGGTGTCCGAAGCGGTGCTATACCTGATAGCTCCCGAAGAAGCGTGGAGATGTCACGCCTTAAAAGTCATATTGATTGAACTTCTGTCTTCTGTGGTGTTGCGTCCCATTATCAATCTTCTCAGCGACCCGGATAATATCAACAGGACTATAATTAGAACTGTGAGTTATTAAATATATTTTTATTGCAATTAATGGCGAGGTTATCATGCCATTCGACTGATGGTAAGCGATATGGCAACTCATGGACAGTAACAAAACCAAAAATCACCATCTTTTACCAAGCAATACTTGGCATTGCACTTAGTTTTCCAACCTTTTTTTTTTTTTTTTTATGTTATAGGGGGCAAACGAGCACGCGGTTCACCTGATGGTAAGTGAACACCGCTGCCCATGGACATCTGCAACACCAAAGGGCATGGAGATGCGTTGCCGGCCTTTGAGGTGGGAATACGCTCGTTTTTTGAAGGTCGCCAAGTCGTATCTGTCCGGGAATGATCCCGTTGGCAGCTGGTTCCACAGATTTGTAGTACGTGGGAGAAAGTGCCGGGAAAAACGTACTGTGGTGGATTTCCAACCTCCAAGGTGATGTGGGTGGTATTTGGAGGTTTGACGTGTAGTACGGTAGCGGAACTCAGCAGCAGGGACAAGTCCGAACAATTCACGAGAACACTCCCCGTGATAAATGCGATAGAGAATGCAGAGCGAAGCTACATCTCTACGCAAAGCCAAAGGATCGAGCCGGTCGGAGAGAGCCTGGTCGTCAATGATTCGAGCAGCCCGACGTTGAATGCGGTCGAAAGGAAGAAGCTGGTACTGGGGTGCCCCAGCCCAAAGATGGGAGCAATATTCCACGTGGGGCCGGACTTGCGCCTTATACAGTTGCATGCGTTGACCCGACGTGAAATATCGCCTCGATCTGTTGAGCACACCGAGCTTCTTTGAGGCCAATTTGGCCTTACTTTCCAGGTGACCGCGGAATTGAACGTCACTCGATATCTCGACACCAAGAATTCCGATACTGGCTGTGGCAATTAGGGGAGTGCCCTGGAACTGTGGTGATACGACGAAAGGCGTTTTTTTTTGCGGTAAATGCGCAAACTTGTGTTTTTGAGGCATTAAATTCGACCAAGTTGTGTCGGCCCCAATCCGAGACTTTGGATAGAAAGGACTCGACTTCAGACACAAGTTTGTTTCGACACTCGTAGACGTTTTCCCGAGAAATATTGGCTCGGCCGGTATATAAGGCATCACCCGTGCTGTCATCCGCATAGCAATGTATGCCGCTAATTTGCAGCATATCATTAATATGCAGAAGAAATAGCGTGGGAGATAGCACACAGCCTTGCGGGACACCAGCGTTCACGGACTTGAGATCCGAGCATGCACCGTCGACAGCGACCTTGATGCTCCGGTCCGCTAGAAAGCTGGCTAGCCATTTGCACAATTTCTCGGGAAGCCCGTAGGAAGGAAGCTTCGACAGAAGCGCTCTGTGCCAGACCCTATCAAAGGCCTTCGCTACATCCAGACTAACGGCCAGCGCCTCCCCCTTACTCTCGATCGCCTTTGACCATCTATGCGTTAGGTACACGAGAAGATCACCAGCCGAGCGGCCCCTACGGAAACCGTATTGACGGTCACTTAATAGCTGATGATCTTCAAGGTACCCAAGGAGTTGACTGTTGTTGACATCCTGATACATACCTGATTTATTATGTTTTGGACCATACTTAAATCGAATAAGAGCACACACTTATTTGTGCTCTTATGTCTCTAGCCGTATTTTAGGCCGTTACTTATAATCTAGTGTATATTTGATCGAAGGAGAGAGATACTAACTTATTCACTTTTTATTACATTGATTAAAATTACTGAATAGTTATAATAATGTATTTTTTAGTGCTGTCGCGACTCAACACTACCATCAGAGCTGTTCCTAATAGTAATACGATGCTGCGGTGACGCTGAAGAATTGGACTCCACACTGGAATTAGTACAAAAAGACATACAGAAACTTGTAAGCAATACATTAATTTACTTTTTGTTCTGTACTATAATAATTATATGCAAGGGACTTATGTTCTAGAATGAAGGAAACAAAAAATATTCGGTTATTTGTATTAAATAAATGTCAAAAATAATATATTGGTAAGTATTTGTGGAGCATATTACCATTGATTGATTCCGTAATTAATGGGTCTGTCGCTCAAAAAAGTATGAACCGAGGGCACACTATTATTTTTATTTGGCTCACTGCCGATATGATCAATCGCCTGATATTATTTTGAATAATTTCGATTCTACAAAAAATGTTTAAATATTTTTAGCATTCAAAAGACAGCGCAGGTGAATGGGAATTACAAGATCGTCAAAAGTTATCATCATTGCAATATTTGACGAGGATATTGCAGGCGAGACGAGCTACATTAGGCCCACAAGAAGGTATTATTCTCTATTTCGTTATTTTTTATTTCTGAGTGTGTTATGCTTCTTAAACATACCTGAATGTAGGTAGCAGTATTTTTTAATTATATAGGTCACGTTTCAGATCGATCTCCTGTGAGACAGTGCGCACTTTTAGTATTGTAGAGACCTAACTAAAAAATCTTATTTTTTGGGAAACATTCATTAAAGATTTGTAATATAAGAAATTTTGAAGATACATCGAGAAGACTGAAGTTTACATCTTTCTGTCTTTCAATCGGTCCTTCTTTAATAACGGGCTGATGAAAATAGTCATTTTGAGCCAATATATGATTAAAAGTCAACATCTATTTTTTTTTTGGATTAGGTCGCATTAATTCTAAAGGTGCGAGTGGTATTGCCTCGGACGAGTCTGCCCATTTATGCTGAGTCATGACTGAAAGTAGCATGGCCCTAACACTTCGTAAACTATTCGTATTTGTTATTTTAGGAACTTCAACCGATTCGGCGGCAGAAAAAATATCCGAAGAGGTGTCCAGATCTTTGAAGTTTTTGAGAGCTACGGCCGCGTGGAGGTCCAACGCTCAGTACTTACTCGAGATCGAATTGAACGAAGACGGTAATTGTTAATAGTTTTTATTTGCGAAAATGTTGATCAACCCTAAAAAATTAATGAATGTGATAGATGAACCCTTGATTAAAACCTATGAGAAAATCCGTGCCGTGACAAAACATATTGTGTGCTCGCAGGATATCGTAGTCATACATTATATCTTAGTATATTAAATTATTTGTACTGACAAGTTTAATCTCAAATCTCAATCCGATCCTTTTAACTTATAGCCCGTTATGTCTTTTCTTAAAGGAATGATTTTGACCCTAAATATGAGTTGTTTGTTTTTATAAACGCGCTAAAAAGAGACTGTGGAAGATCGAATTTTAAAGTCGATTGAAAAGTTTTCTCCCTTGCTCAATTTTATAAACTATTCCTAAGAGTTGAAATAAATATAGCTGAATTAATAATTCAAGCATTTATCTTCGTTCGTGTCAATGGCTTAAATGTTATAGATAATATATACACTGTTATTTCAATCATTTTACAGTATATTTACGTAGAAAATATTTTTAATATCGAGTTTTTTTGTTTATCACAGACGCGCCCCACACATCAAAAGCAGTTATCGATAACTTGCGTTCGTCGGCACTAGAATTATGCGATTTATATTTAGCGCCAAACAAGCCTCAAATAATAGGCGTGCCAGACAATTGTCACGCTGAATTGGTGAGAAAGATTACTACGGAGGGGGAGGAGTTTACAAACAACCCTGTGTTGTGCTTCGACGATGTGCAGAAATGTGTGTGCGACGCTTTAGAGGTGAGAAGTAAAAAATGGACCCGTATTAGGTAATAGGTACTCTAGTGTTTAACTTTTGTCGATTAAACTGTTTTAAATGTGCTTAGAATTTCACAATAAAGATTTTTATAACCTAGTGTGGAAAGGGTCTTATTGCTAATGATTTTTTATGATTATGATTTTCAGGATGATCCATCTTGGCAGGCCGATTTTATGATGGATAGCGAAGACGGTTCTGATAAAAATCACAGGTAAATTAATATAAAAATAAACTATTGGATGCCTATTTTTTTTTCAATTAATATTAGGTCAGTGTTAAATACAGTTGTGTTAATTTCAGCGATTTTAAAAAGGATGACAAGACGGACAAAAAATACAGCGGTATGTATTTATGTATCTGGTCACGATTTTCCTATATGTTTCTAACAACTAACAACATGTAAAATTATTCCTCACGCGTCCAAAACCATAGAGAAATGCAAGAAAATCGTGAAATCTTGCTTGAATCAGTTGCCGAAGCTGTGGTCCAAGTCAAAATATAAGTACGACCTTCCAAACAAGTCGTATACTTTTCCAAGGTCGTTGACGAGGAAAACGCCAAGTAACAGGAGCCATACATTACCTAAATGCAGTGTGTTTGGTACATGCCTGGCAATTTAATGTAGACCTTAGCACTTAGCCCAATAGTAAATAGGTTATGACCTGTAATTGGCGGGAGTGTGGTTATAATTTATTTTTATCGATAATTTTTATTTTATGTATTTAGAGGCGTTTATTTTGAGTGTACATCGGAAATCGACACATTTTTGCGTAGTTCTCACATGTTTTTCGTAGATTTGTTACAATTATGCTAAATGTACACCATTGTGTAAAATATAAGGAAACTTAGTTCGCTGTAACTAGGTAAAACCATATAGAATAAATGTACAAATATATTTATTTCTCAAAAACATCTTTATCCACATAACCTATGAGATTTGGCAAAGAATATAGTCATCTAATAACTACCTTTAATGTTTGATTAAAGTCGATATTTTGATTGAAACAATCGATAATTTTTTTATCGACATCATTGTTTATAACGTTGTTGATTTAATTTATTATCCCGTAAATTAATTTACATATTACACAGAAATTGATTATCGAAATATACAATTAATTTATTGAGATTGATAATTCCTCAGGTGATTTCTTATCAGTGCCCGGGGCGAGACATAATCGTTCCCGTTCTGATATAGTCGGCAATTTGGCGCAAAAGATGATCAATGAAAGCGCAGGTAAATACAATTTCACAGAGTGTGGCACTGAGTTTTTTCAAATACTTTTCATATTTTGTATATACCTACATGTATTTTAATGTAGGAGTATATAGATGGGTTTTTTTTTTTTTATTGCTATGAATGGCGAGACGAGCATGCCGTTCGCCTGATGGTAAGCGATACGACCGCTCATGAACAGTAGCAAAACCAAACAACACCTTGAATTACAAAGCAATGCTTGGCATTCTACTGCGCTCGCCATTCTGAGACATAAGATGTTAAGTCTCAATTTGTCCAGTAGTTACTCTGGCTACAATGCCCTTCAACCCGAAACACAACAGTGCGTTTACAGTGGGTAAGGTTGAGTTTTTTTTTCTCGTTGAAGGCATTAGTTATTTGTAATCTTTACATCACATATTTCTGATATTATTTCTATACTAGTTATTGCAGAATTTAAGGGGAACGCTTACTTACATTTCATGGCCCATGCAGGCTTATCATTTCATTTTTACTGCAAAAAAAATTTTTTTACTATGAAAACACAAAAAAAAAACACGATTTATTTTACGATGTATACGATGTATTTTAGTATTATAGAATTAAAATAATGATCGAATAATCACGACCGTTTGCAGTGATGGAGACCCACCATAATATTGTGTTTCGTACACATGTTCAATTTCGTTACCTTTATTTTATTTCTTTAACTAGAAAAAACAGAAATCCTTGCCTGCGTGTTGGAATCCTTCCTCTTTCCATTTTTACTAACATTACTTATTTTTATATATAAAATAATTATCTAACTGTTTTTTGTTACTAAGAGCATGTTGTCTCCTATTTTTTCTAATTAACTTCTATTATACAATTTTGGTATACTTAATTTTTGTACCGGCTGTTTTGGTGATTGCGAAAACTTTAGCTTTTTTATGCTTATTAGAAATGTAAAGTATCTAAAAAAACATGGAATGATTTTGATATTGCTATAATTTGTATCATTTTAGGGCCATCAAATTTGACCTCGGCTAATACGAGCAATTTATCATTGTCGCATTCGGAGATCAGTCGGAATGCGAAGAATTTTATGTCGCCGCTATCTGCGTGTATTATAGAGACAGGTATGTGAAATCTAAAACATTAAACTTTTATTTAGAGATTTAATATTTTGTTTCATTATGATAATCTTTATACTTCGGTGAGTCATAATATTAGCTCAATTTGAAAGAAATAAACAAACATCAAAGACCAAAGCACTCTTGACTTTACATCCACATGAGATTAATGAGTTTGCTTGTAAATATAATTATTGCTGATATTCTTCTTTTGTGATTTTAGCTTTAGTCCAAGACAAGGGTCGAGCCTTTGGCATCTATGCCATAGCAGTAACGAGGCTATCAGACAATGAAGTGTGGCATATTTACAGAAGATACAGTGACTTTTATGATTTGCACAGTTCTATCAAAGATAAGGTAACGTCATTATTTTTTGACTGACTGTCTTTTACTCAATCGTCTTCTCCCCACAGCTTCAAGCTGTTCACAGTTGGTCTCTCTCTGTCTCTCCTAAGGATTTTATTATAGACCTGTTCGACGTAGCTTGCATCCAGCGACTTCTTCTAACTGAATTACATAGTCCGACTTATTAATAAAATTATGTCGGTTCTCATTTTGTCGGTATCCACGGTTGTCTGGAAGAAATCGCTTTTGGCGATAAGACAGCCGTTTTTAGCACTTTTTATATCTTTTTAATCTTATTTTTGTTAACTTTGTGGTGTTTTAAATAAAGAGTTCTTATTATTATTATTATTTTATCGACACAGCTACACATTTAGAGGCAAAAATTTAATCTCACGTTGTTTTTAGTGGCCTGAGCTGGGACACCTACCTTTCCCCGCCAAAAAAACGTTTCAAAATACGTCACGCAGTGTACTAGAAAGTCGCAAGAGGATGCTTAACAACTACCTGCAGACATTAGCAAATCTTGCGAGAGAAACCAAGTACATGGCGCTATTGTCTCCGGACTATTTGGGAGGGTTCCTTAGTCCTGAAAATCAGACCGAGAAACATAGTAGTACAGTGAGTATGTGCGATATTGTATGCTATGTTGTTTAAATAATCATTTTATGGCTATTTGTATTCGGATGGGTAGTGAACGCAGTACAGAATTTGTCATAAATGAGGTGTATTTTAACTCCATTGAATAAGTAATAATATTGGGACCAACAAATAATATAAAAAAACATTTCATTAACCAGAGTAAAAAGTTCTACATTATTTGAGCAGATATTGTAAATATTTGGGAATATTAGATTAACTGTGTAATTTCAGATCGATGCGTTATTCGTGAACTCATTAAGAGCTGGCATGAGGACTTTGAAGAACATGCCAGATCAATTCGCTAATACGGTTGACGGTGTCATGGACGGTAAGTTCGACTACATGGCACATATACACTGATATGTAAATTCTTTTAAATGTGTATCCCGATTAATTTTAATTAATTTATATATGTCTGATTTAAAACATAATTTATCTAATGGTTTCTTAGATTTACGCGAATGTTACACATTGAAATAAAACTATTATTTACGGATTTTATCGCGGATTTGGTTGATTTTTACATTTCTTGAGTTCCCGACGTTTCGATTACTTTACAGCTTTCGTGGTCACGGGGCGAACTGAGGTATTAGACGTCCGCTCTGTGACTTACAATTCAACTACCCTTATTTTACAATTATTAATTTAAAAATTAATTTAAATAGCTAGTCTGTATTTGCGATCCGATCTGATGTTCTATATGTTCGAAGTCTGCAGTTGCTGAACATATAGAAGAAGGCTCCAAGCATTACCTCCGCTTTGACCAGCCCCAAGTCCTTGCTAAAGAACACCGTTTCCTGCCCAGGATGTTTCGCGAGGCTATTGAAATTAAAAAACATCCAAATTTCAATAGAGAAGATGGCTTGAAGCTTGCACAAGCATGGGATCCAATACTACAATTAATTAAATCGGCACCCAAAAGACCAACTGCCAGACCTCAAGACACTGTGAGCTCCTTCTGCGTAGATCGGAGTAGAAATGTAAAAATCAACCAAATCCGCGATAAAATCCGTAAATAATAGTTTTATTTCAAAACATAATTTATCCTTGTAAATCCTAGGTATATCAAAGGTGTTCCAAGGCAAAAGTGGCGAGAATAGTTACGATGATTTGAAAACTGGGACGGTGACTGATGGTCAAGACGTGAGTAAAAGTACATTTAATATTTCGAACTAATTATCTTCTTTCAATTTACCCATATATGTCGACTAGGGCATAATCTTTCTTAATGGAAAAAAAAACTTTGAAAAAAAAAGAATTTTGTAAATCGTTTTCACATCAGGAAGGATGTAAACACATTTTTAATTTTTAGAAACAATATTTCATGTAATATTTTTGTGTATGTTCAGTTTTCGGAACCAAATAATAATATGTATATCATGGAATATTTTTCTGAATCGACTTAAATATTTTAAAATATATTATTTTTACTAGGATGGCGATGAAAGTGTGGCATTGAAGTTATTAGAGGAAGTGTTGGGCATCAGAGGTTTATGGCTCAGACGAAGACTGCTTGCTCCTCTGAGGACATTGATAGCTGACAGGGTTAACAAGTAAGTGTTTTGATAAAATTGTGGTTAAGATAAAAAGATAACCAAAATTGAGGCAAAAGGTATAATTGTGAGTTGCGGTAGTGTCTAAGAAAGATGAAAATATATTGTAGGTCTAAAACAATTACTTTTAAACGTTATAGCAGATATTGATGACGATCCTCGGAAAGTGCCACCTGTTGGGGCACAAATAGTAGTCGAGGGCGTGCATATTCCCATCGGCTCTAAGCTCAAATATCTTGGGCTGCTTCTCGACAGCCGATGGGACTTCCGCGCACATTTTTCGGTGCTACAACCCAAGTTGCTGAGGGTAGCAGGCGCACTAGCCAACCTGCTCCCTAACCTGGAAGGTCCAGGAGACCCTTGCCGAAGGTTACATATGGGAGTCGTGCGGTCCATGGCTTTATATGGATGCCCAGTATGGGCTGAGTCCCTGCGCGCCAGCTGTGTTGCTTTGTTACGAAGGCCTCAGCGCGCCCTGGCGCAGCGGTTGATCAGGGGCTACCGCACGATCTCCCATGAGGCGGCCTGCGTTATGGCCGGTACCCTGCCTTGGGATCTTGATGCCAAATCCCTGTCACGCACATATCATTGGCGGGAAGAGGCCATAGGCCGTGGGGCAATGCCGGTCCTGAGGGAGATCGAGGCAAAAAAAGCCTCCTTCCGCAGAGCCGCCGTGGAGGAATGGCAAACCAGGCTGGAAAACCCCAGTGCTGGTGCTAGATTAGTCGAGGCAGTGCGTCCTGTCCTCGACCAATGGATGGACAGGCGCCACGGCGCACTGACTTTCCGCTCGACACAGGTACTGTCCGGGCATGGCTGCTTTGGACATTACCTGTGGCGAGTGGCACGGAAAGAGGAGTCCGCCGTGTGTCACCACTGTGACAACTGCCCAGACGACACAGCCCAGCATACACTGATGGAATGTCCAGCCTGGGAAGAAGAACGCAGCGCTCTACGCGCTATTATAGGGGACGACCTTACACTCCCGGCCGTTATTGTCTCAATGGTCGGGAATCGAAGGTCGTGGCAGGCGGTGCTCTCTTTTTGTGAGCGAGTTATCTCACAGAAAGAGAGCGCAGAAAGGGATCGCGATAGAACCGATCCCGCCCGTCGGCAAAGACATCGGAGAAGACGGCGCCAGTTTAATGGCGATAATTAGTCCTGGCGACCCGCCCTGTGGCAAGGGGGCGAAAAGAATTCCACCACGGTATTCCCTGCCTGTCGTAGAAGGCGACTAAAAGGGACCACTGGGATTATTGGGTGCTTTTGGGGGGCACCCTCCTTAAAGTAATCCCGAGGCGAACGCCCGAATAGGGCTAAAGGGGACACGTACGTGTCCCTCTGTTATGGATGAAGGGGGGGCTAGAGGTCTCCGAACTGCATAGGTTGACTGCGGAATAGTACCAGGCGAATCACGCTAGCAGAGACCGCAGTCATCCTAATATGCGCGAAGAGGGCCATCGAGGGGTTTTGGTCGGTATGCCGGCGTAGGATATAAGCGTTAGGGACCCAGCTCGGCATTAACATCTCAAAGCCGGGTTGGAAGGCCGGTGACCCCGACACATCCTTCCTACATCCCTCCCCCAGGGCTGTAGGAAGAGGACCATAAACAGTTTTTGCCCTCGTTAAAAAAAAAAAAAAAAAAAAGATATTGATGACGATAATTATAATTTGTGTTTAAAATGAAATAACATTTTTTTAGGAAAGTTCTGGAATTGGTATCCTCATTGACGTCGCCGAGGAACGTTGTGCAGTATTTGAAAACGTTCAAGTGAGTTTCTAGATTTTATTGTTACATATTTTTTTATATATTATGTAATGTATGTATTTTAATGTATTATATCTTGTTTTCTTTAATTGTTTTCAATGTTTCATTTTTCGATATAATTCTTCGTGATATAAATATTTTGGTATTTTCAGACAATGGCTGACGAGTCGACACAACGCAAATTACACAAATAGGGATGCTGCGACCAAAGCAAGAACGAGAGTCGCCGCTAAAGTAGCTTTGCTGTCTGCATGTTCAGGTATTATCACAAAAATGAAAAAAAAAAAAACAATACATTGTATGTTACAACACATCAAACGAGAAGAGAAATGGAGGGAAAAATGACGGACGGATGAATGGGGTTTTGGTTAGAGTACCAGTGTTAAGCAAATAATCAAAATTTTAAGTCTATATTAAAATTTTTAGATATTTTTTATAATCAACTAAATAATTTCAGATGATCTCAGACACATCGTAGGGTCAGACACGGCGCGTAGAGGACTCCTCACTGTGTTCGACCTCTTCCAAACGCAGGAGATTAATAGGAGACTGATATTCGTCCTTCTTGAAGGTAAACATCTTTACCTATCGCATATTGTTTTTATATGTATAGGCTTAGACCTCAGTATAATTGTAACTTTTAAATATGACAAAGAAAACATATGTATGGTCTAAGTAAGTTTTTCTCATGAATCTTGATGTAGTTTTAATTAAGACTGAAAAACGACGAATAGCAAATAAAAATCCAAATATTATTTTCGGACCTCAGACATAAATTTTGTATTTTTTTTAAATTTTATTAATTAAAAATACTAATTTTGATTCGCAGCAACGTTAACGAATCTGTTCCCCGACAACAACATTCAGGAGCTATTCAAGAAGTTATACTCAAACTCACCGAGAGTGCCGACGCCTAAGAAATGTGCCAATGTGTGAAAATTGCAAAACCAGCTTTAAACACTTTCAGGTTGACATTAGAAATTACTGATAAAGAAAGAAGTGATATCTTTCCAAAGGCCTTATGAGCAATATTTTCACGGATAAGCTAATTTACAGGTACCCACGAGATTATAAGTAAATTAAAATGGTTACGGAGAGACCTATTTTAGTCATAGAATGTTCTGTCTTTTTCTCTCAATCTGGATTCAAAAGTAGTTGGAAAGGGATAAAATATTCAATAACTTAAATAGGTTAATAATCTCTATAAGGCGTAAGTATTTATTTATATAGTTCCACAAATGTTTATAAATTGGCTTTAAAATTTCTTTCACATTAAGATGTACCAAGTATGATAACAATATTAGAATTTAACAAAATATTCAAATACATTAATTAAAAATATTGGCATGAAAATTTCCATGTTTGATTTTATGATTTTTACAATTGCTCATTACATTTCTATTATGGGACTCTTAAAGTGAGGTTTATAAATTATTAGATAGTAAATAATATAAATAAATTAAATATATAGGTGAATTTTTATTGTTCATGTTATTTTCTCCCTAATGTATAAAGTTTGGTTCTGTAGGCATGTGATTATAAATTGGCTTGCTGCATTATTGTATGTATTTGTCTAATATAGGCTTCCTATTAAACTTATCGACGGTTGATTTAGCAAGGGGTACTGGTCAGAATCAGTGCGTTTTGAGTGGTGGCACGTACATGGGCCATTTGCAACTACAGACTGCCACATTTTTGTAAAGTCGACTTTTTGCGTGGTCGACTTTTTAAGTGGACTTTTTGCGAAGTTGACTTTTTTTATAAATTGGCTTTTTCAATAAGCAAAAGAGTAGGCGATCTCTATTTGATTTGTGGACATGTTACAAATATGTGAGGTGTGCCAAAAGTGGAAGTCGCTTTAGCTAAAGGTGAAAGTTTAGTGAAAATGTTACATGTTACTCATCATTGGTAGTTATAGTCAAATATAAGCAAATTATTACAATTATGATACAAGCGTATGAAGTTATTCTTGTTTATATTCGTGATATAGAGAACCGACTATTTCAGTTATTTGTTTCACTGGTTTTACCTGGATAAATCCGGATATTTTAACCTGTTTGTTTGATATTGATGAGTGTTACTGGTTATATTAGCTTAAAAATATATGACATTTATAATTGTGAAGTAACATTTATGAAATGATTTTAGTAATTCAATTGTTAAATATAAAGTTTTAAACATTAGATTCCCGCTACTATATTTGCAATGTTACCACTATACACCAAAGCTGTCGGCCCGGCGACACCGCCCGCCGTCAAACAACCGCCCGTACGTGTTGCTGCAGACATTTTGACGACATGTCTTCTGCTCAGTTATCCGACGACACTTAACCACTTCATAAAAATGTTCATGTCATATAAGGCCGGCGATATGTCGCCAACATCACTGGTGGTAGGTCTCTCATATGTAAGAGGCCATCTGGGTGGGTACCACCGCAGTGTCTATTTCTCCTGTCAAACAGCAGTGTTAACGCACTTTTGTGTTTCGGGTTGAAGGGCATTGTAGCCAGAGTAACTACTGGACATATTGAGACTTAACATCTTATGTCTCAGGATGGCGAGCGCAGTGGAATGCCAAGCATTGCTTTGTAATTCAAGGTGTTGTTTGGTTTTGCTACTGTTCATGAGCGGTCGTATCACTTACCATCAGGCGAACGGCATGCTCGTCTCGCCATTCATAGCAATAAAAAAAAAAACATAGTTTTTCGACTTGCAATGAGTGAAGCCTCCGACTAGCCCGCCAACAAAAAGTTGTCGACATGTGCCGGCGGGTCAGCGGCTTAGGTGTGTACCGCGCTTTAGGAATCATAAATGATAATTTATATAACAAATTACGTTAAAGCTGTTTATTGAGGTCGGTAGCATATTAAATTGATTTACTCTCATGATATTACTATAATTGAAATAATTATGCTGATGGATAGAATCTATTAACAGTAAATCAAATTGTGTAGTAAATATTTTTATTCTAAATTCAGTATTATATTTGGTTTTAAGATTGTCTCGGTTGTTGATTTCTTTAAATTCCTAGATAATGTTTAGAACAATAATTAAAATTTAAATTACTGTCGTTATATAAGGTCTTATCTGTTATAGGAATTATTGAGTTTTAGGACAGTAATTTATTGTGAAATTGGCAGGAGTCTTTATGCATAATATTGTAGAGGAAATGCTTGTTATGATGTATTAATAGCTAAATATATAGATACGGGCATACAATTTTCATTTATAGATGTTGTTATACCATTACAAGGCGCCAATCATATCGCGATTAGTGCCTGTAAAAACAATTAAATACCTTAATGAGTTAAAAACCCAAGTTTCTAACTTCGTTATCTTTTATTACTATTTTAATAATTAAAGTGTCATCATTTCCTTGCCTTTCGATTTTATTGGATGCCGGATGGCCTTTTCATCTACATGAATGAGAATTTTCTTTTTTCTTTTTTTTTTCTAAACTACCTTTTAAAGCAAAGCTTTTAGAAACAGTATTTTCTATGAATGCTCGCATTAAATGATAATTATTAATTGGCTGTATTTTTGTTCGTAGACTAATGAGTGTAATATCAAAGGAGATGAAGAAAATGATAATTTTGTGCCTTGATTTTAAAAGAAGCAATAATGATGAGTGGTGTTTGAGTATTTCCAAATGAATTTGCTGTTATTTCATGACATTTTTTGTTCCTATAGTAAATATAATATTCAAAATATATACTTATAATAAATTCAACTTGTTATTATCATTTATTAGAATTACTAATATTATAATATTTGTACAAAGTTAGTAAAATATTGCAATGGCATATCGGGACGAAAATAATAAAAATAGTGAAATGCTTATTTATACTATTAAATCATCCAGAAATGGTATCTATTAATTATTTAAATGATATTGCTACATATTCCTGATATTCTGTTTCAATATTTTATTAACTAGTTTTAAGATATAGTTAGAGCCTAAATCATAAATATCTATGCATAGACACAGCAATTGTATATTAGTATTATATCGAAGCTACTATTTCATTAATAAATTTCATATGTCACGTTCTTATGTAGTTTTTGCTAAACGTTTACACACATACATTGGTTGTACATTATCCAAGTCAGTTAGTCATATAATAAAATATAAATATGTACCAACAAAATGTATTTGAAATCTACATTACAATTACAATCGTTTTATTCAGAAGTGGGTTCCTTTTGCCTTTACGAAATTTATCAATATATCTAAATTAAACGGAACACAGATTCTTTGAATGGCAGAATTGCAGATATTGTATTCGTATTTACTTTTTGGTGGTCAATATGTGTGATTGAACATTTTCAGAAACTACTTTTAGGCAATAGATATATTGTTACAGAGAAATTGTAAAATTTTATAACACTTTTCTATGTATATGCAGTAATATGTACTCTAAATGATATTAAAAGGTTCAAATAAAGCAATAAAGTTGTAGCAACAATAGCTATTATGTACACATATCACGATTACGACACATGTCGAAATATTACGATAGTTGTAAACATTCCAATTGTTCAAATTAATTGTTTAATTGTGAAATAAGTATATATTTAATTATTAATAAAAGCTATTAAAAATTATGTTTGTTTTCTTCCTCTCAAAAGTACTTGGAAAATATTTTCTAGAGTCAACATTTCATCGCAGGATGAATACATTTATAAACCGTGATTTAAAAGATAAAGTCTTTCAGTACATTTGGAGTATCAAAAAGAAGACCGTGAAAATCACGCTAAAGTAAAATATAATATTTACTTAATTATAAATGTATTAATACATTATAATTAATATATTAATATAAATTAAGTTAATAGTATTTTTCTTAATGGTAATAAGAATTTAGTAACGTTCTTTTACTAAAATTTCAAGATGTAAGCGCCGACTTATTTCAGTGACGCTTCATTGTAGATTCACACACTTTACTCGTTCTTCGCCCTGTACATATATTTATATTCATGGCAATGCCTATATATCAGACATTACATTAGCTCTACTTAAAAGGTCTCGTCATTGTCAGTTAAGGCATAGAATATAGTTCAGCATGAAGCAAGGGCGGCTCCAGTTTTCAAGCCAGGGGTGACCCCCCTATAGTTCTTGTCGGAACACTGGGTACGATTTCTATACTGGACTTTGTAATGTTTTTTTAACATTGTTACAGCCGTGGTTTGTGAACATCCGTACACTTTTTTACTTTGTTTTTCGACATACAATGAATTTATTGTACTTATGATTGTTATCAACAAGATAATAAATCATTATCATCATCATCATATCAGCCACAGGAAGTCCACTGCTGAACATAGGCCTCCCCCGAGGATCTCCACAATGACCTGTTGGAAACGGCCTGCATCCAGCGACTTCCTGCAACCTTAGCCAGATCGTCCGTCCACCTTGTAGGCGGGCGTCCGACATTTCGCTTGCCTGTACGTGGCCTCCACTCAAGAACTGTTCGGCCCCAACGGCCATCGGTAAAGATAATAAATAAATTCTGTCAATCTGAAGTCAGCTCAGGGAGGGTTGGTCATGACCCCAATGACTCCTGATCTCCTCCCTGGATGCGCCATTCGTGTGAAATCGAGGTGTATTGTTACGATGTCGCGGGTCTCTCACTAACCTCGGTTTTCAAGTTCAGGGCGGACTTAGATGAAGTTGGTTAAAATATTTTATCGATATTTTTTATTGCTTCTGTAGGCCAAAGAGTGAACGTTTTGCCTGATGGTGTACGTCTATAGCCACTCTTGTGCTTTTGATATACCAGAAGGACAGCCAATCCGCTGCCTACCATGTTCTGTTTGTATAGTAGTTGCTTATACGTACATCTATTTTGAAAAATAACGTAACGAACACTTGAGACTTAACATCTTATCGCTCAGTATACAAGTATAGTACAATGCCAAGCATTGCTTTGCAATTCATGGTGTTTGGTGTTGCTACTGTCCATGAACGGTTGTATCGAATGTTGAATGGCACGCTTGTCTCGCCATTCATTGCAATAAAAAATCTTTCATTAGTTCAAGGTAACTTGGCTCTGAGTCTATCAAAAAGTATTTCGGAGACACTGGTATCGTTTCAGCGTAGCCTGGCCATTTGTACACTAATACAAAGTACGTACACCAAAGCTCAAACTACTCTTCGGTACTTCTAAAAATGTTCCGACATTCTTAAAAAATAGCTCAAAAATGTACATTTTTATTGTGGTAAAAATATATAACTACAGCCAGTCATTATTTCTGCGCCCTTGTGGCACGGCACTCCTCGTACCGCCCTACTTTACTGTTGGGTTTTTATTAAAACAAAGAAGTAGGTATATTTTATCAGAAACGTATATTAAACATTTATACATTAAGCTTACCAAGATTTTGTTGTAATGTAAATCAACTTGGCAGTTTAGTGCTAGATCACTTAAGCTAAAAAATCTGAAATTTCCTAATCCACTTTCCATATGATATTGCGGCAAAAATATCCTACAAAGGTACCTACGTATTAGTAATTATGATCTGTGTTTATGTTTTTTTTAACATTGTTTTGTGTTTCTTGTAGCCAAAATAAACGTTTTTATTTATCTATCTGATTCATTAATAGCATTACGGGTTGATTGCGTGCTCATCTTTTTGATGTTTTTTTTTATAATTCAATGGGGTATTTTTTCTTAGATTCTGTGTTACTAAGTCGATGTAGTTGCGGGTCAAGTGTAGCGCGGCGAATTGCGTACATCTCCAGAAAGGTTCTGGAATACAGGCATGTATTAACAAGGGCTGCGTCGGACGGATCCTTCAGGTGGACATGTAGTAAAGTTTCCAGGAAGTTTCTGGTTGTAGGATGCTTTCAACGGGTTTCTTATCAATTGACCATTTTCAATTGGACATTTTGTGGCTGAATATGACGATGAATTTCCAGTTTGAGATGGAAAAGAACAGTGGACCTCAGTGTTCACAAGCGGTAAACGCTGTCACTGGAATAACAGGGATAAGTTGGTATTCTTGGAGATATAAGCTAAAGATATGCATGCATATATTATCGACGGCATGTATACAATTATTTGCAACTTGTTAGCTGGGTAATTACACAAATAGCCGACCAAATTCACTGAGAAATTATTCCATGTTAATTGCAACTAACACAAATTCATTTGTGACGTAAACATCACGTCGCATTTGCTTTGTGATAGCAAAATAATAATTGGCAAGCATCAACTGGAGCGTTATTTTAGTGAATGCGGCCAAATAACATAACGTATAGACTACAGATGATTATGACACGGCTGAGCACGTAAAATATTCAAAGGATACAATAATGTAACATGAATTGAATGCACATTACTATGCAGTGAAAGATTGCCAAATGAAGGCGGTAAACGGTGCGACCACTTTATGTCGATCTCTTCTGGAAGGGTTGGGCCGTAGCCAGCAGTGTTCATCTCTGCCAAGTCGTTCGCTTTGATGTTGTCGTATTAGAACCTTAATTAATTTACTACGATACCGGACGCCAGTAATTTATAATTTATGAAATGATATTTAGTTGGGGTTCTCAGATTGGAGCGATTTAATATTGATCAAAATAGGGACGACAATTACTAGAATAGTTAGGCGTTGTGAGTCCCATTAAGTGTTAACCTCAAATTGTATAATTAGTTTGACAAAATAATCTTGTAATAGTGATTTAAATCGCGACGTAATTTAATTTCCAACAACTTTAAAACGAACGGTTTTTGATATGGCTCTGAAGAGCAAGATTAATACGAGAAAAAACTTCTATAACTTCTCAGCCTCAAAATTGACACGTTTATCGCTAAGTGCTCATGATGATTGGTGACAGGCAGGTAGGTCGCTATTAGGTATAATAAAATAATATTTTTTCCAACTAGACGGGCCTTTTTTAAATAGCTAAGTTCCGGAAAACGAGCAAACAGGGCACCTGATGGTAAATGATCACTGCCGCTTATGAGCATCCATAACGCTTCTTGGATCGAGGATGTGTTGTCAAACCCTCAAATCAGAAAGGATAAAGGATGGGAAGACGGAAGGGGCAATAGCCATCCGTCAATCTTACTCATCGAACGAAACGCGACAGCTAAGCTGTCGCTTCACGTCAATTTCCTGTGAGACATTGGTACCGCCCTGCTCATCATCATTCATGCTGAGTCATGACTGACAAAAGCGTGGCCTTTTAAAAATATAGTTGGCTAGAAGACCTATAACCTTTAATTATTCATATCCTCAATCCCGCTATTAAAATATTTTGTGATTATTAATTGGTTACGTAGAGCATACGAAATTCTTAGACATACATAACTAGCTTTTTATTTGTTTTATTTTACTAGATAAATCAATATCAAAATAATTTAATAATATAAAATCAAACCATAACTCAACATAGCCAACAAATAATACACTTAAAAACATTACCAAGATTACAGTATCAAATCAAGAGAACGGACTGCGAATGCCGGCGCAATTTGAACACGTTTGCTGACACGGTGGATTTCTCCCGCGGAACCTGACTGCTATTGTCGTGTGACTGAGTCCGGATTCAACGGACACATGTCTGTCACTTGATGTATTGATGGAGATAATAAAAAAAACAACCTCAAGGATATTGGATTTTCTAAAGCGAGTCTAGATTCAATATAGATAGTTTACGTGTCTCATATAAATTTATCACTCGGTTCTAGAGTGTTCTATGTGGCACACGTGGTTGTGCTTTTATGTTATGGTTAGTTTTTATGGTTTGTCGAGATTTAGTGCTTCGTGTTTTGCGTACATAGTCTAGTAAGCTTTGAGATTGTTCTATCTACCTTAAAAGAAGTGGCGTTTATTTGGCAATGTGAAAGGTAATGGAGTCATAACTTTATCGGGTTTATTATAATACCGGGCTGTATTATTATAGTAAGATAATTAAGTACAAATTAGTACCTATTTGGAATATTACCAGCGGGGGAACAAGAATATAACATAAACTTAATTAATAAAAACTAGCAGCCAGTATGACTTGAGAACCATAACGCTATGGCTTCGATACCGAAGTCAGGATCTCATATTATGTGGGTTATAAGTTTTATAAATCTCATATCAGTTGTATGAACACGAACCTTGTGCCCGGCATCCTAATACAAAAAGACTACAGATGTCGGTAGCCTTGTCTCTACCATCATATCTTGAGGTAGAAGTAAATGCGGCGATCTGTGGTTGATACTAAGGTACTTTTCTGACTACCCCTACGTGGATGTGCAATATCAAAAATGAATCATCTTGAATACCAATAGCTTCAGTTTCATAAAACATTTTAATTTTGGTATTAGGAACAACCTTGCAACAAATACCCTCCCACTAGCTATAGGTATTTTCGTACTAATAAAAAAAGATTTTTCAATTTATCATACATTTTGTTCATATATGAAGATAATACATGAGCATTACACACAAAGAGGGAAGGGCATATAAAAAAAACCTTTTGATTTAAACCTTTCCACGTGGAAGGACTAAACAAGGGACTAAGGAAAAAAACCGATCATTAAATTAATGATTTGCAATCTTGTAATACTTCCTACATCCTAATAAACTTGTGTAGGAATGTGACTTCAATGTAGGTATTTTAAGCTGTAGAAATGTAAACCTGCGTTTTCAATATAATTTTGTAGCAAAATATAGAAAACAATATACATTGAAGACATTTCTTTATTTGTTGGTACCAGGAAACAACCACTAAAGGAAACGGAAAGTTGCAAACAAAATACACAATTTAAAGTTGACGACGTGAAAGAAGTTTTACATTTATTTATGCTGTTCAACAAATGGATAAACTATTTTTATATCCAATTATTAATAAAAAACCGCTAAACAGCCACATAAACGTAAATTAGTTGAATAATGTTAAGAGAAGATAAAACGTTCAATAAAGGTTTGCTATTCATAATCTTTCTTTTACATATTTTAACTAATATTGTCAGTTCAGAGAAAAAATATGTGATTCCATTCACTTGACAGTAATATCAAAGACATCATTTTCTGCTTAAAATAGCTGATTAGTGACTTTTTTCGTTTTTTATTAACGGCATTTGAAAACTGCGTGAAGTCCTTATAAGAGGAAAGTGTTAGACGAATGCTTTGTTTTCCGGTAATTCCGATTTTTCGGCAGTTACTATAACAAAGACGTGGCAGAGCCTTGCACGGTTAAGCTACACTACCTATGGGTCGGCTTGGCCGGAGTGGGTACTTTATTCGGATTGCACTAAACAATCAAGTTCATCGAAGACACTTTGTCGTCACAGTTGTAAAAAATAGGGACGATCAAACAGATTTAAGCAAAATTCCCTTTAGGCTGGAAAACGTTTGGTAAATCTTACAAAATAAGTGCATTTTATGCCAAATTGAAATTGAATGTCGCTAAATGTCTGGTTTAGGTTCAGATAAGTTAATATTGTAATTTATGTACCTACGTTATTTAGACACTATGTCATGATTTTTTGCAATTCTCCGATATTTTAAATTGAACGTCGGATTAGTTTGATTTTTTATATTTGAAAACATGTCGAACGAATTGTATAAAGAGCTTATTTTATCTCTTTCATACACAAACATCATGGTACATGAATTTTCATAAAACGTAACCTACATATATTTTCCGCGCTGGATTAGTAGTTTTAGTCATTTTCATTCAGAAAAATATAGTAACTTTTAGAGGAAAATAAAATCCCTGGGATGAACGCAATTTCGAAACTTTATATAGCAGCATAACATAATGCAATCATGTTCAAGAGACAGACTTGTGTTGTTATACATCACAATAGAACACTATTTTGTAAAACTTACTACTTTACATTCGGCCTCAAGTTTAAAACGCATCTGTTTGACTACGTCATTTTCGTAGATTTGTGAAAAATAACGGCGTGCTTTATTATCTTTTTAAAACTATATTAAAGTTGTTAGTAATTTTGTATTGAAAGTTGCTAATTTTCTTGTCCATATGCAAAGGATTATTTTGTATAATTCATTACTCAGTTTTTTTCACCCCGATTTGTCAAAAGATTGCCTGAAGTTCGAGAGGAAACCCTTGGTTCCAAGAAAATCGCCTAAAGTACTTTATACTAGTGTCTACAGAGCTTTGGCGTTCCTTATTTTATATTTACTTCTTATGTAGTGCACAAAAAATAAAGAGAAGAAAATTTGAGGTTTAAAATTTAGTTTTAAACATAATATATTCCCAATTATGTGTGCAACATAGTCCTTGATGATCCGTTCTTTTATTACATATTTTGCGCTTACATTCCAGTCCTTACCGTGCGTACATTCATTTTCCACGATCCATAAAATTGCGTTCACATTTTTTACTCAACGTTCTTATATGTTCCATAGGTAATTTGAAAAATCTTTACCTCAAACGGTAAACAATTTCACGGGCAGTGGTTCAATTTAATTGGGGGATTATCTTTTTTACGGTTTAGTTGTTCGGACGACCTTCGTCAAGAGGTACAGTGACAGCCGACAAATGATGCATTCGGAATGGTTAAACACTGTAAGAAATCCTAGGCCACCGATAAGTATGTAGACCGCTGGATCCGTTGAAAGAAGATAGATGGAGACGGCGGCCCTCTGGGAACCGACGGCTGTGTTTCGTGTAAATTATCAGCAACTACAGCATAAATATAAGATTGCTACGCTTGAACGTATCTGTAAGTGAGTTATGGGATTTTTAAAGAGAAATGTGAGCTCGGTGTTGGAAATAATAGAGAAAAAAAATGCAATAGAATAAGCCGTAAGTTTCGAGTTACATTTTATTATTGCGTTATAATTGTACGATAATCTATTTTGGGTAAATCTTGAATTGGATTATTTACCCTGTAACATAGAGTACTGCTAACTTACAAAATGTTGAAATAATAAGTGCATTGAAAATATTTATGATAAAAAGTAAAATACTTGTATCGTTTTTGTACTAACATAAATACGATATTCAATTTGTAGAGCTAACTATTTTATTAACGTTTTTTAGTGATACTTCACACACCGGCCAAACTCTTTAAACTGATGTTTTAAGGCCTCATAAAATCAGCTGCAGTACAAATTTTACAAATAGCTCAATTTCTAGCGAAGTGTTTGATTTTAAGAAGCTTTATTTATTTATAAAAATATATCTTACACAAAAATACATTTAAGCACAATATTTTTCCCTAATCTACTTGCACACGTCGCGTTATTACAGTCTTTATTTTGCACAATTTATTTCCCTTCTCATTTTTTCTTACCTATTGCCGTTTAGAGACACGCACTTCTAATTTATACGGCACAGAGTCCCAGTCGGCGGAAGCATTTATAAACAAAAGCTCCCTACAGCTGTTTTAAAAGCCAAAATTGTTTCCGCCATTACGTCAGCCTTCCCAAAGTCCCCGCGCCAATAAATGTAGGTGGGTATTTAGCAGACTATTTACTGCGCGACACTGCGCTCGCCGACTCCACTAATACTCTTAATTATTTTTGCTAGTGTAAGCTGTTTTTCTGACGGGGAAATGCAATTGCAACATTTTGCATTTCGCCTCCCCGCGCGCCCGCCGCCCCCGCCTCGCCGCCGCCCCTCTCATTATGTACCCTGCGAGCGTCCGCCACGGCTGAGATCGCAGAATAATTAGACTCTAAATCAAGAGTAGTAAAGCGGTCAACCGTTCGAATGTGGTATGAATAGTCAATCGTCATTAAATTGTTCAGCTTTGGTAGTCTAATGCATTCTAGCGATGGCCCTCTCTCGCCCTCACTGCATTTGCCCGCTTATCTGTATTCTGCGCCTGCCTGATGCGATTATACGAAACAAAGGAGCGATATATTTGATTCTTTTGTGTTACTGACAATATTGTTATTTAGGGAATCGGTTTTGTGTTTAGCAATTTCGAAGGCCTTTACACATTAATAAAACTTGGGATGTGTGCATCGGTACACATTTTCAAATTTAAGAAAGTTTTTTATTAAAACAAAATGAATGACAGCCTTTACAGCTAATTTAACGTGTTAACGATGCACAATAATCATATTGTTTACAAATTTTACCTATTGTTTTCTTTTTATGCTGTCATCCAACACTATGTTTTGTTACTATATGTTGGATACAGGTGTTTGGTTTTTAAAATTATATGGGGAAAATGGCTTAAGATATAATTATATGTTATATATTTAAATTGAAAAATAACATTTTTTTTTTGTAAAATCAAATTGTTGCGTTTCTTTGCGAAATTTTTAGTTTTATTGTGTCCATAGTCAGTAAAACTACCACCCGGTTTCGTTTTCGGTAGCAGTCTTGATATATCCGGTATAATTGTTATTGAAGCTGAATATTGTTAGGCAACGTTCTCATTGATCATTAAGAAAAGGTTTTACATTTTCCCATACCTACTGAAATATTTCTACCGCAAAGTATAAAAATAAAAATTAATTAAAACACCACACGAACATTCGCCCGGAATTTTATTATGGATGTTTTTTTAATCATGCTCCTAATCACTGTAAATTGCAGCGGCAGAGCGTCACCGCGCTAAAAACAATAGAAATTCCCCCCGCAGCGTACCAAACAAAATTAAATTAATAACACGGCCTTACTGAAGTTCGCTTCAAAGAACAATGGCGATTTTTTGATTGATCTTAATTTGAGCGTCTTTAAGTGGCATATATACAAAACGATTTCCAATATTTTTGTACATTTTTTCAAATAATTATATGAATTATACAAAGCGGGAGAAAAAAAACCTTTAAAATGGAAAGCCATTTGAGTAATTCCGGATTTATAAACTTTGATTGGCTTAGTGTTGTCATTTTACATTTAATCGACTAAAATAGTTTGCCATCTAGTAAAGTACTGCTATTCGAGATAACTTTATCCTTCAATATAATATATAAATAAATAAATAACACCCAACAGTCACATACATAGTCCTGACCCCACACTAAGATCGAGTCTTGTGTCGTGGGTATCAGGAACTACGAGAGACTTTTCGGTCTCACAAACACCCAGACCCGGAAGAAATATTTGTGGGCCGCACAAACATTTCTCTCGGTGCGGGGATCGAACCCGCGGCCTCTCGTTTCACAGGCGGCGTCTAACCAACTGCGCCACGGAGGCTGTCAAAATATCGTCAGTTATTTTAATTTTGTAAATATGTAATGCTAAATATAAATATTAATATATAATGTTAAATTGATATTTTATTTGCTTTGATAGTTACTATTACTAAACAAAATATTTTATCTGAACTAAAAAAAGAAGTAAATTCAGAATATGAAATGAGTCTGGGTAGAAGACTCATAATCAAAGTAATCAAAGCAAATAGTCGATTGACATAGATACCCCAGTAAAAAAAAGATAGACTTTTGACGTTTCTGTTCCGTGAATTGTTGATAAATATTTAAACCGGACGAAGTCAACAATAATTGAGGAGTAAGGGAATCTGATATTGCGTTGTATGATCCATGCATTCTTACGGACTTTTATACTTTCTGTGTGTGATATGCTATGTTTGTTATGACTACCGATCTTATTTTAATGCTTAGATTTATTTATAATAAATATGTTGCAATATGTTGAGACTTGAAGGTAACTGTCAACTAAGACTGCGGCAGATCAACTCTAATTAATGATAAGTGTAAATATATTTTTACGACAATATAAATAATAACACAAGACACTAATAGAACGGGTATATTATTATGTTTTTAATTTACAAGAAAATGATATGCTTGACAATACAATACTTCATAGCACGGTCAGCCATTTTACTCGTGACGTAACCGTGTATAAACACAAAAATTCTAATGTGAATATCAATTTTTCCCCTGTTTCTTTAACAACAATTATTACACTAGTTGAATTAGAAATTAATCCTCTGGCTAACGATATTTTTTTCATCTTAAGACGTTTAATTTTAATTTCAATAAAAATCATGTATGGAGAATTGCCATTGTTCTTTAAGCAGTGCAAGATTTAAACGACAGCTCACATTTCGTAGGTACGTAATTATGCCGCGACTCTGCCCCGCCCGGTACCCGAGCAATGTGCCAAATCGCTTACTCGCGGCATTGCACTGCTACCATTGTTTCGCGTAAACTTTGTTGGACGAGTTTCGACGTTTGTGTGTGCGATTGCACCGGCGACAACTGCGATAGTTTTCGTGTGCGTCACGTTCGTAATGATTGGGATTTCGTAACAAGTATTAGACAAACTACTATCGTGATTTGGATTTTTAAGGGTCTAAAATAAAACTACATCATTACGAGATATTAAGCGGTCAAAGTTTTATTTCATGCCGAATAGTTATAGTTAAGGCACATATTTTATTGAAACCAAATTATGGTTCAAGTTAACTGGTGGATGTTGAGGGAAAGTATAATAAGCATATTAACGTGACAAATATTGTGCTTAGGTAAGAACATCCATAATAATATTAATATTACAAAAAAAATCTTTAAAGAAAATTTATATATACCAATAATTGGAAATCAATAAATGTTGCAACATTTATAACATTCTGCTTGGAGCAAATCAGTTACTTTGCTAAATGTATTAAACCACACAAAACTAGCAAAACCCAAACTCCAATATACACGAAACCTCAAACAAACAAACCTAAAATTGGTAAATTAATACGAAAAAAGAAGATACCCGCACACGAGTATAATAATTGAAGGGTACAATGGTAGCGCCCCTCTGTCCTTAGTCAGCGCCGCTCGCCGCGCCTCGTTGCACTCCACTTCCCGTCACCTTTGCTACAGTCTCTCAGTTGATTTCATCGTTGTACGCAAATGTCATAGGAAATGATAATCATGCCATGGATATTGTGCTGTGTCTGATGCCAAAATGTATAAGGTATGTTGTCTAAGGGGATTTGTTTTTTGTGAAGGCTTTTTTTGCTTTTGGTCGAGGGTAGATGTATAAGATATCGTGTTAATATAAATTTCAGACTTCTCATCAGTCGAACATCTCTGAGTTTTTTTGACTTATTTGAGGTATAGATCGTCTACGATCTTTTGGCGTCCGAATGGGTGGTGGTCATGCTTTCGTCTAAATATTAGGAACTGTTTACTAACCTCACATTTTATTATATTTGTCATGTTAATACTATTAAATTGGGTACAAGTATTAATCCTTATATATTTTATGAAACATATCTTAAACAATGAGTTGTTTACTGGTAGCAGGTCTCTCATATGTAAGGGGCAGCCAGCGTAGGTACCACCGCAATGTCAATTTCTCCCGACAAACAACAGTGTAAATGCACTGTTGTGTTTTGGATTGAAGGACATTGTAGCTAGAGTAACTACTGGACTACTGAACATATTGAGACTTACATCTTGTGTCTCAGGATGGCGAGTGCAGTGGAATGCCAAACATTGCTTTGTAATTCAAGGTGTTGTTTGGTTTTACTACTGTTCATGAGCGGCCGTATCGCTAACCATCGGCCGAAAGGCATGCCTGTCTCGCCATGCATTACAAAAAAAAATTGATATTTTTAAATTTTATTTGTAGTTCAAATATTCGCCACACGCCAATAGAAGATGGACTTTTCGTTACCTGTTTCGAGATTGGACTTTAACTTGTGGCGGTGATCGACTTTTTGCCTATGACAATGGGTAACTACTGGCTGAAATATGGAGTCTACGTTGTATTCGCGACTATTAGTTCGCGAACTGCAGGTAAGTGTTGTTGTTGAAAATTGTAGTTGTAAAAGCGTGATGATATTTTACTTCGTATCTTCAAAACAATGCACCATTTAAATTTTACCAAATTTGTCTTCCATGGTTAATTTACTCAAGGCTACTGTCTAACTCTACACGTCTAACTGGATACAGTAGTATTAATACAATCTGTTTCTGTATTTGAATCTGCCCGTATACGTCCCACTGCAATGCTATGGCCGCTTCCACTGTCGAGAGTACGATTGAGAGAGGATATGCCGTGTAGACCACCTCGCTGGCTCAGTGTGGCGGACTTTTTCTATCTTTACATATACCATAGAAATTCTTCCGAATTGCCATGGAATGCAGGTTTCCTCACAATGTTTTCCTTCACCGTAATAGGGGTTGACTGACTATCAATATTGCAATACAGATACGATATACACACTGTAGGTATATAGATAAAAACAGACACACATATTAATAGGCAAACACGTAAAGCTAATGCATTTACTTAGAAGCCGCCGCAGAGGCGAACACAATCACATTGGTCCTGATGCTGTTTAATAAGCGTAGCGGCTTAAACTAATAAATCAAACTGATTTGATTATTTACTGCCGTGCGTGTTTGATGGAGGACATTAGTTTATGTACTACGGTTATATGCCTACTCATGGAAGCATTCAATCTTTTTAGGGATATATAACTAACCAGAAAAACAACAACAAAATAGTTAAAATCCTTAATATAAACACAACACATTATAATCTTTTGCATGTTGCCGATATTGTGTATTAACTTTCAAATATATGGGAATTAAATATAAAATAATATGAGAAGAAATATGAAATTAATGAAAACAAAATAATATAATAATATTGTTATGTATATCACTTTTATGGTACTTTAACGGAATACTAGTTAGCTTATTTTTTAGACGAGTATAGAGTGGGCGTCAACCATTGCTATGTCATTCATGGTGTTGTTTGATTTTGCTAATGTCTATGATCAGTCGTTTTTTTTACCAATAGGCGAATGGAATACTCATCACGCCATTCATCGCAATAAAAGAAAGTAAGTTAAAATTCAGACAAAGTTAAAAAAGTAATTAAAGTATAATAGTTGTTGGAACAGTTCCTGTTTAAATATATTGTGTATCCATGAGAACTCTGAAAGATCCCCTTTCACGTCAGTATTAATATTTCTTTGGAGGGTAGGTGTTGTCAGTTGTGGCTAAATTACTGTCAGCCGCAATATACTGGGTAGCGTGAGGGTTCTGTGTGACATATTGTGTTTGTAGCAATTCCAAAAGACCAGTTTATAGCATTTTTTTTTATAGTAATTACAGAAAATATTGAAAAGCAATATTTAAGCTTATGAGATTTAAATATTCCTCTCTTATGCAAAAACCCGTTTTACCCGTTGAATTAATTGATATTCGCTTCCTATGATATAACAAAACTGCAAACTTGCCAAGATTTCTCTGATTCCTTATTTAAGATAGAATTCAGGTAAAACTCTTATCCACGTTCATATAATTTATTTTAGCATTTAATAATAAAGTTGACTTAAGGATGCTTACCGTGAACCTACTCATTCAGATCTATCCGCAGTTTTACCATTTATTGAAACTTTGCCAAAACAAATGTCTTGTACGTGTGATTCGATTGCCCTGTCCCACTTGAGCACGTTTCCAGTCCATAAGATCCTGAATCTTTATGAAAAAATATAAAGTTGTAAGTGTTCTATGAAACTATGGTGGTATTTCATTATTTCCGTGTAGTGCAGTTTTCTATTTTGGTATCATATATTTACTATTTATTTTCTACGGAAAACGATTTGTTAGATTTTTTGTATTTGAAAAATCGAGTAATATATAAGTAAAAATTACAAAAATAGAATTTGTGTGTTGCCAACATTTCATCTTAGGTGCCGTATTGGGTCTTGATTAAAAAATAAACTTTATTGAAAATATACAGGACTAATATTATAAAACAATTTCACAATTACTACGGTACAATTTAAGATAAAAATATGCGTCGAAGCATCATTAAAATGTAACATTTCTGAAGGATAATTAAAATGTAACATAATATAAATTCAATAAATAATATGTCGTGTTTAGATATTCTTATTTAATAATCTGTGGATTTAACGGTGAAGAAAAAAAGGAAGGTGGTATACCTGGTAATTCATTAAAAAACGATTGAAGGTATTCGTATATGAAGTCTACGAATGGTTTGAAGCTGACTTAATACTCGTAGGATAAAACCTCTATACCAGAAAGAGAAAACATTCTGAAAAAAGCTAAAAACTCCACGAAAAAGACGAAGAAGAAAAAAACAATTAAGATAATATTGCCGTATTACCCAAACATAGTTTTTAATCAACCTGTTTCAAAAAATCTGTATCTTCCAGCAGTCCCAAACCCTCCTTTGGATATAAGCAAAAATCCAAACAATATTAAACTGAATTTCCCAACATGTAGGTAAGATGTATACGTTCGAAATTCGCATGATGTTCACAGCGGAGATAGCGCCGTCGGCTATAACTTGCCAGTTAATTGTAATCAAGCGGTGGCGGCCAATTTGACTGCTGCATAGCGTAGACTGATGCGCTGTTACTGGCTCTACATCTGTACCACTATTTAGTAACGGGAAACTATTAATCCATTAAGTTATAGCCACTTATTACATCTATGTTCAATATCAATTTTAAAGCCAATTAATAATATTCACTTGAGATTAAGCTATTGTTGGAAATACAACATTTTGATCCTTCGAGCCGGAGAAAGATTGTCGAACGGCTTATGTGTTCGAGTGGAAGTTATTCGGATGAATATAACTAATATTTTCTTTATTTGAAACGTAATATATCCTGCCTCGGTGGTGCAGTTGTCCTACGGTATGATTGCAAAGCTGAGATCTCGAGTTCAAAATATGGACCGGGCAAAGTTAGATTAGATTTTAGTTTCATTATCAGCACGGAGTCAAGAATTTGGGCCCTATATGGCGATAGGCTCGCCCCTTATCACATGCTGGGATGGAAAATACTAGGCGAAATGCGGATGTTCTGGTGCACTTCTGTCTACTCCTTCTGAGATAAAGGTGTGAGTTAATTTATGTATAATATATCCACGCATGCCAGTTTGGGGAGCCGTAGTTTCGTTATCTATTAATTTTTCTGCCCACCTTAAGTATCAGTTTGGATATAGTTTGATGGCCCACGCATTACCTTCCATCCTTCCTATAATCCTAAATCCATTGCAATCGAAGAAACAATTACTCAGGCATAATTGAGTTGAATGGCGAGAGATCACATTAGTCTGTCGCTAATCTTTCTGTGCAATGGTGCACAGGAAAAGTAAGCTACTACTAAATAAGTCATTAGAAGCAACGTAGTGACTTTGTCAAATGAGGATTTTTTACATCAATTCCATACCATTTTTTTCTTTTAAACTATTTTTTTTTACAATTATCTGACACATCATGAATTAATAGAAATTGCTACACTACAACTGCTGATTTGTAGATATTGTACCGCCTTCATGATTCACTTCTCAGCATCTATTCAGTTTAGATACCACACGATGTCCCATGTTCAATATCGACTTATGTAACTACACCCATTGTCCTACAGATATTTGTATATTTGTCATTATTTTACGCATGCGACTTAATTAAAGTCCACGTTAGTTTACGCAATATGGAGTCATCTGGTTTTAGTCCGATCTGAAGATTACGCATTAAAAGCGGATTATTATGGCATGGTTAAAGCTGACATCGGCCAACATCGGTGGCATTAATTAAATGCGCCATACGCTGTCAGTAATGAAGTGCAGTTAGGCCCTTTACCGACTAATGATCACATTTCAGCTATTTAAGTAGCAAATTACGTGTTTAATTAAATGCTTTCAATAATTATGTAATTATTAATATTTTTTGGGATATTCTGAGTGAATTTCCGACGAATTAAAATATTTTTAAATGGTTTTATTTAGCTTGTCCTGTTTGTTTGTTTCTTTGGCCCAAAGTTACTAATTGAAGATTGATTCCCTTATTGTTGACAAATTGATCTAACGTTTGGTACATTTAGTTTTGATTACAATAAAATTCAATAAATTTTGCATCATTGTAAATCCAAGATGGCCGTCGCTACAAGATGGCGGATTGCATACTTTTTTATGACAACTTCAATATGCGTATCAAATGACAGGGCTTGACTTGACTTGAACAGTATGAATAACACGAATAGAAATGAAAAACTTGAAAAAGTAATAAGAAAAAATAAATTATGCTAGAATCGGATTTAATGAAAAAAAAAAGAAAATAATAATGTAGATAATATATTAAAAACTAAAAAATAATCCGGAAGGTCCTAAGTAGAGTTGTCACACCACTCTTCTTATTAATCTATGGCACTGATCATCCAAACATAATAAAATCTTTGGGCGTAATATTTACATATTTACTCAGGTTCCACTACGCCTTACAATTTTTTTTTAGGTTTTAGTTCTTTATTTATATTATTTTTTATAGTAGGTAATATAGTAGGAAGTGCGTAGTGGCCTGTTGGTAAACGGACCAGACGCGGCTGCCAACATGTTCACGGTGGTCGCGGGTTTAAATCCCAGGGCACACATCTGACTTTTCGAAGTCATGTGTGTATTGATAGTCAATCACCACGCACTAAAACGGTGAAGGAAAACATCGCGAGGAAACCTGCATACCATAGCGGTTTATAAGAATTTCTATGGTATGTAAGTCCGCCAACCCGCACTAGGCCAGCGTGGTGGACTATATGGCCTAACCACTCTCAATCGTACTGTCGATTGTAGAGTAGGCCCGTGCCCTGCAGTGGGACGTATATGGGCTGATACAGATACAGAAATATTATTTTAATTCTATTGTTATGTTAATTGCCGAAACCTACGCAGCCAAAAGTATTTTCCAAAAGAAGTTACATTTTGTTTGAACGAAAACAAGAGAAAGCCTTTCCCGTAAACCTGATACTATCTACATGTTGAACAACTCACGAAATCATGCATTATTTAACGTATGAATGACATTAGACGACAATTCAATTGAATAGTAAAAGTTCGCAACCCGTAGTGGCGCTTGGAAATTCTAACAAAGTTGTAGGAAATTTTGAAAAATATGATATAACAGAAGCGGAGGGCGGAGGGACGGCTCCAAGTTTGAAGAGGAATCGGCCCCACGGGGGCTGTGATGAATCTTTTACGCGTTTTATCGCTTTGCATCGGGAATCGAATCTGGGAAGACCTTCAAGTTTTTTGCCGGACAGTACCTACTAGTTTTCATATTTATGTTGCGAATTATTACGGACTTCAAGTAAAGTGTACTGTATTTTCCTGTAATGATTATAAATAATTTTGGGCGGCATATCGTGTCTTCATAAAAAATTATATTTTATGTCTACCTATCAGTAATAGGCCAGTCGGCACCGTGAAGACTGACCATAGGTACTCAATCAAATCCTTGATCATACTAGAGATAAAGAGAGCTAAACAATTGGCTTATATATATTTAAGGCGTAAGCCCAATAATCATGAACGTTTCCGATTTTAAATTTAACGAATAGAAACCTACATTTTACTGTCCTTTTAAAAAACGATTGGTTGAAAAAAGTTTTCCAAACTATACACTATGAACTTATTTGATAGGTTTGAAAACAAAAGAGGACACCGGTAAAATTCATCGCATAACTGTCCACACGCGTACAACTCAATAATATAATCTAATGTAGAATATGATAGCAGATGTATCCAATATGAAAAATAAAAATATCTTATTCAATTAGATTTTATTTTCTAAGCCGCACCTAATACAAGTTCTTAGCTAAGCGGTTTAACGTTGGAGAGGAGCGTTGGACATAGTTGGAACAGTACAGGTAAGCCGCGACCGCAGGGTTGCTCCGTCGAGTTGAGGAGTCACTGCCTGCATCGCATAGGTTTGTGCTATCCACTGTTCTCAACTTGGCATGTTTAACTCGCCTGGTTACGTGACTTAATGAACTGAATTAGAGTCCATTTATACAAGTTGTTTTTGGTGCAAAAATCTAGCTTATTTCTACAGAGTTTGCGGTTCTTTTGATGTAAAATACTTATTTACTTAATGCTTCACATAAAATGTATCTTTTGGGCACTGTTGGTTTACATTTTTGATTAAAATGTTTACTATTAAATATATTAAAACACATAAATATTTTAAACCCGTTGTACAACCGCTGCTTTGAATGAAACTTTGTGTCTTGTTCTGTCCAATAAATTGTTACGAGAGAAAGAGAGACAGATATATTTCCTTCAACGACTGAAATGCAGTGTACAAAATTAGAAATAAGAAATCGATAATCCATACGAGCGTAGTCAGGGCATATAAAATACTAATGCAATGGCTCAAAAGTTTAGTACAAACTTGACGTGTTTAGTTTTAGATTTTTATTTGATCGACTTTGATATCAGCCCACGTATGTCTTTGTGTACAATTTGATTTGACGTTGATGTTATAGTGTTTAATTGGTTCCTTGGTTTCATAGTAACTTATTAAAGTTATCTTGGAGTGCAGTAAAATATAGTTGATTTTAGTTTGCAAATAAGGCTGAGAAAATCTCTCATTATAATTTCTTGGAATTCATAGCTTAGTAATTAGTCCAAGAAGCTTATTCTCTGAGTCGCAAAGGCTAAGTAGAGAGATGGGCTTTGATACTAACTAGAACTACTGGCTTCAAAAGGAATGTCGGTAGAAAATATTAAATTCGTTGCATTCGATGATGATTTTCATTGTGCGATTTCTTTGAAAATCTGGCGGTGCAAGTTTATTAAACAAATAATACATGTCTGATGAGGATGAATAGATAATAGATAATAATTATATTGGCCATTCCCAAGTGAGCGTGGGATAAGAGCAGATTAAACATAAGTATTAAATTATAAAGTTTTATAGACCATTTTTGTTCTTGCAATTACGAGTAACTTACTACGAATTAAAAACGATTTGTAAAAGCCATCAAATCATTAGATTTTAAATACAGTAACAACAGATTTCATCGTTAATGTGTAGAACAATTTCAATTTTAAAACAAATTCGTACACAACATAATTAATATCAAATGAAGAGGTGGTGATTATTGTGATGTATATTCCTGCTTTTTAAAAATGATGACCTGCTCATTTAAAGTAATCTACATGACTATTATCATCATCAGTCTCTATTGCTGTCCACTGGACACTTGGACAAAGGCCTTCTCCAAATTATGTCATTTCATCCTGTCTTCGGCTTATCGCATCTACTATCTAGCATCTGCCAGCGACCTTTTGCAAATTGTCAAAAATTTACGTAGTTGTAAATTATTGAAATAACTAAATAAGTAACTACTACTACTTACACTCAAAGAATATTCAGATTTTATCACCCAAAAGGCATACCCTAGTGGAAAATTCTTGTACATTGTATCAGGTACGTTCATGAGACCCTGAAGCTCATCGTGTATAGGCTAATTACGTCACCAAGTCCTTAGTACAGCGTAGACAGTAAATATTCTTTTGACATTGCAATTAGGAGTCTTAGAGTTCGTTTTTGTAAATTAAACACAGTTTCCTTTGAACAGAGTGAAGTATTAAATTCTGGAGCAGTGCATTTCGGTAGAAACTTTGTGAATAAGACATCGTTAGTACGGCATGTCTTAAGATGCTTGCGTAGTGTGGTCACCGTGACCAAGTGAGTACTGTATTTGCATTTATTATTCTATAATTAAGTCACGCCCGGAGGGCTATAATGTAGTAGACACGGTTATTACTGTTACTGTCTACCTACAGAGATACATTTCATTAATATTTTTTGTCTGTCCGTTTATCACAGTTAAATAGGACAAAAATATTTTTTTGTATTTTATAAATGTGGGATCAATTATTATTATTATTATTTTTTATGCACTTTTTAAATTCAGTAATTGTTAAATGAAGTCGGCTTTACTAATATTCATTGGGCGGATGACAAATAACACCATCCAAAAGTTGCGAAATTAATGTAAAATAATTAGTGTAAAATAATATACCAAATTGTAACATTCGCGTAAATCTTAGTCATTATACATATATGTATCACGGTATTTCATAAATCACAAATTTCGATAAATTCTGCACCAATATTAACAATTAAAACAAAGAAGTAATTACCCAAGAGACATCTATAATTACCGTCGTATCGAGCGGGTAGTTAAACATTCCGTGGAAGTTTCCGAAGCAGCAGAAATACGAGGACGTGCTGACAACAACCCGGAATAACTTAAGTTCGATGGCGGGCACTTAAAAAAAGAATGGGTCTTTAAAAGACAAGCGCAATTGTTACAGTTCTCTTCAAATGTGCAGACGCCGTGGAAATCTGTGAAATAATACCCCGGCACTAGTTAAGCCGTCTAGCTGACGATACAATAAAATGAGTAGTACACAAACTAACTACGAATTACCAGAGCTGACTCGGCTTAAAATAATTAAGATTCTTTGTTTGAATAGATGGATGCGATTTTGTTTTGATTTTGCAGTTGGTGTTTTGTATGGTGTTGTTTGGGGTTAGTTTGTGATTTGTGAGTTAAGAAGAGTAATACACGCATTGTTATTTATTTTCTTCAGAATAAGATTTGCTACTCTCTTAGTAAGATTGTGGTTATTTTTAAGTTAGACAAAAACGGATACCCTATTTCTATAGTAGACATTAGATGTGATTTTTCATTAATTATATGGTCTTGTCTATAACTATCTATCACTTTAATAAAATATAGCCCATGTTGCTTCTTAATCGAGTAGCTGTATAATGATGAAATACTTATTAATATCGGTTCAGAAGATTAAGGTTAAGACTAAGAGTACAAACCAACTGATATTTTCTCTTCATAAGTATAGCCAGGCGTATTTAGCGAAAGTGCCGTATTGAATGCATATTTATACTACGTATTTAATTTTACGGATTAAACACGAAGAGCAAAAACTCGCGGACAAAATCAGCTAAGTAAATAAAACGCAGAAGTATAATTATCTAAAAGGTCCGTAGAACTGTTTATCTCTCACATCTCGGTATGAAACTCGCGCATTTGTTTACAATTTACAAGTTTAAAGTGAACGTAAATAACGAGTAGTTGCATGGAGTTTGTTGTGTTGCGCTAGGAATATTCTCAGGTCGAATGTGCCAAAAAGTCTAACTGGAATTTCGCACTAGGCGAGTTTGAGAGGCGCTGGGTGCGCCGCCTCGAGTGATGGTGGCGTGCAAACTATGTCTTTGTTTCCGAGTGACTGTTTACTGTGGTGACATGTTTATTTGACGACGTGTATAAGAATTCAGCAGGACAGAGACGTTAGTCTACGTTGGATCATTGCTTAGGTGCTGGAGTTTTTATTATTTGTAATTTCATTCCATTTGTTATAAATTGTCGTCAGAATTATTTCAATTTAATATGATTGAAGAGTACAAACTTAAGACTCGTTGCAAATTCTTTTTCCTTTACCATAATTCTAATTCTGCTGACAATAAACTCGTGCACAAAAAATCAATAAGCGGAAGATTTAAAATCAAAGCGCAAGTGTTCCTCACTAATTACGTCCTCGGATGGAGCGGAGGGGTTCACTGATACCTACATTGAACAATACTATTAAAGGGGACACTTGTTATCAACACAGGCAATTCATAACGTGGCAGTGTCGGCCTAAAAACGTGATATCACAAAGAGTATCGCGCGAGGGCGAGAGGGCGAGAGGGCGAGAGGGCGGCGAGGTCACGCCGGCCGCGGAGAGCCCTTTGCTTTGTTCCACTGGCAACAATGCCTCAGCGAGGGGCACTTGAGCGCACTTGTATCGGATGCAAGCGATGTTTCGTTGCTGTGGATTAGGATTTGACGACAGGGATGGAATATATTTTTCAAATATGCCCGAATATTTAACACGTTCTGGAACCAATAAGTTCAAATTTCAAGCTAAAATTTTGCGTAAATTATATTTTTAAGTCGATTTTTAATTTAGCTTGTCACTCACCAAAACAAACCATGTAGCAGCTGGTGTTCGAAACAGAGCTATACGATTTTCTTGATTTAACGGCCTAGTATTAACGAGTAATTCTAAGAGTGCTTTACCACATTTCGAGGAAATTGTTTAGGACTTATTACTCTACCAGTTTTCTTTTTTCTTCTATACTTGCAAGTTCTAACTCTTCAACAGTCATCTATATTAATAGATTCCGCTTGTTGACGCTTCAATTTATCACTCACACGATGTCAATTTTCCTTGCAAGTTTGCACCCTACCGCACGCAATACAGAGGGTACGCACGAAGGTACAATCTCTCTGTGTGGATGCACAATGGATGGAATCCTTTCAATTACTTACAATACAACTGCCAACCCCGTTCTGTATTTGTCTCTGCTCGTCAGTATCTATGAAGTTCTTCACAAGACAGTGGCACACTGTTTCCAGTATAAAGATGGATAAACCCTTTAGCCATGCTTCCTTTTCTTATAAATCGGTCAGCTCTGTAGGGTTGGTACTTTTGTGTTAAGGAAAATTTATTTAAAGTTAAAGATTTGCTTTAGTATTTCGTTATAATTTTTTAAAATTGAATGATTCCTACTTTCGCTATCATAAACTCCACCATCTAAAATCCATACCGTACCTACAATTTTTGATTCTGTTCATGAGTGGCTGTATTTACTATCTTTCCGGCAATAACTTGCTTAATGTACCTACATTAACCTTTTTAGAAGTAAAATACTAATGAAGCGAATTTGAAAGAAGATAAGAAATATATGCGTATATCTAGATTATGTTAAAGTGATAGTAATCGTTTTTTTTAATATGATCTGAATTAAGCATATGGTCCATTGATCGATCTAATTATGGTAAGTACTTTACTGGAGGTAGGTTTCTCATATGTGAGAGGACGCCTGGGTAGGTACTACCGCAATGTCTGTTTCTCCCGCCAAATAGCTGTGTAAACGCATTGTTTTAGTTTGGTTTGAAAGACATTGTAGCCAGAGTAACTACTGGGCATATTGAGACTTAACATCTCATGCCTCAGGATGGGGAGCGCAGTGGAATGTCAAGCATTGCTTTGTAATTTAAGGTGTTGTTTGGTTTTACTACTGTTTATGAGCGGTCGTATGGCTTACCATCAGCGAACGGCATGTTCCTCTCGCCAATAATTGCAAAAATAAAGTCACATTTATAAAAACGGCTTATTCCACAGTTATGAAGTAGTGATTCCTTATATAATTTCACCCAGACTTTTTAAATTTTATTTCGATTCAACCTTATTGCGTACTGTTGGTACGCAATAGTTTTAATACTTTATAGAAATCAAATTCAGTTATTATATCAGCGTGGTGCACTATGATTTAAACCATTTCTCTTTTGTGTGGGGGATATCTGCACCCCGCTGTGAAATGGGATGTATCTAATACCACTATTCAGTATTTCTTATCTTGGTTGATGTTTTGGTATCGTCCATATTACGTTTAGTATGACAAGCCGTTCAAAACGTTGTAAGTTAGAAACGACTTTAATAATCACGTTTGCTATTTACTTTCGGTTAGTGAGGTGACCAGGTGTTTTCACTTTTGTCCTCTTTTTATTGCATAGTTCCAGCAAACGAACCAACAGTCACCAATGGTTAGTGAGCACTGCCACCAACGAAGAAACACGACGATTGGGTCATGGATGTCACCCATGGATGATGCCGGCCCATCAAATCGGGAGGCGAGCGGGTTGGAAAAAGGATGGGGAGTGGAAACGGGTGTTGGGCATCCGTCAGTCTCACTCACAGTACGAAACATGACAGCTAAGCTATCGCTTCAAGTCGATTTTATGTGAGACAGAGGTACCGTCCGGGACAATACTGCCCATTCATGCTGACTCGTCACTGTCGACAGCGTGGATAGAACCTTCCAGAAGTCCTCTTCCTTGGCATCCAGCTTTTAATACCATGGGTTTACTACGTTGATAAATTTCTATAAGTATAGACTGTGTGAGTGACATTACCGTGTCCATGTAATGAGTATCTAGTAGTATACTAAATATTATTTTGATAAATTTGACAACCTTTGCGTAGCAGTTGTTTAAGAATCGCCTGCATATTCCATCAATGTTATAGTTTCTTAATTTTGTTAGCTTGATGATAATTTTTTCCTTCATTCACACTGATATCGTATTCTAAAGTATAAGTCTTCTCTTAAATTTGTGCTCTTCAATATTCTTTAGACGACGGATCGGACAAGTTAATTTAATTAGTAGTTTAGAAATAACGTTTTCTTTGATGTCGTATTCACTATAATGATACTAATATAAAAGATAAAGTCTTGCTTAGAAATAATAACAGCAATTATGTCGTAATAGTAACAGCATATTTAATCGTAAATTACGAATGAAGTGATGTTACCAGCTGTGCAATTGTTATCAGGAATATTCTATAAAATGTATAGAGGAAATAGGAATGAATAAAGCGTTTAATTACGGGAAATGGCTATCGCCAGTGTTCATTGTTAGTGAAATCTTTGAATACGATTCTATCTTTTTCCATAATTGCTTTTGTGTATTAGAGGGTAATTACATACATACTGCGAGCTTTTGTAATTAATTGTGTGTTAGCGAAGCTACAGTGTAGTTTCTTTGTACTTTATTGAAACAATTATCTGGATAATGTACGTAAATTTTGTAGAGCTATGAATTACATCATTAATATAATACTGGTTTTATTTAATTAATTGGTAATCGTGGGTTTATTTCATGATAGTGTAATTTAAATACGGTATTTATATATCGCATACTTTATGATCTTTATATTGATAGTAAACCACATATATGAATGTTCAGTTGACAAATGTACTGTAACATGAAAATTTTACAGAATCCGAATTTATTTTGCACAAACTATAAACTGTTTCGTATGAAATCGATGGGATACGTGAGTATGTAGTCACTTAATTCTATCGTCAAACCGTATAATACAAAAAATATTCCCAAACTCTTTTTCTACGCTTAAAATCGTTTATAGCGGACCGTAACCACGATTGTCGCCCTTAATACGTCCCTCTGCGGGGAGAGTAGTAATTATACGATATTTATGAGTGCCGCCCCTCCCAGGTCCTTGTCTTGACGGCGCGCTAAGAAGAAAAGCGATGTGAGTGTCGAAAACCGTTCCTCCTCGTGTATTGTCAATCCGCAATTGAAATTAATCTTTGGAACAAAAAACGTGCTTCGTACAAAGGGAGTGGCTGTTTGTAATGAACGGCCTTTGGCGACGGAACAAAAATTCCTTAACACAAATATACTAGGCTACCATGAAACCAGATAAGGTTTTTGTACTGAAAAATTAAGCCATTTAGAGTAGTTGCAGGTTATTAATTTCAAAATACATTAATATGATTACAGTGTTATAAATCACAAAGATTATTCCGGTAAAAACGTACAGGAAATGTAAAAACTTACATTCTCAAGCTGCAAGCTAGTGTAAAAACTTTCATAAAATTTAATTAATTTCGCTGTAGGTGTTCCTAGGTATTTTTATGCGGCGCTCTTGACTATATATTCACATGACTATATACACGCACACATGCACACACGCACGGCACCTACCATAATAAAATGTGACGCACACGAAGAGCGCTGCGTAAGTACAAAGTCCACCTAAATGCCGGAAGACGTGAGGGTTCTTTGCTTTGTTAAAGCAACAATAGTAGGGAAATGTCTTTTCCACTTTAGCAACTTTTATTCGACGAATAAGTAGCAGTATCTGAATTAAAAAGATATAAAACACAAAAGTACTGGCGTAGTATATTTTAATACCTTCTCTAGATGTTTGAGGGTGTAACGGTGCCTTCGCGGTAGTCTTTCGAGAAAATTGGAACAAGTTCAGTATTTAGGAAGTCATTATTTCGAGTTAAAACCGGTCTCTTAATGGTGACATTTTAAAGCTGAATTTTGTGAAAAGAAATGTAACTTTTGAAAAACCACGTGTTCAGATACCGCGGCGGCGGTCGTGTGCAATTGTGCAAGACGGAGCACCTTTATTGCAGTGCCCACACTATTTTCTGTGCAACGGGTGCGCGGCAAGAAATAAAGGAGCCAGAACAAAAAGGACATTCTTTTAAAGTTCTTTATTTCAAGGGATTGTAGCAGTAAAGTGCGGTTTAATTGCATGGTGGAACTTTAACAGTTTCACACTTTTATTTGTATTCGATGAATTTAGATTCGATCGCTTTGAACTCGCGAAGACTGTTGAATCGCGCAAAATTGCCAATACACATTTCATTTTTAAATATTTAATTTTTAACAATGGTCGCGACGTTTCATTTCCGTTTGCGTTTCGCTTTTTAACAAATAATAGATTTAAGTTCGGACCGATCGAAAGGAACGTTTCTTAAAAAGTTTGCGCATTGTGCAACGCTGTCCGGTACGACGTTTGTCGCAAAAATTACACAACTTTTCTGTGTCCAGTGAAGAGCGACGGTAAGTTTGAAATTCGCTTCGACATGCGCCACGGTGGGCCGAGTCCCGACCGGCGCTTCCGCCCGCGCTCGCCGCACCGCGCCGCCGCCGCGTGCATCCCTCGCACACACGCGTCGCACACAGTCCAGCCACATGTCACGTGATGCAGATTTACATACACATCCATTATTTCACGCAACTATTATAATAGACAAGTAGTGTAGAGAATCAAACTCAAAAATTAAGTATCATTTTATTTTGTACCTAGACGAAAAGAAAGAAAAAACATCTGTAGAAAATCCTATGTGCTGTACATAGTATTGGTTTGAACTTTATTTACTTGTAACAGTAGCGGTCGTGTAGTAAATTTCATTGTAGACTCCGCGTTCCGTCTCCTCGTGCGGTTGCCGTGTGACAACCTCCCCGCCCAATAGCCTTCGGATCTGTGAGTTGTACGCCCTGCCCACTGCCACTTCAACTTATTGATCAGCGCTAAGTCGGCAATTGCTTGCTTGTTCATTAAAAGTTTCATTAGATCTTTAAATTGGGAGAAATATCACTTAATATTCTTTTATAAAATTAAAAAAGAAAGACTAATCCGGTTTGTCTTTTATTGAGAGCTTTATTGAATCCACTATTTACATACAAAATAAACCAAACTTTTTAAGCTGATTTAGTAGATTAAAAATGTATACAGTTACCCATGGGAGCATTCATCGTTAAAAATTATGAGAATTTGAGTAAATAGTTGTTGAGAACCAAACAAATAATTTATTCCATATTTTTATGATCAGATAGGGAAGTTCGGACACTAGTCGACCTTGCACTGTGCCCACGCGACGCCCCTCCCCGCGATACAATACCGAGCCAATAAAACTTTTATTGTGCGCTATGATTTTGGAAACATTTTGCGAGATGAGTTCTATAAAATTCGTAATTTATTCAACTCACTTTGGACGGATTCTCTCAGTTTATTGACATTTGCAATCGGACGCGAAAGAATTTTTTTTCTTCCGCTCCTATCGCCTCTGTTCGACTCTCATCCGAAGAGCCGTTGTTACAAAAGTTAAATTAAATTAATGTAGTACGGTATTTGTTAAAACACGAAAACTTTGTTTAATTTATTAAAGTGATATTAACTTGTATTTCAACTGTTGTATTTTATACGTACAACTTGATAATGGGTTGTGTTGGTTAATTAATGTTTCAAGGAAGGGTTCACCTAGAATTACATTTTAAATGTTTTGTTCGTGTTTCAGCTTGGCCGATACGTTTTAAAATGTGAATTTAGTGGATATCCTAATGACGTCATAAATTATAGAAACCGTTCCGGAGTTTGCGTCAGATTTTAGGATTTAATAAATAGTTTATTTCGCAAATGAAGCACGGTGGAAACCTAAGAGATTCTTATATTATATATTAACGTCTTTGAAAAGTATGACATTATTTTTAAGAGTTTATTTAAATAAATGAAATTTCCGTTCTACGAAATCTTTTAACTACAGAGTAATGTTTGAAAAAAGATAGACGATCTTGTCACGGGAATGGAGTTTTTCGTCACAAAGAAAACATTTTACCTGTTTATATTTTGGACGCGAGCGGTAGGGGGAGGTCGCGGTCGGGGAGTGGGAGATGAGATAAGAATCAAATAGATGTTGTTTCGCTGCATGGAGTTCTGTCGCGCAGGACATATGCACGTGGCGACATGTGATTTACACGTCTTGATACTTGCTCTGTTTTATATTTCAAATGGATTAAAATGTTCAGTAATTTGTATTTGTAGACGCGTATTTATTTTATATTTTTTAGCGCACACGTGCATATATTGCAAGAAGAATAGATTGTTGGTGGCGCAAAATATTGTCGAATGCAGGCTACGTAGTGATACGCGTAGCGCTGGAAAACCCACAAGGTGGATAAATTACGTAACAATGGCTGAAGAAGTAAAGAAGAAGAGAACTTCTGCAACCTTCATCAGCTATTGGTGCGCCAACCATCAAGTGCGTGATGAAAGCGATTGGGAGAAAGGGGTCGAGGTTTATAAAAATGACGTCGATTTTTTTTCTGGTGATGGCAATTTGAAGAGATTAGACGACCAATACGTACTTTAAAATAGCGTCTACACCTCTGTATTAAAATATGTCATATGCCGATTTTTTTAGGATATTTAAAAGGTTTTCATCACCCTCCCACAAGGTGGACGGGATGTTGATTATTGCTAGATGAAAAGCGCTTTCAATAAGGCGCTTTGAAATCCATGTCGATAGTATATGAAATTATATATTTTAGTCTGAAAAAGCCAACACGTGTAAGAAAGATCTGTTTAAAAAAACATAAGGTTTGATGATATGTTTATCGATTACAGACAATTTTCACTGGCATTTAAATGATATGTTATGATGACGGAATGTTACCTCATAAAAAAAATTAACATATGCGTGTTTCAAGTGCTGCTTTAGATATTATAAAAACATTTTGCGTAATTATATAATCGCAGCATAATGCATTTATATTTCAAAGTATTTAAATTAAAACGAAACGAATTAAAATGTTTAAATTAAACGGAATACATTTAATTTTAATGGAATACATTTATGAAAAACATTTTAATATAAAAGCTGGAAAAGTGACGTCATTTGTTTTATTTCAAAAATTTGTATTTAAACCGTTATAAATTGGAATAATGTAAAATTCGCGGGCAAAGTGCAATGGTTTCGCAACAACATAAAATATTTCTGGTAATACTGCGGTTAGCTGCGACAAGCACTTGTGCGGTGTGTTTAAAGAGATATTTACTGTAAATAATTGCTCCATAATCTGTAAACGTTGCGATACAACACCGGAACACGGATTATATGCCGAGTTGTATACCTAAAGCTGATATTAATCTCGGTGGTATTGTTACAATAGACATTATGTATCTTAAATCTTTGAAATTATTAAGATTATTTCTTTAGAACAGATATTTTGAAGTCCAAGCTAGCTAGGGACATTTTTTATGGGAATCAACTAGAAGGTTGGTATTTCAAAATTAAGGGACATACCATAAATTTCAACATTACGTGTGATTTACAGTGATAGATCACAATGCAGCGAAATATGCATGCACATGCATTATACATTGCAAATGCACAATTGACATCAAACTAAATATTTACATTTATTTTCCATTTTTAAAATTTTCTACACAATACGATCAAGACTGCTAGACCGCGCTATATTTTTCACCTGAAGTATGTTCCGGCTGACGTAACAGTCATGAAACGTATTTTGGCAGACCGATAAGGAAATGACACAAAGAAAACAAACTACAGTCCGCTTCGGCCGAAAATTTGTGAGCGCAGACGAAAGAGGGCGGGGTAGGGGGTGAGGGGAGGAGGAGAGCAGCGGGCGCGAGTGCGGACGCGGCCGCGTGCGCCACGGATAGCGCCAATATCAAACTTATTGGACCGATGTCAAAGATCGCTCAGGACGGATATCTACCTAGCTTCCTATTCTTTCACAGCTCCCTTGTTGTCGATATTTTCTATAAGAGAACGCTTTAATTAACTTGGAGTTTTTAATATCGATAGGTATTTGTATTCCGTCTAAATACGACTCAATTAGCGCGGTGGAAGTGTAAATAGTTTGAAAGCTTTTTAATTAAAAGTCGAGTGGAATCGTGCTGCCCTAACTGATTAATATAACAAAATTAATTTAGTTGTTTTTTGTTAAGAACTATTGTTTTGAATATAAATTTAATCGGGGCGTATATCATTTCACAAATAACCTTTTCAAGTGCGTGAAAGGTAGCTTTTTGTATAATATATCGCGTATTAAAAAAAAAACATGGCTATTCTGTATAAATTTGAAAATTGTTTTTTAAATCCTATGCTGGTCATACTGTGACAAATAATAACTTTTATTTATACAGTCCCTATTATTTGCGCGTCAAAGCTCTGGGTCATCTTCATGTGTCACCGTATATCAAATATTATATATTATCTTTGAATAATATTAGGGAGTTTCAATGCTATCATATTCAATATGTGTTTAATTATAAATTTTCTCCGAACGTAATAAAATCTGATATCATCAAAAGCAAACCATTTTTAAGTCTTGAAAGCACAAACTAAAATCAATAAACAAGCTACCACGAAAACCATTAAACTCCAGTTCAATATGAACCATTGTCCAACGTAAGACTGTTAAAGAAAGAGCTATAATAGGACGGACATTTGTAAGATTGCCTCTACTCGTAACAGAGATCGATATATCGTAGCCATTGTATATTCACCGGCCTATTTCAGGTTGAAAATGTTAGGCTCACGTTGCATGGAAAGTTTAATGCTGCCGGATTTACTTTTTATTGGAAATGAAATTGTCTTTATCGATTGGTTTTAAATATTTATTTGGCGATGTTTCTTTTGGATTGGGGTTTGTCTTTCTTATTTTCAATAGTTTTGATTTTGTAGGCAGAAAAAAACATTTATGACATACTTACAATGAATAAAAATTTATGATATATAATGAATATATGATATACAGTGAATATTACAGTATATCCGAACAAGTGACGATAAAAAATTAAATTTTAAACTTAGTTGTGTATTTTGCAGTAAATTGGAAGTTTTAATTCTTATATATTTATATTAGTTCAAATTAACGTACTTTTGTGGGTTACAATGTCACAACATTGTCTGAGCATTAACAGGGAGCTTAGATCTCACAATGATTAGTTCAAAAGCCTGCGTTACCCAGTGACTGGCAAATAGAGCACTTACAGGGCAACGGAATTGGATAGCGACATGTGTGAGTACTCCAAGCCCTTTGTAGCTACCGATATCGATTACACAAAATAAATTAGTCGCCACATGAGTGGAACGCACGATACGGGCGCCGCGCGGCTACATGTTCAGTGTACACCCGCCTTTAGAACAGAATGGACACGCCACGCGAAAGCGATTGACGTATTATCATTTTGTCTCGGAATAGCCTTCCTAGAAACGATTTCAATAGCCGTCGACCCATTTAATTTAACAGACAATGTATACAGAGTGCAGACCGGCGATTTGTCAACGGAATGAATTTCAACAAAGGCTTTATTCATTTGAATGGCAACTTGTTGTACGAGACCGTTTTAATTTCATAAGTCGTTTATCATAATCAAGCCTGGAGGAGGTTGGATAGGTTTCAACCCATGTCAGTGTCTGAAGGAAATGTCACATACCTGTTCGGACAATGCGGACGTTTTGTGGACACGGCTTAGCCGAACTCGATTCGGGGAAATCTGGATTTGGAATTAATGATTTGTATGTAACGTTGTACGGAATGAGTTATGGAGCGGGATTATTTCTTATTCTATTGTTGAGTTGAAGATGAGAATGTTTTGAAGGGTTGAAGAGGGTGTGGTATTGTAGTCGTAGTCTTTATGAAGAGCTTTATTACTTTGCTAATACAAGTGCTGATTACTGTGCTTGAGGGACTTGGAAATCTTTTATCTTACAATTACCAGGAGATTTCGTTTAGAAGGATGTTAATCAATTCATCTACCTAACTGTTAAATACGAGTCAGGTCATCCTCATTTTATTTAAAAAATAAGCGAATGTACAAAAGTATATTGTTGTTCGTATATTAATATTGCAGAACGTAACATTTATTTAACTATATTTAAATTTATAAAAGTATAAATTTCAATAAGCTTAATATTCTAAGAACCATAATTGTTAAATTATATACCACAATGGAAATAAACTTACCATTACACATTAAGCATTCAACTAAACGCCATCACTTTCATTGTGTTGCAGACAAATTATTCGCATAAATTATTAAGTGAATACGATGGTTAGCCAGAAGCCTGTTCCACAATATTTAACCATTGAAACATTACCTCCGATTCAAGTAAATCGCTAAATAGTTCATGCCAGCCGACGTCCCTAATCTAATATGTCCGAATCCAAGCCCGATGCCCGACCCCGAGTGCAATCTTCGACAGCAAAATATCGCATATTGTACAGAAGGCTCACTAAAGGGGAACTCTGTGGATGAACGTTAGCGTCATGGATATGTCTGAATATAGAATTTCGTTACAGTGTGCTTTAGACATGTTTATATTGTATATCGGGTTTGAATAAATTTGAAATCTGTTATGTCGACATGTGTGTAAACAACGTGTTTTAGAAACACTAGATGTTTTTCATACGTTGTAAATAGAGATCAAATCATCATCAAATAGAGATTGGAGTTTATAGCGATACCACGGACTTCGTAAAGCCGATGCAACTTATAAGTGTCTATAAATATAAAATTGCAAGTTTAAAAAGTCCAGCAACTATTGTGTAAAAGGTAAATGTACAATATACCGGTATATTTTTAGATCAGATATAACTGAATTAAAAATATCCAATGTATCGAATGAAAAATGATGAATATATGAATGAGTGAAGGTTCGTTACCTCCATTATGTTGTGTATTCCGACCCAGTGCGGCGGGTACTACGTCGTTCCACTCTCTATTACCCCTGTAATCGTACATTCGGACCTTTGCTGACACATACTAACTATCTATATAAAGTTCGACCTGTTTGAGATGCACGTACTCGGGATTTGTTGGATGGACGGTTAAATTTATACATTTTGTTTTTGTTAATGTGAGTGTGGGTTAATGAATAATTATGGCGATTAAACAGTCTCAATATGGTTAAAAATTACAATTAATTATACATAATACGTAGAACTTCTTCCAAAATATTATGTAACTCTCCCAAATTATGTTGTGTTTAATTACGCACTTCATACAAAAAAATATATTCTAATTATAATTTACTTACTATTTTACTACAAACAATCTTAAAGGTACTCAAATACTAAACATCATTAATATATTAATGTAAATTATTCACCTATTTTTAAAATAATCGAACCAGAATTCGGAATAAGGTACTTATCTCAGTTTAAGGCTTAGGTTATACTATATTCTCTAATGATTACTTCTAGTAATATAGATACATAAACTCACCCCTTCTTCCCGGAAGAGGTAGATAGAGATGCTACCAGTACACGCAGCTATCGAGCCCCTAGTAATATGTACAAATATATTACAAATAATTAACTACATATTATTTTATATGCCAATAAAATATTTTCCAATTACAATACTACCAAGTACCAACAATCACAAAGCATCACGAATCACTTGTTCATGCTAGATGTGCAGATAGGCTTAGCTGTACAAAATTGAAGTAATAAAAGAGGAATGCTCGCAAAAGTTTCGCAATAAAGGCAACGGGTATCGACTGTTAAGGAGTAAAGAGTTCTTCGATATCATACCTACGTATAGTTGTTTGGTGTTATCTGTCCGTCCATGATATGAACCATCCAACTTTACGGATATTTTATTTAATTATTAGAGTTAATATCAACCTTTTTTAAGATTATCATGTAGATTTTATTGCAATGAATGGCGAGACGAGCATGCCATTCGCCTGATGGTAAGCGATACGACCAAAATACTTGGCATTCCACTGCCCTCGCCATGTCATGTTAAGTCTCAATATGTCCAGTAGTTACTTTGGCTACAATGTACTTCAAACCGGAACGCAATAGTGCATTTACACTGCTGTTTGGCGTCAGAAATAGACATTCATGTGAAATACAATTGTTTGTGAAAAGAAAACAGGGTGATGAAACTTGTATATCACTTTAAAATAATCTTTTAATCGACAACAGCCGTCCTGGTGAATTAAGACCAAAAACCTTGAAAGTGTAGAGGAACCCAGTGACAAGTGATATGCAAATAGGCTAGTAAAATAGTATACGCGAATTACAATTAAATGAAATTAGTCTTGGATTTTAAGAGTTTCGTTTTTAGGATTTTTAATCTATAACAGGATCGGTTGAGTATAAATCACAGTAAGTAATTCAAAGGACGGATGTGTGATACACGAAGCGATGATAATATTTATGATTGGTGTATATCACACTACTTCTAGAACGTATTTCAGTTCCATCAAGAATATCAAGGCGTACACGCGCGATGTAAATCACCTAAAGAAATAGCAACCCACTGACCTTCTAAGTAATTCAGTACAAATGTATTTCTGACTTTGCAAGATCCATTTTGTAGAATATCGGTTTAGTATTTATGTGAACGATTTAGGTCTGACTGATTGGCCGTACTTGTAAATATAGACGGTGTTTTTCGAGTGTTACACCTGGAAAATAATTACTGGGAGCCTGTGACGTATGAGCGCTATTTAAGCTCGGCCCTAAGAGTAATAGCCACGATAAACACTAGCAATTAAAGCATTGCCACGCGACGCACGCCTTTCTTTGCGCCTCTCTTAATAGAGATTTGTTGTTTGCCCCGTTTACAGGTTTGTTCGTACTGTGAGTTACGATATTTGCTTCTTTATTTGATACGTCCAAAAGTGTTCTGAATTCTTTTTTAACTTACAATTTCATTTGATGATCAAGTATAGTAGATGCTTCAAACGTTTGGATCAATGGTTAATTTCTTCAACATCATTTAGAAACTATCATATGACACTCCTAATTTTACTGTTGAACATAGGACATCCCCAAGAATAAATCTAGTTTACTTAGTAAATCTAGTTTAGTGACCTGTTGGAAGCGGTGTACACTCGGCGACTTATCAACTTTAATTCGTTTCTCCTTCATTTGGATGGTCGTTCGTCATATCTATCGTATGTGTGAGGAACTACAAATGTGTCTTCGTATCATGATATTTATGAAAGTGAAAAGGCTTAAAGTAGTAAGTTAGCATCAATTTAATTAAATTTTCATATATACTCGTACAATCACTGCCCCATCCATTACACAATTATTTAATTCGAAAGTGACATTTATACGGCACAATTAATAGCTCATTTTCCAATATCTTAAGTAAATAATTAAACCGCAGTTTATAAGTATACTCGTCTACGACAAAATCGTGTCGTCCCCGTATCGTAGCATGCGAATCAACCTCGATTCGTTGTTCGGCTCTCGAAATTCGTAGTGCAGTTATTGTTACTTATATTACACAGAAGACTAATACATTAAGAAAGCTGGGTTCACACACGTCTGCGACGTACAAACGGTATCTACATCGGAACTTCTATCTGCAATGCGTGTATGATTCATCGATGAGCAAAACTTGTGTGGCACGGCCAAAATGTGTTTCGTAAACATATACGTCGAGTACTTTATATTTATTAGTTGGAGTTAAAATTATTAGTCTGCTTTGTTTATTCAGACGGTATGGTTGTCGCGTCAATCATTTTTGTTTTTAGAAGTCGAAAATCTACAGTTGAAGTTTTGATATGGCATATCAGTGGCAAAGTGTCCATACAACCCGATTCAGAACTTATATGCTTTACAATGCTATGAATAAACTTGAAGATGTCGTTTAGCTGGCTATAATGTAAGGACGAACATGATGATTTATTGTACGTACAAAATACTAATTATCACAATTTAGTGAAACAAGTACGGAGGCCTTGGATAGCAGTGACAAAAAAAAATGCATGACATGGTTTACTTTTTCATAATTATGAAACCCTACCCAATTACTTGTATACCTTATAAAATATCATATCTATACCGTATAAAATTCATAGGTTATTAGGAATAGCTTTGTGGGAAAACTATTACACAGCTTGTAATCCGGCTCTTAAGAGCCACTTTCGTTTCAAGCTAAGTTGGTAGTAATCATGAAACTGCAGCTTCGTAAGCCATCACGCGAGATTTTGTTGTTTTTTTTGCTGTATTAATTGGAATAGACACGTAACTTCGTGAATGGATAGGGTTAGATCAGGCTGTTGCCTGTTCAGTACTAGTCCTTAACCAACGCAATAATCGCTTCTAATTCCCTACATAAACATAAAAGCCGTGGTTTCAATATTAAAATAAGTTTATACTCTTAATAAACGAATATTCTATGCATAACACCAGTAATAGCGTTAAGTAGAGCACTTCATTTTTATTCAATACTCGAAGATATCTGTATAAGGTCGCTAGCAGATTTAATAAAATTATATAGCACCTACATATGCAGGTAATGTATTTCTCGAGTGGAAAGTCTGTGAAACTTACGTAACTCTGTTATTGGTGGCTTACAATTTCGCTGCAAACTTGAGACTGTTGCTAGAATCAGGTAGTTCCTTCTTGTACATTTAGTTCTCTCGCAATATCTACTGCGAATCGGAAAGGAATCTTGATAAATTTACATACATAGTTTGAATGAAAACTTTTTTTATCAGCTTGTTCGTAGGTAGTTGTCATTCATTTTCAGACTACGTTTAATAGTAGACCAATAACTTAGAGTTGAGTTTCATTCGGTGAGTTAGATTGCCGGATGCCCCAACCATGGAAAAAAAGCCCCAAGCGTTGTGGATGTTCATGGGCGGCAGTGATCGCATACCATTAGGTGACCTGTTTGCTCGTATGCCCGGCCTGTGCAATAAAAAAAGACTCTCAAAAGTTTACGATGACGTTTTCAATACTCCTTATGATTCGTCTTAACGTCATAGAAACTCCGCTTACATTTTTAAGTAATCAAAGTAAGTCTTTGCCCGAGTATCAATTTGCTCCACGCCATAATACCATCGGCATTTCTGGTCTTCACTTCAATTTCTTCAAGAAATAATTTTGTCAATGACGATAGATCGTTTTTATATTTCTTGTATCTTTGTGATTTTATAAGTATTGGTGAAGCCATACATCCTTGAATAAAAATTATTTACATCATTCGTTAATTAAGAAATGTAGCAAAGATTTATTACAATTAAATTCTCGTAATCGCCTGTTACCTAACCTTGTACTTCACTCTAGATTTATGTCCTTAAAAAGATCTTTATAGCTGCGTATAAAATTTGACGTAAGTCCTTAGATTTTCGTGTAGTGGTGAAACCGAGGCCGATCGGAACACTCGACATTTTTAGGGAGTGCTCTTCACAATGAGTGGCAACTCCTATTACATGAATTCGAGGTATTTCGATTATATCTTTTTGTATATATTTGAGGTATTACACGTGAAAACATAATTAAGGAAACTGTATTTTTTTTGAGAAAACTACCTATTCTTTTTTCTATTGCTGGCATCAATCCTACACTCTGCTAGTGTTGTGAACGTTCATAAGTAATTTGTAACGATGTAGACTACTAGTATTTATTGATGGTTTCTCATAATATGTGAATGGTCATCTGGGTATGTGGTAGTGGTGGTACCGCAATGCCTATTTCTCCCGCCAAACAATACTTTGAATGCACTGCTGTATTTAGGTTTGAAGGATATTGTAGCCAGTGCTACTATTGGACATAATGAGACTTAACATCGTATGTCACAGAATAGTGAGCGCAGTGGAATGCCAAACATTGCTTTACAATTCATGGTGTTGTTTGGTTTTACTACTGTCCATGAGCGGCCATCACTTATCATCAGAGGAATGGCATGTTCGTCTCGCCATTCATCGCAATAAAAATAAAATGGCCACCTTCAAGCTTTCACCATAAAATGCAAAGAAAGAAACATATTGAATATTCATTTTATTTATAAATGAGAATTAGCTAGTATTCCCAGGAATTTCGATTAAATTCGGTTGCAGATAGAAAACTAATAGTAAATACTTATTGAAAAATAAGTTTTACATTTCCGACGGGTGCATTTGCTCAAAGAACGTTACGTGCTAACATTTCTCGGTACTCTGTTACAGATGTATTTATCGGTAAATTACGAGGAAATCTAACAAAAACACACAACCGCAAGACCAGCACTATTAATTAAACGTGCCCCGTTTTAAAACTTTAAAGTTCGTCACACATTTCTCTCTGAAGTATGAAATAGGATTTTTCATGTCATTTCATAATGTGGACAATTATGCCGGAGCTTCATTCGCTTTTGTGTTTGTTGCTGAACTAACTGGTCCGTATTTTGCTGGAAACTTTACACAGTGAATGCATATTTTGCAAATTACAACATGGCTAATTTAATTACCAACGTAGCAGAATTCAACTAACCTTCAAACGCTGTGCATGGTATTAAATAAGTTTAATTATTAATTGCCGTTTTCGTTAAATCTTTGTTAGAATAGATTATATAGAACTTATATGTAAAATTTATTCACATAACAACTCTTATGCCTATTTCTTGGTGGTCCGAATGTTGCTGCACACATATTGTATTTTTATATGTATGCTTATGAATAGTGATAATATAACATGAGGCTAAATTGCAACTAGTAGTCAGTATAGTGCAATCTAGATATCCAGTATCTATTATACATTGTGAGAGATACTGTTGATCCAATAATATAATTATATCAGGCTCAACATACATACATACATAAATTCACGCCTTTTTCCCAGGAGGGGTAGGCAGAGGTGCCTGGACACCCACATTTCTCCTAGTATGTTCCGTCCCACGATGTGATAGGTGACGAGCTTATCGCCATATCGGGCACAAATTCCTGACTACGGGATGATAATGAATAGAAAAATCCAATATCACTGCCCGACTCGGGATTTGAACACGAGACCTCAGCTTTGCAAGCGTACCTCAAAATCCGATATATACAAGTTGGTAGCTTGTGTTGGTCACTATATAAGGTTTTATTACATTATTGTGATGTGTCAATTGTCCTTGTTTATGAATTTAGCTTTTATAGAATGGGAGACTAACGACCAATTTTAATGGTGGTTTGTACCCACTATCCGTGAATAACAAAATAAAAAATGCTTGAATCAATGTGTTTCTGGACTTTGAGGAAAATTTAGACACTTCTCTAATCTTCTTTAAGATAATAGTGTAAGAAACTCATTAATAAGATACTATTTAAGCGGATCATCGACGTTTATAAACACCCACAGCAAAATAATCGTCCATACTGTACCAGCCTTTAAGTAAGGTGTACGCTTTTTTCTGATTTTCGTCCATTTATTTAATTATTTAGAGTTACCAAAAGAAGATTCATTATTCACTATAAATAATGTAAGAAACAAATAACAAAAACAGGCAACTACAGCATACAACGAATGACTTAAATATTTATAATTGTTTAAAAAATAAATTTATTAAAAGAAATTATTTCTAATTAATAATATTTGAGGTGAATGTAAAATATGAGTAAAAGCACTATTAAAGCGGGCTAGACCTTCATAAACTGCATGTGATTTTATAATCCACGACTGAAATATATGTATATATATGACTTTTATACGGACATATTTTATTGCGACCAACTCGTGGCAACTGAATGTAGGTTTACACTAACACAAACTTAATGTTGTTTATTATGCAGGGATAGCATAGAAATTTAATGCAAGCCGGCAAAATGTTTTGCGAGTCGTGGTTTAAAGCCTTTTAAATAAATAAACGTTTGTAATTTCAATCCCCCTCATATATGGAGGGAGGCATTAATAGTCAGTCGTACAAGGTGGTCGTGACATGACTACATTAAACTACAACATGATTGCTGAATGCTGAGTCAATTAAAATACTATGAAACTAGGTGTAATATCAAATTCTATATTATTAAATAAAACAGATGAAGAAACAATGTATTAAAATTTGCAATTGACGAGCACAAAGAACAGTCACTCCACGACATCTATAGTGTTATATTTGTCTTCTTTTAATTTATTCATTCAACAAAAGAACAGTTTTATATTAAACTAATATTAGTATCCTGACCAACTTGATTATTATACTGTTATTGGCCCTTATTACGTGTGTAATATATGTTCAACTTAAGACGATTTTAAGTTAATTAGAATTTCGTTGAAAGATGCAGTTATTAACGTTTGAATAAATAGTAAAAGTGAGATAAAGGTGAAGTTTATAATAAAGCTTGTAAAAACCTGATTTATTTTTATCGAAGCCAACATTTAGTATGCAGTGTCGCGTAAACCCAATATAGTATATTGTCTAGCTTTTACACTATCGTCGAGACAAAAATTAAATTGCAAACTTTAACAACTGGCCAGGCATACTAATAAACAGTGCTGTGTGGTGCTGAAATATTTTCATTGCAACATTTTATTGACGTTGTTGTTACTGATTTACGTGCTGTCCGTTCCGGTCGTTTTTAACCTTTCCGAAAACCGCATCATAAACGGTTTAGTGCCGGTTATGAAGCTCAAATTACGAAGAATGGAAGTGCGTCCCTCCCTCATTGTCTGCCCTTTATGAAGGGTTCGGGTGTATAAAGAAATACAGCGAAATGGCCCGTAATTCGAATAACATTTCTGTGACCTATAAAAAGTTTGTGAGTGGCAAAATTGTTTTTGCACTACATATATAAGTGTAATGTTTAACGGAGAATATATTTTGTGATGTAAGTAACTTTGCTATCTTTTGTTAGGCGAAGGGTAAAGGCCTTTCGTTCTGGAAGTTTCGCTGAGGTTAAAGGAGGAAGGTCACAATAGATCTGTATCTCAAAGACGTGTTTTTAGCTTTATGTACTACATTATTGATGCTTCTTCCAATCACGACCTCTCCCATCGATACATTTTAATACAGTTGGAATGATTTCATAAATCTTGCATTTAGCTGTACCTGTCTCTACTATTAAACATTAATATGACGTCATTACATTTAAAGCAGTTTGTGACGTCATATCGACGTCACTGAGATCTCTACAGAAATCTTGCCGTGACGTCAGTGGAGCTCTGTACGTTTAAGGCAGGAATTCTTTTATTTCTCTATTTTATTTTAAATAGTACAATAAGTCACAAACAGAGCTCCAAGCTCACAATACTTTAAGTGTGTTGGTATCAGAAACTACGAGAAACTTTTTCGAAGAAACTCACTTATCTTTGAACCTTAAAATTGAACCTATAGCCGCTTGTTTTATAGATCGCTTATATTCACTGTGTATAGATGTTATTACCATTCACGAAAGACGTGTACAATTAAACGGTGCTAAATATCCTCACTCTCATTATCTAGTTCTCGAGACGCGAAGGCATAAATCACATCACTTAGCAGACCCAACAAAAGAGACATCCCGAATTGCTCGCCACTTGAATGCGTTAATAAAAATCGCGGGGCGTCGAAATTAAGGCTCTCGTACACGGAGCGTCGTCATTAGGGTCGAAATAGGGTTGTATCCTGGTGGTTGTAATAAGTCATGTCTGCCGCAGGAGCCGCCCAGCGCCCTGCCGGCCCTGGCGGCCCTGTCCGCCCCGGACGTTCCCGCGCCATTTCTCCCGGCCCTGAAGATTATCGCGCACTAAGTATGATCAATAGACAATTTAACGGCCAAGTGGCTAAAACTGATCAAATTAATCAGTGACAAGACGAGTTTTTGCCAATTGTCATTAATTAGTTACGAGTTAATCTTGTTTGTAGTCGGTAGTTCCTTTGTTCGATCTATTTCTGTTTTGTACTGTACGCCTGTGAGTTACTTATGTAGTAAGAGAAAAGTAGTAATACAAGACGAGTTAGTTAGCTTAGGTTTTCAACTAGTTTAAAGTGCGAATTTTAAAATTTATGTTCTTTGGTTTTTGGACATCGGATGAGGGCGACTAGCTGCCTGTAAAATGAGGGACCAGGATTCGACTCTAGCTTTGGTAAAAATGTCTACAAAGATTTTCTCTGATGTTGAGAGTTCTGAAACACTTGATCGAGCCACTGAACGCCTTGGTTTAAATGTTTGTCATTACATCATTTTTACACATGTCAACACAACACTATTTGTGGGTAACTTCCCCATTCCTGGTAACAGTTCGGTGCATAAACTAAGACCCACCCTTTCCTCCCCTCGCCCCCGCTTCCGTTTTCTCCGGGAACATAAGCTGTGCCATTTTTTAAAATGCGTGGTCCTAGCATGTTATATCGACGGTGCCGAGTGAGTTTTATTTTGTTCTTGGGCGGTGTGATAGCGGTGTTGCTGTTACTCATTGTCTCTTCAGATGTAGCACGTGGTTGGCTTTTGTTTCGATTTAAGCCGACTATTTATTGGAGTTGATATGCTATTAGATATAGACGAAGGTTCTTTAAAATAAGATGAGAAGTTCGTATTACAGATTATTATTATATACAGACTATTGCGATATCAATGCACTTGAGTGACGTAGTTTTAAATTTTTGGAAATGGGGCGACCAAGCTGAGTGGAAAAATCATGTCTGTTCATGCCTTTTCGTGATGAAATGGCGGTCAAGGTTATCGTCATTTGGTGGTGTAGACTTACAAATTGCTACATTTATAATTCTATTCTATTTTTTTTCTTTCACCACAACGCCTACTATTCAAATTATTTCTCACATTTTTCGTCATCGGTAAAATATAGTGCGAAAAATAATTAATTATGAATACATAAATTTACGAAAATCAAGCGTATGAGCGTTAGGATAGATCCCATTACCTTCGGCTTCAGAGATCGTGCCCAACTAAACTACATCTCATAACCAATTCATAATAAAATTAATATTGTAAAACACAAGAGATACTCGCACAAGACGCGATAATCATGAATTCAAAACGTACACTAACATCATATGCACCGGAAAGCCTTTGGGTACTGCATTAATGAACGTATCAAATCACTCACAGCTAAAATATTCACGGGAGAGTTTTCGCCGAGCGGCCGCATTCATCTGTGAATCAGAGAACTTGTATCAAGTTGGCGAACAACAATTACGTACAATACAACATATTTGCGGCGGTGTAGCTATGTGTTTAGTGGTGGTAAATGTGTGCTGTAGTTTTTGTGAGAGGTTAGTTGTTGCTGTGACTGTTGTGCCCACTCCGACCGCACGAGTGCCGCGGAGTGTGGCAATTAAAACTTGCGAATGTCAAGTGGCGGTGTCGACGAGACCCCGCCTTTATTATTTTTTTTATTTTTATACAAATAAACTTGTAACTATGTACACGGTTAGAACATCTTGAGACTTTGCCTGCGCGGGTATTCTGTTTTTTTTTTCATTGTGTCTTTGGTTTTTTAACTTTATTTTTCGCGTTTGTTCTGATGGGTTTTAATATTAATGGGTGCGTTTTAATGTTATTTTTTTGTGGGGTAAGTATTAATGTGAGTTATTTTTAAGTTGGGGATCTTGGTGAATGCAATTTTATATTCTATGGTGGTCGTGAAAACACGGCGCAGAAAGCGAGTATTGGTTGTTTGTAGAATTCCCTACATTGTTAAAATAACTTTATTTTAAAATTACAAATAGTTAAATAATCATATTATATATTCAGTACTATAGAAATTACTAGCGATGGCAGGTGCAGTGTACTTACTTTACCATGTCGTACAAAAAAACGTGTCAATAAACTTCGTGTCCACATTATTGTAATAATTCCTATACTACCCATAGCATGCCGCCGATAGCGAACGAAAGTGTAAACAAAGTGACACATAAACAGGACAAAATACATATTTCCACATTAACGTTTTCGCGAAACACCGAAATACTCGTTGCGGCCCATCAACAGGGTCATTAACGATTTCATAAAAGGCTTACAAGGTTCGTTTCCTTTTCCCCGTATCATATTTTTCGTGGGCTCGACCGTTTCCGAAGCACTTATAGTGTATAACATGTCAGATTTAACGTGACCTGTGGCTGTAAATGTTAAGGTGTAGTCCGCGGGTCATCTAACCCTGGACGCTTAAGGTAAATGTCGACCACTTGTTAAAAATCGATCGGTACACACGAATCTAACTCGTCTTTAACGAATTATAAGTGAACATGCAAGAAAATATATAATTATTCTGGTAGGTATCAGAATATACTCGAAAAAAATTGAGAAAAATGGGATTCAGTATTTGTAAATAAACTATTTATATAATTGGTCATGTTACATACACGTAGAGAGTCTTCCAATATTCAGTCTTTATTGTGATGTGAAGTCTACCTCGATAGCGGGCAAAATGCAACCAAAAATATGACAAACTAAATGCACGACTGGGAATCAATCTCGCTTCCTCTCGGCTCACAGCCCCCTCTGCCACTAGACTAACTTAAAATAATTGCTATAATTAAGAATAAAATGAGCCCCGAATTTAAATTTAAAGCGACGGTGACTTGTTGAGTTGTATGGGACCCAGAAGTGCATTAAAAATAAGTTAGCACTTTTCACGAAACCGCTGCTAATTGTTATAACAAGTCGCTATTTTATTATTTGCTTGTTAACTAAAACAGGGATTCCAGGAAGAGAAAACACTACTATTGTTTTAGTAGTAGGTATTTTAATAGCCTCTTTTTAGGAGCGAATTGCGAGGTAAGCAGAGTTGAGAGCGTGCAGAGTATTGAATGTTACGTATTTATTCATATTAAATTATCGCTTCCTTCAAACTGAAGGAAAATTATACAAAATGTTTAAAAAGCGTATTATATAAATATAATAAATAAGCCCATGACTTTACCTAAAGCTGTGGGCAGACATGCGAATAGGCCCACTTGTGGTTTGCAGAATCTCTTTCAGATCTAAATGACGGGCAAGCCTTCAATCGTGCCCGAAACAATGTTGGAAGGCATTAATATGAGAGTTAACGATCAGAAAATTCACGTAAAGACAAGTTTCCGACCTGGTATCGATCCCAAGATCTCATGGTTCAGGCCACTTTTATTTGATATAAGAAAATTGCATAACTAACTGTGAAAGAAGTTATGACGTTAAATATTTCTTCTTGGAATGAGGAATGGAATAATATTCAAATCAAATCCACTCTGTCTTTAGTTGGGAATAGCTATTGTGAATGTAAACTACGTCACGTCGTATAAAGGAAGTTTTGCAAAGAAAATATCGTAAGGAAAATTCCTTCTGAGATTAATTTACCCAAAATCCATAGGTGTAGTCGATCAACTCGCTCTTGGTAGCACGTTGGCTTAAGGCCCAGCCTTTTAATTATAAAGCAGGCCCATGACAGCAAAGAGTTAAATAGCAAGGTTAATAATATACACACGAATATGTATAACTTATACTATGTATAAACGCTTTGTATTATAGGACTCAAAACTGCGATGCGACGTCGCATCGTAAAAATCTAAGAGCTCCGCATACGCATCGCAAGAGTTTGCGAGTTGATTCGCATCGCGCTTTGTTACTATCCGGCAAGAGAGACCTTGCTGCACGAAATCGCATCGCAGCTATTAGTATCGCAGCTTTCTGCGTTGCGAATTCGCATCGCGCTGATCGCAGATTTGTGTATGAACCTGTAATGCGAGTGACGTATAAAAGAAACCTGAAAGCTGGTAGGATGACCGTATTGGTTCGGATAGTGACTTTTTCATTCTTAAGGAGATTTATTATTTAATCGAGAACTTTATAATAAGTCTCAGAGGTTGTATTTTTTTATATTGCTATAATACAGCCCTCTGCAATTTTTCATTTTTTACATGTGATAAACTGTTTGGATAAGTCAAAGATCAAACTGTTCAATAGACTTGTTTTAAAATATCCAAAATAAAACAGTCCAGCAATATTTAAGCGTGAATCGTAAATAAAGCAAACTAAAGCTGTAATTGACATGGTAAAATATGATAATATGCAGAAGGCGGGTTTTATACATCTAACCGCTGGAGTGGGAATGGTGGAATAGTAGAATCAATTGCTTGCTTGTGGCTAACGGGCCACGAAAGGCGATAAGCTAAACTTACGACGCCTTTTGTACTCGCAATACTTTATTGTGATCTCTGAATATCCAACTACGTATATTTTGCACCGCAAATATATTCACGGCGGTGATTTAAATTCATGAATGAGTTGACTTTCTTATTTCTTCTCTTTGTAGATGAAAATAAAATTGTAACATGTTTTATGTTCCACTCGTACGTTTTTCTTCACTTATTCTTCGGGTATGATTTTCTTAGAATGATAATGTTAAATCTGTTTTCGTTTGATTTATAAAAGTGTTTGGATTACCGCGGTAAATGATTTTTCAATGAATATTCTGAAGTCCGAAGCGTATTTTTGTATTACGTGCACGTAAGAAAACACGATATTACGTATTTCTTTAACTGATACGAACAACTGTTTAGCAGATTATTTTGTGCCATATAATATCGTTTTTTCACTCAGAAAAAGTAACAACAATGCTTTTTATGGTAAGTGCAATGTATTTTTAATAGATTTTACCTGCTACAGATAGTTGATTCTAACTATTCGCTTAAAATGCCTGTTTGAAATTAGGAACTCGAATCGTAGATCCCATGCGTGGGTGTAGTACACAAACCCTACTATGAATACTTTTCGCGCATCATGCACGATGGTTGCTAACTGGGTAGCAAATATCTTGCCACGGACTAAACTAGTCTCTAGCTACGCATAATTTTGCTTGGTTGCTAAAACGTTTGTGGTTGCGAAAACGACCTAGTGTTAAGACTGACAGGTCATTAGGATCAGAACTTAGCGGACAGAGGCCTCGTATTTAACATGGATTTGATTTGCACGGAAAGTGTTGTTAATTCTTCAAATAATCAAATAGTAGTGAAAAAACGTGACGGAATTTAAATCATGTTATTTTATATTATTCATTCATTTTATTATTATTTCATTTTACCTGGGGGAATGGTTGTGCCCCCGCCAAGTCAAGCAAAAAAGCGGCACGCTCGTAACATCCTTTTCTCGAAGCAGTTCAGCCTATTTTCAATTCCCTATAACTTCGTTGTAGATAAAGTAGGAGCCTGAATTTTCAGTAAGCAAGCAAGTTTTGTATAAACACAGTATGTTTCAAATTTCACTCAATTTGAATCAGTAGTTTAAGAATTAATATTAAAGATAAAATTGATTAGCTTGGCCATCGCATGAAAACACAGTGTATCTCATAAGTAATACATATTATATTAAATAAGATTGTTAAGTGCGATGGCCAAGTCAATCCATTATTTTTAAAACATAAAAGATTTTTAATTAATTATATGGTCACTATATTAAGACGTTGTTAGCCAATTACCTAATAACTTAAGACACCTCACAAGGCAGTCCTTTAACTAGGGACTGAATTAGGTGACCGTCTTATACATATCACAACTTTTTACGGTATAAGAACTGAGTTGCGAGACTTGGTTTTTTTACAAGTTTTGTTTTTGATAGGATTCATTTTACGAATTCAATAAGGTATTTCAAGGTAGACTGGAAGAGAATGCCTCTTGTCCGCCAATGTATAATGTGTTTGTATATGAAGTTAAATAAATAAAAATAAATAAATAATGGGTATTTTCATGTTTATTTTCAATAAACCTAACTCGGAACTAATAACCAATTAAGCAATTAAAATCTATTTTTAGCAATTTAATGTGTGGAGGCAAATAGCGCAGAAATAGACATGATTATAGCTCGATTAAGATCAATTACGCTCATTGGTGATTTGAGCGCGTGTAGGCAGGTGTCGATTTATACGTGTGCGTATTACCATCTCATTAGCCATCATTACTGCAATTACGCGAATTACGCTGCCGGCTTTTATTGACATGTATTATGTAAACATAATAAAGATAGTCTACGGTATTTTGGCGTGCGAATGCGAGGCTTTCATCCTGTTGTTTTTTTTTATTGCAATGAATGGTAAGACGAGCGCGCCGTTCGCTGCTCGCAATGTTTGGCATTCCGTTGCGCTCGCCATCCTGAGACATAAGATGTTAAGTCTCAATATGTCCCGTAGTTACTCTGGTTACAATGTTAAAATATACATTGTGGTGGTACCTACCCAGGCGGTCTCTCACATATGAGAGACCTACCCTTAATAAAATGAAAGGAAATGTCATGGTCATGTAGGCAATTAAAAAGCTATTATGGCAATTAAATACATAATACTTATTCTAAAATGGAAGATCTGAAATGAAATGAAAGGTTGAGTAAAGATATTATCGTTATATAGTGGAACTTACAGTGTCTCTAACTTATTGTATAGGTGAGACCATAATATAGTCATGCCGGGGACGATTTCCAACCCCAGGAAATTTGTATGAGATTTTTTTAATTAACCTTCCTATACCCGCGTATTGGTCTGTCAGACCGACACCGTTTCGGTTTGCGTCTTTTTCTTATGAACGGAAAATGTTAGCACATTGGGCTTTTAATCGTAAATTAAATTTTAATGTAGTTATAATGATAGATATTTATTTAGTAAATGTTAGAACTATCGGGTCTAAGAAACCGACGCGGGTATATGTGTTATTGTATTTGACGCGGGTATAGGAAGGTTAAAAAGTTAGAGAGTGGATTGCCCGATTTGCGATTCAAACTTAGGACGTCAAAATTTATAGCCTATACATGCAGCCACTATAACATTTTTTTTGTAAATAAATAAATAAATAAAACAAATAAAAATAAAATTTGCTTTTTTTACACGCTTTATATTAGCTTCACTTGTATGTTTGTTTGTATGTTTTTTTACTAATCTAATAAAGCGAAAGTCGCAGGTATTAAGGCCAAGTTAGATGTTTAATTATTTTTTGTAGTTACATGTTTATTTATAGTCAATATCGCTTACTTTACCGGATCCCAAAACATCGTGAGGTAGCATATGTCGTCGAGATTTCTGAATAAGATTTTGAAAGTATGTGAAGTCGGCCAAACAAGAAAAACCATTGCTGTCAAGTATAATTTAAGTCTCTCTCAGAAAAACAATACATCGATAATTGAGAAAGTTGAAATAGAAGTTAGCGAACGATTGTTAGTTCCCAGTATAATTTGCAAAATGGCTAACACATCGCAATGTATGAATAGTTATCGCACATTACAATAGCGTGTAATATTTCATTTTGCAGCTTTGTAACTATTCTCCCTAATGCGAGCTCCGAAAAAGCTAACCTTTCCGCGGGCACCCGCGGGGTATCTCGCCGGAAGACCCTCCCCGCTGCCCGCACCCCCCGCACACCCCGCGCCGCCCCGCATCCCCGCACGCCCCCAGACGAGAGGGTCATTAGGCAAAAAATAAACGATTACACTTGAGAAATGGAAAAAAAATTTGCTTATTTTATATACGTGTTCCGCTGCGCCCCACCCAACGCCAGATAGGTAAAGGTGCCTCAAGTCCCACAATCAAAAAAAGTTTCAATTGTTATTGCTTTAGTTTTTGGCATCGCATAAGGTTATTCATGATCGGATACGTTGCTTTTTGCCGTGCTTGCTTTGTTTAAGTTTACTGAATTACCGATGCCAAGTGTGTGTATATACTTTATTATTAGTAGCACAGTTTTCTTTAAAGTTTCGCTACAAATTCAATAACTTCGAAACACGGGACGTAACTTTTTAATAAATATATACAGGGATGTAAATTTATTCGGTACAAGAAATGAATAGAAAATTGTTCAAAGAATTAATCTGTCAAACTTACAATCGCATTTGAAATTAAAAGTACTAGGTTAAGGTAATAAAAATAAGAGTAAATTTTTGTAGTAAAATTTAGGGATTTAGTGGGGTTTATACTTGGTTTATAAGAATTTTATTTGAAATATTTATGTACTTGTGCATGAATAATGTTGTGGTTGCCTGCGAGAGGTTCAGGTACCGGTATCCAATCATGATGCTTTAGAAATTAATGTTTTTCGTATAATATTGAAATACGATTTTATCGGTAGTATTTTATCGTCATATTGTATCGGTTGGGTAAGAACTTGGTGACTGAGGTATAGACTTGACAAACTATGAAAGATGAAAATAGTAGCACATCTGTCTAGCCTTTTCAGGATATGAAAATGTGTTTAAATATCGTTATTAGAACTATTATATCACCTCCGTGATTATTTGTACTTTTTGTACTCATAGAATTTGTGTTGATTATAACCATAATATTTATTTAACTACAAATATTCTACAAAATGTAAGTGTATGCAAGTAAGTGTAATAAACTTGAATTACCTAATTATATATTTTACTCTTATGCCATTGCGTTGCAGAAAATGTATCGATATAAACTATTTGGAACATAATGCTACATCACTAGAAAATTACCATGTCGAGTCGACGCGTACTAGACATAATATTTCTAATAATTAAAGCATTACGTAAGATGGAAATCTACACCTATATTATTTATTGATTACTTAAGGTTCTCCAACAGTATACACATTATCAAAATTAATATTATTGTTATACAGGAGTACATAACAATTACAAAAATTACATACGCAAACAAAGCAAAGAAATATATATATATACCTATATACATATAAGGTAAAAAAACAACTAATAAAGGAATTGAATCAGAGTTATACATGATATTATTGAAAGAGAATATTATATTATTATTATATTACTGATAAAACCCATTAACTATCATTTCACGAATCAATCCATACCTAATCTATTTCCACCACCTCACTAATAAACACATTTGGAGTCGTTTCACAGCTCGCTCAGCTAAATATTGTTTTAAAATTGTCCAACAATTGGTAGGTGGAGCTCAAGTAACAAATAAAGTAGTTGTACGGTGTCCACATCGGAGCACATATATCATTTTTATCGCTCGCACTCGGGCCGGCCGTTTATTCATTGCTTACCTATTGCACACGCGGCTGTGTGACGGCCGACGCGTTAACTTTTGTTCTCGAAGCTGGTTTTAATGTCGTTTTTAAGTTTAAAATAGTTGTAGTTGGCTATTAAAAGCTATGATGGTGACTATGGAGAGGTAATAGTTAGGTTTTGGGATTGATTTCCAGTATGGACATTCCACTTTTAATGAATTTTTGGGTTCAACAATGTCTTATTTTTTATTTGTTCTAAGTACATTTTTGTACATCATTGTGAATAGACGAACCAACTACATTTACATTTGCAATTTTCTTTTGGTTGATTATAATCATAAAATAAATAAATGATCACATCAGGCGTTTTAGCCTTCGTAATGCTACATGACTCTCAATAACCACACACAAACCTGGTAGAATTGTAGGAGTTTGGTTATCCGTTGTTGATGGAAGAGGTGTAAACAGGTCCTGCAATACCTAAGATGTTTATAAAGCATAGATGCGTTGTCCGAGCTTTATAATGGCAAGACGTTTGGAAGGTAATTGGCTCACTTGCAATCAGTCACGCTTCAAACAGTGTCGCGGATGCACGTTTCTCTGACTATTTGTATTCTCAAAACCAAATGCGGAAAAATAGATTAGACTGATTTAAAATAACGTACAAATTATTCTGAAACTGTGAAACAAAATAAATATTTTATTTAGTGCGCAAGTACACACTAATTTAATTTTTTATGAAATAAAATTATTAAATTCGCTCTCATGGCGACGTTTGACAACACTCGCCAGGTCATCCCGTACTTGATGCTTGGTGCTACGTCACACGCGCATTGGCCAATAGTGCGGCACTTATTGTTACGTAACTAGCGATGTCTATTCCTCTTCTTCTAACTTATGTATCTTGCTTTTGGACTCATTCTTCGAACCAATTTGAAATTACTAAGGAAATTACAATACGCATCGCGCCATTTTTTTGTGCCATTATGTTAGTGTATGACGTGTCTATTTGTAAAACGTCATTGTGCAATACTGACATTATAAAACGCGACGGTAAAGCTGGTAACCATAATTTCTGTGAGACATTGGTAACGCTTACTACAGCCTGGCACAAACATTAATTGTAAGTTTCCTGCCATAGATTGAATTCGGGTGCAAATTGTAATGGGAGCAATAGAGACGGGATAGAGGGGTGAGTGCACATCGAAAAAATGAATGGGTGGCCAGCCAGTAACGGCTGTAGTGACACTAGATGTAGGTGAAACAGAAGTGGACTTAGTGCGAATGGAAATTCATAAATTTTAATGTTAATTACTTGTTTTCGTGGTGAAACTTTTGTATGGATTATGGGTAGATAATGAAACTCTAATTGTAGCTATTTTATAGTTCTTCACACAATTTTCTATGTAGTTATTACTTTATAGGTGGTTTCAGTAATAACTGTTTAGACAATTTTGCGTTTAGTAACTTAGGAACATGACTTTCCTAGCAATAGCCGCAAATATTTCTAATTGTCAACAACTTATCATTTCAATCGAAAATAAAAACCATTTTCATTCACTGAAAGTCATTTTAAACTCACTTTCTTCTCGCATTCATTTTTAAATCACGTTAAAACTCAATTAAAAGCGTGTAATGAAACCGTTAGTATTGGCCCGCGTTGGTATGTAGCAATCGCACGCTCAAGTGAGACCGTATTTCTTTTTTTAGAAACGCCGCCATTTAGTCAACTATGTATTGGAGATGAATGTTTATCGGTTTGCCATTTGTTGGGGGAAAGGTATTGCTGTGATTTATACATTAGCTGTACCTGAGCCACTTAGGAAAGAAAAGTGAAAGGAGAAGGCCTCCGTATGTTCGCAAATAGTTTATTCTTATCAGTACGTGACCGGCCGATTCAAATCTCGGTGAATTGCGATATTTTGTCGAATAGTGTAGTGAAATTTAGTGAATGCCAAACAATTTATTGCTAAGGCTTCTTCTACGAAATTTAACTAAGACAATAGCATTCAAATTGTCCTATTAAAGTTCTTTTATGTCTACTTTTTAATGGCATAAGGCCAAAGTGTTGTTTCGGAACATAAAAAACACACTGTTTAATGAATGTCACTAAAGTCACAAAGAAACGTTTCTTTGTTTTAATTGTTTACACCTAAGTTTTGTAATTAACGATCACTAATTAATTAGTTTTAATGCTTCGATTACTATGTCTGCTAGAAGTGTTTAATTTGTCAATGTTCAATTTAATTATCGTTTTAGTTTGGAGTCGTTCCTGCGACATCAAATTTGGCAAATAAATAAATAAAAATAAAACCAATGTTGTTTAAATTTTATAAGGCATTGTTGTTATTATTCCATACATTCCGATACACATTTTGATACACTTTCAATTATCTTTAAGAAACTTTCAATTATCTTTAAGAAAACGAAGATTGATAACACCTAGTTACGACAAAATAGTAATTCAATGCTCCAACGTAATACAGATTTGACATGAAACCTTCTTTTTCCTCTAAATACAACAAAGTTGATAATTTCAAATAGTAAATCACCCAAGTACGTCTTCAGTAAACGTGTCCAAATCGCATTAAATAAATTTGCATACAACAAACATTACATAAAAGTTTTACCTACAACAAATGTTTTAAAAAGCCGGTGTATTTATTTGCCCAGAACACAAGAAGTATAGTGCAGGATAAGACGAAAACTAAATAGCTGGAGTATTCCACGTCGTAATGCGCCACCCGGCGGCCCGTACATATGTATCACCGTCTACATATGTACGTGCGGCCAAATTCAAAGCGTGAACTATTTAATCAACTCATGAAATATGCATTCGCCGAAATTCAGCCTCGGCCAGTCCATCAACGCGGAGCCTTATCGACGACGACGCTTATCATCAACAGGTTCTACTACCGGCTCGTGTGCTGTTATCTCTTGCTACAAATACTCACCACTTTTCCACACACGAAATATCTTAAGTGCCGTGCTGGTTGCGGTGTAAATGAGTCTTGTGTGTGTCGAGTTAAGGTTGAGTTTTGAACGGTCGTGTGGTGGTGGTGTGTGGCGTAATCACGGATAAACGCATTGTCACAGTGTATTACGGGACTGGTCGCCTAATGCGCCTAATTCACGACAATGTAGACAACTCGTCTGCAACGGTAACTATGCTTGTTGTCATTTCAATTTAGAAAGTTTTTGCTTGGAACACAATGCGCTGTTGTGTCGCTTTTTGGACTTAAAGTTATATAAAAATAACAAATAAAAATATTTGTACAATCCATACAAGTTGCCTTTTCCTATTAGGATGAAATTGGAACCATATTAATATACTTGAATGACACTTTCCGTTTTAATACGATATGTTTTACCAACCCTGATTTCCAACCTTTTTCTTGGCTATCACTCAAAGGTCGCCAATGTATGCCTGTTTGATTGAAACCGAAATTGTGGAATTCGATATTCAAAATATGATTGGTTACGGTCTTCCCATCAGCATAAATTATGTTGGTATTTGGACAAATAAGAATAACCTTATCTAATATATTTTTGTGAAAATAAATAGAAGTGCACTTGTTGAAGTGTCGCATCGTGGCAGTATTCTTTACTTATCAGTTAGATCTAGTGATTGTGAGGCCACGGGGACACATAACACCTCGGGCCATTCATCGACCGTCTTGTGGCTAGACCAAGCATGAGTATTCCTGTGGGTGGTTCATCCAGACACGCAAAACAACGTGGGATTTCTGATAACGATAATAATATCTTTGGTGTTATTTTGAAGTTAGCTAGCCACTTTATTCGAGTAGTAAAATTAATTGAAATATTATGAAAATGAAGTCATTTTGTCTTATTATAGTGATATACCTAATCATCTTTTTTTAACTCTTTTGTAAGTCATATATTACACGCAACTACTTGTTAATAAATATTAATTGTTACTAAAAATAAATATTTATTTAATTTTTTTTCACAAGGTCTTATTACTAGTAAGTTTATATAATTATTATGGGATGTTTTGTCTTCTTCGCTCAATGGAATTCAAAAATCGTCCGAAAGGGACAAAACATTTGATAACTAAAATAGATTTTAAAACTGTCTCTGAATAAGTTCGCCAGCATGCACAATTTTATATTTTCGTAGCATTACTGCTACGGTGCTACGATTCGTAGATAATGCTACGTTTATTTTCCATAATATTGTAGCAGTATTTAAGTCCGACTCCGAAGACCATGTATGTACAATGTTGTAGGAAGTTAGATTCGTATGTTTAATAAGTATATTCTGCGGTTAATGGCGAAGGTGAAAAAATAAAATAAAAAGCATACATGATACATTATATATTCTTTAAACATTTTTGAGGATCCATATCAACATGGGCAAAATCACATACGGAAACTCACGCACGCAACTGATAATACCGACGTATCTTAGTGAGCTAAGTGAAAAATAATTACTCTCGTTAAATATCAAAGCCATAATGCCGTGTCAGTAGTAAGCGACATGTGCAATATACATTTTGGAATATCACAGCGTCACATTAATTTAATAACTGAACGGTATCTGATATTAATGCATACGCGAACCAAACTTGACAAACGGCAAACATACAGTTATGTCTTGGAGTGCTAATAAATTTCGCTCTTGTAATTGTGTTCGGTAATGCACGACGCAATAAATTATGATTGGCAAGAAAGCTTAATTAAATGTGTAATTATTTTTGTGATAAATTGCGAACTGTTGCTATTGATTTGCCAGTCTAGACTGTTTCGGAGCCTTTGTTTTATGTGCAAGTACTAGTTGGTAGGGCATATTGACTACAATAGGTTTTTGACTGTGATCGATTTTTGTCTTATTTTGCGCTCTGTTTCAGTCCATATACGTCCCACTGCAGGACATGGGCCTCTTCTGCAATCGAATTTACGATTGAGAGTGGTTAGGCCATAATATAGTCCACCACGCTGGCCCAGTGCGGGTTGGCGGACTTTACATACCATATAATTTGTTTTTTAAGATCGCTATGGTATGCAGGTTTCCTATCAATACACACATGACTCCGAAAAGTCAGAGGTGTGCCATGGAATTCGAACCCGCGACCACCGTCAACATATTGGCAGCCGTATCTGGTCCGTTTTACCAACAGGTAACCACGCACTCTCATATTTTGCGTACAAGCACGAATACCTTTAAAAACCATATTTGTCGCAACAGTAGTAAAGTAGCTTGTAACATGAGGCAAATAATCGTGTTTTAAATTAAAAAATGGGAGTGTAGTGGGGACATCTTACCGTCTCTTTTACACACGTACACTGTAGCATATTGCGCTAAGTGACGTCACTATTCTGTTTTGCATCCATTTACTCCCACTACGAGATTTAAATTTTGTTTAAAGGTAGTTCGATCATGTACCGCTAGATGGCCCTTTTTAAAATTGACACTACATCAAATAATTTCGATTATACCTTAAAGTAACAAAATCACAAAACATGAACTATTAAACTAACATTGTAATCGTCTTTACACAAGTCAATATTTGACGTGGCCCTTTTGTGTTCGGCGAAAGTAACAAAAATGACGCACTTACCGTACAATGTTGGTATTGAGGAGTTGCAACAGTCTACGGTTTAATTACGGCGGTAGTTGCGACGTCACGTAGTTACTGCCAGTAAAACTGCAGCGTGTAATGTTCGCTTTATGATTATTTGCTCAACAGGTAGATGTTTGATACACGCCTTTATAAGGATTGTTGTTGTGATGAGGATTGGATCTTGTTCGTTATGTATGGAATGATAGAGAGTGATTTTCTTTTATAGTAGTTTATGTCAGAATGATGGTAAAATTTAAATTTATCTTCAATCAGTATGGTATAAGATTTTTAAAAAAGGTGAGTAGGTACAGCCTGAATATTTCAATTGATTACCTAATAGATAAAAATACAATTCAAACTGATTATATTTTAAAATTGTACCAATTTCTAGCAAATATTATAGTCAAAAAAATAAGAAAAGTAATATGTATGTTTTTGTAATTACTTTATCATTAAGCGTATCTCAATATTTGGTAAAATTACTAACTTAAAAGACTTCATAATTATTAAATTCAGATTTTAAGTGAACAAATATTATAATAGTAATATTTTTTCTTTCAAGATACTTTTGGTAGTTTCGGGTATACTTCTAAGAATGTCTAGCAACACTGACATACACCCGTGCAATGACTAATCGATGCTAATGTGGAAATTTTAAGTTACTTGCTCCTTCAGCGAGCACTAAGTAAGTACCTCTAAGTTATCGTCAGTCTTTGAACCCACGTCCTGTACGCTAATTGACCTACTGTCAGACGCACATGTCCCTTCCGAACGATCACCCGGGCAGCAGGACAAAGTTAACCCATTATTTCATTTACGCGAATATCAACCTTATTTCGAAGGTGGTAAAGGTTACATTGATAGAGGATGAGTTTGCCACTGTAAAGAGAGTAAGTGTGTGCTTTATGGTAAAGGCATAAGTGTAAAGTGGTTGCAAAGATATATTGGCAAAGTCCATAATGAATGTAGTGTCCATTTAGGTATCGATTTCCGTCTTACGTGTAAACGGTGGACCGAGTAAAATTTTGTTATGGCAAGTCTGTATTTACGACTGTATACGAAGGAAATTTTGTATTGATTTATTTTGTTTTTACAGTTACAGGATGTTTAAACAAAAATTTATACTTTCGTGAAATAATATTTAAAAGTCTGGTTTTAAAAGGTGTTTAACTCACATCTAGAAGTTATATTAATGTTGTGATACAATGTAGTTTGATGGATGCATGCATCTTAGTACGCAAACATTCCATTTTTAAGAACTTTTTTCCCTGGAATCGCATCCACGTATTTCAAACGCAGCGATATCACGAAAATGCAATCTACCTACTGTGCTGCTTTCTTTTCACAATATACATTATTTATTATCTCTTTTATTAAGTAAAATGATTTATAAAGCGACATTCTTTTATGAACCACAAAAGACTTAAAAATAAATACACAGCTGAAATTAAATACAATAAGTGGAAAATGATTTAACATCGTGTAATTATTATAAGAGGGCAGATGTAATGCCGCGATAATTTCACGAAATCCACTTTATTTGCGTTATTTATGTGGGCAATAATTGGTGTGAAAAAACATATTATGTGCACCTTGTTACCTTATATTTTACAAAGGTGTAGTATCCACAATACGTAGGCGAGTAATAAATACACCAAAGAGCGTGTAAGATACAATAAAAGTGAATTATTAGCACAAAACGTATTCCTACGCAGTCGTATTTATTTATAAGGCAGATATTTTCCCTGTTATCGTTACTGATACAAAGAGGTAAAGTTGTTTTTTTAGGCGCCCTCAGAAATGGTAAGGCGATTTGTGGAGTTCTTACTTTTTCACGGCAATATAGGATGTTATTACTTTGAGATAAAATCGGAATAAGTAAGTGAAAAGTTTGTATTTGTCAAAATTTGTTCGACGCGGGCGCGGGAGATTTGCCGCCTTCTGAAAATTTATTGTCTTATCTACTTTGACGTTTCAAATTATCATTTCCATCATCATGCTTGCTGAACTTATTAATTATAGATGGGAGTAGTTTTTTTTATTATGGCACTACATAGAGACCAGAATGCACCTGGTGGTAAGTTCAGAACAATTCAAATACCAATAAAAATATAACAACAAATATGTTGTAATATACATAATAAATATGTTGAATTGGAAATGCGACATACTTGAGTTTTGCGCTATGATACGTTTTACGACAACGAGTATAATAATTATTATTCACTTTATTGAAATAATCTTTCATTATTAAATGTATAAAAAGTAGTACTTCGTCTAGGGTACATTTCTATTCCTCACTCGATTGTCTCGCCACTGATTTTGCAGATCTATTGTTGAAATACCGTTCGCTTTTAGTTCCTATTGTGTCAACATTTATATTTAAATGATGTAAGAGGGAAAATTTAATGCTTTTACTATAAAATGAATCTATTGTAGTGTCAAATGAATTGAACGTATTATTTTAATAAAATGTATACTGTTTAGTATTTGCTTATTAATAAATAATGCTTCTAAATGAATTCCTATTTTCATAATTTATGTTATTCAAATGCAATCTTTTAACAATGTCATATTTTTTGTGTAGTATATTTATATTAAAATTAGTCGTTCTAAATATTTTCATTTCTCTACTCTCTTCATTAGTATCTGTATCAGCCCATATACGTCCCACTGCAGGGCACGGGTCTACTTTACAATCGAGAGTACGATTGAGAGTGGTTAGGCCATATAGTCCACCACGCTGGCCCTTCATTAGTATAAGTTAGTATAAGTTAATTAATACTTCAACACTAATATTTTAGCAAAACTTCGGTGCGGCATAAAAGTAGACTTTTCATAGAGAAAGAAAACCAACAGGGTACTTGGGGTACGTAAAACAAATTAAGAAAAGCTAATAAGGAAGAAACACAATGAAGACGTGTCTTGAACCCGGAAGGCAGCCGGCGGATGATCATGTTGAAATAATATTTTTACACGTATAAACGGATTTACGTCGGAGCAATATAATAAATTCTGTGTTTTATATCATTTTCTTACTGTAATAGTTGTTTATTACGTTTTGCTACTGATATGTTGTACATTATATTTGACTTTAGTATCGACGTAGGAATTGCTATTATACGTCGGTTTATCGAAACTTCATACTAATTAATTATTACGGTACTATTTTAAGAATATAATTATTTGTTTTCTTGGTACTAAATTAAAATGTACCATACCATGCTATTCGCAATAAACATTTCTAATTTTTGTACAGCACTAAGACAGACGTTCATCGCTGTACGTGACGTTTCGTCAGTATTTGCGCTTTACACATTCTCATCACAGTGTGTTTAGCCAGCGTTCTCCATCAACGTACGCAGAGAACAATAAGGTCATTAGCATGTTGGCTGAGTGAAATCTCGGAACAAAGAGTGCTCGAACAAAACACGTGTGCACTATCGGCGGAAGATTCTCGAGGCATCTTCACTCCTTGGAACCGCACGCTATTAAGATGTAAATGAACACTGCTTGTCTGAGTTTCAGAATATGTTCAGCATATAATCGATGTTGGGCTTGCGTTAATTCCACTTGAATCATTACCTACTTGAATGTGCTGGGGCTTTGTAGATAGTGTTATAGTTTTTGTTAATAAGGAAGGGGTTAATTTAAGCGGGTGGTGGGTTGCAATATGTATATAGCTGCTTGGATACCTACATGAAACATTTTCAAGCGGTCTGTTGGATAATTTTGTTGAGGGATGAATGTAGCTATGTATATGACAGCCTCCGGGGCGCAGTTGGTTAGAAGCCTCCTGTGAAACGAGAGGCCGCGGGTTCGATCCCCGCACCGAGAGAAATGTTTGTGCGGCCCACAAATATTTCTTCCGGGTCTGGGTGTTTGTGAGACCGAAAAGTCTCTCGTAGTTCCTGATACCCACGACACAAGACTCGATCTTAGTGTGGGGTCAGGACTATGTATGTGACTGTTGGGTGTTATTTATTTATTTATTTATATTTCTAATTGCACATTGCATTGCACTTTTTATCAGGTTTATTGAACTGACTTTGTCGCGAGAGGAATATGTACGGTATTTATTTTTTACGACCGCCTCAGTAATCAATGGCAGCATGGTTGAAAACTGTTGGGTCCTGAATTCAAACTATCCTCGTCTGAAATCTATGCATGATAAAAAAAATATTAAATTCAGCCCGGAACTAAGATCGATAGTGTTAAATCTACCCACCCCAACAAGGATGTAGGATTTTAAAATTGCTATATAGCGGGTACTTGTTGTTAAAGAACGGTAGCCTAGTTGAGCGCAGTGCGCGGAGGTCGCCGGTTGGTTCCGAGGGCGTGCACCTCTGACATTTCCGACTAACATACGTACTCATAGCTGATTGATTTTGCAGCAGAAAGATCTATAGTTGGGCACTTCGTGAGTTTTCTTCACTTTTCTTCACTCTTCACTTTTTCTTAACGTTATATACAGGGTATATCAAGACTGCTACCGAAAACGAAGCCGGGTGGTAGTTTTAGTTACTACATACACAATGAAACTAAAAATTTTGGAAAAAAACGCGACAATTTATTTTTTTGTATTTTTTTTATATGGTCGTTTTTGGGTGTTAAATACATTTTTTCGTAAAATAATAGTGTATACCCTTTTATTTGTAAATACTCTAAGGTATAAAAGAGTTTAAATTATTATTTTACCAAAAACAATGGATTTACCACCCAAAAATGTCGATATTTAAAAAATTATAAAAAAATATTGTCGCGTTTCTTAGCAAAATTTTTAGTTGCATTGTGTTTGTAATCACTAAAACTACCACCCTGCTTCGTTTTCGGTAGCAGTCTTGAGATACCCGGTATATAAAATAATTATATCTAGGAAAATTTTGTCTAGATGATGCGGTAATGAAGTTCACAGATAGTTATTTCACGAATACAGCAGTTATTAATTAATTAGTGTTTTAAAAAAAACATTGTGAAATTCAAGTTTGTTTTCTAAATATCCGGATTTGATTTTTTCCCATTAAAAATATTTGTACTTGGCATCTTCTATAAGGACTGTCTGAAAGTTGGTAGTATTTAGTTATAATATCCATCTTGTGTTTGGAATTATATTTAGCACTTCAACAGTGTCAATTTCAAAAATACGTTCTCTAGACGCGACTTAAGTTCTTTTATGTTGTACAAGAATATTCTAAATTAAACATATACAACAAATCTTCCATTAACCTTAATTAATATTTTTATACGTTATAGCAATAGAGCTTAGCATTATAAACGATAACATAACAAAAAGGTTCAATATTGATTTTGTAATCTCCACCAAGAATAATTGTTTCAGCCATTTACCATTATTGAAAATAGCTACTATATTGAAGTATAATAAATGGAGTAAGTTGGGGAAGTTTGCACATTTATTTATAATAATTATAGCAAGGTATTCGCCCACAATGCCCCATGTTTGGAGGAGTACTTACGATTTATACCGCAAACTGATTTTACTATGTCACAGGCTGTCAAACTGTTTTCGGCTGTATTTCAAAAACATTAGGCTTACATTCGCGTGTAATAAATTCCGTCTCCTATCATTAATTGTGTCGCTGTGTACTTATTCATTAATTATTTGGGTGATATTTAGAAGTAGGCATAGCGGATTACCAAATTGAAACCGAAATTTATGATATTCAAATGTATTCTGAGATGGAAAAATAAGGATTTGTGAGTTTAGGCGCTATTTGCCTTTAAATATTTTATTACTCACGTAAAGTATGGCTCGTCATGACATTCCATTAATAGAGATATTTTTCATATAAATATTTTTGAACGCTATTTAAGATAAATAGAAAACTTTTAGTGAGGTAACTTGTGTTGTTAAAAAAACTTTAATGTTGGGTTTGGCATTTATATTGGTATGGGTATGGCAAATTCACTATCTACTAATAGCTAATAATATTTATTAATATTAATAGTTATTAATAGTATTTTACATATTTATTACGCAAAGGACAGACAGAGGTGTAATTACAACTATGACATTTGCCAATATACAGAGATGTAGGGAGCAAACTAATTGGCATATCGGATACAAGTTTAATTTCCAGCAAATTACTTCACATAATAAACCATATTAGACAACAAATTACTTATATGGGATCAATCTAAGACCCACAATTCCCTGTCTAGTACACAGCAATTATTTTAACTGGCTATTGACAACACCCCGCGTTCTATCGAACCAATGCAGGCGGACCTATGACATTGTAAAAGAACAAAAAAAAAAACCCGAACCGGCCAACGATCCCCTCTGACACATGACGAAGTAACTCCCTGTCAACAACTAACGCACACGAACCAAAAACGGCCAAGCTTAACATTTTATTTAATAAGTCACCTTTTAAAAGTTCCATTTGTGCACGGAATCGCACATAATCCTTTCAGGGCTTTGTTACCATTTGAAAAATAACAATATACCTTTGTAGTTGATATTTAGAGCAATGGTGGGTGCATGGTAATCCGATTAGTGCGAGTATGGCGATCGAATGGGTTTGAATCTGTGCTGCGGCCATAACTAGCGATAGCTAGTCCGCTGCCAGGGATATTTCGATGAATCCACACGAATGTAACGTTATTACTTTGACAATTCCCTAGTTTAGAAGCTTCTAGTGGCGTTCACTGTACTATCGATTCCGTGTTCTCATTGTATTTTTATGTTTACGATATTGTGGTTTTATAAGGTTTGGATCTTTATATTTTATAGATATCAGTTTTATTTAAGAATATCAGATCCTTGTAGTATGGGTGAAGTCTTCGTGTATTAATAATGTTTATATTATGTTAATTTCTTAATGTTAATGATAGAAATTCATTTTAGTTCTGACTACTGGTCAATTCGACTAAGATTTTTTGTCGCTTATGGCAAGCCGTGATTATTTACTTTTAATAAAGTGCTCTTTACATTGCCAACCAACCTTTTTGCCAATAACGTGCTCCACTCAAATCAATGTAATTAATCCACGATATTTTCTCAAGGTACAAGTCTCGCGCAGCAAGGCGTGTAATACAAAACCCGGGCATACGTGTGGGACATAACAAATGACCATCGTTACAATACGTTATGTATCGTGGCAGTTTTATTTTTATTGACCGCGACTATTAGGCCTCTGTCCCCCCTCTTAGTGTGGTACGAAAATAGATTCAGTGATATACGATATTGACGCTATTCTAGTGACAAACGCTCCTTCCAACACGCAATAGAATGTCTTTAGACAGCCTCTGTGGTTCTGTTGGTTAGACGCTGGTTGTGAAACGTGAGGCCCTGGGTTCGATGCCCGCACTGTGAAAAATATTTTTGTGTTCCATTGGTATTTGTTTCGGGTCTGGGTGTTTGTGGGACCGAAAAGTCTCTGGTAGTTCCTGATACATTTGTTTGAGATGTTATAGAATTGTTTGGTTTATTTTTTTGTTATTTACTGTAGCACAGCGGCGTTTCGTTTGTTTTTAATTTTAGTTTTGCTTTGTACACTTGCTTTGTTTATGTGTTACTTGATTGTGGAAGCTTCACTGGATCATTTGTTACTTACTGTGTCTTGCTATATATGTTTTATTGTTCTGTATGTTTCCCAAATAAAAATAAATAAAATACCCACAAGATAAGACTCAATGTTAGTGTGGGGCAGGACAATGTATGTGACTGTTGGGTTTATTTATTTTTTATTTATCTTTTGTTGCGGAACTCTTAGGTAAGGCCTTAGTCTATCAGGCTGGGATGGTTGAGAATATTATTATAATTAAGGAGGCGACGAGAGAACACTTGGCTCCTGGTGGCCTCATAAAAAGACTTTCGTTGCGGCTTTTTGTTTTCTTTATATTTCCTTAATTTTATTTCAGAAAACGTTTATGTATGCAGGTTATTTAAAGCTTTTCTCCACAATTAATATAAGTCATAAGTATGAATATACACATAAATTCCTTCAGGGAGTTCGAATATTCAGAGGTGTTTTCCCGAACTTAATACGATCGTAATATCGGTAGACCTGTCCGAACTCAATCAGGATTTTTTAAATATTTATTGTTAAAGGTAAGCGATCGTTTATTCCGTCTGGTGGTAAGCTTTCAGTGACGATTATTGGCTTATACACTACTACGTCATACATCAAGATCATACGAAAAACCAGAGCTGGTAACACCAGTACATGCTGAGTGATTGTGACTTGTGACATAAACCATTGTAATTTTAAATGGCTATATTATAAAAAAATATGTCAGTTCGTGTTGTTGTGGGAGTTTCTTGCGCCGATTCTTCTTCACAGCTACAATACATTAAATTAGAAATTAACGATACAAAAATTCTTGTGCAAGACTATTTGAATAAATAATATTTGGATTTTGATTTTGGCCCGTTTTTGAACCGAGCTCTATTTGTATCTATTCCAAAAATATTTTAGTTAAATTATTGCTACTTTTTAAAAATAAACAATTATCTTTCTGTTTTCATAGTCAAATATCTGCCAGCAATGTGGGCTTAGAAAATCAGTGCGTGCACAAATCTTAAACACACGTGCTAAACGTTAGAGATGTAATTGTAACAGACTACTCATTATTAACTAAGTATTTCAAGTTAATGGCACATAAACAGCAGCCTGCAGGGCGGGCGAACATTTATCAACAAAAAGTGGTAATTTCGTCGAACGTATTTCTCTCTACGTCAGTTATGACGACCGTAATGCGAGAGTTGTTAAAACTTTTACATTGTCGAGAACGGCGTGATGTTTAGTGGTTTGCGTGCTCGATCATTTCGCGCCGTATCGTAAATATGTCTCGATTATTGAATCGATTTTATTCCATCGTTACGATGATATTACAGATATCGAATACATGGCACGAGCTCGCTTCAAATGATTTTCGTGGCGTAACATGCGCCAATCTGCAGCGCGCCAGTTTGCCGATACGTACACCGATTCTGGAAAGTAACATAATATGCAATTATGTTGCGATGAAACCCACGCAAGCAATATATTGTGCTATACGTCTTTTAGAAGAACTATTATAATATCATGTGTGCTATGAAGTTTAAAAGGATACGACTTTAAATAAAATGTCAAAACTTATTGATTACACGTCACGCTAAATTAATACTATGTTGTCTTAGTAACGATTGGGTCGTCGATTAACTCATTTGTTCCGGCCTTTCAAAAAATATGTCATTTTTGCGAAAGATTATATTTAGAGAAATAAATAAAAATACATTTTCTTAAAATAATATATTGTTTTAAATAGCGCAATATAACACTAATACAAATCTGGTGACTCCAGCCGTTTGGGAAAGGTTTGTTATTGGGAACTATGACACATTATTTAAAACAAATTTACAGGAAACATTTTTCAAAAGGACATGGATAGTCAAATCCGTAACTATGAGATATAGCATTAAATACTGAAAGTAGTCACAAACCCGATTTTGATGAATATTTGGTTTTTTTAATAATTCGAATAGGAATCGAACCTGATGATTAAGAAAAAATAACATGTTACACCATTCTATAATGTTGCTAATGAGAATCAAATGGTGCGAAGTAATGACATACGGCAAACTAAAAGAGATAGGTCATTTTAAGCAAAATTCATCCCTGTATAGTGAATTATTATTTCCATTTGTATTCAAATCAATTCAAATATTTTTATTGTGGTCACAGGTTTATAAAAGGTGTTACAATTTGTTTATCCGTACAACTATGACCCGCCAAATTGGCATACAATAATATAAAAATTTTAGATCTCTAATAATAACTACAAAAGTGGTTAACATTGACAAAGACAAATTAACAAATAATAAAACTTTGAACATAAAAACAAAAAATAGACAAATTAAGTTAAATTAAGACAGTAATACAACTTGGCTAAGTTGTCTGACATATGGAGCTTTAGCATTACATCCTGTAGCGTAGTTACATACTGATTATATATGTTTATCGATTTGTTGTAATGATGTAAACAATGGGACAAGGCACTGGAGACGCGTTCCAATTTCCATATTTAGATGATATTTGTACCACATTTGTAATGCATCTACATAATGCCAGTAATGCATTATAATTAGGTGCTGTATATTGTAGATTTATGTATGGGATATCATTAGGTTAGCGGCTGTTGTTGAAAACTCCTTTTAAGTTTTTTTTGTTTTTAAAGGACTTTAGTTGTGAACATGTCTGTTAATGTTGAAATTGTAACAATGAATATTTTTTTCTGCCCGTTTTGCAATCATTATTTTTTGTAATATTGATTTAATGTTTAGTTCTTTGTTTCATTTAAATAAAGACATAATAATGCTTGCATCATACATAATATTACTTCCACGCCATTTAATTATAGCGTCAGACGAGAGATGAAAATTGATTCCAAGTCAATATAATTGTCTTCGTAGTCGATATGATTATTGCCTGTTCATAATCGAATATACAAAGGCCGAACAGAAACCGTGATACACTTGCATGTATCACAAGCCCGGGTTTCCACAACCCCTTCCCGATTCAAATATCCTCAAGCGAATAATACGCTAAAGAACGAGCTCCGTGAATAAACAATGTAAATAGATGTTTTGCCGCGACACTGATATTCAGGTACACGGAGGAGGCACAACAGAATAATAACAGACATTTGCGCCGACAATTAGTTCTATAATAAGTCAGCGATCGATGGCGCTAAGTCGGTTAGCGAAGACAGTAAGGCTTAAAGGCACAAAGTCTGTTTTCCTTTATGACGAACATTGTTCGATCCAAATACATTTTTCTCTTGGAGATTGCTTTCCGTGTAGGCGTCTCAATCGCTTTATTATATTGAACTGAGTGGTTTTAGCTATTATTATATTTAAGGCTTCCGTATTTATTAGTGATGCTTTGTCAAGTGAAAAGAAATATATTTTTGTCTGTGAATTATATCCCGCCAAGTCATGCAGTGCAGTATGGTGGCATCAGTTTCTTTACATTGTAGAGTAATATGGTCTATAAATATTTGTACCAGTAGTTAATTCTCCAATAAAAGTAAGCTTTAGGGAAATAAAGATAACATAATATTACGAACTATGTTGCATATTTTTGTCACAGATTATTCGTTAAAAAATGTTCTTCATTCTTCAAACATCGAACAACAATTATGTTTTTTGTATCTTTTTCTGCCTTCCCATCATACTTACGTGATGTCAAAATTATTTTTAAAGGGACCAAACCATCAATTGTGATATTAATCTTCTGACATTCTGGTTAGGGTTGCAGGATGTCGCTGGATGCAGGCAATTTCAACAGGTCGATGGATCGTTGTGGGAGGCCTATGTTCAGCAGTGGACTTCCTGTGGGTGAAGAGAGAAGGAGATAATCTTGTTACTGGATTGTCCAGTTTTAAATGCAGAAAAATCTTACATCATGATACGATGATGATACGACGATATGATGATAGAACGCTATCCCAGTTTTTAGGTCCATTACTCAGAAACCATGCCTCAAACTATACCAGAGCAGTAATCAGCGCTAAAGACCCACAATTTCAAGAACAGAACGTAGCTGGATAAAAAGTCGATAATTTACTTGGAGTACAGAATCGCAGTGCGTTATGGAAGGAAACAATGCGCATAATAATCAGACAATCTGAATGGCGGTGCTAATTACGTCTGACGGTGACAGAGCGGAGTGGGGGAACTGTGTTTGCGCGGTGCAGCCAGCATTCATTGTTTCACAGTCATTGTAGCTCGCGCTTTGTTGTCGCCAGATATACGTTTGTTGCTATCGAATGTTTAGTTCGGTGTGGATCGCGGCCTCTTTGGGTGATGGAGTTTTCAAGTTTTTGAAATTGGAACATAGTTTTTTTTTTTGGATATTTTGTCTGAGGAGGTTGCATGTAAATTTTAATTTATGTACGAGTATATATAAATTAAAATACAAAAAAACACATGTGTTTTTCTTATTATTGCGTAGGTCTAGTTGAGGCACTAAATTGGTGATTTTAATGGGTATTGAAATAAATAAATATACTCAATGAATACTATTTTATATTCCAGCGTATTTTGTCTTGCTGAAAGGCAAAACAACAAATTCCATGTAAAATATTGGCGGTGTGTCTCGAAGGTTCAATATTACATAAATTAATATAGAGACTATATTATATGATAGTATGGAAAAAAAGTAATATGCATCTTTGATACATAAATAAAAATATCTGAGAAGAACATTTATAAAATTAAATATTTAAATACATTATAGTGCTTATTTATTTCATTTGAATATCCAACAAACTGCCATAATTAAAGTTGCAATTTCCTCTTTGCTTCAACAATAGAAGATCAAACAATGTGATGAAGCAAAACGAGACTGCAATCATAATAAAAACTATCACAATATTCTAGGAAATAAAAACAAACTGTGAAAAATATTTAAAATAAATGAGACTTCTAAGGTCTTAATTTATAAGACAATCATTTACCATTTTTAATTCATATACAGCCTACAAATATTAAGAACGTTTTTAAAACCGTCCAAGTGTGATCGAACCTTTAGCACCAAAATAACCAGATTACAGACGCGGATTTCAGATAAATAGCCAAATTAATTTCGTTAAGTTTAGACCAATACGAATGTCGATGCGAAATAATGATCATGGACTAATATTATCATGGGCGTTACCATCCGGATTGACAAAATTATTCGTTCACCCCCCATGTATAACAAACGTCTCTAAATTCAATTTCATAAAGGCTATATCAGAGTATAGTATAGCAATGTCAACGCAGTATAAAACTGGGGCGGCAGTAATGTTCGTCGCTTAGTGTAACTCCGTCACTGTCAGCTGTAATTAGAGCCATTGAAATTGGTTGATTAATATGCGTTATGCCGCTGTGGTGTATGCACTGATGCTCTATTGTGGATCCGGCCGGCTAAATTATGTATATGAAGTGAAATGATGTGATTATTGTGATATTATCGGATTATTGCCGTTTAAAAAACCTGTTGATAAATTGCTGGGTAATGGCTGGTAGTGATCAGAGTCTTTTTATATTAGTTTCAATAATATTTCCTTTAGCTAACGATTACGTAAGCTGTAATAGTGAGTGGTGGAACAGTCCTGTTGGTAAACGGACCAGACGTGGCTGCCAACATGTTTACGGTGGTCGCGGGTTTAAATCCCAGGGCACACTTCTGACTTTTCGGAGTCATATGTGTATTGATAGCCAATCATCGTATCTTGGAGGCGCGAAACTCTCTCCGTGTAAATGGGACTTTATTGATACACTAAAGCGCAGTACACACCAAGCCGCCGTCCCGCCGGCACATGTCGACAACTTTTTGTTGTCACGGGCTAGTCGACGGCATCACTCATTACAAGATTTTTATGACGTTGTTAAGTGTCGCCGGGCAACTAAGAAGAGCACATGGCGCCAACATCTAGGCGGGCAACACGTACGGCACATGACGCCGACATGATTATTTTCTTATAGGCCGCCGTCACACGGCGGGCTGTGTTGCCAGGCCGGCGGTTTTTGTGTGTAGTGCGCTTAACCTATCACAAGTACATTGTGTATTGAAATAAAACTGTCACAGGCAATGCTCACGTTACATCCGCGTGTTTTAATAACCGAACCAAAGGATTGTTTGTATAAAATGTTAGTGTCCACCTTCGGATCTGAAGTCCGTCGCACAATGGGATAACCATCTGTCATCCGGGCGTAACGAACTTAAACTCCGTTCGGAACAATCGTCGCGTGCCGCACAAACACGTCAGCCGCAAGCATACCCGCTAAATACGGATTGATTTGTCAACCATGTGCTGTACTGGTGGCTTTGGTAGGACGGGTTTTAGAGGTACGCTAATTTGTTAGTTCTAAGGTGGTTTGAGAAATTTTGGGGTTTTTTAAATTTAATATATGTAAAAAGAACGGAAAATACAGTAAGTTGCGACTTAAGCATGCTTTTGTGGTTACGAATAAGTTTCATGGATATAGAAATGTAAATTGAATTAAACGAACACTATTTTTTATAGTTTTGAGCAAACGACTCACCTAATACCAAGTGGAACATTTAGATCGTAGGTGCGTTGCTAGCATTTTAAAATTAGAAGAATAAAAGACAGTTGAAGGAAAGGAATTTGGACCTCCAGCAATCTTACTCATAGGATAAAATTCAGTAGCAAAGCCATTGTTTCTAATAGTTGTATCACCTAAGACGTGCTGCTCTATTTCTACAAGAGCTCAAGATTACCTGTAGTTAGTAAGAAAAAAATGCTAGTAATTATTACATAGTTTTTCTCAGAACAATCGCACGGTGCGTTTTCATTGGAGATTAGTCGTCTAGCCGAGTTTGCCGGGAGAGTTGCCATTGCGGCCGGCACCTTCATCTTTAACAACTTGATTACAGTTTTAATTAACAACGAAACTTCGAAACATGGTCATTAAAAATTGAAGAGCTCTTTTCAACTAATTAAAAATGGGCGCGTCTTTGACACAATTTGGACTATTTAAGTGCTTACGCGGCCCGCTTCTGTCCAAGTCGGAGTTGTTTCGAATGAAGAATTAATTATGAAGAGAATAAGGCCAAGTTAGGGGCGACGGGACGGGCGACTTGCGAGTTGGAACCGGTTACAATTTGTGGGAAAGTAGCAGGTGTGACACAGCCTCGGAAAACTTAGCGACTCGTTCCCGTACATACGGTTTGTTGCCTTCTCGGATGATAAAGTTGATTTGAATCGCAGATTGTAGGTGCTTTAAATATGGCTTATATCAACTTTGTGGAGATAGTTTTCTATCATTACTACATCATTATTTAAGTAGTCATATAGAAGTAACCGACGATTCGAAAAAGATGGATATAGGCTGCTAAAGATCAGGATTATTTGTGCTTATTTGGCGTGACTTTCGGCCTTCGGTGGACAGTGACAGGCTGAGTATATATTTCGCAGGAAGATTCACTGACACATATATAACATTCTAGTTTTAGCATAAGGATGATAAATATATCGTAAATATTGAAGGAGAATGCCTATTTTACTATGAAACTTATTATCGATGCGAATATTGTTGTGCCTCGATGAAACCTACTTTTTTGTGTAGAGAAAAATATATATTTTCAATAAATATAAACTTAATTACGACCCAGGCCCGAAATTCGTGGAGAAATTCTGTTGCCGGAAGTAATACAGGAAAAACTATAAAAATGCTATAATGAATTTTAAGCAGTATTGGTATAGGGATCAACGATATTTTTTACCGATACTACGACTGGGCATTCTCTTTTACTTTTTTAAATCTTATGTGTACAACAAATAAGTATTGTAACATTAGCTTGTGTAATGCATTTCTAAATTTGATATTTGTCCTGTGAATGGCAGCATTTCCTGCAAAGCAATCCTTGCGTACGCCGCGAGTAGGCGGTTTTATTTCAGTATTTCCTTGAGTTCAATAGTTGGACTAAAAATACATTCTCCCTTATCGATCGTTCCGTTTGTTGCACGTACGTTAACCAACAATGAAAATAAGTTGCTTGCGAGTAAGACGTATACGATTCCTTTCGGCCACCACGATAACTCCATGTTTATTCCCTAAGTAAACAATGAAGGAAATGGGAGATTACAAAGATATAAGTCTTTATTTGGTGGAATTTGTGGAAACTTAAAACACCTTTGAGAGTTTTTCTTATCTCCGTATGTTTGAAGTTTAGATTGCAAGTCGTGGTTTTATCTGTTGTGCTTTGTTGTTATGCCGGAGTTAGGAGTTGTGAATACATTTTTCAGCCTATTTGAATTTCTAATTTGGAGAAAATTGTTACGTTAGAAAATATGGCTAATAGTGATTAGGGACAAATATTCATGCTTTATGAATTTTAAGCAGGTTGTCTTAGTGGACTAATGTTACCCTAGATTATTTATAAGCCATCAAGTTTTAATTCAAATTTTAGGGTCCATGTTGATGTTATGCATAATCTAATGTCGGATTATGTTTTATCGGTTTGAACCGTCAATATTATATTCAACGCAATATTTTAAAGTAATATTTGAACTGTTTACTCGAGTATTACATATAGGCTCATAATTATTAATGATATTATGGTCTTGTGACTCATAATTAGTGACACTGCCCATTTATGACGTCTTAATATCCGTGTAACCCATATATTATCTCATTCAATCGTGCCAGACAGGACTAAAACCGAAGCCGACTCTTGCGTGTGTAACAATGATAGGTAATCTACAGTTCTCGACATACGGTTGGATACCATTACTCTGCCATTCTATCTTGTTCAAAATACCCTACATATTTCACACTAGCAAAATCAAACAAACCGGTGAATTACAAAGCCATGCTTGGTATCCCACTGCGCTCGCCATCCTGAGCCATAAGATGATAAATCACATTATATTCAGTTCTTGTTACTCTGCCTACAATGTCCTTCACACCAGAACACAACAGTGCTATCACACTGCTGTTTGGCAGGGAAAATAGACACTGCGGTGGTACCTACCTCGTCACAAAATATCTACAATATATGCTTATTACGTCCCACGTTTCCATGACATGCACACGATAATAAGTACTTACTACTGGGTCGCAATAACGCTGATTGCAGTTGACAAGTCGCTTCATATAATTTTAACATGACATGTATCTAAACAAAGCTTATTGGATCCGACAGGATTGCCTTCTGTTAACGATTATAATAAACCTAGTTAGAGCTTGATAACTTCGAATGTGTAAAATATCGTGTTTTTCTATTCAATGTATTATTTGATGGAAATAAATTTCAATTTATCTAGTAAAGTAGAATAGAAATTATTTTCTAACAAGTTGTGTCTACGTTTTGGTAGTAAAATAATTCGACGATGTAGTTCTCTCGTAGTTCCTGATACCCACAAGACAAGACGCAAGACTCCATCTTAGTGTGGGGTCAGGACTATGTATGTGACTGTTGGGTGTATTTATTATATGTATACTTTACTATAAGTATTATTTTAATGGTCCGTTGGTTTTATTTCATAAACTCTTATATGAGTTGACCGTTACTGGTTTTGGTATCCAGCAAGATCCCTATGCCCTACCATATTTTTAAATGTAGATAAACCTGACGGATTATGGATGGCCCTAGTGATATTGCTGCCTACCTCCATGGGTATACAGTGTACCTGACACTGTACTGTATACTGTATCAGCCCATTTGACAGCCTCCGTGGCGCAGTTGGTTAGACGCCACCTGTGAAACGAGAGGTCGCGGGTTCGATCCCCGCACCGAGAGAAATGTTTGTGTGGCCCCACAAATATTTCTTCCGGGTCTGGGTGCTTGTGAGACCGAAAAAGTCTCTCGTAGTTCCTGATACCCACGACACAAGACTCGATCTTAGTGTGGGGTCAGGACTATGTATGTGACTGTTGGGTGTTATTTATTTATTTATTTATTTACGTCCAACTGCAGGTCATGGGCCTCCTCTACAATTGATAGTCGTTATACAGGCATACACTATACAATATGTTAAATACATAAAGCCTCTAAATTTAGAGCATTTTAGTGAAATGGGGCATATATTTATGAAGTCCATATACACTATGCCATTCTTATTTAGTGCATTATTGTGTCTGTCCCATTGAAGCAGTAGTGGTGTGTGGGCGGGATAGTCCCTATTAAAGATAATGACATCTACTTTATTCAATGACAGTGCGGTTGTTATCTGCACCTTGTGTTTAATGGATTTATGCGTATATTTTTTTATTCCGTGTCTATTTCTTTATTTTAGCACGGCGAAATTTAACTATCTTTACTGACATATCTGCCTAGTCCATAGTGGAACAGGCAAAGGGCAGAGGTATAGGCTCATTTGTTATTTTCAAACTACTTAAAAAAGGGGAGATTCTAAATTAAGATTACGAAATGTCACGTTTTTGTTGGAAATGTTTTTATAACATATTTTAATTAATCGAATGTTGCCACTCATATACATCTAGGTTATCTTCATCAACCTATTCCTTTTACTCGTAAGTTCCTAGAATAATGATCTAGTTTGCTAGACTGAAGCATGCTCTAATGTGTTAAATATCCATCTTGCAAAGGACAACATAATTCACTAGGGATTCGGGACGGAGTGGCCATGGATCTACTATCGAAATGGGAATACTAGTGAAACACGAGTGGTGTAGCTGTAAATGTACTTCTTGAAACGTATTAATGTGTTTTAAGCTAATTATAATTAATGTCTTTAAATTGTATAAGAAATATTAAGTTGAACAGATCTCTATAAGCAATGAATATTTCAAACTTACAGACAAATAATTACATGTTTTAAGTGGTTTATTTTTTTTATATCAGTATAACATAACTTATTCTTTATTTCAGTAAATATACTTCTATTTCAAGGTCCACTGCTCATGTATGATGTGAGAACACCAATAGTGTGATACTAAAATATGTCAAGTGGAATGACAAAGGGGAGGCCTTTGCCCAGCAGAGGGACACAGTCTAGGCTATTAAATATATATATATATATATATATACTGACTGGATTACTTTATATTTGAAACACTCCAATATCAGAATACTCCCTGCTATATTTTACATAGACATCTCATTCGATATCTAAAAAACCATTTGCATTACCTTCTCAATTTTTCCCGTGCCCAATATAAAATTCAATTTCTTCATAAGTTAAACAGTTTTGGCAGAATATTCGCAAATCTTCCACCGACCTGAATACCCGAAGAGATCAGAAGCTTTTAATGGCGGGTGTAAGCGCCCACCAATATAATTGATTTTAACTGTAAGTCCACAGAGCGAATACATTGTCACGAATGAAGGGGATTGAAATGAGCCTATTTTATTGGCTGTATATTAACGCCTGTCTTTATAGTCTAAACTTTGGACGTAAATTTATTGGGTACAATTAGGATAAAAACTGTTGACCAAAACTTGAAACATTTACATTGTGTTTCGCCTATGTAAAAATATATGAATAAAATGCTATTGTGTGTAGTCTTAGTGTGAGACAATGAATAAAAATATCACCACAATTACAATACGATTTTTTAAACACGTAGATGAATAATTTGGTTATATACTTACTTGTGACTGATTTCACAGTTTATACTTCGTGTAAATCCACAAGAACACAAATAATAAAAGGTGCTTCATACAAAATATTCCAGCCTAAGTTTAATAGTGCGAGCAGTGAAAGGTTGGTCAGATATCGTCTCGGAAGCGAGGCTTTGGTACCTGTCGCGATGGCGTCCGTGCGATTTTCCTAAAACCTTTGTGAGAATGACAAAGCAAATTAAATTTTGCCTTTATACGTTAGCACGGCGCACGTTAAAATCATCGTACATGTTGACATAAGAGGTTTTAGCAGATTACCCGGATACATATCTAGCAGTGTCGTTTTCTAAGAGAAGTGACAAGATGATGCTTTACAAACGGACAAAGGGGTCTGAGAGGACGCACAGACTGCGTTTGTGATATTAAGCGAGGTTTAAGGAGCCGGCTGGAGGATTCTCAGGCAGGAATGTCTCGCCGGCCACCCGACTCGCTCGGCCGGCCGCAATTAATTCAATTAATTGCTTGTCATCTGTTGATTGTGCTTCCTCGCACGAGTCATTACTCAAAACGAACACACAAGCCCGCGCGATATAATTAGCTACTAATAAGTCAAACGTGATTTTAGAGATTAATAGCCTGCTGGCATTAACGTACCATTAATTAATCAATGTGTACTTTCGTCTTTTAATTATAGGAAAATTTAGAAATGTCGTGGTTTATTTGATGCGTCGGTGTAATTAGATGTCGATTTTTGGAATTGTTACAATTTGCGCGTATTTAAATTAATATTTATGTTATAAATGGTAGTTGTAAGTCTTTATTCGACAGTAAGGGGTTTGTGAAAGTACATATATACGTACATAAGTCACGCTTTTTTCTTAGAAGGGGTAGGCAGAGGTGCTACGACGACACCCACATTTCGCCTTGTATGTTCTGTCTCATAATGTGATGGGGGCGAGCCTATCGCCATATCGAGCAAAAATTCCTGACTCTGGGCTGATAATGAATAGAAAAATCGAATATCACTTTGCTCAACCTGGGATTCAAACCCGAGATCTCGGCTTTGTAACCGGTCCGTAGTATAATTACGTCACCGAGGCATTTGAAATCTTAAAGTAGAAATTGATTTATAATTCATCAAATTTTGCAAAGTAAACTCCTTGGAATGATTGTTTATTTAGTATTACTTTATTTAGTGCGTGGTGGCCTGTAGGCAAACGCAGGTCCAAATTCCAGGGCACACCTCTGACTATTCTGAGTAATATGTATATTGATAGTCAATGACCACGCCCTGTAACGGTGAAGGAAACCATAGTGACGAAACCTGCATATTATAGCCTATAGCTATTTGTTAGCATTTCTATGGAATGTAAAGTTTGCCAACATGCACTACACCAGCGTGGTGGACTATGTGCCCTAACCACTCTCAATGGTACTCTCGATTTTAGAGTAGGTCCGTGCCCTGCATTGGGGCGTATATAGCCTGACACAGATACTTTATTTTATTGTACTGAGACGAAAAGGTAACTAAACTACACCTGGTGTTACCATTATTAACGTAAAATTTAATACAATCTCTAAAACCTGCACTCTTAAAAGTCTCCCATATATCTCCAATTTCATAATCATTCATTAGACATAATATTTTGAATTTTAAAATTCTTTGCAGACGTATTTATCCTACTAATATTATAAAGGTGAAAGTTTGTATGTATGTTTGTTACTCTTTCATGAAAAAACGGCTCAACAGATTTTGATGAAATTTGGTATAGTGATAGCTGACACCCTGGATTAACACATAGGCTACTTTTTATCCCGAAAAATGTAGTGTTCCCGTGGGATGAGTCAGGAAATAGAAGACGGGACGAACCTGAAGTCCACGCGAACGAAGTCGCGGGCAAAAGCTAGTTACTAATAAATTCACAGATACAGGTGGCTTGGGTTTTGAGACACGCCATCGAAGTCAATGTCAATAATTTTTTTAAATTTTATATTTATAGCATTTTTAAACATGTATGTATAAAAATTTAAATGAAAAAAATAACTTACAAAATAAAGGTACACATATATTAGTATTACAATATAATGTATTTAAATAAATTGTACACATTTTCATTTGACAACTGCATTAACGTCCTACTTTTGAGTTTCCTCTTATTCTACATAATTGCATAAACGACTACTATCACCCGTTATTATTTATCCCGCCCCATAACCTTATAGAAAACAATATAATCATTGCGTAAGTACGTACGTCCGGCGTGGGACACTACAGCGAAGGACATACGGTTACGGCTGACAAGGCAATTAATAAGGGTAGATAGCGATTGAGCACGAGTCAGCCGGCCGACCGGAATTAATCATAGGCAAGCGATATCATTACGTGTTCTCATTACAATGGAGATTGGACGCTTTTTGTCCATGTTGTATGTTGCTATTTCAATTGCGCGTGATGGAATTTGTATGAGATACTGTGTGGTTTAAGGCGTAGATGGGTTAAATATACAACCATTTATTTATACCAGAGACCTGGAGATCTGGTCATAATACCTTTGCTAATAGCCTGTGACAGCTGTTATATTCACTTTCATAATCTGCCAAGACCATGAAAATCCCTATAAATTATTGGTCTGAATCCATAAATAAAACCAATCATAATTTATTACGAAGAAATTCACTTCCTAGAAGTTTTAAGTAATATATTGTACCAATCGTTCAGCAGTCTAGAGTGTGAGATTAGTTTTTTTTGTTTTTGAAATTAACCTTAACTGGTCGTTTTATGAAAAACCTTCTATTACAATAAATCCATCCTTTCATTCATAAATATCAACCCGAGAATAGTAACTCAAAGGCTACATTTATCGAGCGATTCAGCTCAAACTTGGTGCACTACTTAGGTCTATATCTAGCTTCCATTACTTAGCGGACGACCTAGTTATTTCAAGAATAGGATTTAGACAGGATAGAGAATGGAATAAGAATATTGCATCATAGGATTAGTTGCTTCGTGCACGGGCCGATCGATCCGATCAATCCAATTCGTTGTGTTAGTGGTCAGTTTAGTGCCAGAACTTTTAAGCTATCTATAGGATTTTCTGATGCAATTTGATGACTATCCATATCGGAAAATGGATGCATGTTGTAGTTAAAAATGATTTGATGAAGCGCATTTAATTGTCAAAAGTTACATGGAGATTTATGGTCAATCTTAAATTACAAGATTGTTGTTATTATGCTTATAACATTATTCAATAGAGTCATTTAATACGTTTTTATTATGTTTCCAGTATCCATTACTTACATTGTAAGTGTTTTGGTCTACGTACTGTTAACTGGCATTTTACTTTGAATAAATAAATAAATCACTAAATTGCTTTTACAAAGCTCTATGAGTCGTTTTCTTTAATCTTAGTGCGAACAAGTCAGTGATTTAATAGGAGAAAAAAATCTTTTTTAATCATCATTGTCAAGCCACAGAAAGTTCACTCTTGAAGAAAAGTCTCACCCAAGAATTTCTACACAGATCTTTCAATCCAGTGATTTTCCATGATTTTAGTAAAAGTTCAACTAACAACTTTATGGCTGCATCTACGAGGAATAAAAATAATAAAGAAAGTTATTACTGCATAAATACATACATAAACTCACGCCTTTTTCCCAGAAGGGGTAGGCAAACGTAGTGCAACCAGGACACCCTCGTTTCGCCTTAAATGTTCCATCCCACGATGTGATAGGGGAACCTATCGCCATATTGGGCACAAATTCCTGACTCCGGGCTTATAATGAATAGGAAAATCAAATATCACTTTGCCTGATCCGGGATTGGAACCCGAGCCCTCAGTTTTGTAACCATACTATAGTACAACTACGCCACCAAGGCAGTAGTTATTACTGGATGTTTTTAAAAAGTAAACCAGAATATATTTTTTGTAATGTAACCGATGTCAATAGGAAGCGTCGATGTAATGATGTCCTGAGTATTAGTCGTCGTAATGACGTTTTACTTGCGTGATTGTTGCTGTCACTGAATCCAAGTGGAGGGACGGTTTATTGAAACTTATCGAAAGGATGGAATCCACAGCCTCAAACTTCTAAATATTTACATCTTCCACGTATGTAAATTATTGTGATTGATAAGTGATGAAGTTATTGTTTCAAGTAATATTAACGCTGATATCGGGTGGGTTGATCGCTTACGTAATTTGCTAAGGCTATGATTTAATTATATAGTTCAATATTTATAAGTTCTGAGTAGTTACTTGTGAATCTCGATATGTAAGAAAAGGTTACAGCTTAGATTTCACCATTGATACAAATTTTGTGAAAGCTGATTTTTGTAATTCAAGTGTTCCATAAAAATTCAACTTAATGTCTAGTAGTCATGACAAAATAAGACAATGCATTGAGTATAAAAAACTGTACCTATTAGATATAAGTCTGCCATTCCGATAGGATTATTCTTTATTGACTGTTAGTATAACTGAATAATAAGTACGAAATTGTAATTCCGATACGTACGCGATAGTATTTACATAAATACTAAATGGACGATAAAGTACCAGTGGCTATTGGTGTTATGTTTATAATATTTGTGGGTTTAGGCACTGGTCCAGCGTGGGCTACCGATAAAACCGTATCAGGCGGTAATATAGTTGTGTAGTGTGTACACATATGTACGTTATACATATGTATATGCGGACGGGTTCGGGCCTCTTCATTACTGAAAAGGATTTACGATACAGCACAATGCGAGCTTAGTAAATTGGTCTGATGGATTTCTTAGATTAGTGGCTTTTACAGTGCCCGAGTTTGTAAGTCTCAAGGCCCGGCTTTAAAGGCGGCTGCTATTTGACAATAACTGTGACTGATCGCCTGCTTTAGTTTTTAGTCGCCATCTTGAAGATCTTTAGCGTTTAGTTCCATTAAAATTCCATTCATTTTAATTAATACAAAAAATGTATATAAATGATGTACTTTTTATTCCTATGAATGGCGAGATAAGCATGCTATTTATCTGATGTTAAGCGGTACGACCGCTCATGAACAATGCTTGACATTCCACTACGCTCACCATCCTGAGACATAAGATAATAAGTCTCAATATGTGCAATAGTTATTACGGCTACAATGTCCTTTAAACCGTAACACAAAAGTGCGTTTACACCACTGTTTGGCGGGAGAAACAATCAAATTGATCATTTAGTTTTTATAAAATTGAAGTGATATTTCGGTTCCGATCAATATGGATTATCAAATTTCGCTTTAGATTCTTACTAAAACATCATTACATAAATAACAATGTTACAATCAACTAAAGACCCAAATATAAAATAATCAAAATAAAACGAACTCAACTAAAGACCCAAACATAAAATAATCAAAATAAAATCCAGTTTTGTAAAAGTCGGGTTTTTGGTCTCCATTATGCAACGTTAGACAGTAATACCATCAAGTCTGCGCCACGCTTATCGGGCACCTGTGGACTGTTCGGAATAAAGCCATCCATTTGACGAATGGAAATCTTTCACACAACAAAACCTAGCCGAGTGAATGATGGAGACAAAATGTGTTTCAATGGTTGAGTGGGTGATTTTGTGATGATTTTTCGCTTTGTTGTCGACTGTTAGGAGTTTTGACGGTTATGGTACGGTAGGGATATGACAATTTAGTAAAATTACATGATATCACGTTCTTCAATACAAAAAAGTATTTAATATAAGTTGCCATAAATTATTGTATATTCTAAATGTAAAAGCGTCTAAAGAATGTAGTCTAATTTATTTTCTCATTACACTTCACACACTACTTTCACACTTACATTTTGTTATTATAAAAATACATATTTTGTATGATCAACAATTTGAAGTTTGCTAAACTCGAAGCATCATGCTAGTTTTATATCGTCATATTTCTGCCATTCTGTATAATATACCATTATTATAGTTATTGCTTTATTTCATTTGGACTTAGGACTGTGAACGTAAATGTAGATTGTATTGTATAAGCGGTTTCTAGTGAAACGAAAGGGTACAGGTAAGGGAGTATTTGATTATTAACTTTCTTACAGCTTTCGCATTCCTCGGTAGTATAGTGGTTAGTATCCCCGCCTGTCACGCGGGAGACCGGGGTTCGATTCCCCGCCGGGGAGACTTTTTAGAAATAAAAGTGTTAATTGTTTTTTTAAACCACATTTTGGCCATCCATGAGATCGACACATTTATCAGAATTTAAAGTTAAGTATCGTGAAATCTTTGTAACTTTTACAAGTTTATTTAATAAGCGTATTCGAGCACCCTACAGTTATACTAAATACTACACTCTATGCCGTTAAAACTATATTAAAAAAAAACAATATTCCATCAGAATAATATGTCTTTCCAGCTCGAAATACCAAAATCCAGGTGTTCAACTCCATCTCAATTTCCAGCCTTACAATGCCGCGAAATCTGTCGACGTCGCGAGCGGCCGGCGCCCGGCGCCACTGCACTGCAAATTAATACACGTTGCCCCCGGTTTTAATTTCGGTGGGCGTCTCTGATTTACGATGTCCATATGAAAGAGCGGACTATGCGTGCGCCCTGTCAATTTAGACCCTCAAATTAATATAAAGTCCCCCTCTGACGCCTGCGACAGCATACTGAGCGGGCGGCGCGGTAGTTTACAAGTAGGTGGAGTTATAACTACGCCTTTTCACGTCGGTAACGTAGAATTAGTTGGCGGCTATTCATTACGCGTTGGAACGCGGTGTGATGTTGATTGCTTATTGAAGTTGTTAATAGTTCCGCGGAATCGCGCTGTAGGCGTGTTTTGATTTCAATGTTAAATATTTTGATGTTGGGTAAATATGGTTTCTGTGTCGTTTGTTTGTTTGGCTGAGGTTGTTAGTAGAAATCTAATTTGATGTGAATTTAAATGGATAAAATTCATCTTTGTTAATTAATGATTACAAAATGACATAAATTTCGATACGCAAATTAGAAACATTTATTTCACGAATATATGATTTATTTTAAATTAGTCAAAGAACCGTGCTGCCCCGAACCGTGCCTGGTGAGAATGTTCCCATTATACTGGCAACATTGCCTTTTTTGGTTGCCAGAGATATATGTTCAACCAGGGAGGATTCGTCGCGGTGATCCTGGCCATTCCGCCTCAAGCGTCGCCCCAGTTCACGGACAGCATTAATTGCTGTCAATAGGTCACTGTGGAAATCATTGGGGGAGGCCTATGTCCAGCAGTGGACTTCCTTTGGTTGATGGATTGGATTGGATTGACTTTTCATCAAAGGAGGAAGGAAAAATATCTCAGTTCATATATATATATAAAGCATTAATAATTATAACTATACTTGTATTTTTCTATTATTTAATACTCATATTGTTTATGTACTAGAAAGCTTTGATTTTATTATTATACATTAAAAGTCATAGGGCAACTAAATTATTCATGAATGAAATCCGATCACAATATTCAATATTCTAATTTATCGTATTATGGTTTTAGAGAGAATAGTCCTGTCAATCATTGCTATATTTAGAATAAAGAGTTTCTCTGCTCGTTTAATTATAATTATTTTGTTACTTTGCTGGTCTCCGAGGTATCTTACAACTTAGATAAATAACTATTTCGAATTATTTATCTACCTGTTGAAATTGTAATTATTGAAGAGTACTCTCATTGATCTAGTTTTTAACTATTTAAGAAAAGATCTCTGTAGTTTTGAGGTCGCAGGCTATCGACCCTTTGGGTATCTCATGTGTGAGAGGACACCAAACATTAGTATAAATGCATTGATGGGTTTCGATTTGAAAGACATTGTAGTTGGCAAAACTGGTTACTCTGGAGTAACTACTAGATATAATGAGACTTAACAGCCCAAGATGGCGAGCGCAGTGGAATGTTAAGCATTGCTTCATATTTTATGGTGTTGTTTGGTTTTGCTACTGTTCATGAGTGGTCGTATCCATCACGTGAATGACATGCCCGCCTCGTCATTTATCGCGATAAAAAAAGCTTATTTGACTATTCGTTTCTTTTAGTCAACGTGATACAAAGTTACTAGTAGAAAGGTATACGAATCCGCCCGGATTGCTATCAGCGCTAATGATGATGGCGAACCCGTTGTAGTGACCTAATCAAGTGTATCGGGTTTTGGGTTCAGTCTGCGAGAAGGTTCAATCTGACCAGGACGACATAATTGTGTCGACTATCAACAGATATCAAGTCATTCTAATTGAATAGCATAGAATTAGCCAATAAAAATATACGAAAGATGGATAACGACAATGTTGAAGATGTTTAGCGTTTGTGGACTATGAGAAAGCCTTTGATTCGATCGAGACTTGGGCTGTGCTACAGGCTCTCCAGCGGTGCCATATCGACTATCGGTACATCGAAGTGTTGAAGTGTATATACAGCAACGCCACCATGTCGGTCCGAGTACAAGATCAGAGTACGAAGGCTATTCCACTACAGAGAGGCGTGAGACAGGGAGATGTCATATCTCCGAAACTGTTCACTGCCGCGCTGGAAAATGCCTTCAAGCTCTTGCAATGGAAAGGATTCGGCATCAACATCAACGGCGAGTATATCACTCACCTTCGGTTTGCCGACGATATTGTAGTCTTGGCAGAATCGCTGGAAGACCTTAGCACTATGCTCGAAGACCTCAATCGAATCTCCCAACAGGTGGGTCTTAAAATGAACATGGACAAAACGAAGATCATGTCGAATGTCCATGTTGTGCCCACCCCCATCGGTGTTGGGAGCTCGACTCTTGAAGTTGTTGACGAATATGTCTATTTAGGACAAGTGGTCCGGTTAGGCAGGTCCAACTTCGAGAGAGAGGTCAATCGTCGAATCCAACTCGGTTAGGCAGCGTTCGGGAAACTACGCGACGTCTTCTCGTCTAAAATACCTCAGTGTCTTAAATCGAAAGTCTTCGATAGTTGTGTGTTGCCAGTGATGACTTACGGCACCGAGACGTGGCCTCTCACTATGGGCCTTATTAGGAAGCTCAAAGTCACTCAACGAGCTATGGAGAGGGCTATGCTCGGGGTTTCCCTACGAGATCGAATCAGAAATGAGGAGATCCGTAGGAGAACTAATATAACCGACATAGCCCACGGGATTAGCAAATTGAAGTGGCAATGGGCAGGGCACATAACGCGGAGACAGATCTCCGACCCCATCGGTCATCAGAATGACCGATGGGGTCGGAAAGTGCTCGAATGGAGGCCGCGTAGCGGAAAGCGAAGCGTAGGACGTCCACCCACAAGATGGTCCGACGACCTGGTAAAGGTCGCGGGACGTCGCTGGATGCAGGCTGCCTCCAACAGGTCTCTGTGGAAATCATTGGGGGAGGCCTATGTTCAGCAGTGGACTTCCTTTGGCTGATGGATGGATGGATGGATAACGACGACAAATGACTTTATCTGACATGCTAGCTCATATTCTTCGTAATATTTTACCGTCCGAAAATCGAACCTGTCACTCAGATCGGTAAACGAAATCAATTAACCAATCGGTCGTCAAATTAACATACAGCAATAAACATATTTATGTCATTGGCGTATATTTCAATTTCCCACAATAAGTGCGGTATGTAAGGCAGTAAGGTTGGCACATTTGCTGCAAACTCGGCATATTTCGATATTGGACGGGCAAGTTAATGCAATCTTATTCTGAGAGTTTCTGCAATCTGCTTAACATACCTAGGTGAATGTGTATTGAACGTTTCAGGGATAACGTTCGAAATTAAATAAACTTTAAACTTTACTTGGAAGATTCTTGGAATGTTCTGATATATTGGTGATTAAAGTAGAGTATAGTAGTTAATAATTTAAGAGATTAAAAGGTCACGGGTTCGCCAGAACATACCTTTGACTTTTGGAAGTTTCACGTGTATCTTTAGTATTTCAAATCGAGTCTATAAATGATAAGGTATCCGATACATATAGAACTAGTCTATATAGGTCCCACGGCGGGGCATTGACCTCTTTTACAACTAAAATTGATTCGGGCCTTAGTTCACATGTTTGCATAGGCGGATTAGTAGACTTAAGATGTCTTAGAAATGCTTGGTTAAACTTTGTAGTATTGACATTTTCACACGATGTATGATTTCATCTTTAGTTGTAAGAATTAATAATAAAGTACTAATTTCGTCTTCTAATTTATGAGTCCAGTATGCTACAAACTAGACCAACATTCAATTTGAGTAGGTAGGCATATAAATAAATAAATATAAATAATATATATTATATAATAATATATCAGACACCAATTGTTTAATCAGAATAAAAACACATTATTCTAAGCCCATGTCGTGGGATAACAGAAGAAGTTTAATTGATTTTGTAATTTTATTACTTAAAGATGCGACTAAAGCTTTGTGACAAGGGAAAAAAGGGGGAAACTTTCAAGCGGGTCTTTACCTCGATAATCAGATAACGTGGCTTCGGCGACAGGGAATCGGCGGCTAAAAAAATAAAGGTACAGCGTCCGCCTGGAATAGGGAACGTTAATGCAGGAAAACTCCGGAGTACATCCGAATCTCCTAGTAAATTCGAGAACTCGTTGTAAATTTTCACTGCTTCTATTGTATTTAAGTCCCTAATAAATTCGTTTTGTTTAGTTTTGTTTTTGAATGGAGCTGGTTTTCGCTAAGAATGGAGTTACTCTATGCACGAAGGGGACGAATTCGATTGAGGGTAAATATTTAATTACTTTTTTATAATACGCCATCTTTTATAGCAATATTTATTAGCCAGGAATCGTGTAGTCCTCGTTTTAAATCTAATTTCAACTTTCTCAATCTCTAAAGAGATTTGAAGAAACTCATATGACTTGTCCAGGACTGTCAGTGCCGTGCATGGGAGTAGAATAGCTAGTCTAGCTAAAATTAAAATAGGCCAGGCATATAGGCGGTACTCATATCATAACTGCGTAAAAGTATGAGCATTTTTTAATTATTTATAGAACAACACCGATTTATGAATGTATAATCATTGGTAAGATTTCTTCTGTTTATGGTTAATGAGATACCCATCCTACGCTCTGTGACCTAATAAAAATAATCAATAATTAAAACGGCCAACCGACCTTAAGGATCTTTGTTTATAATATAGAATTTTTATTATTCAGTCTATCTCATATTAGGTTTTAAGGTAACACAGCCTTCACCTGTCCTAAATTTTATGTTCAGCATGTAGCAAATGGAAGATTTAAATTAGCAGGTGTTACTGTGTATTGTGTAAAATATTAATACGGTGGCACGTTCGCGAGAACGTTACAAATTAGAGTTACAGATGACCTCTGCCGTTTGTACCACGCCGCCGGTTCATTTTCAATTTTACGTTTCCAAGTGCTCAAATTAAAATTTTATAAAGGCTCAATTTAACAATTATACGGATAAATTCGTTTGAAACGTTCGATGTAATCAAACAAACGATTTAGAGGGTCTTTAGAGTGGTTATAAGATTTTTTGTTTCTATTTTTTTGTGACGATGGTTTGGTTCGGACTTATTCTTACGGAGTGGTTTATTTAGTTTTTTAAAGTTTATTATATAAACATAAAAAATATGTTATTTGTAATTAGTTCTAGATTTTTCAGAGTTATTTTATTATTAATTCACTTGATTTGAGAGGGGAGTCTATCAGTCTTTATTGTAGGGGAGGCCCGTGCCCAGTACTGGGACGTATATGGGCTGATAGAATACGATACAATACAATACATCTTGTTTATTTACGAAGTCTACCTCAAGTAAAATTGCTGCTTCTTAATTCGATACTTGTAGATGTTCACACGCATGGCATGTGAATTCTTAGCAATAAACTAGTAAATTAGATCCCAAAGATAATTATAACATAGTCTAAAATTTGCGTTATTAATTTTACCTTAACACCGATTATGTATAAACAAGGTGTCTTGCTAACAAATTCCAGCGACGAGAGTCTAGCAGATTTGTTACAAGACAAAGTTCCGTTGATGAAGCGTCGAAGCACGGATAGTAAATTACGCAGGCCTGCCGCGTGCTAGGCCGGTATGTAAATTGTTCCAAATATGAACCTCCGTTCCGTTCCACGCATCTTACATTTTAGCCGGGCGTGGACGATAAAATACGTGAACAGGTGCTTTATCATAACGCAAAGCCGTGTGTCACAGGGCGCTGCGCTGGTATGATGTACAAGCACCTTATGGGCTTACGTTCAACCCCAGTTTGCAAGACATCTCTCGGGGAAATTAGTGGTTTGTGTACCTAATAGATTTTGGCACGTTTTTCATTTTGTTGAATGAAACAATGCTCGCGGTTTAAAGTGTTTCGTTGGTTTACAATAGTAATTTTATAGTTTGATGCATTGTTTTGTGCTTTAGTATAGAATAACGATGGCTAATTATATATTGCCGACAATAAATCATTGTGCGCTTGATGGAATATTTGAGAATGCTGTCAACTTTGTAAAGAAATTGAATATTTTAATGCAATTTGCTATTCCACAATAATTAGCCAATTATGCGCCGCTCCCGCGGATCCGCTTTAATCAAAGAGGAGCTACGAAAGAGAATAACTTATTCGATTTATCCGCTAATAGAGCTACGAATAAACAAACAAGATTAAGTTCGAGTAAGCGGGCTTTATAAATTTATGGAGTGAATCCCTTAATTCCCTAAACTGATGTCAGAATTTTAAGTTCGTCTTGCAAGAAGATTGCAGGAAAGTTGTTTAATCCAGCGGAATGCAGCGTTCGCCAGCGACTGCGGACTTGCACCCAATACTTCACCGCCTCACCGCCTCACAGATAATAATAATTAATGTACCACCACCGTACATACTGGTTTAGTGATTAGCATGTAGATGTTACTAGGACTAAATAACTACTAGATGGTATTATAATCGTTATATCGATGGTACCGTATGGCGTTTCATACTTTTCAAATCAAAACAATGCCACCAAACCACAATTCCATGGTTTTATTGAAAACGATATTGAAATTGTGTAAGTTATGAAATGAAATGAAATGTATTTGAAATGAAATGAAATTATACTTGTAATTATACTTGTGCGGAATTGAAAAGTATGAAACGTCAAACAGTACGTATTAGTTTAGATTGATCTTAGGATCACTTTTATTTTTAACTAACAAAATAACGAATTTTGAAACATAATACACATGTTTCAATATGTCACCATAATAATTTCCTTTTTGGTGTAAGCAATAAAAACTAGTTACGTTTGCGTGAATCTCTGAGTTCCTTTATCCAAGTTAACTAATAAAATATATCTGTAGTCTGTACTCGTGTAAGTTGTAATGATACTATAACCCGTCAAAATAATCCCTTATGCATTCAATATTTTTGATAGCAGTTGCTATAAAATTCAAAATTCTTTGGTACACCAGTGTATTATATTGTGCTGTAGGTAACTAGACTAAGTTTTGTTATCCAAAAATTGCCGTTAATTCGACAATGCCAACCCTACTGCGAAAATGCTAGACCATATTTATTGTTAGATATTATTTGGTTGATTTCGTATGAGACTTAACTTCGGATAACGTATTCTCGCGACCCATAATGAATAGTCAAACTAATATAACTTACTCAACAGAAGTCGGATGGCAGTTATGGCACCAGATTACGCTGACACCTCGCGCTCCACCCAACCCACACAATACTGTATAAACAATAGACAGTTTGCAGTTCAATTTACACTGGTGTACGTGCAGCTCTTTCATATGGATGTCGTAAATCAAAAACACCTACTGAAATTAAAATATCTTCATAGATTTGAGAATACTCCCTTTGTGTAATAATTTCAATGGTCCTTGTAACGCAATCTTGGTATTTAATATAATTTAAATTGTAATTAATTGTGTGCTATTTCTTGTTTAGGGTTTATGGGCGCGAAATTGAATAGAATTGAAGTCGTAATTATAATACAATGAGACATTTGTGAAGGAAAGATAATTTTAAATTGTTTTCTTCCATTGTTTGAATTTGATTTTTTTTTATTGGAATTATTGTAAGGTACCACCTTACAACTATAATATGTTATTTCTCTGAAAGCCATTCAAAAATTAATATGACGTTTTTAGAAGCAACAATAAAATAGAAAACATCATTATTAATTCCCAGCAGTCCATTATGCCACACACATTCATTGTTTACCAACTTCTACGATCTGTCTGTATGTAATGAAGCTTAAAAAGATTGCCACTAAATTATATACAATGGATTATATTAATTAATTATGTAATTATTATTGTAATATGTAATTATTATTATTATATGGATTAATTATGTACCTTGAGTATTGAGAAAGTCAATTTTTTGCAAGTAATGATGAGACTGGTATGCCATTCGCCTGATGAAATAATAATAATTAAATAAATACACGCAATAGTCATAGTCGTGATCCCACAGTAAGAATAATATAACGTGTTTATCAGGAACGATGAGAGACTTTTCGGTCTCACAACGCCCAAACCCGAAACAAATACTTGAGGATCACAGAAACATTTGTCTTGGTGTCTCGAATCCGCGGCCTTTCGTTTCACAGCCGGCGTCGAACCAACTGCGCCAGTTAAGCTGTCAACATAACATAATATAACATCAGATAGGTGGTAGACCCAGTAAGCAACTTACAAAATAGACAAATTAATATTGAAAATTCACTTAAAAATGATTAACGCAAGTATAACAACGAAAAAACGCAAAGAAAATCGCAGACTTATTAATGTTGTATTATTTTGTTTGTAGAAGGACTGAGTTAAAATATACTCTGTGTTTTATGCAAGTCTATTCATGTTATTACGTTGTTTAAGCATACAAATTATGGAGCCATTATCTTGCCGTGTATATATTATAATTTGCCACCATTAAAAATCTATTGAAAAATAAAAATTGCGTCAAGAAAAAATATTTATAAACACGATGTAATCATCGGGATAATATGCAAAGGTGAGAAAAATCTATGGGCTTGCATTTTTATCGGCTGATTTCTTGGCGCAGTTACTAAACGTTGAGCCTTCTCTACTAGCTTGTGGGTTCGATATCCACAAAAGAAACATTTGTATGTTTTGCAGATTTATGCATTTGCCGTCCCAAAAAAATGAATAAAAGGAATAGTGTGAAGAAAAGTAAAAATCAATAAATAAAATGAATGAGTTTGACAGAATTGAAGGAATCACGAATCAACAATTTATAACTAAGCCAAAAAGATAATAAAGATAAATAACAACAAACAAAATAATCTGCCAGTTAATGAGCAACAAATAAACTGTAGTTAGTTGCGCACGTATGACTAACACTTAAAGTTGCAGAGCAAAACTCGAATCGGAAGTTGGGCCTACATCACACCGCCGCTGCCGCTGACACGGCCGCAAGTTTGCACCATGTCAAACACATTACAAAGAGTTTGGCTCAGTTACTGAGTTGCCTATCTTTTCAGCATAATTACCAGTTTACCATTTTACGTTGTTTTGCATGTTTTGTATACTTATAAGTGGTTATGCAACGCACGAAACTTGATTAAGTGTTATAAGATGTCATAATGATGTGTTATTGTAACAACTGTTAGTAAACCCTAATAAATAAAATAAAATAATGCGGATAAGTAGGGAAGATGGCTGAAACGTCTTGGATGTTAATGGTGAGCAGGAGACTTGCGTTGATAATTATTGTTTATACCCTAATTCATATGTGCAGTGGAATAGTTTGGCTTGAATTAAACTCAGCAGTTCATATGGTATCCAACGTATCACGAATTTAGTAAGTCATGGAACCATCATTGTTTTTCCGGAACGAAAATTTTAATAAACAGGATATGCCAGTTGAATTGAAATCAGGATTTCACAGGACTCCATGCTCAGTAAAATAAGGCTTAAAATGAAAAGATGGGCGCTAAAAATTACCATGATTTTTTGATTTAATTTGATGTCATCCTCGGGTATACCGACGGGCTATAAAAGAGTTTGGTTAAGTGTACCGAGTTGCTTGTATCATTACGTTTATCATATAGTAAGAGATTTTTCTTTTATTTATATTATCAATATTATAAATATCAATATGAAAACTGTCGATTACAAGCTTTCCAGCTATCTTCATGTCTTATTTTAACTCCACTATATTTAAGTATTATTTTATTTACAGGACACATAGTTTAAACACATCTAATTAATTTTTACTATTCTACTTAATACCGATACAATTAATTTCGCCCAACGTTGTGAGTCACGTGTTTCGTTTATAAGGCGTGTTTTCCGTCTCCGTTTATTTATAAGGGCGTTTTGTGAGTCACGGTGTTTTCGTCCGCTACAAGGATTCCGCCCGCGTCCTCATGATCAAATCAATTGTCCGCATGGAGCCTAACACGTGACATATCCGACACTCTAAACGAGTAATATTTGTATTTTTTCCTCGAGTGGAGATGCCGATTTGACTTGGTTGATCCACTGACATAGGTGACATCGTAAAATATACGTTTTAAATGTTCAATGATGATTTTTTATTTTTTTGGAACATTGTGTACTTATTTTGTTGCCAATCATGTTTATGTCGATTAGAAACATGAGTGAAAATTTCATATATCGAAGTAAAAGCCCAGGGTTCAGTAGGGGATAAGTACGTGGTGTACTCTAATTTATACGTACATTTGAAATGATTTCATTTGGTTTGACATACAATTAGCAATTGCTAAAGTATAAATACAGGTAGAAATTCAAAATCAACAGAACTTCTAAAACAAGAAAAATCTTGTTCTATCTAAAACTAATTACTGTATTGTACATTCCGTTGATTAAACATGTAACAGCAAACAAAACACAATTATTCTTACTTACTTAGCGGATCTTGAAAAGCCATATAAAAGCGCCATTAGGTACATCATATTATTCAGCAATACAGTCTGTTGTATTCGAGGGATTATCCGCGACCGTTTAATATATAATACTCGTAATGCAAGTACAGTTATTATTGCAATAGCGTTTTGTTTTAAACGGATAATACACAGCGGCAATACATCGGAAAGGAGATTATCTTGGTTTTAACGGTACCGCTCCGAAGGATAGATAAAAGCGCAATCGATTTAATTTTCACGTTAAGTACTACAGTTTTATGAGGCTGTATTAGGAAATACCTTGTTTTATGGCAAGGATTAATTAATTTTGTTGGGGGCCTTTGTACTATGTCCAGGTGTAGAATCAATTTTTATATAGTCAGGAAAGGAGGGGTGCTTTGGCGCAGCAGTGGGTATTAAAGGGTTTATAATAATAATAATGAATGGCGAGATGAGCATGCCTTCGCCTAATGGTAACCTATACGACCACTCATTGACAGTAGTAAAACCAAGCAACACCATGAACGAATATGTGAATGATGGTTACTGCTTAGCACCTGATGGTATGTAGCATGCCAATAGATCTCTCCAGGTGTGTCAATTTATGCGTAACTGGATGTATGGTCCTGATTCGTGATACAATTACAAGGTCTATTATAGTAGGTTTCTCTATCAGCCCATATACGTCCCACTGCAGGGCACGGGCCTCCTCTACAATCGAGAGTACAATTAAGAGTGGTAAGTCCTGGCGTAGTGCGGGTTAGCGGACTTTAAACATGCTAGAAATTTTACAAATCGCTATGGTATGCACATTTCCTCACGATGTCTTCCTAGTTTAGTAGCTTTTACAAACTGTTTTTCATCTTGTCTAAGTTGGTCACTGTAAACGCAGATATGTATAGTTTGCTATTATATATTTGATACATTGCCGTCATTCATAAATCACGGCTCATGCTTACTTATATCACGCTGAGAGTGCATTTGTCAATGGAGTAATATACTGCTAATGATAGATGCTCATTACATTCAATTTTGACTATGAGCTGAATGAGCAATCTAGGCTAAATTGGTTATATTGTATATGTCATCGAAAACTGACATGTAATAGCAGCTCGGTAATAAGTAAATGCAGAATTCTATTCAATATATGAAAATAATATATCCAAGTTCAATTAAAAATGATTTTAAAGAATATGATATTTAAATATACAACGTCTCAGAATACTTTACGTCTCTGAATTTTAGCTGTACCTTTTACGGGTTTAAGCATAATGAAAATAAAGGCCCAACACATACTTTAATGACGACGACACCTCAAAGTAAACAAAGACGAACAAAAAATTCACGTGATTTCGACATTTTTCCAGTGGAACCGTGAAACTTGGTGTGAAAAAATTTGAGAGCGTTTAGCCTAGTTTTTTGAGATCTGTTACCATTGACATTCGTCGTGAATCTGGGCCTTCGGAATGTAAAATTGGGCTGAGATCGGCAATCTTTTATCCATAGGTCGGATTCGTACGAATTTATTTTTGTTGTTGTTGCTTTTTTTTAGCAATGGAACGGCTGTAAGGTTTCCTGGCAGGGTTTTTGTTTCGTATTTCCTTTAAAAACTAATAATGAGCCAGTAGCAACGTGTTTTTCTGGGAGAAAAAGTTCGAATATTGCACTCAGTCTGTGCGAGTTGCGCATGTAGGCTGTATCTGGTACGTATGTTTGTGTTATCTGCAAATATTTGTTTGAGTCTCGGTAGTGTACACCAAAATTTCCTCTAGTTTCTGATATTCACTACGTAGGCATTTCATGCTCTCATTTGCACTAGTGTTAAGTGACTGGTTGTGATATTGTCAGGATTATAATTTCTGGATTCATTGGCTTAGTTGTAGTTTGAGGTGTGCAAAGATGTTCTAGGTTAATTTATAAAAATAAAGGATAAATTTGAGGATGGGTTTTACCATATAATGCACTGGTAGTTTAATCGTTTCACCTAATGTTACTCCAGGTCCGATTTTCTACTTAACCTTCATAATTTTGCCCGACCTCTAGTATTCTCTATTGAAAGATTTTTGACTCCTATATTTCCAGTGTCTTCAAATTAGAATCTTTATGGCCCACCTACTGGCCTTAACCCAGCTATGTCGACGATCAGCCAGATGTTGCTAACATACTCCTGTGGTTTTCGTGACCCGTGACCTAATAATCTTAAGCGAATTTCTTGAAGTTTATTCGTAACATTTTGTACATTTCATAATATCTGTCGCTGAAATTTCCCCTATTACGTTATGAGGTATTCTTTCATTCTCTCATTTATATTTCCATCCCATGGTAGCCTGTAAGAAATTACCTAGTGTGATAAGGCCGCCACTTGTACTATTATGATTTTTTTTATTATTTCTCTGTACTGAGCAAAAAACTAAGTGACAGGCACATTAAATAAGATACTTTAATGATAGTCGATTTAAAAAGACGAAAATTATAATTATTAATACACTATGTCCAAATTGTTTGATTTTCATAAATAAAATAAAATGAAATTGAGTTCACTACTCCTAGCAAGACAAGTGATTTTTTAATTAACATATCAAAGTCAAGTGTTTCTTGCATCAAAGTATTTTGAATATCCTTATTTTTTACATAATCTTGATCCCAGGTCGGGCAATGTGATATAGTACTTTTCTATTAATTATTATCAGCCATGAGCGAGGAATTTGTGGCCTATATGGTGATAGGCTCGACCCCTGTCACATCGTGGGACGGAACATTTAAGGCGAAATGTGGGTGTCCTGACACCTCTGCTTACCCCTTCTGGGATGAAAAGGCGTGAGTTTATGTATATTTTATGTATGCCTACAAGAGAAAACTACCCAAAACAGTATTACAATAAGTTGTAAAGTGGGACAGTCATTATTATTTTAAAAGTAAAAGTGTGGGCGTAGTGGGAACACCTCACTTTCTCTTTGGCACACCCACGCTGAGTTGCCTGTGACGTCAAAATCCTTTATGTTCCTTTTTTCGGTTTTAACATCAGAATGCGTATATTATGTTTTAAGCTTGCTTAATTTTCAATTATATTTTCATGTCATATATTTACTTATTTGATATTTATTTGAGAACGAATAACCTAATAAAAATATACATGAACCCCTTCATTAAAATCCTCGACAAAACACACAATATTTTGGCAGGTTTGTACTGGTCTACTTTTTGAATATCTGTAGGTACCTATATCAGCCCAAATATGTCCCACTGCAGGACATTGACCTCGTCTTCAATCGAAAGTCCGATTGAGAGGGCTTAGGCCGTATAGTCCACCACGCTGACCTTGTTTCGTTTGGCGGACTTTAAATACCATAGAAATTCTTGCAAATTGCTATAATATACAGATTTTATCACGATGTTTTCCTTCACCGTTATAGTGCATGACGTTAGACTGGCAATACAGATTATCTACTCCCCCGTGGTGTGCCCTGGGATTTAAACCCGCGACCACCGTAAACATGTATACATGTATATATATACTAAATGCATATAAAACATGTAGTAGTCGCGTCTGATCCATTACCAGCAGGCCACGCATTCCACATATCGTCATTTAAACATCTTCACGATTTAAATACCAATTGTCGCACTTTCACAAGCGCTCGACCGCACGCGCTACTCAAGTAAATTCAAACGCCTATTGAACAAGCAATCTATTTATACACAAGGTACTTAGTAGTGGCAGTAATACTGTACAACTTCAAATAGCCTGTCAACAGCAGTAAGAATCTTACGTAAACCGATAGTTACTTGTTCGATAGCGTGCCGCGAACGGTCTTACTCGTTTATTGCGTAAACTGCAACTGTTGTTTAAATTACAGCATTGTTTATGTAAACGGTGTATGTGATTGGTTTTAATGGGTCTAATTTATTTGCTTTTTTTACAGACAATGGCTGTGGAAGACACGAGCGGTGTAGACAGAGGTCGATAGAAGTTCCTAGATGAAAGGTGATGACAGGTTGAGAGGAAGAAAGAAGAAAAGTTTAGTAGTTAAAAATTATGGGCATCAAATATTTGTTTATGGTCTCTGAATATCCATATATTTGTTCACTGAATATGGAATAAAATTCGAGGAATCAACTCTCACTCATTGCATAACTATGTACATATGCAGCAATGAAAACCCAATAAGCAAATATAGATTTATAAAGCGTCAGATACTTTAAAATAAAACTAAGTACAGCGTGAAATCGTATTAAAACATCACTTTATACATGCATATTGTATAGTGTACACCTTAAGCCCGCTACAGCGTTGCAGGGTAATTGCCAACTTATGTCGACGAACCAATCGGTTTAATTATCCGGTCTGCCCATCGGGGTGTGAAGATTATTTCGGCTGCCAAATGCAGAGTATATTCGTATAATACAGACGGGCACGCGCCGATAATGCGATACCCTCAGACATGTAACGTGGGGAAAGCATGGGGGCCATGAACCCCCTTATCTTTTTACCTACCATTTCTTTATCTAACTTTGCAAGGCTGATTTGACCAGTACCAGTACAGAAGTGTATTTCAAAATTTATCCATAAAAGTAGTCGATGAACTGCAAAGTTTGTTATAAATAAAACGGTTATGTTTTTGTGGGTCACGGATGGAAATTGCGGACGAGTCCGTCCCAGCGGCCGCGAAATCAGATTACTTTATTGAACGAGAACAGATCATGAACGAAATTAATAAAATCGTCTGCGGCGCGATCGTCCGATCGAGTTTTGAATGGGAACGACATAGATGAATGCTAGGTCTATTGAATGGCTTAAAATAGAGCAGGTTTGGGTTTTTGATGTGTGGATAGATAGATCAAAGAACTCTGTTGTGTGTTAAATGGACGTTAGTGATCTCGGAAGTAGCATGGAGAATATGGTTCATTTAATTTAAGAATGATTTGAAAGCTATGTACCATATTTTGTGATCATTTTATTCCTAAATAGTTTTAGAGGTATCATTCATACTTTACAGTAACCAACTCTGAAAAAAAAAAACATATTCATATTATTTTGAGATAGATTCGAAGAGCCTTGGCTATTTATATAAGATCGTGCGAATCGTTGACAGTCCGAAATTGTATGTAGTCATCAGTCGTGGGATTGTACTGTTTAAAACACGACTTGTTGGCAATTAAAGACTCTGTACATTATGAGATTGTTATAAAATATAGTAGACCCAGACACATGACTAATAATTGCTCATATACAATTCCCGTCGCAGATTTGGAAAAACTACTTAAGTTAAAATTGAACAAATTGTGTATGGCATTACAATGGCTCAACAGATTGGACCATTTTAGTCCGGGGAGGTAAATTGCTGGAAAGAGGACCGTTGCTCTCAAATAAAGTCACGTATCACAAGAAGGTTCTATGTTAAAGTTACTTTCACTAACTGTCGGGTTGGCTCGGATAAAGGCCAGTGGGCCACTGGACGCAATTGCCTGTGGATACGGGTGCCTGTCCCCAAACTGAATTTCAATTCCGACTCATGAGTTTTTTTACGTGCGCCGTTGTTCATTAGCTTTTTAGAAAATGAACACGCGTTTGTGAGTTTTAAATAGGATTTCGTTTGTCGCACGCTTGTATTCAACGTGTTTTGGCATTGTGTTTTTTTTATTTGTTAGTGTCGCTTAGGCTAGTTTGATACTTAACAATTTGCCTATACAGTATATCTTTACATGGCCAGATGAAAAAAATACACTCCACACTACTGATTATAGCAGAAACTGTGACATTTGTTATAATCCCAAAAATACTGCCGAATACTTTAAAATAATGCGAAACTTTATCAGAATCCGGTGTAGAAAACTTGTATTCCGTTGCAATGTAAATAAACTAAGTACACAACTTCTACTATTATTTATATACTCCATGGTTGCCTGTAAGAAATTGCCAATTGAAGAGATGGCGCCATCTATACTTTCAATATTTTTATTTATTTTGTTTCTTCCGTGTGAAAAAATAAACTTATGATTGGGACCAATAAATTACTTATTTATAATATCAATACTTTTGATCACATACGCAACAGTATCAATATTTATATTTTATTACTTTTATTTTATAACAAATATTATCCAGCTGAGGGTAGTTGGTTATATTGTGCCATCTAGCGAGCCGCGCGGTCGGCAGTCTCGTGTACAATTCCTGTGGTACAATTCTGACCGTGCGGCGCTTGCACCGCTCCTATTATTGTCTTTGGTCGTGAAATGTCATCACCATCATCAGCCCTGGTGCCCTGATGATCGTGTGATGAGGTGTAGACTAGTAGTGCTAGTGATGCTTAGTGATATAAATGATTTTCGTCTTAGTGGTCTATCTAGTATTAGTTGTGTTTAGTGTTAAAAATGGTTGTGCTTATTTTGTGTACTATCTAGTGATCTGTTTTAGTGATGTTTTGTGCTTCAATAGACCCTTGTTCACGTGGACACTCTCTTCGGTTGCAGATGCAGGTGAGTAGGCTATATGATATGTTATTATTTGTTATTATTTTTTAAAATTATAAAACATGTAGGTCGTTAAAATTCAAAGAAAACACTTGAACGGTGAAAAATTATGAAATTATTATTGTATTAGAAAATAATGAGAAAAATATATCGCGTAAAAATATATCTAGTAATAATGCAATGTAGCGATTGGCGGAATATAGTTTACGGGGTCATTCCAAATGAAGCAATATAATTGCAGATGCGTAAGTCTAGTTTGTTCCTGGATATACGTCTGCTTTACTAAGTTAATTAGGAATAGTAAATTGTCGTTTGTTTTATTGGTATAACCAATTAACGTAAGAAATAATCCTCTTATCTCAAGACTTTCAAAAGTGCTGGCCAGGATTGAGTCCCTCTCAATCAGAGTGGAACCGATACAATAGGTATAATTAAATAATAATGGGGTATACTTTTTAATTATTTATATTTTATTTGTTTAGAAACAAAATGCGTAAGCCACTCCCTGTCACGTTAAGAATGTTAGACAAATGGTATTTTATGAAATGATTGTCATTCATTGTTCTAGTGAAAGAATGCATAGGCTCTGACTTGTAAGGTACTAGGGTTAGAATTCCAGATTTATCGTGAGATTTTCATTATGGAAATTATTGGATGAGGTTCTTGACATTAGTATACGAAAGCCGACATCGAAATAGCGTCGTTTTTATCAAGTTTGAATCGGAAGTAACTTCCGTGAACGGCGAGTGATTTTAGCGTTAGTATTATCTTTGCTTTTCTCTCGAGAAAATCGCTAGATTTTATGTATATTTAAATTATTATTTTTATGATTTCTTATTATTTTATGACACAGCTTATCTGCATATTCAACTCATTAATTTATATTTGCCTAGGATTTGAACCCACACATCCCTCAAATAATCCCAAAACTAGCATCCATTTAACTTCCCCGAATTTAAATAGTGTGATAACGTAACAGCCTCGTTAACTCATTCAGTGTAGATCTTAAAAAATATTTTTGCCAGGTACCAAGTGCTATTGAGGCAGGGCGACATCGTGTCATTAAGTCCTAGAAAGACGTAAAATTGCGTCTGGCATTAAGAGGGTTAAAAAAACATTTCGTCGCACCGTCATTACTGAGCGAGGTGTATCGTACTAGCGCTGATTATTATGGGTAATGATTGTCATCTCTATAGTTTGTTGTAGGGTTAACAATAGTAACATAATCTCTACAAAATTTTAAAATTTTAATAGATGTGTGAATTTTAGGATTTTTACTATCGCAATGAATGGTGGGACAATCATAACGTTCGTCTGATGGTAAGTGATACGATCGCTCATGAACAGTAGCAAAGCAAAACCATACAAAACTATGAATTAAAAAGCAATGCTTGGCATTCTCCTGCACTCGCCATTGCATATTGCATATATTGCATAATATAAATAGTCACATTGTGTCCAGTATTCCCTATTTGCTACAATATCCTTCAAACCCAGGTTTTATTATTATGTTTGGCGATATACCTACGATTATGTTGGGTGGGAGAAGTAGACATTGTGGTGGTACCCACGCAGACGGCCTCTCGCATATGAGAGACCTGCCACCAGTATTATTCACAGTAACGATATATTTGTGACAGTCGCAACATACACAAACATAGGGAGTTTTGGAGAGGTGTTTTGATGTCTTAGTGTTTTTGTTTTTTATTTTTTTACGGTTACGGTCAATTGACTACAACGGAATTTAGCTTAAATGAATTGCAATCGAAATATAGTAATCGTAAGGTAAGACGTTATTTGTCGCCGGTATCAAGCAATCAGCAATGAAGCCATGGTTATCAGCCAGATAAAAATATTTTACAGCTAGAGCATTATTGACAGCCTCCGCGGCGTAGTTGGTTAGACGCTGGCTGTGAAACGTGAGGCCACAGGTTCAATCCCCGTACCGAGATAAATATTCGTTTCGGGTCTGGGTGTTTGTGAGACCGAAAAGTCTCTCGTAGTTCCTGATATCCACGATACAAGACTTGATCTTAGTGTAGGGTCAAGACTATGTATGTGACTGCTGGGTGTATTTGTATTACTATCTTATTTTTTTAGTATCCCGTGGGGAACTTAGAACGTATGTTTACTTAGTTTAGAATAGATTTATTTTACTTTGCAGCAATAACAATTTATAACGATATTTAATAGAATAAGTAATGCTAATAATTGAAGTTAATTTATGTTGGCTTCTCATACCATTTATTTTTAATTATCATAGCAAAAGATTAAGTATATAAAATAGTGCTTCCTTGACTTAATTTATTTTCTTGCTACGTTGGGAATGTACTAAATTAGAGTTTTCTTTTGATAATTTTGGTTGTCAGATTTTATTTTCCATAACAATGGTTTTATCAAATATTCAGGAAAACTAAGCCTCACGATTTACTAAATTCGTAAATTTACAAGTTAAATCGCTAAATTCTATTCTGCTAAAATATAATATTACGTTCAATTCATATGTTTGGAATTAATATAGTATGAATATGACACCGTTAGGCAGGGTGAAGTAAGTAGGTAGGGTCATGTCATGTGAATTTTTTTTTATTGATTTATTTGTAAATTTGTTTATTTTTGTAAATAATTAAAAGGGTCACGTCTTAAAGACTTTATTTTTGATTTTGTTAATTTGTAAATAGGATGTTTAATCAATAGAATCCATATTCTTTACCTAAGTTGGAGTTGTTTCAAAATAACAGAGTTATATTAATTTAACTTGCTTATAGTAGGACTGATTTCTATTCTGATAACTATTCGGTTAAGTCTATAGTTTACTTTAGTCTAAAACCTATTATTACAGTCTAACCTTAAACCATTAATAATCAATAAATCAAATAAAAAACATTAATTGTGAGTAATTGTTGCATCATCGTGTATTTATTATGAACCATTAAAAACATTATTTATCAGATTTGAATAATTTTTCTGATTATTATTATTTTTGTTATTTATCCTGTCGCTTGATACAGGAATCGAACTCATACATTTATTATTTACAGTATTATTTAATAAGTAAGAAACTTTTATTTTTCTAAAATGTTACAAAAAACACCACACAACATTTATAAAGCCAGTAATATTTACATAGACATTTCACTGCGGTACTGCACTAGGTTCTTGGCCTGTATCGCAGATACCAAAAAGCTATTATTGCTATTTATCTTTATTCTGAATTTTATATCGAAGCCTAATCTAACCTCATTTTTAATAGCCAGAAGAAAATAATTAAATGTATAAGCTGTGGTGTGGAGACTATATCTGTGATTGTTGGCTGTATTTATATTACATTATTTTCAGAGGATTTCAATTATATGTTTATTCTTTGACATCTACATACTCACTCTCTTTTATAATTAAGTATACTTACGCTTTCTGATATACTGGGGTCTATCTCTCAGCATACATCAATGCCGTTCCATATTTGTTTTCTTTTTACAATATTTGTGTGTATTTTGTGTAGGATTTAATGTTGTGTTGTATATGATATTTTTTCATTCTGTGTCTTTTAAGTTAGTAAAAGGGGTAGTAAAGTGAAACATTAACGTACTCCAGCACTCCATTATAACACATGAATATTCAAAGGGATCAAATAGAAGTGCTGGGCGCGTACGTGAACCTTCCACCCGGGCCTAATATTAGAAATAAAACAACTGGTTATTGTTTGAACAATGTCCATATTATATTTATTACCACATACACACGGCACGATGTGAACCTTGTCTTAAATCATTGTATTATAATAGGTATATGTACATTGCACAATGTGTATACATACATCGCCATACACACGCGCCTCGAAAGGCTGTATGATTATATATCTCATAGTATTATGTACGTTATATAATGTAATATTCCAATAAGAAAGTGCATTGGTGCACGAAATCGGGGCGGCGGAGGTACCCACCGCTTTTTACAAAACTTTTGATATTATCGTTATTTTAATAAAGAGATGCCGTAAAAACTAATTTATTCATCATTATTACGATTTATATCCATATTGTATACAGATTCATGTAACATATTATACACGAAGAAATGACGAAAATAATGCGCCGACGCCGCGACACACCGGTCGCGGATCGTTCGCCTATCGTTACTCCTTTCTCTAATATTTTAAATGTACATGACACCAAATTCGAACGTATATAAATCCAAATTTATTTTAATGTAAAATCTTAGGTAATTGATTTTTATTGCTATAGAAAATCAGTCAGCACGCGAAGCACGCAATCGAGAAGTAACCGCGAGAACGAAACCAAGCGGGCGGCGTTGCGCGGGGCGGGAGGGGTGCCGGTGTCGGGCGGTGCCGTGCGGGCTCGCGGGCCGGCCGGAGCCGCGCCGGTGCCGGGGCGGGCGGCCCGGCTCGGCCGTGTGATTCTCATAGCTAACTCATGCTTACTGCACGCTGCACTGCAGTGGAACAACCGATCGGCTGGAGTCGGTTCGTGTGGAGCCAATGCGCGTCCGGTTCTACGCGAATAACTATACCTTTGGTCCTTGAAACGTTTACGTTGGCCATCGCCGATTATGCAAAGCTACTTGGACTATGGCCGCCGTGGCGACTCTACGAACTTTACCAGTCTGTCACGTTATTAGATTAAAATTAATTATTATCTTTAACAATATAAAGTAGATCGAGTGTCAAATAATGTAGAATGTCGTTATACAAAATATAATATGATAAAATTATCTTTTCATTTAATTTTATTACACATACGATAAGTCGCAATATTAGGATCACATAACGAATTTTAAAAATAAATTTGAGATCTCGCTTATCATTACGTAGTCTTTATTCTGATATAGAACACATCTAAATGATGACTGAAATAAACTATCGCGTACACGAACAAGCGAGAGAGTCGGGCGCGGCGGCGGAGCGCGGGACACATCACACGCGCCGCGGTCGCCGCCGCGCCCGCCCGGGCTGCCGTCGCACTGCCGGCCATACAGCGCTCCAAGCTGCTACTGTCTGCCACGCAATTAACTAACTAAAATGTTTGGCATGTCCTAATCGACACATTCATTTCGCTTCTCACTTCTTTAACACTTAACTACGTAATGAAGCACAAGTTGCTTATCGGTAGTGTAGAGCTCGCTATATGGCCTGCAGATAGACGCCCTAAGGGTGAAACTAACGAAACAACTCATGAACTGTATCAACAAATGATAACAACAACAAACTAATCATCCGTCAAGCTAATCCTGATTGCAGCTCGAATGAATCTAATACCGACCAGATGGTATCGACTAAGCGTTGCGCCAAACTATTATCGTTGTACAATATATTAACGGCCTTTCGCTGTAACCATTCGCATGAATAGTTTAATTTTGGACGTAATACAACCAAACACGGTGAGGTATTGTGGCGGTGCCCGGTGGTACAAGTTGCGATTCTTTTATACTGAATATAGTGATGCAGTGAGAAGTGCAGGCTCGTTAAGTTAGTGTACATAAGCCGATAAAGGTCTGCTCGGAGTGGCAGGTCGCCGGCGTCAGACAGACAACGCGACGTGACGTCGGTCGCGAACTATGCGCCGCGGGGGGCGCCTACCTAAACGTGTTTCCACACATGCGGCTAACTATTTACTCGTATATACAATGTCATTATGTATCGTCTCGATGCAATCGCGGCGAACCGATGGCTTCTCACGAACGCGGCGATACGAACTCACTATATGCTTTTTACGTTTTGTTTGTACTCGTACTCGCACGGGGACAAGCGGCCGTGTGCGCTTCTCCTACATTAAAAAGGTTGGTAAGAAAATATAATTATAGTGAGGATGTGAAAGTGAATGAGACGGCCGACGAGGGCGGGGCGCGCGCCCCCCCGCCGCCGGCCCGGGCCTAACAATTATAACATCTCATCGTAATAATTAAATATTCTAAGAAAAAATGTCTTAAATACCTATAACACCGTAAATATAAAACAAATAATTACGTTAATTTGTTAGGTATGATATCGATATTCCGACCGTCCTATAGACTCACACCTTTCGATTTCATTATCAATTTCCTAGCTAACGTTTATAACAACATAATCGCGGTCGCGTCTCCTGCGGTGTGTGCGGCATGGCGACTGGTGCTTGTCAGGTGCTGGCTCGGTGTGGCCTGGTGTAGGACCGGCGTCGGGCCGGTGTCGGGCCGGTGTCGACCCGGTGTCGGGCCGGTGGCGGGCCGGTGTCGGACCGGTTGTCTAGTACGCGCCCAAAGCCGCACTTCACCTCGTCACTGCGAACGAACTCGGCACGAACGAACATAAAACGCGAAGCGAGCGCGCCGCCCGGCGACGGCCGCACTCCATCTAACACTCCATTATTCAATTAACTACGTACTCATAAGTAATAAATTACCTTTAAAAAGAATATTGATTTATTTCGTATCATTTTCAATATTTTTTTTTGTAACAGGAAACATTTATATTTATAACGTATTTATATAATAATAGCATTTAAAAGATTGTTTATTATTATTACCTAAAATTTAATACCTAGGTAGATTTATAATATTAATGTTTAATTGATGTAAGTAATGAGTAATAATAATAGTAAATAACGAATGAATGCAACCGAGTGCATGTGTGTAGCGAGCGGCGAGCGCTTGCGCGGTTTGAGCGACGAGCGTCCGACAGTACCTACAGCAGCCTGTCGCCTACATTCCACTGTTACGGCGTAGGCGACGTAGCGGACGTAGCGTGCTACGAGGAGCACCACGCTACGACGTGTGCTACGCGCGCATGCCGCGCAGTTAATTCCTGACTGCTGCAAACTAGACAAAAGTGGTCGATTAAAAATGTCTCCAGTACCTAACGAATATGATTAATGAATTGACGTCATATTTTATTCTATTACCTCAAACCTGCGCCTTTGGCTGATTTTTTTAATTATCCCTGTCTTTTATTTTATTGAAATGTCTGTGTCGTGTGACTATAACGTCTGTACGAAATTTCACGGTTTATTATTTTGATTAAAATTTTAGATACAACTAAGTACTGTGCGACCCCGCGTATTAGGTGGAGTCTCAATATTCGTTAAACAGTGGTCTTAAATTACGGTAAATACAATCGTAAGAAACAATGAAATATTACGTAATGCACAAAATTGTTATTCATTATAATTACAATACCTACGTCAAAGGTACAAGATAGAAACGAATTATTATCTTAACGCGATGAGAGATATTCTGAAATGTTCCGACTTAGCATTCCAAACGTCCTTATATGAATCGTAAATATGATCATATTATCCTTAGGATAAAATTTTATATCATAATACATATTATTAGAAAGTATGTATACGCGTAACTAACATAGTCTTATACGGAAGTAATCAAGAAACTCGTTCGCTACTGAAACAGAACAGCCGTTCAAAGAGGTGATATTATACATTTCGAATTAGGCGAAAATAATTACATTCATAGGTAAAATATGCATAATACATAGTAGTACAATAATTACGTTAATATTTGACATTAATATTAAAAATAGATAGAATAAAATATGTGTTGGTGGACGAGCGAGGAGGCGCGCGGCGACGCTCGCGCCCCGACAGAGGTCGCTGGTCGCGCCGCCGCGTTATTGTCTGCGGCCTCCAGTCGCGGACTCGGCACTCACACATCCACACTCTACTACCGAACATAATGGCCCGCGCGTCCAGGACCGGGATACACCTTAAACTGTTATTTAACTATTAATAATAAAATATTTTAAGATATACCTCCCTGCAATAAAATAGTCTAGATGCACTTTATATAATTATGAAATGTATTTTTTTTTGTAGTTTAAATTGTTTATTACTCTGACAACACATCTACGGTACAGTCGAAAGCGAGAAAAATTTGAAAAAATACCTGTTCAATCGATAGACTATCTCTCGTTCACACGACAAAAAGTTATTTACAATAGATGGTGGTCTGGTGACCGGGTTCGCGGGGGATGGATGGGGTGGAGATGAGGAAAGGGGGGTAAGGGGAGGGGGAGATTGGTGAACGCCGCGGTGGTAGGATGCGCCCGTGCGGTGGCGTGCTGAAGGTGCAGCCGGCGCGTGGGTCTGTTTGTGCGCTGGTGTGGGCGCTGTGGGCGCTGGTGTGGGCGCTGTGGGCGCTGGTATGGGCGCTGTGGGCGCTGGCGACGACTGGAGGAGCGCGGCGCGGGGGCGGCGGCTGACGGTTGCGGCTGCGGCGGCGGTTGCCGGCGCTGGGAAGTGCAGAACGCTCGGGATCGCTACGCGCCGCCACACCGCTCGCCACCTGCACATATCCAAACATTATTACTCGTGCCACTAGGTGTCTTAAATATTTATCTTCATTCCGTAAACCCATTCTTATCCATTATTCTGCTTAAAACACATATAGATAGTTATAAATCCTTCATAAGTAATACATGTTATAAATAATCCTCCGTAAGCCATATTTATCAGACTGAGAAACACATTTGTCTTGATGCGGGAATTGAACCCGCAGCTTCACGTTTCACTGCTAGGGCCTTTATTTATTGCGCCACTGAAGCTGTGATAATACACATTGCAATCTAGCACAGAAGCTACAAGTGGGCAATTAAATTATAAAATCCATGTAAGTAACACTAAAACTTATACAAAAACATTTAAAACGCCGCCTATTAATTGCAAAGTGAGCGTTCAATTTAACAGTGCCGACGAACACACGCCGACATTGTATTCTCTCTAACGACATTTTAATAGGTAGCCGCGAACAAAAGCGCCAAAAAATGAATACTCACGTAAAATATTTGTGCTATAACACTTTCAATGATAACCGTTGGTGAAAGCCGCAGGAATCAAGGGGCCCTGAAATGAAAAAGCATTTTTATAAACAAGCACACCACGCGACTTCAACTAACAAACTTGAAGAGAAACGGCGCCGCTGCTAGATTGAGTCAGCTTCATAATTGATAGGAAGTATAAAACGTTCAGGAGAGCATTAACCTCTCAGGGGGCAGATTTAAAGGTAGTAAGTTTGGTGTTCGCAGTCGATAGAGCGGCAGCGGCTCGGTGGCCGGCAAAATAAAAACACCGAGTGGATGAGTTAGAGCAACGCGCGCGACCGCTCGGCAACGGTAATTACACCGCTTGTTCTCCTTGATTTACGGTTATTGCCCGTGGGGGCATTCCCGTTACCTAATAAGACCGTTTTACACCCGGGAACCACATGCGCCGGCCCGGCCGCGGCCCGGAACGTTCATTCTCTCATTAGCGACGTATTTGTTTTGCCCCGGCGATCACGCACGATTGAGTTAATATCCCGTTTGATATATGACGCGTCTGGAACGGAAGGGTAGCTTAATGCACTGCCATGCCTGGATAATTTGGATCAACATTATTTACTAACAATAACTACGATATAACTGTATCGGACACAATGGAAACAGTTGGACATTAATTGTTGCAATTGACAGAAAATCAATAGATGATGTCGTATTTGGTTAGATATATTTATGTGTAATCGAAGACATGGTGTAGAAATTAAAAAACCTAATGGTGTTCCAGAAGAAAAATGTGCAGTAGATAGTAGGACGTGAGGAGTTAAGATGTGTGCGTCGGAGGCGAAGGCGGCGGCGCTGGCGGGCGCTGGCGGGCGTCGACAAGCAATGAAGACTGATGGCGTCTCAGGAAAGCAGTTATGGAGCGCGGTCGCAGTTTTAAAAAGCTATTACCCGCGGCAATGCACCGCGTAGATTGCTGCCGCCGCCCGCCGCCCGCCACCCGCCACGTCCTCATATTTCGGAACACTTTATAATCGCATCTCTCACGCTTCACTCGCTCGCTAACTTATGGTGATTACGCTTTAAGAGCGACAAGGAAGATCGGTCCCATAATGAGATTGGACCGTCTAGCTAAAATTTTAGAGTGTCGTCGGCTGCTAATTGCGTCTGAGACTACGCGGTCGGCGGCGCGCGGCGGCCCGCTCGCTTCTCTCACTTACGACCTTACACTGCTTGGACTTATTGCTAATGAAATTTTTACTCCGGCTAGACCTTTAAATTTATCGTCTCTCTAGAGAAATAGCAACATGTTTAGTATGCGCACACGAACGCCCATCGCAACGGAAAATAAAATACATTCCGAGATGATAAAACACAAATCGAAGCCGCCGAAGAAAAACGAAATAGAACAAACATTAATTTGAATGCCGTGACAGTTAAACTTTCTGAACAAGGACAATTTTAGGAATTGCCTTCATTTGGGCCTCACTGAAACAGGCATTTTGAACATGACGTAATAAATGAAAAAAGTTAGAATCAAAGTTAATAACTTTATCCCATTCATCACGAAATAAAATAAGTATGAAACTTTTCTTATATTCATTGTGCGAAATACGTTTTTTTTTTCTCTCTAGCATTGATATGATTTTGTGAATTTTATCAAAAGTTACAATTGGTTGTAGCACGCGGATATTATTGCCTCATGGCATTCAACCCGTCTTAACGCTATTGCGACTGAATATGGTAAAAAAGATATTCAGCAACATGTGAGTACTATGAAGTTTGCTTACCGGGGTGTAGTTGAGGGGCGCACGGCTGACTGCGATCGCGGGAAAGCCGGATGGTTGGGGGCTGGCGGCCTGGACGTATCCAACGCTATCGGCCGCAGAGCCGTAGACGTCAAGCGCCGGGCCCGGCGAGCTCGCCGCAGGAAACCCAGCGCGGCCGCTGGCCGCGTGCGGGGATGCTGGCGGGCCGAAGCCGGCGGCGGCGGCCTGGTAGTTGTTCATCACTGCGGACACGCCAAACGGAACTATTGAGCAACAACAATCAACACAACAACGTCAACAACAACATCGACTCACAACATACTTGCGTATTACATGTATTTCGTCTGTATTTGATAATCGTAAGGTGTTCGGTATTTATTGACTATCGCTGACTCACTAGTCAGCGGCTTCAAAGTTTGCTGTTAGAAATGAAATTTGTTTCTTGTTACTACGCTTTGAGTTACGGAAATCGCTTCGCGCAATACTAGGAATGTGGCAAGATTAGAACTCGATCGGTGAAGGTCGGATTAGGAAAGTTATAATCAAGGCATATCGAAGAGGCAAGTTTTTAAATTGTAGCTTCGCAGTTGTCTGAATAGGATAATTTTGTGGCATTATACAGCACCTACAGACAGGTGGAATGACTGATAGCAGGGGAAGTCTTTAAAAGTTTTTAAACAGTTACAAAGTTTCACGCCATTCGTGCGAGCATGCAAAAATGTTAGCACAATTCACTATTTAAGTTTGATAGGGGTGTGGGTCCGAGTAGAAAAAAACATCTAAAATGTATACCTACTTGCACCATATATGAGCCCGTTTATCGTATATACGTATAACTAGACCACTATATCATGCAACACCTTCATGCTGTACCAAGTTTAGGTGAGCCTTCGCGTGTTTACATTACGAGACACGTATCTAATCTAAAGCTACACATATTTTTTAAGTTACTTATACATATTTATTTTTTGTTATGAGACACAATATTGGAGTGAACACCGATTCACAGAGATCGAAGCCGATAGATTAACACTGAACACGATCCAACAGAGAGCACAGTAAGCGATGCTGCCACACACATATTAGCCACGTGTTTACACCAACCTTGGTGGAGATTATGGCATGATGCGCAAATGATGATTACTCGTTAAGTGAGACAAGAGTGGCGAGTGAAGAGGTATAATGACTAAGAGTGTCATAGTTAAATATGTACAAGTGGAAGTGTGTAACATGTGTGTGGACGTGCATAAGTAATGAGGCTTAGGGCGTCCTCACCTGAGAGCGCTTGCGCTAGCAGCGGTGTGTTGTTGTTCGGTGTGAGTTGTCCGTTGGTCAGGTCAACTGCAAACATACACACGGTTCGCATTCGCTCCACGTACACGAGTGACGCGCACACTCGTTAGTGATAGCACACACACATTCATTGACTGAACCATCGACTTTTCGAATTCGAGCGTGTCCCCGCGGCCGCGACACCTCATCTTTTCTGCATTTAGCATACTGAACGGTAAAGTGACTATCGATGTAATCCCAACTCAATATTAAAGTTCTCGGGCGCGGATAAAGTTGAACCGCGTAAATGCATGAATAATTTACCCGTTGGAGGCACATGCCGAGTTGACGAATGAGGACAGCGAAGACTCCCTGGACTCAGATTATGTCGGAACAAAAAATATCACGTATGTCACGTGCATTCAAATGAAAAAGAGAGCTGGAAGTTTCGCGGGTATAAATCACAGAAGGCGAAAAAACTTTTACAAAATATCCAGTAAATTATCCGACGTGAGTTCTCGGTGCCACGCGGCGGTCCGCTTATTGAATAGGGAAAAGCATTAGCATACGGCGCACGTTGTGGCGTCTTGCGACTTGCGATACCGACGCCCGTCGCCCGTCCGCGGCGCCCGCTGCCGCGCCCCACTCCTCTTGCTGTCGGCGACGCGTGCGACGCCGACTCGGCAAATACAACGCTACATATGAAAAACTATTTCAATCGACTCATTATATCGACATCGACCTAAACTATGGATTATATCAGCGTTAATATATTATATAATTTTATTTTGCTGTACAATCATTTAAAACGCTTGCTTTTGCACTATATAATATTGTGCTATATCTTAGAGTTTGTCTAAACCTAGCTATGAACCTGCCTATCTGTCTAAAACCTAACTAATTGAGACCTGTCTGTTTTTAGTTAAATATCACCTAGATAAATTCTTACTCAACACAAAATAAGCCTACCTGCCTAACACCTACACTTTGAATAAACAAATCCTGATATTCCTGTTTGCTTTTCGCTCACTCATAGTGTTACCATTACCCTTATTGGCTTGTACGACAAATTTCATTTTTGTCAGATGCGCGGGTTATGATTTAGTGTGAAAAATGGAGGGCCGCGGTCGCACCAGGTGATTACCGGCCTGCGAGTGACTTTGCGAAAAAAGTACAATATAAGTAATGGAGGATGAATGATAGATGGCGTGGACGGCCCATCCCGTTTGCGCGTCCGCTGCCGGCGGTGCGCCGCGCCCGCCCGCACATGCGCTCTCCCGCACTCGGCGTCAGCCGCGTGCTAAAATGCTGACACATTTTGATAACATTACTTTGCGATGTGAGAGCCTATTCATTTGGGGTCGCTTCGTAATAAATAAGAATTTGAGTGGTGCCGCCGACACGTCCTCAGATAGTTTATGTCCGGAACGGTTATTCTTTTTCATTATTAAACAGCGACGTATAATTTAAATGCGTTGATGTTATTTGCAATATTAAATATTGATTTAAAAGAGTTGAGAGGGAGAAGAAAACCCAGATTTTAATCAGTGTAATAGCCGCCGGACAAGTAAGTCGCGTTTCATTTGTAAAATACACCGCGACTCTCACAAAATTCTCATTCAAACGCGAAATTTTGTAGCAAGATGAAAAAATATAATCGTTTTAATGATATTTCACGAGTCGATTCACAAAGTCACAAACAGGCACAAGTTAGTGGGGCGCAAAGCGTGTTTCTGACCTCAAATAATTTACGACTTAAACCATCTAGTTTACGGTCGAACAACGTGAGGCGCAACCGACGAGTTATCTACACACTACAAACTCATATCTGTGTCAGACGTTAACTTCACCTCGATTACTTTGTACACTCGTGTTAACACATGCTCTCCATGTAATTCGTGCGTAATACTACAAGTTTTTGACGGTTACATCGTAATTATACCAGATGGAGCGAGGGCCTGCGTATGGCTGGAACTAAATCGGGCTGACGGATTCTCTAGCATTTTTTATACATAGACTGGTCCCAAGAATAAAATTGTATGTCAAATGTAATACGACATTTTTTTAATGTAATATTTTTTTATTCTGCCTTTCCATGTGTTTTGTTTCAAAGAATGATTATATATATTTAGAATAAAATGAATTTTAATTACAAAGGATATTAGTCTACATAATGTCATCACAAAGATTCGTTCTTGGGATCCAATATGATCATTAGGACCTACATGCTATTTTAGAATTAACAAATGCTATTATATAAATGCATATAAAATTGCAAAGGAGCTATTTACAACTGCTGAACGCGTAAAAATATTTGATATATTATTGCTCTTTTTTATCTATAGTAAATCATCTGCGTCTAATGATATGTTTTGTGACCAGTATAGAATTTGGAGACAACTATTCGTACCAGCAGACTTGCAAACTTTAACTTACCAGTCTATTATATACAAGCAACTAAACGGTTCATTTATAAATCACATTTTGAAACATCGCGATATAAAGACAAATGTATATGTCAATTCGGCGAATGATTTGCGATCGAAAACCTATGTCTCACCTTACCGTGCACACATTCATCTATAAATTCAGAGGCCGTCTCGCGAGAGCTATTCGAACTTTCATAATTGTGGAGTTCGGCGAAACTTAATAATTCTTCTTCCGAAGTGGGATGACGGCCGAACGAAATATTCACGGAGCGTACTCTCGCCGTAATACCGCCCTTCAATCCACTATATTACGTCGAGCTTTTTATGTGTTACAATGTTCGGGACCGCTTCGAAAATCACGTCCCGAAATTTTAAGGTACGTAGGTAAGTATTTTATTACACTTACTTTTCCAACTCATAACGGAATGCCGAAAGTTTTGATCACTACTGGATCTATTAGTCGTGCCATTACAAAAATTGTGACTAGAATAATTGATTTAGTTTCGGTATCACCGTATCTATAATTGTGAATTCTTAACCCTCATTCGCAGTCGGCTCTATGGGAATATATTACTGAGGGCCCACCGGAGACTTTGGGTCCCGCATACGTATTACAACGAAAACGTACATTTAATAGGTGCCATCAATAACTCACGGCGAAGATGATACGCTCTTGCGGGTTTTCGATCGCTTAGCTCTGGGACTTATCTCAATTGCAAATTAATCGAATTTCTACGCTGCTTGTTGGCCTCGCACGCACTCGCTCCAGCCGTCTCACGCTTCACGAACATCCATTTGTAATTCAAAGAAGAAAGCGCGTGTCCTTTCTTTAAATCTGAGAAGTTCCCGAGAGTGTACCTTTCATTGCGCCAGGTTGCGTCGACTAGAAAGCGTGTTTACATATTAATGTTTATCATTAAACGTACCGACTCTGTTCGTGGTTCAGCCATAGAATGAAATATTAATTAGAGGGAAAAAACATGAAAAGCGACATTAAAGAAGCGAAACGAAACCTCGGAAAGACAAATTATGTTTAAACACACAATTTTTAAATAATTAATATTATTTTTCTACTTTTCACTAATGATTTTAATTACAAAGTCGTCACTACCCACGAAAAAACAATTTGGTTGCGGATTATTTTCGATTACATCTACATAGTTAACTACGGCTTTAATAGCAATTTTATTCTATTCTATGTTAAAGGTAGAAATCCTTCTATTCTAGTCAAAGTTAGTTTGTTACAAAATCATATTTCACTGCACAATTAACACTTGAGTTTTATTAAACACGCTGATTACGTTTTGCCTAAAGCACAATGTTTTGAATACATTACTTCTATTAAATCTATGGAGGAAACCTTAAGCTAAACAACATTAAATACAACTAATTATATTGTAAAAAAGTTTGCACCACCAATCACATTATTTTCACTTTTACCACCAATAGAATATGTCTATTCGCTCACGTTTCTACCTTTTATATAAGATTAGGAAAGAAGCATTTTAATTTTCCTACATCAATTTGACGCTTTACGAAAAAATCACTGTGGTCTAATCTGAAGCTGACTAAATTACAATAGTACCTAAAATCGCCCGTAACTTTAAAATTAACTAGCTATTCTAGTCTATTAAGAAATTTCGCTATTCCAAATTTCATCAGATAGTCAAATAAAATCTACAAACTCAATTCGGATTTCCTCTCCTTACTAATTCTTATTCTATACTAATTGTCTATTAACATGTTTACTACGTTTGACTATTGTACTTCTTATTTTAATAAACTCTATTAGCTACCACACTTGTCTGTTTTTACTTTACAATGTTCAAAATCACTTGGTATCCTACTCTATTCTAATTCACCACTGTAGTACGATAATGATTAAAGTTCATAACGTTAAAATCAAAATTACTCGCCCTATTGCTGCAGCGGCCTGCATCTTCTCTCACGTAACCGCTGTTCACTTGGTTATCACACACTTCTTTACTTTAGATAACCGTGTTTAATATACTTTTGTATATTTACAAATTTTCGTAAGTAAATCCTTTGTCCTCCTATTCAGGTTAGTTCGTATCGGCAAGATAGTGGATGCGTTATGGGTTTGCCAAACAAGTACTATTGGAACAGAGGAGTAATTAACGCATGAGCATTATCCATGCAGGGGAGAAAGGACTTACTATGCGAACTCGCACACATTGCGTAGGATTTGTGCGCTCAATACGGCACTAACTAGAAGAGATTAGTATGCTAATAGTATCCATTACGGACTCATGGACACACTTCGATTCGGTGAAATTCTACAATAAAAATTTATGGACGATGGAGCTCGCTAGACTAGCGCATTTATAGTCAAAATCTATGGGCATCCATAAAACAAAATACTATCTAAAATAAATTAAAATAAGGAAATAAAAACTCTGACCCATCCAAACACAGCACTCGAAACGCTAAATCAGCCTTCTGACCGCAGAATTCTATATAAAGGTACACTATGAGCTAGGTATCTAAGAAGTTTCTTTAGGATTAGTGCGGAACGAAGTCTCTCCGAGCTCCGACCTACACAGCAAGCACTAAACGTAACTGTTACTAACACAATTAACGGTCAAATATCTTAAATTACAAATGGAGTTGGCACTGTTCGCGACACGCGGCCACTCGCCGCCTCACTAGCTAATTATTTGATTCAAACCGACGCGCCCCTCGGATCATTAAGGAATCTTGTTTCGAGAGCCACTCATTTGTCACTATGTTGTGATTTTTATTTTTATAAGTGCGTGTTTTTTAATCGATTTGTCTGGCGAGATATATTTGCCTGTCTCAATTGTTGTGTATGTGTAGATAAAAGTGTCAACGCGTATACCGCGATTGCGTTTTGTTAGTGTTAAAATCGCATACGAGCATGGAACTATGCAAAATAGTTGTGTGGATGTATTTGGTTGGCGGGCTGCATTCTGAGGGCGAGCGTGTTGAATGTGAGGAATGTTGGACATGCGGCGGCGGCGGCGGCGGTGCGGAGGGCCGCGGTCGCGCGTGCCTCCACTGCGTGGCGCGGGGGCAGCGCCCGAGGAGCCGCGGCCGGCGCTGCCCCCGCGCCACTCACGCCCGCGCTTACCGGTCTGCTGTGTGGGGCCGCGGCGCGGACACCACGCTGCGTGTGCCGCGTTGGATGAGTCAGAAAAAACGAAACTTTACGTTAAAACAAGTTTCAGTAGCCACCGTGCCGGCACGGCTGGCGTCATGAGTACATTACTGCCGCTAGCAAACTCCGAGCAGAACACACTATCTCTTCCAGTCGTGTCCGTGGGTGTGGGTGCGGTGCGCGAGCGGGGCTCGGCGACCTCTGAGTGTGATCGATCAATTGGATAATAAACGATAAAACGTTTTGCTTATACAACGGCAATTTCCTTTATTTTAAAATATAGCGGCTTCACAATATCATAAACTTACGATTAATGATATAAGACGATATGTCGGAACAGCGATAAGAACAATTACTATTAACTTATGATTATGGAATAGCCTTAACAATATATAAGTATAAAGAATTTCACATGGATTACATTATTATAATTATAAAATGATTTGTGCAATGTGTAGGATACCTAAATTATATAAGCGATTTACGTATCTTAATGTAATTGGAATAACTTCCTGAGGGATACCGCAATGTTATTTAGACAGAACATTGAAACAGATTCCATTTAGTCGATACGTAACGGGCTATATGGGCAAACCTAGTCGGGCGATTTAGAACACGCATCTGCGAATTCGGGCTCTCATTATACAATAGATTAGCTTTTTGCGACATTGCATTCCTCGTCCGAGATTCGAGAGGGATAAACGGGGGCGTAAGACCAAAGAGCTATTCGCTTGAGAAAAGATTTATTATTATTCGTAAGAAATTCCGGGAGCCGTTAACGGGTGTTCCGGGTAAAAGAGTGGTTAAGCGGCGGTGAGGGTGTGGCGGGCGGCGTCTTACGAGCTCTGCCCGAGCACGCCCGGGCTTACGTACTCCGCACCGACCAACAGACGACTTTCCGCCGGTATTACTCCCACTACACCTGCGGCAACAAAATAAAAAAAACGCTACAAAGCCGGCTACGCTACCTGCGCTCCACAACAACCGCGCCTACATAAATAAACAATCTCAACCTACTGGCTAAAACATGATTAACTCTCGCGGTGCCCTCGTTGCATCTCACATCAACACAAACACCAAACAAAGGCCATACAATCATTACATTTCAATGATATGCGAATGCGGCTTTACGACTCGGAGACCTATCGAGTCTTTGAAAGGTAACAATCGACAATCACATTGAAATGGAACAAATGGTAATGAAGTTCTAATCAAATCTTTATGGGGAAACTTGGAGTGATAGTTCACTGTTTTAAGGTTATTTAAAAGGTTCGCACGCAAGTATTGGTGTCGGACCGTGTGTTCAGCGGCTCATAATATAAAGCCCGTCTAAATCACGCAGTGGCACGATGCAGGGATCCAAGGGGTCATTACGTGTTATATCTACGTATTGATACGATCATCAAAACTGTATCAAGAACATGGTGTTATTTACTGAATAATTTATACGATATTAGTACATTTAAGCACGCAATGGATACCGTGGTGAAGGGAAGAAGTTAATTTATCGCCCGATATGTAAAGGAATTGAATCGTAATAATATACGTCGTAGAGACGATGTTAGATTAAAACGTTTCGAATAATATAAAGATAATGGGTTACATATGACCTTTTAATACGTGAAGCTTATTTAACGTACACGACTAGTTTAGAGGATGGCTATGAGGACGGTCGCACAACAGCGATTTAATGATCGAACTTAACTTATATTACTTGATAATTTTGATAAAATATCTTAAATTTTGAGAAATAATTAGTGCGAGGCGTGGCGGTGAAGCAAGGATCTGTACCGATAACTCAACGCTCACATCTGCAGCAAGCAGCGAGTTGCAACACAAGCGACACGTCAACAACTCCTGCATCCCGAATACGATACGATGTACGCTGGACTTCCCACAACAATAACACGAGTGTAGCGTTAAATATTTGCATCCAAAAATATCATACAATAACAACAATAAATAGTCTCGTAACATTATCATTTAAGCAGTGTAAATATTTAAAATATAATAGAGAAATAACTTTTAAACTAAAATTAAATATACATTACATTATAGCGAATATTCAATAAAATATTAAAATAACACTTTTCCAAGCTCGATGTTTTTATATTTAATTATAATGAACGGGTAAATAATGGAGTACGGGGCTAAACTAAGCTATAATCAATGACAAGCTACACAAATGAAATATCTATATGGCGTTTATTCATCCTCTAAACTTAGTAACTTTGGAAATTAATAATTCTACATCTTATCTATCTATTCGTTACAAATATCCTTACGTTTAAGAAACTTCTAAAAATGCTGACTGTACGCGGCGCTGGGCTAAACCGAAACATTTCCTTTCATCTTTATCCAAAATTAAGCATTTTATTAATTATACCTTTCAATAAAACAAGTCATATATGAGTTCATTAATTTTTTACACGTGTTTGAACTTGACCACTCGCATCAAACGGCTATAGAAAAACCGCCGAGTCGTATACAAATTACCTACTTGATATTAATTCCGTCCGTATTTACGAAACGGATTCGGCGAGTCGTTTGTATGCGCACGCCGGGAGATTTGTATCGTCCGCCTCAAACCACCGGCTTACTTTTGTTTATGATCTTTATTCAGCCGAACAATCCTGTCACAGTTTATGACGCAAGTTGAACTAAATTGATAGATCCAGCGCCGAGATCAGTCGGCCTATGCCCTATGAGAATCCAAACACTACTCGCTATAGGCATGCTATGTATATCGATTATATTATTGAAAACTACATTCGATTATCTATTTGCCGCTATTATAGTATAAGTCTAATATAAGAGAGGAAGAAGTTAAAACATCTACGTAACACTAATTTCATACGTCTATCGCCGAGAGTACTAAAATTTAGTCGGAGCTACGATTTTCAATAAATATGTAAATTAGATTATGAGCTCAGTTGTTTCAGCTTGCAAGGGTTTAATGCCTTGATTATCTTTGCCATCACGGTCTTGTAATTGTGTTATCAAGAGGCGATGATTTTTATTATGGATATTCTCAACGTCGGTTGGAGAAGTAGACTTCAGTCGTTTGCTGAACGCGAGAGCTGTGAGTAAACTATGTCCTGTGGAGATATCAGAATAACAAATGGCGAAAATGTGAATTTATATAAAGTTTTTGCAGCGGCGCACAGCTACGTTTTTCATTCCATTCCATTAAAATCTTACAAAGTTGTTTATACGATCTGAAGCCATCTGGTTGAATGTATGGGTAAACGTTTTCTGAGTTCGACGAACCGACTACTCCATATTAAAGGCTCGGTACGAAATTGTGGATTGCTATGTTGTTCTTTGTCATAGCATCTGGTCGGACCAGAGAGCGTCGCCACGTTTTACTTACAAATTAAATGGAGGACGCATTACGCCGGCGCTCCTTCGAGTGTTGATATTCTAGTAGTGAAATTGGATCGTGAGCGAATATCTGGTAATTGATGGCGAGATAAACAGTTGGTAGATGAGGTTACGGTTAAACCGGCAGCTGCATCCGCTGCGTTGGTTAAGGAATGCTAATGGTCGAAGGAGCGCATCAATTGCGGCCGGACGAACACGCCGGCGCGCTATGTTCTAATATCCTGAGCGTGCACTGTGCAGCTCGCCACTACCAATGAAACTGATTTTCGTGCGCCGCATATTTGACTACCTAACAATCGTACAACACTGAGAAACTGGGAGGTATTTACTGTGTTTACTGCGCAATTACATTTCGGACTGTGAACATGCTGCGATTATTCTATTTATCATCTAAATTCACGTTAACTTTCCTAATCGGGACCTTATTCATTTAAACACGTGCAGGTATTTATTATCTTAAAATTTAAAACGGAATGGAAATATTATTAAGATAGCTTCACGTCACTGCAGTGTTACAAAATTTTAGCACGGAACGCGATTATTATAGAGATATAAAAAAGTTCAGTAATTTTTATTTATCGACGACGTATTCGCCCAAATATATTTCGCGTCGCGCACCTCAACTCGGGAAAATAGAAAGCTAAAGCTTAGCGGCGTAATTATGGCGAAGAAAAGGCTCAAACGCGAAGTGTGGACAAATAACGAGAAGAGTATTTGTGCAGCTGCGCTCTCCCGCCGCCGCCGCCGCCACATTAACCCGCACGGCCAGCGGGCTCGCTCGATCGAACCTCGTGTCGATTCGTACAAACAGAAATGACAAGACCTCAAAAATCGAAATTAAAAACGTGATCAGCCGATCGGCTAGACGCTTGTTGACTACTTTTAATTAGTGGAAATTCTTTTGTGTTCGCCGCCAGATTTACGTAGAAGTTACCACAAAGAGGGCCTCACTTTTTCTGTACTTTTGTTTGAATCTGTTTAAATCTCTTTTAAAAGCTTTCGCTGTTAATGAGGAGCGGGCGGTGGAGCGACACCAGCCGCCGAGGAGACGCGGGGCGCGAGGGCGAGCGGCGGCAGAGCGGCGGAGGCGGCGGACGGAGCGAAGGCGAACGCGATATTTGCCCTGGTGTTTGTTTGCACGACGCGTAGCATTTGAGAATCGTTAGGGCGAATTGTGTGCAAACACAGCGAGCGAGGCGCTCGCAATTGGCCGAATTGCCTCGACAAAATTCTGGATATAAACAATAAATAGCATCTTCTCAAAACATGGACGTTTTGTAATTGACGGCGTGGCAGATTTATCTAGATGGTTCAGTCATTGTTAGGGGTGTTAACTTGTTAGTAAAGTTGTTAGTGCGAGTTCACACGAACTTTTGCTTCGGCGAGTTAGTAGAGATGGCAAGTTAGGACACAGTCACCACAAAGGATTACGTATTTGGGCGTATGCATTGTTAAGTATATAAATGGGCGACGTGTTAGTCGGAAAGCGCAACGGTGATAAACGTAAGACAGCGGTTAGTGGAATGCATTGTCGCCGGCGCGAGTTCACAGATGCATGGCGTGTACATTGTAAACCCCGCTGAGCTCGAGCGGGTGATACGGCAGGAGCGTCGCCAGATGGTGGTAATGATTGCCGGATAGTTGGTGGTGCAAGCTCGCCAGGGGATTACCTGCTGGGTATGGCAGCCCGAAGCTAGGATAGCCCGAATAGCTACGTCCTGCCGCGTAGGCGGCGTACGCTGCGGGAAAACCTGTGCAACAAACAAACACATGTCAATAATCTGGAAACAAACACACGCAAGCAGGAAAGCAAAGGATTAAAAGAGGCGTGCATTCACTCGGCATTCCTTTGATTTAAGCCAATCTTATAACAGTGCCGATACTGATTAATTGGACGATATAAACTTTGAGCATGTAACACGTGTTCCGGTGGCCCAATTCTAAAATAGAGCTGTCGCATAAAAGGTAGGCAAGTATATCGTACATGCACGGTACGACATCGCGTTGGACAATGTCCAGCGGATGATATTTTGTAAACATCGTATAATGTAGCACACGCTAAGTGGACAAGCGACGGCTTAATACAGTTAAGAAGTAACTAATGAATTTCATTAACAATCTTACATTAATTATTACTGGCAAACAAATCTACGTGACAATAACTAGACTAATATTAAAAGATACAAAAGTTAAAGATGAGATTGTTAAACAAACTACCGGTAACGTTGACAGAATGGAGGTACACACAAAATGTAAAATGAATGATCGGCGGAACGTGAGCGTCCACGTCGGCTGATATGATTACTATACCGAGTCGTTTATCATATTATTGCCAATCAAAATAGTGTATCTGTCAGGCGACGCGATCCATCACACGACAGATGGACGTTCTCTGTGACGCGACACCATCATGACTAAACCCATTGATTAAATGAACCCGCAACTGGCGTCCGACATTTAAAGTGGATTAGTGATTTAACTGGAAACTGCAATGATAACTTTCGAGCCGTACCAGAATGTGGGACAGGTGACAGATATGCACTATTGTATACGAGTTAAGCACGGTACGTAGCAGGAAATGATCTGAAAGATGCAAGTATAGCAGTATGAAGAGTGACTTGAAAATAAAACGTGAAACAACTTACCGTCAGGAAGAGCACCCAATGACCACATGAAATCTAGAAATGTAAAAACATTTACATAAATCGATCGATCCTTACACGTTACATTTACACATTTCTTTATACGTAAGAGATTATATTTGAGACATTAAAGTTACTGTGCCGCGAGACACTATTTTGCTTGGCGACAATCTTTTGCAATTTACGTCGTACATTGTGGAGTATGGGTGTGATTACTATTCGATTTATATCCATATAGAGGGCATTCAATATACATATCTAAATAGCAGTCTACTACGAGTATAAAACAGTATCTAGTGAGACTCAATAGAAGGGTATGTTAGTGTTCTGAACACCATGAGCATTGTCGCCACGGTGATGTGTCGTTCACTCAACATGTTAATCTATTCTACACATTGTTAGTCTAATACTAAACATGTTAAACAAACAGACATTTTTAAATATTTTAATAATGATATTTATTATACTAAACACTACCGTCCTACTTAAAAAGTTAATAAGTACAATTAAGTCTATTAGTTTATGAGAGCTACGTTCCATAATACAATAATTTGGTGAATCAAGAAAAACACCTTACTGTTAACCAACAGTATCAGTTAATTACGAAATACCCAAAGATATACAACTAAAATAGAAATCAACAGTGAACACAATGTTAAGTCGTAATTTGGCATTGCACAATATAAATAAATATGTAAAGAGTAAGGATTTAAATAAATAAATTGCCTATATTATTCAACTAGGAACACACATAAATATAATATTTACGATTTTAATCAAAGTCCTAAAATATTTTCTTACAATGGCAAATAAATCAATTGAAATAAAATTATCTAAAGATCTCATCATACGGGTAATACACATCCACATACAATAGGTACCTCTTTTCTTCCACTGACAACATTCTTTGATAAGCCGACATCGAGCTGTGAAGCTAGTCATGGTAAAATCGCTAAAGAATGTAATATTACTTAAGAAAATATTTCCAAATAACTTTCATATACATCCGCATAAGAATGTCGTATCTAGTTTGCTCGCTAACAATTTAGTTAAATTCATGGATGGACATGTGGCAAGACTGGCAAGAATCAGCAGAACCCTTCGGCTCTATATATTCTGTATTAAAACTACTCAGAAGTGGGAGAAAATATTATCAGGCTCAATTCTATATAATCTTCTATCTATGAATGTATCGTAAATCAAATCGCATTAAGCACCTACTGCCGGATAGAAAAATATTGCTCTCTATCAACCCTACGTAAAATTGATCCAGTTTATTTTCTACTGCTCATCAAAATGTTAATATAGATCATTATCGTATGTATAAAACTGATTCTAATTTATTTTGATACACATTTCGAAAATCTGCTATCTAACTGATTCACTAATGGCAAATACTAAAAATAAGACACTTCGGATATTATCTGTTTCCTTAAAGTATTTTTTTAACATTTCGGTTCTGTTGACATCGAAGGAATGTAAGAGAATCAAAGGAATGGACAGGAGAAATTTTGCCAACTCAGCGAAAAGGGGAATGCAAATAAAGATTTTCCTCGAAATCGGAGTCGTCGGATCGTTCAGAAGGGGTGATGCGGGTGTTGCTGGAAGAGGATCGCGGATCAGAGGGGCAGCGGCGTGGGCAGCGTGGCGTGGCTCAGGGGGGAGTAGAGGGCGGGGATGTCGAGCGCGTGGGCACCGAGCAGCTCGGACACCGAGTACGCGAGCGGAGGTATAGCGAGAGGCGCGAGCGCAGGGCGCGGGGCGCGCGGAGCGGGGCGCAGCGCGGCCAGTGCTCGGCGGTACGCGGCCGCGTGTGCGGCGCCCGCGCCTGCGCCCGCGCCAGCGCTCGCGCCCGCCACTAGGAGCTGCGCCGGCGCGTGGACGGGGTAGGGGGCGTATCGAACTCCGCCGGCGCCGGCGGCTACGGCGCTACCTAGCAACTCACCGTACGCGCCGCGACCGGCGGCTCTCGTCTTTGCCAGGTTTGCCGGGAGCATGACTTCTTTCGGTTGTGCTTTTTTGCATTCCACCTGTAACCAAACAAATCGAGTTCAGATTATGCTGATAGGCATCGTGGTTACCTTCCTAATATTGTTGAAGTCGTCAGCGCAATAAGGAGCTTCGCTAAAGATAAAATTGAAATCCGCAGAACTAAGCAAATATCTTTTTGAAATCGAGTGACTCGCAAAATTATGGAAGAGACGGGGCGACAAAATCGGACGACAATCCGTTATGCTTCACGGTTCGTGTCACAAATTGAATTTTAATTTGCTTTACCGAGTCGAGGATATTATCACTGAATAATTATTATACAGTACGGCAGATTTTACGACGCTTTGAGTAACTATTAATTATAAATTTATCGTCAACCTCAGATATCGATTCACGTATACTCAGTGGTGATGTGTGGTCTGAATTTTGGCTACTTATAGTAAAGTGTTTATGCCAAAGTATGAAATTACCATTAATATATTTGCACGTAATTCCAGCTTAAGAAGAGGAGATATATTGGATAAATTATATCAATACAGGCATTTCCAAGTAACTACTTATTTTCATGAATGCTTAATCCTAACCACGCGCATTTATTATACGCTAGATTAATAACAAATTGATGTAGTAACACAAGCATTACAATATTAATACGTTCGAATTTCCGCGTACTAGATTGTGTTTATCAAACAAGGCAAAGAAATTGGACGTAAAGATGTTAGTGCACGATAAACTAATTCAGTTGTCGTGCCGGCAACTACCGACGCAAATTAATGTACCTCATAATTAAACCCTACGTTTAATCGATCCATTAAGTAATTTTAACGAACAGCATGGCTCTCTTCAGTGCTTGGATCTTCCCCACCCCGGCGTGGGGAGGCTAATATAAATTACCCAATCTTCGTTAACCCAAACCACTCGAAATAGAATTTCGCGTTTCCTACTACCGACATTACATAAAAGAACATAGGCTTTAAATTAAATTTGGCTGGATATATCGCTTCGGATTTGTATTTAACTAGCTCCAGACCGCGACCTAACGCTCGTGAATTTTACATTGTAATCGTTCCACATTGGACGCATGAATACTAATTAGGATTTGTAAGTTTCGGAATGATAAACTTTATTGCATTAGTGCTCGTGCTGCTTTATTATTTAAAGTGTTTTCTCGAGACGCTCGAATGTAGATCGTGGGAGCGAGATGTTCGTTACGTATAGAGGAATGTTTAAAACCGTTTGCGAGTCATGCATAAACTTTGCAGTTACATTTTTCATAGTGGTGCATAATCGCAGTATGTCCTCGTTGGCTGGGTGGGGTGTATAAAGTCGCGTCCACATTTGTCACGCGGCCGTCACGAGCCGACAAATGAAGGCTTTGCCATGGCGTTCGCGCACTTTGTGCACTTTGCACAACTTTCTGCGTCGACATGGAACTACGTGCTTTTGCATTAACGTGGCGAAGTGAGTGAGCGAGTCTTTACGGCGGTGAGTGTCTTTGCAACAACTTTTACACTCAAGTAAGACTGAATAATCAAGGCAGTATTAATCTTACGTATCTATATAGTGAGCACGATGCACGCTAGTTTTAGACGGAGAATTTTGAATAGTTTAAGTTAAATTCGCTTCACTAGTAAAATCAATTTTAAATCTGTTAACTATAATATCCAATATTAGCCAAATATGAATTTATAATGTACAGTAATACATTAAAAATTACATTAAAACCATGCTTATAGTTTTTAAGTATTTTATTTGTTTTATAAGTTTAATTCAATTTGTTGTACAATAAAGTATAATATTATTTAAAAATACAAAACAATATAACTAATATTCTTCTAAATTTTACAAGGCCGAAGAAAGTAAAGACGACTGTATATAACAAAGTTTTGTTCTGTCGCCTCATTGCACGATTTGAAGGCTTCTGTTTTCAGCAAAAGTTGTATAAATACGGGCCTATACGATGCGAAGTTTTACGAAAAGGAAAATAAAACCATATATACCTACGGCTCTTAGGATTTAACTATATCATTTCCTATATCTATAGATACTAAAATAGACCAACTCTATTAAGGATTAATATCATTGGGCGGAGATAATTGAATACAATTTATCGAGAATACTATTTTGTAATCAAATAAATGGAGCGAAAATGAAACGATGTAAAACCCGCTCCGAATGATCAGTACCGGAAAATGATTCCATTTTAAATCCACCTACAATATTATGGACGGCCACGAAGAAAATTCAGTCAGGGGATTCGACGTTAATTGATGTCGCGTTGCCGGCAAGCGAAGTGGGAAACAAAAGCTCACAAACAATCCGCATCCAAGTTCGCAATCCCGATCAAGCGTTCGAGATCGCGACGCAGTTTAATGACACGAAAAATAACAAAGGTAAATTGTATTTAGCCCCCGCTAGGTAGGCGCGCCCTTCGGGCGATATATCGATCCGACTCGATTCGAACGCTATTCGGCATCGACACGAAGATCTCGACTTAACCGAGCGGATATAAAATCTGCTTCACTGCATCCCGACTTAATATCGCGAGCGTTCCACGTGCAAAACCGCTTCTAATTCCAACGATGTATGAGATATTTAATTGTTTCGCAAGAAAACACATTTCACGCGCCGCCACCTCGGCCCAACACTCGCACGCCACGTGAATTAACACCAATCTCAAAGCAGTCATTAAATTTTCGCTCGATCGACTTTGAGTGAATACCTTTTAAGGTAAAATAATAATGTCAATAAATTCGGCGCCGAATGGCGTTTTAAGAATATTGATTTTGCGTTTTATTTGAACAAACGGTGAGATTGTATTAATAAATGACAAAGTTAATAAGCTGCAGTACGATGGAAAGTCGGTGTTTTTGTGCGTGAATGCTAATTCCCGAAGAAGGCAATCGGTTGATGTTTTTTTAATTTATCGTCACGAGACTTTCAGTTGACATAAATATGCAAAAAGATGAATAAAGTATGAGTTTGAGGACCAAAAAACCAAAATATTTAGATAGAGCCGGAATGAAGTTGAATTTTATTAATTCCCCTACCTCGTATAATACCGAGGGGATGCGGGTTCTTATGAGTTATTGCCGACCCGAAACCTATTGGGGACCTTTGGAACAAAGACACTTAGATTAAATGATGGTACCGCAAAGTGATACAATATTTAAAGGGTTTTTTGGCGACAACACTTTCTAAGTAATAATAAAAGTAGCGTGTGAAGCGATAGCGAGACATGACATAACGAGCGATATACTCGTAGTGAGACGACGAGCATGACATTCGTCTGATGGTAAGTGATATGTCTGCTCATGAACAGTAGCAAAACCAAACACCACCTTGACTTACAAAGCATTTGCGGTGATACATACCCAGGCGGCCCCTCACATATGGGAGATCCACCAGTTTATTCTAAACAAGTATTGGATTTGTCGCCGTCGTGCGAGGCATAAAGCATTTTTTTAAGAATCGGGGACGTGTTCACTGCTCAGCGAACAGCTCGCATGTCTGTTGACGTTAACTGCATTTTATAAGATTTTACGTTTGTTTTGTTGGACTGCTGTTTCTTTCTCCCTCGAAATACTTGTGGCGGACATCGGGCACCTCGCCAAACAGACAACTTTATAAAAAGATAAAATACTTATATATTTACCGTTACAAAACGAATATAAATTGGTGGTGGTGCAAATAAGTGACATTTTGATGTCTTTACATCTAAAAAACTTGAAAAAGGAGCGTACCGTATCAGCGTCAAACGCACTGATATAAAAAGTCGAGAAAGTACAAGGCGAGCGTCTTTGTACGAAAATAAATGCGGTGCGGCCGAAGTGTACGAACATACGTGAGAGATAAACGGAGACGACAGGGGGTGTGTGAGCCGACGGGGGGAGGGAGGGTGTCAGATAAGTTTATCAGGGAAACCTCTCCGCCTTCGTATTGACAGAGCGTCGCAAGCCTGGCCCTGATTGCCGCTAAACGGAAGCCCGGGCGTGAGAACCGGAGGCTAGGTGAGAGAGCGTAGAATTACATGTCTTTTGCGATAAAAAATATTTACCTAACCACAAAACCGTACAGTTAAGAGGAGCGTCGGTGGATTACAACAATATTCCCGTGAAGGGTGAAAGTATCAGTATATGCTCCACTAAATTACGTGAGTATTCAGGAAAATTTGATAACTCCAAAGAAAAAATCGTACGGAGCGTACGAGGTTGCAAGATGAGTCACAAATCTCGCGCTCAACAGGTCACGGATAATGAAATACTCCGCCGCACCCCGGGAGCTACTTCCATATTTACGTAACTGTTGTTCAAAGAAATAAGATAAGCGTGAGACGATGTTTTCCGTCGAATTTCAACGCAGTTACTTAATGTGTCTGCGTGTTTACTATAGCGGGGGAGGGCACAGTTTGATGGGCCGTAATACGCGAAATTCAAATCCGATATAAGAGATGGAATCGTGTCGCCTGTCGCACCTCGATATAATCGAAGCGGTAACTTTACCTGCAACGTTTCACTGATAGCCCTCGAGCCACTGCTATATTGAAGACATTTTATTTTGAGAATTTCGAAACACATTCATGCCTGGATGCTCTCTGAAATATCCAATATGAGATAAAATGTAAAAAATATTGAATCGGTAAATTTCTAGACGCGTTTAAATTTGATATTCAACGTCGCATAGGTAAGTAGAAATGTTTAAGTAATAAACAATGCCATTTGAAGTACGATTGCTTCTATCTTGAACGTAAATAAACAACGTCGGCCGTTCGAACGTACGAGCCAACTAAAGACAGGAAATAATACTCGTGTCACATAGACGTTGCATTTTAAATTCAACGGTACATTTTCCGTCATAGAAATGTTAGTTAGACATCAAATATTAAGGGGTGGCATACGTTGCGGCACGGCTTGCAACATTCATTGCGCCGCGGAAGCCTGTCAAACGCCCACGGCTATTTCTGGGAAATCGATCGCACTCGATGGCAACCGTGTGGTTTGTAACGAGAAAGTAACAAGACGTTCAACATCATAGGTTTTATCGGCCGGAACGTCTTTCACATAACACGATATCGATTCTAACTGAAAATCATCAAACCGACGCGACGTGCTACCGTCACTATTAACAATGAGAATACTACACAAATTATGTACTCCCATATCAATTTATTATGCATTGGTGATAGGTCTCTCATATGTGAGAGGCTGCCTGGGTGGGTACCACCGCAATGTCTATTTCTTCCCCCAAACAGAAGTGTAAATGCACTCTTGTGTTTCGGTCTGAAGGACATTGTAGCCAGAGTAACTAATGGACATATTGAGACTTAATATCTTATGTCTTAGGATTTATGAGCGGTCGTATCGCTTATCATTAGGTGAACAGCATGCTCGTCTCGCCATTTATGATATATGATATGATATATAATGATATATGATATATATATGATGAAATAAAAATATATCTTCCAAAGCACGTTTACATTTTAAGCACAATAAAACAATAGCAATAAATATTATATACATTTGGAGAATAAACTAATAAACATCTTTTATTCAATTATTTGATAGTGTGGAACAAACAAAATAGCAATTAAAGTGAAAGCAAAACGAGCAGTGTGTGTATTGGCAGCTACTCAGCAGTATTAGAGACCGTTCGCAATTGTAAGCAAACACGATTACTCCGCAGCCGTTGCTTAACTAATTCGTATCACGCTTAAGAGGGCACTTTAGCGTGAGGGAAAAAGAATACAACGAGCCAATGTCCAGCGGGTATGGCGACCGCACCGTTTAGCCAATTCAAAAGTATAATGAAATTTGTATATTAGCCAGGAACGAGACATAAAACCTTATATAAGTGTTTCTACTTACAAATTGAAGTGCTACGGAAAAATCCTCGGAGAAATTCAAATAAAATTGCAAACGATTGGCCGTGTGCAGTGTGGTGTTAGAACGGTATGAGATTGCCGGTGTGCTGGTGGTACACGCGGCCGTTTGTGGTCGCGGCATGTTCACGCAGCTTCAATTTGTAAATTAGATGTTTGCATCGACGCTACCGTCTGCGATTCAACACAGAGTTCTTTTAACCCTTTGAATCCTACGATCATTAACGAGTATTGCTTAACAAATGAGTGCATATCGTACGCATGCAAAGGCATTTACATATAAAAAGTGAATCTGCAATCAATGAAAGCAAACAGGTGTAACAAAACACACAGGACAAATCCAGGTGATTTTCAGAATTAATAACAAGCGGTGAGAAAGTTTATGACGCACGTACATGTATAAGCTGTAGCAATTAGTAGTAATTAAGTAGGTTGGAGCGTGGCGCGCGGAGGGACTCGCCGCGGGAGGGGGGATGGGGGGGGGAGTGTTGTAGTGAGGGCCGGGCGCCGGCGGTACTGCCTTGTCACACTACGGACTAGATTAAGGTCTGCGGCACGTGGCCCCGCCGCTCGTAACTTGTTTTGCATGAATCTGTACGCGACTTTCATATGACTCTCAGGAGGAGACTCGCTTCAGCACCTCTAATGTAAATGAAATTGTGTGCAAGAGAAATAAAGCAGGGCTTCTCGGCCGCTATTTATCGCCGCTCGCGTCTCCTAACTCCCCCGTAATGGGAATGTGGAGACGCCGAGCCGAGCGCGGTAATGAACCGGCCTGCCCTAACGTATGGCCTTTATTGATGATGGCGGTGCCTTCAACACACTCACTACTTTATTGTCTCCCTACGCAGCGGCACAGTTTCAATTACGCGCAGCTTCTTACGATATTTTATGGCGGCTGAATCATTTTTCGGCACCGACGCTCGTGACAATCAACTCCTAGCGAAGTACCTCCTTGTGATTTTATTAGGATTGTTACACAACAACGTATTCCTATGCTGAAAATATTTTTCTTACTAGAGTAACAAAAAAAATGCTTTCGTAAACAAAATTGGTACTATGAAAATATAATGTTGAGTTATTAGCAACATTTATATTTCAATTTCGGGTGAAGTGTATGGAGAGTTTTGTTACGAAATTATATGCCCATTTTTTCTAGCTCCTGTATATCAATAAAATTGATAGGGTGGGATTTTATGACTAAATAAAATTTTATTATAAAACATCTTTCCAAGGAATTCAATGTAAATTTTATTGTCCGTGCTTCTTAAACATAGACACGCCTAGCAGTGCTCCTTATTTTGTTTTTAGTTTTAATAAATTAATTCAAAACATTGTTATAAACCGTGCCCTCACTAGGCAAGTCTGTCGATAAAGCGATTATGAACACAACAGCACCAAACAATGATTTCCTAACCTGCAAAGTTGTAAGTGTGCGTCGTAAAAACTTGTTCAAATACTCCGCAATATGAAGGTGCGATGATAGAATGCGTACTCAGTGCTCACACGAACGCACCGCTCGCGTTAACGACCTTCGCCTGCACCATATGTGATTTATTAATTTTCTTTCACGCTTAAAATTTAACTTAGAGAAATCGTTAACAGCCGGAAAGGCCTGTTGAGCCGTAATTTACGTCTTTTCGTTCGACTTTAGTTGGTTGCGTCATGTGAAAATTGCGTGCCGTGTACCCCGTATAGCCATTAAATTTATAGACGTACATAGGAAATTAGGTAGTTGTTCAACTAGTGATTGCCGCCAGATTGTGATCAAACTTTGTAATTTTTAGGCCCCGCGGTGCCGTGTGTTGGGTTTTATTTATTTTATTTACATGAATTAATCTCTGTACTAACACCGTGGAGTAAGATACTAGCATAAAGATTAAAATATAGTACCGTAAGTTGCATTGTTTTGCTTTATTAATATTGTCAGAGAGATTTCTTGCTCAGATTTATACGGGCGTACATATGATTTACACAATACGGTATATGAAGTACTAAAAGCCACTTCACAAGAAATAGAGAATAATCAAAGATTGGATGAATCATTTTAATTTAAATAATATAAGATTTGATAATATCAATAACCAAAGCTGACATCAATTCTAAACTATCGAACCTTATTTATTGTACGTCCATACACCGCGTACCATTACATTTTGAATAAAAAGTTCTTCGAAGATCAGACAGACCCTTCGAAATCTTCCATCCCGCAACTTGCCAATTGCAAGTTTCAATGAAAAGGGACGGTCAGCTAGCTGATATATGGAAGGCGTAAAAATCGGAGCCGACGAATCGATAGAGCTTAGAAGAAGCCCGGTCCAGCTAAAACGGGAAGTTTATGGTAATCACGCCTGTGTACGAACATGTGATTGATTTTCCACGCGGGGGAAGGGGAGGAGGCCTCCCCAGAATATCCATACAAATGTATCGTATACGCGTCGGTGGTTGTGGTTACTTTGTACAATGTACTTTGAGTGGGGAACTGTTGTTTGACACTTTTTGACTTTTGTTGATTGCGGCGGGGATCTTGGTGCGTGGTGCGATTTTGAATATTTATTTTGAGGACACTTGTGTTAGATATATAGTAGACTTCGTAATGTAGACATATTGATTTTATGGGTAAATAATCTAGTATAAAACAAGGGCCGTCTGTGGGATCCGACTAACAAATATTTATTAATTATTTTCGTACTCTGGAAGACGTATAAGAGTATAATGGTTTTTAATATCATGTCATGCGAAGCATGTAACTGTTAAATGCAATTATTTCTTTAGCTAGAAATCACAAAGACAGTGCGATATATCAACGAAGCAATTAAAATATTCAACAATCCTTTGACCCCATAACATTCAATGCATCGTTACCCCATCATCAAATCTATTAAAGGCAAAATTATAGCCAGTGCGTAGGCCCCTCTTTAACGTCTCAGTAAGGATGGATACATCCAGTACCCTTCTTCGGGCCTGTTAAGACTCTGAGAGAAATGGCGATCGAGGATCCCAAGATTTAAGTGGCAGTTTCAAATGTGCCTACTTTTAGTGTTATTTCCTAAACGGAAACCATTTGTTTGCCTCATGCGCGATCGACGAGAGAAATGTACGTAACTCGTATCTTCTTTGGATGTTTACGAATGTCGGCCTTAGTAATTGCATTTTTGTGAGTGCCACCAAAGTTTATAGCTTTGTCTAATTTAATTTGGGTTGTTGGCTTCAATCTCGCTATTGGATGGAAGTGGGTTTGTTTGCAATAAACATTTAATTGTTTAGAATTCATGATGTTTAATTATCAGTTTCGGTTGATGGACTTTTGATTAACCATTGATGAGTGATTCGTAATTTAATGTGTGAGAATTTGGAAGAACATTTAATTTATGCTTAGCGAATATTAATCGGAAAGGTTTTCCACCTCTAAGCAGGGCAGACGACTTAATAAAGATTACGGGGATACATTGGATGTAAGTTGCTTCCAACAGGTGACTGTAACAATACTTGGAAAAATACTATTGCCCATGTTTAAAAAAAACCCTGCAGTCTACAATGATGATAATGATGATGATGATTTTAAATTTTAACAAAAAGTCATTTGTTTGTGTACACTGCATATAATTTTATTCAAGTCCTTTTTACTCTGAGAGATGTCTTTCTTAAGTAATATTTACGTTCTGTTTCTATAATGTGTATAGGCGTGATACTCACAAAAATGCCTTTACATAAAGTAGCAGCCGGCAATCAAAAATGTTACACAAAAATTCCGGAGCTCCGTAACGTGGTCATCACTCTCAAATCGAAACAGCACAAAAAGACAGCGCAATGAACGAAAACCGGAAACAGCTTTAGCGTTTTGAAAACATTGCCTAAGCAAAATACAGCTGTATTTTGTTTATACAGTGTGTCCAAAAACAAACCATGGGAAATAACGAAAGCGATACCGATGTGCGTGCCCAAAAAAAGGAGCCGGGTATGAATCATCGAGTGTGGTTGTCACGTTGTTCCGCGGAACCATTAGTTAAATGTTCAATAAAAAGTAACGCGTTACAGGCCAAATAAAATCCGACGTTCCGCTGCGCTGTAAAAGTTGCTTATTCGGCGAACTTCGCCGATCTACGAACTTGTAACTTAGACTCCGTGATGGATACCGATGTGTGTTGCGCGGCAAGTTAAAAAATAAATTTCAGTCTCCTATCTGCCGAGCTTGGTTGATAAGAACCAGTTTAGCTTACATTTCTCGTCGTGTGTGCATATTTCGTGGCTGATAACGAGATTTAGTTTCAAGGAAATAACATTTAAGTAAATTTGAATTTTTGTATTTTGATTGCAACTGTATTGGCACATTTCGTGTGAAACTAGAAATCGTATATAATAAGCCATATGTTTATGGGTGGTTTATGGGCGGACTCACAGTCTGAAAAACCTAGCTTTCAATAAAAGTTTTGAGTTTCATTTTGTACTTGGAAATACTATAAGCTCAGTATGCACTTCTTTTTAAGGCTTACAAATCTATTTTCTTACTCCAATAATTCACTACCATTCCGGTGATATAAGTATTCATGGAACGCAGTGATCATTTGTGAGAAAATAAAAATACTCCACAAGTATAAAAATGCAAGAATAAAATCTAATTCAAACCTGCTTTAACTTAGAGCGAAAAAAATCTAATGCAGACTTTTCATCCCATTTTATTAGAGCGAAGATTCCGATACGAAATGTAGATATCGCGCCAGCAATGCATTATAAATGGACACCTGTTTGCAATCTGTTTCATCGACGTTGCAAAGTTTATTTCCACCTCAAGATACCTCGCAAGCGCCGTAGCATCTTGTAATTGTACGTATCCGCGTATTTCGTATTTCCACGGAATGACTTAAACAGGTGCGACCCGGGAGCAGGTGCACGTCTTTCTTAAATCCGAATAGAAATGGACAGAAAATCTAAACTACAATGTATTAATTTCGCCTATTTGAGGCGCGTCGGTGCTTTGTTGTTAAAATTCATGGTAAGCGGAAGCAATTAAGGGAGTAATGTGTAAGGACGTAATGGAGTGACGAGAATTTGTTGCGAGCGTTTTAATGGAGGTCCCGTATTTATGTTTCAAAATGCAACACCGACAGCCTTCCTGTCTCTTTGCTTTAATAATTTTAAACACAATTAGCGCTGTAAGATTCTAATTGTTAAATGGAGTTTCGAATCAAAGTTAATGTTTGATCTGTTAATTAATTCATATTATATCTGTCTAGAAGATGGAAAAATATGAGTTAGACTTTTTAAGTAACAGTTTTTCTTTAAGGAAAATAATGTCGAGATGTATTGTTACTATATATGAACTAGAAAGATATTGGAGCAATCATATCAAAAATCATTTGATGGAATAAAAGAGAGAAACTAATATTTTTCCACGGATAAAGTAAGGATCTTAGCATCCAAACTTCTTTAGGTACCTATATAATACCAGGTAGAAGAAACACAAGTAATAAGGTACATTACAAACGGTGGTAGGTTTTAGAAATTTGATTACTTTGGAATTATTTATTTGGCTTCGATGATAGACGGCACGCAGACCGATTTTCTGTGGAAATCATATGTCGGTTTTACCTTGGATACTAGATCGAACAAGGCATTCGATTTGTACAACACGCTAGCATTGAATTATTAAAAATACCTTGTTGGACATCTTGTGTTAAATTGTACAGCGTACATTTTAAAGGTATTTTTGTTGAGGTAGAAAATTTGTTATTGATATTTTATAAATTTACGAAAATAGATAATATGTGTTAATTTCAAATATATAAACTCTAGTTCGACTTTAACAAATGTAACGTTTAATATACTGTGATATAATATAGTAAAATAGTATTTTGTATGTATCAAATACTACTAAACCAATACATAAGAAAGTTAAACATCTGTTAACCGCAAATACATTTTCCTACAATAATAAAATAATGCACATTTAAATCACGGCAAAATCTCGTGTCATGTAAAGAGAATTCCTCAAAGACAATGCAGGCATTTTTATTATTCAAAATAAGCTGCGGTGATACGGTATCAGTGTCGTGCGGGAAGGCGGAGCAGCTATTAGCTTAACGACCATTTTAATATAAGAGATGACATATTAAATTTACGAGGGCAGCTACCCAAAGCGTAAACGTCGGGCGTGACGTGACGCCTATGTCTTCTTTATTGCTTACGTAAATAAAACTATTGGACGTGTTTATGATATGTCGAGGAAGATTTTTAACAGCGCGATTCATTCTCACCGCACGTACGATACGTCGCAGCGTTAATTTCAAACGTCAAAAAAACATAAAAACTCCGCGCCGACTGTGCAAGTTTGTTGCGCGTTGTTTACTAAAACCGCGCAGAATTTGTTCACAACATTGATCATTTTCGTCGACACGCAACAAAAAAGGGGCGTAATAATAAATGATTAGTTTCTTGATTCATCGCACACACGGCCGCCTACATTACGCGTGCTGCCAGAGAGCGCTGAACACCTCTCGTTTCGCACGGAAGCGAACCGTAATTACTCTAAAACACTACCCATTTGTTTGATGTCTTTGTTCGTTGTTTGCTCCACTTAGGGCGAGCATCTCCCCACCGATTCCGCCCGACGCATGCCGTGAGTTTTCGTTTCGTTATTCGTACAGCCATTAGGTGCGAAACAATGGAGCAAGACACAAAAAACAAGCATTAATAATCAGGAATATGCATCGGCGACGCGAAAGGGTGTCTGCTCCCCGCTGCTAAGAGGAGATGGTAATGGCGGTGGAAACTTCACGCGACAAAGAAAATTTAATGGCTCGAATGGAATATAGACGTGTAGGCGTTTAAAAAATCAATGCAACTGCCTCTCATGTGATGAGGAATCTCCTATTCTTGTACACAATTTGAAAATGGAAACCAAAATAATGGGTTCGCGTATTCCCTACTGAAATAATATCTCGAAATTAATACAATTTAAAATGATAACCCCGCCTTTCCATTACAGAGCGCGTCTAAAACCACGGGCCACTATCAAAACAATAATTTCATAACAGGAAACATATGCCAGGGTTGTCCGAAATTAAATTGATAGCGTTCTCAAATGTAACCTAAAATAATAAATGTACATTAGAGCAGACAATGGGCATGTCGTGCGTGTAGCCAGCTACAAGTTAATCGGGGCAAGGTTTATAGCCTCACATGATAGTTATAGTCCTGTAAAGGGTGACTGGTAATGTATTGCGACTAATGGACAGCGTTCGTCAATAGCGAACAAATAAAAAAAATGTATTTCAGTTTTTTGCTCCTTTAGTAATCATTTTTATGATTTGTTTATTTATGAACGTTAGGTCGTGACACAGTTGGAACGATTGGTGTGATTTATATTGGTAAATACTAAGATAGACACTAAAGTTAAAGTTGAAAACGAAATATTACGATTTCCATATTATACTATAGCATTTTGTTTTCCCTAAAAATTTGATTACTTTGATCACGTCGATTTAACCTACACCTCTTTTACGCATGATAAAAGTATCGTCATTTTATGAGAGGGTTTTATGATATAGGCCCGTATCGATATATATTACAGTAAAATGTACTAACACAAACTTGTCACATTATTAACGCAATCACAACTCTATATTTCAGCAATTGCCAAACCTATCAATCTCCATTATCCTAGTAAGTTATTAGCCAATAAAAAATCACTCGCGTCAATATTATAATCCGTAATGTTGGCTGCGTCGCGCATAATGTGATCCTACTGTCGCCCCTCGGTTTGGTGAGGAAAAATCTAAACACAGTAAAACCGGCTTTAGTAGCGTTTTATTGGCTCTATTTGGAGTCCTGCCAGCTCTCTTTTTCGCTTCTAATTGATATCTGACGGACAATGTTCGGATTGAGTTGTGCACGCAGATTTCATATAATCTCGCCGGATTTGGTGTCTTGTGGTGTTGTGGCGGTTTTTGATAACCTTATTGGGGTTTCTATATTTAGATTGTCTTTTTAAGTAAGGGTGTGTTATTTCAATTGTTAAATTTACCTATATAGATATTTTGCTTAGTTATGCAGAAAACTATTTTAATGCTCAAGTTGTATTTTTTTATAGACCAAATAAAGATTAAGGTAATATTAAAACTTTCATGATTCGTAGCGAATTTTAAAGCTCTTGTATATACAATGTGACACAAGCAGGAATATCGAATGTAAAATAGAGGACAATATTAAATTTCACTCACCATTTTGTTGTTGATTTCATGAAAATGTATTTCGCACACTTTGTCTACTATGTCTTCGCTCTGAAATGTGACGAATCCAAAACCTGAAACAAAATACAAGCATATTTAGTAACAACATTTTTACATCAAGAAATAATTCTACATATAAATCTTGTCAAGATAAGAGGCCGAAGAAACGTCTAATTTTTATTTTCGAACAGTAAATTACAAGCCACAATCAAGTTTTATTGAAACAAAACCCAAAACTGACATTAAGTCCGAAAACTTTTTGAATTCAACCCATTCCAACTTATCGCGAGTTTAAATTTTCATCGCTTGATATCCATTTAATTAAAGTCAATTCGTTGCGGAGTTATTATCAAAAGGCGCGTCAATCAGCGTTCGACAACACCTATCAGTGGCTGTGCTATTTCTACGCCGAACGATTTAATAAAACTCGTGGCCGCACTTACAGCCAAACAATGCGTTTTGCTCTAAACGTTCTCCTTCATTCCGTCGGCCGATGCAACGTCTAACTTCGTCGATATGTTTCGTACGACACAAAAGACCGTTCAGCCTCGCCCCCTCTCGATTCATGAATTACAAATTGAAATTTTGAGTTTCGCACGAACTGCAGTCGATATTTACTCGATCCGCTGCAACTAGCTTTCGAACTCGCACTACGTCACGCACGCGAGCCCGAATGAGTAACGCGACACCTCGCCCGTTTCTGCGAATCACGTAATCACCTGACGTCGACAAAGTTCGCGCTTTAAGTGGCAAACAAAACAAGGCGATGAGCAGGCGTGTTTCTGTCTGTTAACGATTAAGACACACACGTAACGTGACGTGTCCACCCACGGCGACAAATAGCATTAGCGAGCCGCTGAGCAAACAGTACGCGGCGCGCTGTCGCGGTCATGTGAACACGCACGTACAGAGCCGGCACCGCCTTGCTGTCGTCTGAAATTTCGAACCCGCGACTTCCGCGTTCCGACGGAACACGTGTCGCCACATATCTTCATAACTCCGGATTAACTCTACATGTTTTGCAAAAGTTTCACGTTGTTTCATTGTTTAAACGTTACACGTCGCCGGTCACGTGTAATCTGGCATTGGGGCTCTTTGTTAATTTGGTTCATCACCTTTCACGACTCCTCTCGCCTAAACAAACAGCATGATCCTTTCGCCAAAACTAGGGCGGTAGTATTTTACGTGTGGCCGGGTGGCTTTGCCTAAGAATCGAGGCGCAGATAGTAAACCCTCAGTTTAGTTGAGTTCTCTGGACGACCGTATTTTCTTTATGTATTATGAGGTCGGGAGGGAATATCAAGTAAATCGTTTCAATGTTATTTCCTATTTACTTATTTTGTAAGGCGAGTTGTTTTACTCGTCGCTATCGGGAGAAAATGTTGAAAGGATTTTATTTTTATCGTTTGATCTATTGTTGGTATTAAAAACTTTGAATCACAATAATGCACGAACGGTTGAAATATGATATCTACCCCGAAGCGTATTAGATATTTTACGAGTTTTGAACGGCGTTGTTTTGGTGACATTGTAATGCGTGTGTACACAGTGCGAGCACACAGCGCCGCGTGGGGTGTAGTCGATTAGCCTTTTATGCGGGTTTCCAAACCGAATAAAGTAAGAACAAGCAAAAGTAAGCAACATCCGCTGTCTCGTAAACTTATCTGCGGGCGAGATGCCTGAGCAAATATGGACTCCGGCCACTGAATTAAGATAAATCGACTTCATCGGAATGAATTAGTGGTAAAATAAATCGCCGCACCGTCTCTACGCGTACGCGTGTATAGCCGAACAAATAGGCACCGCCGAAAGTAGAAAATGAAATGTTAAGAGAAAAGAGAGAAATAGCATTGTCACTGACCACGTAAAAACTTTTGGGTTTCGTGTTGCCTTTGTGTGCTCGCTCTAGATAAATGGGGTATTTTCGTGAAATTCGTCTGCGTCACTTCTCGTAACAATAGAGAAGATAAATAATCTCTGCGTAAGAAAAGGATTCCGTAAACATAATTATTTGAACTCGCAATTGTAGCCGTGAAACGCTAATGAAAGTTCTCCAGGGCCGCTCGAATTAACTTTATTTTTCCCGACTTCAATTACCTTTATTTTTTAAAAGAATACTTTAATTAAATCTGAAGGCTTACGGGCACTGCGTTCGGAAGCTCAGGTGCTTTGACAAATTAAACTTGCATCGCGACCAGTAATTTCGCTCTGCTGGCGAATAAAAAGCAAGCGTTTAACAATTATTTTAATGTACTAAATTGTTAAACATTACGTGACAATGCGACCATTAAAATATATTTTAAAGCGTAATAAAATTTCGCTTCTCGGACTTCATTAAAGAACACGTAGCGAGAGGCGGTTAGCAGAAAGTGGGTTTATTTTTACATCTAGTAAGAGTAAACGCTTGTGAACCTTAAAAGCTTTCACACCTGTGTAAATCTCGCCCAATTTTTATTAATTCCCTTCGAGTTCGCACCTGCGATAGCGACGCTCGTTATTTTAATATAAGAAGCGAGAGGTTCAAGCAAAGATTATGAATGTGTCTCCCGATATCGGATATCTCGACACATCTGTCGGGCGGCACGTGGAGCTGACAGTGGGCGGCTCTCGGTGCCTCCTACCCCCTCCGCTTGCCTCACACCTCCCCGAATTGGGGCCATAGGCAGTATAATCTGCCTCGGCACTGTATGAAACACCGGCCGGTGGCGTTTATGGCGCTATAATAACCGTATAAAACGCGACTTATTGTAGGCGTCGATAACTGACGTTATACGACCTTAGGCCTCCACTTTGCGTCGCGCCGACGTAGCGGGTTGTACCAAATTTTTTTTATGTAACACCTTAGTATTTGTGGCTATAAAAGAATCTATTGCAAGTCGGGTTGGGACTCGTAGTCAAAAATTGGGCAGCGCTGTCTTTCCTATTCACTGAACACGTGTTACGATCCGTGTAAAACTGAATAAATGTTATCAAAGTATTACATTTTATATCCGTTGAATGGCGCGGCCCTTACGAGACGTAAATAGTTGTATATCACTACTAAAACTTAGTAAATTACTTTTCCAGACGATCTTATGTTAAGCGTACCATATAAAATTGTTGTCGTACTTTCATTACGAAGTATGATAGACGGAATTTATGATCTAAATTTATATGAACACGTGTACTTCATTAGGTCGTCTACCTTTAATGAAAATACATATTTACCCTAAATAAATAGAATCGCTAGCGAGGAATCCAAGTGGTGGCTTAAGTGCGGTCTTAATTCACCCGATTGTGATCATTGGCTGCTCGTAATAAAATTAAGGGCGTGTCCAAATAAAATATATTTTATTACACCTACTGTAGATTCCATAAAAGATATACGTACAGCACCATTAATCAAACTCGGTGCAAAACAGCGAGAACGCGATAATAGAGTTAACGGGTTCCTTGGTCGTGTCAATTTTGTCGTTGTTTTGTTCGAAATAAAAGTAATTCTCTATGTTGGCGGTAACTAGCAAGTTTTCATTAGGACGGAGCTCAACAAGCACTCAAATGATCAGCGCCAGAGTTGCCGCTGGCCGCGCTCCGACGTCCAAACTTTTGTTATTGTTTCGCTTCATTATTGTAATACGAAATACGAGGCACAATAATTAAGAGATACTCGGGAATCGTCCCTTTTGACGTAATAGTTGGCCGAAAGTTTTATCAACGAGTTGTCGACGTGACAGAATGTTGGCTACGTAAATAATTGCCGGACTGTTTGCACTTAATAATAACAAGTTAATCGAGTTATTTATTATAGTTAATACTCGGTAATAATAAAAAGAAATTACTGTTGCCGGCCGACCGTCGTTACGCGATCAATGCTTATTAGAAAGCTATTAGTTGAAGGTTTGTTTCTTTGAGGGAGGGCTACGTAAGTACCTCCTTATAAAAATTTCATTCGTATATTTGTTAGGCCGGTATGAAAGCCAACCCGCTGCGACTTCGGCTGGTAACCGCTCGCTCTCGATCTATAACCAATAGGTTTTTTAGGCTTATGTTCAATTAATCACATGAGGAAAATATCGTGACCTGGCTGCGGGCATGCGGCGGATTACTTATTGCGTAACTACACGAAGAGTGATTAAAGGCTCCGTGTGTAGATAGGCAATTACCTACGAGCCCGCAAAATACACCAGGCATAGAAAATTCGGTCCAATAAAATTTATATTGAACTTTGTCTTTAGTGCCGCAAGCGGTGTTCTATCGATAAAATAATATTCCGCGTTTATTTATTCCTGCTGCGCGAGTACCAGTATGTAGGTAAAAGCAACAACAATAAATTTCACAAAGATACACTAATCTTTCCAGAATACAAACACTGTATCGAAATAGCAGCGCGGAATATTGGCCATTTCATGCCAAGACAAATAAGTGTGCAGATTCTAATGCATTCGGAGTAAGGTGCTGAATCTAAACGTAAACTTTCGGCAAACTAACAAAAAGGCGCATAAAAGCTAGGAGGAATTGGCTCCTCTTCATTTTCTCTATTGTTAAATTGAATGGGGCACGAACTATCAACTTTCCCGGTGAGTTGATTGTGTGGAGACACCCTTATTGTCTACGTACAGGTAAGTAAAAAAGAAACACAGCACCCACGTTACTTTTTGTGTCAAGATGTTCCAACTTTGGAAATCCTGAAGTTTGTGCAACTTGTTTTATTGCTTCGAAAACGCTTTCAAGCGTTTGACACGAGTGGAATTTTGGAACTGTTCCCTTTCTGTACAGTCATCTTTTTGAGACATTTTTCAAATGTGCAATGTGTTACAGAGGCTTATCGAGTGGGCGACGTCGGGCGGGAGGTGAGCGCATTACCGGCAAACCAGGAAACTTATCAAAAGTCGTGGAAGGAAATTATGCCATAAATCAAACACTTCGATTTTTTTAGAGATCCGCAGCACGAGAAATATTTGGGCGAGTGGTCGGCGGGCCGCAACCGCTAGGACAATTTATCAAGGGCGACGGTACCCTCATCCAATCGGTTGATAGCAATGCCATAAATATTTACTTTAATAAGATTCCGTCCTTTCTATTCGTGTGCGTGTTGTTTTACGACACTGTTTGGCCCGCGATGGTGACCTGGGTACGAGCTCGCGAGCGCATTGTTTTTTTTAGTATCAAAATTTGTAGCTCTGTATACGTCGAAATTCCTTCATGTAATAGCCAGTAAAAATGGAATGCTTTACAAAAGTTGATTGATTTGTTCGCGTTTGTTGATGTGAAATTGTTGAATAACAACATTTTACAATTTATATACGATATTAAATAGATTTATTAAAATTATAGAGTTATGAAACAGGAAGATGAAAAATCTTGATTATTAAAAGCTATAAGTGCGGATTAATTTCTTATCATTACTATAACAGTATGAACGAACTTTATTCAAGACCTTTTCCATACATCGGACAGGTGTTTTCAATCTTTCCACGAAAAAGAAAACACGCGTAATTTATTATAAAAATCCATCAAGCTCATAAATTCAGTGTTGTTAGCTTGTTGTTAGTGTGAAAAAAAATGACGTGAAACATTCTAAAGTCCGCCGTTTGTCGCGCGTAATGAAGCAATAAGAATTTGATATGGCCACCACTAAACCCGAATTTGGGATTTATAGCTCATAATAATGTAATTGAACACTGTTAAAATGGCAGCCATTTTTTTCTAGGAACACCGGCAATATGTTTTTACGATAGCCAGGTAAGGTGGAGACGTTGTAAAACGTTATCAATACACGACACGTAAATATTATGGCTTATCAAATTTCAAGTATATGTCTTTTAAAATTGTGTTTTTGTAATTGCATATTCGCTGTTCATTCATGGAAAATATTTTCTTAGTGATACAATATTTTACTATCATATGATATTTTATTTTATTATACAACGCTAGGATACAAATTTATTTCACATTTATTATATTAAAAATACTCCTGTAATTTTCTTTCCTCATAAGAAATACAATTAAAATTGCTTTTAAACGTTACGTGATCTTAAATTCATGTTACAAGTTGCACTCAAACTCATTAGATTTTTTCCTTAAGACCCGACTTTGCTATTAGCCTCAGATGGCATTAACAGCTTCCACGGATGAGAAATGCTTCTAGATAATGACTTTAATCAGTTTCAAGTGCGGAGAGTACAGGCTCAAGTTTGAAAGAACGAGACAGATGGTCAGATTAAAATTTTACATTGCTTATAATATTATGGTATGATCGTGGTAGTGCGTGTCCATGTCACTAGTGTATAGAAATGGGGACGTGCCTGCGACGCGCAGGCTGGGATTTAGAGGATCAACAGAGTGAAGACGGGTGCTGTCCTGTCGTTGCTACTGGACGGTCGTGTAATGAACTTGTAAGTGTATTTGTACATCGTGTATGGGTTTGAAAAATGATATTTTAAACAATATTATATCAGCGTATACCTACAGCTTAGTTTGGATTGCTCTACAGTCGAGAATTTAATTGCAACGTTTTAGGAGATTGTTTCACAATAAAATATGTAAAGACGTTATTAACTTCAACAATTCAATTGAAGGTATTAGTAAGTCGTATAACTACCCACTCGAACTAACCGCATTAGTAACCGATACAATAATTGCGTTTCATAACAATTTAATATTTTACATGAAGGTAAGCGGTGAGAAAAAATTCCATTGAGCTGCAACGTAGGGTGTGCATGATTCTGATAATATCCTTTTAATTGAGAATAGAAGTGGATTGGGTAGGCGGGTGTGGCGAGTGGGGGGTGTTGGGGGATGGGGTGTCAACATTGCGATGCTAGAAACGAAGTGCGGACCTGCGCAGATTGAGAATGAGCAGGCAGCTCTCACGTACGCCACGGCTCACTTGTTAAGAAGACCGCATCGTGTAAACCAAACATGTACGGTTGCATCCGTAATACAAAACTTTGCACTCGAAAAAAGAGTCATCTTTAAAAAGTTGCGTTGTAAAGTTACAAGGGCCGTATTTCGAGCTGTCCTCGGTTTAGTTCTCGAGTGAGCCCGAACTGGCGCGGCTTATTGCGGGACCAAGCTTGTTTGTTCAGCACTACGGAATTGTTTCCACTTTGATTTTGGCAATATAGTTGTTGTGCTCGCACTCGCTTCACTTGCCGGTATTTTTGTATGAGAAAAATTGCCGATGTTGAGCTCCGCAATTACGGTAGTAAAAGGGGATAACTTTGTTATGTGCCCGCTTAGTACGTCAGACCACGAATATTTCATTCGAATCATTTATTGCGTGAATAAAAATATTTAAATATTTCCCACTGCTTATAACATTGTTTATTTTCATAGACTTTCTTATTGAGAGGAAAAAAGAAGCTTATGCCTAATTAGAGTGCTGTAGATTGATAATAATGTATAAACTAATATAATATTAAGTAATCCACGGATTTATTGCGACTATAATGAAATCTATTTATGATGAATTTATTCTTTGGAGAGTATGTATGTTAGTCTAGATAGACATTGGTAACAAATTATGCAATTTGGGCACCTATTTCGATTTGGGTCTCTAAAAAGTATTATTTCAAGCAGTAATAAATAGAGATAGTATATTTTTCCAATAAAACAAAGTACCAGTATTTTAATCCATAAACATTAATAACGCCCAAAAGAATAGTATCAAAAAGAACCACTAAAAAGAAACAAAATTGTGTTGTGGTCCGAGTTTGTAAATCTCGTAATAAAAGCGTCCACTCAACATCGCAATTCACAGCATTTCTTCAAGAGCCCAGTGAAGAATAACACCCGAGCTAACAAACCAATGTTTGTCTCTTTCTTATCTAGCGAGTTTTCTATTTGGTGTCTCTTTTTAAACCGGCACCGCGTTTGTCCATGTCAGCATGGACTTAGTCTAAACGATGCAGTTTCTTGTTATCTCAAAGCTGGATTATTAAGGTTTTGCTTGCTTCCACATAAATGTTATGAACTGTCGCGGCTACCTTTAATAGAAAACTTAAATACAGATTAAATCTGATTTAGTTTTGTTTGTAACAACTTTGATACGATAAAAGAAACTTTTATTGAACTGTGTAACAACAAGAGTCATAAGTTTTAGAAACGTTTGCTCAAACCTTGGAATGTTGGATTGTTCATATCAGGATATCGATAATGGCGTGATCAAATGAAGCTGGCTTTCAATCGGACACTGCATGAGTGGACTTCATGCACTCAATTTAAAACAAGTTGACCCGGCGCGTTTCTCGAAGGCAAGGACAAAGGCAAAATGCAGTTTAGAATTTTTCCTTAATTGAGTCGATACGCACGGGTAGGCACCAAAGGACCGGTGGCTTTTCAAGTCTATAGCAAAGCTTCATCTGTTTGATTGTTCGCTCATAAGGGTTTGCGCACACAGAGCACCTGTTACGAGTGCCGAGCAATAAGTGCTGGACGTATTTGCGTTGTGCGATTACGCGCCGGTAGTCGAGCGATATCGACCATAGTGTGGATGCTGCTTTATTCTTGCTGGATTAATTATGCGTTAATTAAGTGGTATTTCGATGACGTTTTTAAGTCGGTCTAGGTGGTTCTTTATGTGTTAATAGTTTGTATCGAGAGGAGCAGTTTAATGCAGTTATTGCTCTGAAGAATAGGCTGTATTATTGCAGTGTGGAAACAATGTATGGAAATTGTTGGTATTGCAGCAAATTAATTATTAGTATCTAGGTGCTTTTGTAAAGTATATGATGATGTTTGTAAAAGTAAATCTTTATTACTTTGAAAATGTTAAATATTTATAAAACATCGCGAACAGAAGCATTTATTATCGACGACTGACAACATTTAATCCACTTACGTCACATGAAATGTAACATTCAGAGTATAACAAACCCTTGCTAAAAGTGAAATAAAACAAATGTCCCATACCATAAATCTTTCTAACATCAAAACATAAAATGTTACGCAAGCGGCCCGCTGCGCAGTTGTTTCATAAAATTCTAGTTGAACACGTTTCTAAGCCTTTAAAAGATAGATTTCAACGGAATAACAAGTAACAACACGGCACAATACCCCGGCGTCTCTTTCTGGGTTTATTGTTCGAACATCTGTGGGGATATGCAAACTCTGAATCGTAAAACAACGCTTTCGGTCCGCGATTACTCGACGCTGTTAACTCTCTCTTACACTCATCTTTATTGAACGACCTACCTGTAAATTTGTAATCTGATGGCCCCTTAACGACTTTGATTAGAACGCCTTTATGGGCTTTTAGTAGGCCATGAATTGTTTTCCGGGAACTTTTTTCACGATTATCATAACTGTTATAAAATATATATTGCGTGAAGAGTAAGATTAAATAAAAAGGTCAAAACCATAGACATTTGAGTAATAATACACCATTGAGATATTATGTTTGCAATGTTAAAAGGAACACTGAAAAATCATGGGAGTATTCGTTCAAATTTGAAAAAACAATTAAAAGGAGACAGACGGTGACAATAGAAGTTTGTTGATAGAAAAATATCACCCTAAAAGATTAGTTAACATCTTTACTACATTTTCAAACGCTGCCAGCACGCAAAAATATATCTTTAATCAGAATAATGTTTTATGCAAATGCTTATAATAGAGTCGTACTGGCTGGCGAAAATAATAAAGCCAAAACTTCTATCGCATTTAAAACGGTATTTCATTTAAAAATGGAATCCTCTTTCACATTTAAATTTGAAAAGTTGTCCGGGAACGTCCGAGCGCAGTCGGTAAAAGGGTATTACTTATGAATCAATAGTTAATGAGTATCAATGGGAGGCTTTTGAAACTCGCCAGCCTCTGTGTGCATTCTCGGCGCATCATTAATATTGAAAGTTACTCGCCCAGCCATTGTCTCTCGAGTGGCCGTCTCTTTGTATATTACGCGTCGACTTCTGTACGGAAACGAACTACTCATTTCCTTTAGTCAAAACTTTTCTCTGAGAAAAATATTACACTCTCGATACTTTTGCTGATGACTTTTTTTTATTTTGCACCGTTTTAATTTATCGTCAATACGTACATAGTATTAAGTTTTCATGAGTCAGTGTTTACATGTGAAACTATCTTTAGGTTTTCAGCGTCGGTAATAGGAAACTAACGTAGAAGTGCTGTTTTCTTAACCTTTAACTATGCGCTTCCGAGTTAGAATTTCTTGAAACTTTAATTAGCAAATAATTCGAATCTCATTGCGTAAGATACTTTGAAGTCGACAAAGACATTAAACCAAGAACAGAGGTAATCAAATGCGCGTTTGAATTTACGATTAATATGTCTAATTGCTCATTACGAAGCGGTGGGACTGAACTTCATATCTTAATATACACGCTAGTTATATTGGCGTGGATGAAATTACGCGGTGTCACGTCATTCGGTTTCGGTTACATTCAAACTTTATATCCAATATACACTAATGGATACGTCTGCGTGAGCGAAGATAATTCAATAATTACATAAATGCATTGCGGATTGATTCGCACGAACGTGTAAAGCCGATTGGAATTGAAATGTACAGGAGCATGTCTGGCTCTGATCAAATGCAAGCTAACACAGCGACCATTCCGCCACGTTTTGATACTGTGAATAATGTCTACGAATTCTAGTTTTCAAAACCCGCGCAATCTGATTATGTCTACGTATTTTGCCTACACGGAGCTATCTGGGTCGGTGAATCAAACGAAACAAGATATAAAAATCCGCCATTTCATAAAAAAAAGAATAAACATCCCCGGCTGAATAAAGTTTGTCCCTTGCTATGTTTTTTTCATAAAACTATTTTAATTAAATCCGTTCGATTGGAAGGAGTTTATAGAGGGACAAATCGGCCGAGCGATAGATTGGGAATGTTCTGTTCGGAAGGCTCTCTGCGGAGCTCAGACTAGTAAGCGTTTGGGTCATTAATGTTTACGATAATGTCTCAGTTAGAAATGATGTGGTTATCATCGCATCGGATATGACGACAGCGCCGGAGACTTGGCCTAATCTGCGTGTGATTGAGGACTGCGTTCCAGTTTCAAAACGACGTATGTTACATTTAGTTAATTTGGTGGTCTTTAATGAAAATTGTTTCAGTAATCTGATGTTAGTTACGTCATTTCGTGAAGTCTAGTTATGCTGTAATTATGTTTTAGAGTGATTTGAACGTTATTTACAATTAATTTGATATAAACATACATTATTAGATTATGCTTGTAAGACAATACTGACGTCACGACTAAATAAATGGTCTTTGGAGGTATTAATTCCAACATTAATTTCTAAATATTTACTCGTAATGTATTGTCATAGTTTATGAGAGATACCCGTGTGTGTTTTGGTGGGATGGAAATGCATCTTTTATTCGGTTAGGAATGATACTCCTCGTTTGGAATAAATGACTTGAATTCATTACTTATATGATAGCCATAAAATGCGTTTTCAGTTCTGTAATCAGTAATTTAAAGTTAAGTTTTTCGCACTGCAAAATAATAGTAAGAAAATATTTGAATACTATTTGGTGAACCTACCGATAAGATTGTCAAGAGGGTCTTCGTCTATGAAATACACAATATGGACACTAAATAAATGAGTTTTGTATACCCGTATCCCAGACTTTTCATCTTAAGGACGCCACAAAGCGCGTCTATGTTTACAACCGTCCGAAACCAGTTTTCTAGGCAAAAAAGATGTTCTCAAAAAAAGGTTTTTCAAAACCTTGATAGCTAGCCGTGCCTTGTATGCACTTCGGTAAAGATGAACCCACGAGAAGTAGGTACACTATGTCAACACACCTTTAAATGAGGTATTAGGCTGCGACGACAGTTTAAGCGATTAGCGGGCGAGAATCTCCCCCAGTACAGCAGATAATTCACTTAAACCCAGACGCAAAGAAAAGACAATGTTAATTACATAACCGAGCAACAAACTGCCTAGAACTGAAATTAATGAGTTATAATTAAAGGAAAAACAAAATATAATGAACTTTCTTTTTGAACTAATTGCGTCAATTTATATCGTCTAGTATAGTTAAATATTATAAGAAATGCGTCCTTGGCAAAATTATGAATTATGTTTAGGATTTATTAAAAATGATCTAAGTTCAGATGTTTACAGCGTTATTAATGTCTGTTAAAGTTATGGGACTAGTTTCTTAGCATTTTTTATTGCGCTATATCAAGTTCACATTTCATTCGCAGACTATTTTATATTGTATTATTTAAATATTTTGTAGAAATTTTAATTGTTTTATGCATTTACACAAATATTAAATATTTTTATTAATTTATTTTAAATGAATTGATCCCATTATACATATTATATACTCTAATCATCTTCAAGTGAGTAAGTATACATTGGAGGACAAAACCGTAAACATTTATAGTTATCTCGAGTGCATATCTCAGCCCGCTTTCTTATGCGATGCGGTCGTAACTTTACCTTGCTCTTAACTCCCCGAGGCGCACCATACCCCATAATGATGCATCTCCCGAGATGCACGTATACACCCGCCTTTACAGATTTTAACTACAGTCTAGCATTTTTTCTTTTACGCGTGGTCACGCACCACCTCTCATTTTTTCCATTTTTTTCTCACAAGTACGAAGTAAAAATGGCCCATTCCGCAATAAATAATAAGAATAGATTTGAGATGTTTTATCCCCCGGTGTTTTGAGGAAAGATTTCAAGATATTTTGCTGTCTGAAACTGACACACGGGCGATATAAAAGGATATTGCTATAAATCTTGGACGTTTGAAAAATAAACGCTAAAGCACAAATTATTCGGGAAACCTGGATTTAGCTCCGTGTTCGGTGTTTACGTAAATGTTAAGGAAATAGAAAATGTTACAGTTGTGGAACTCTATATAACCTAACACGGCACAATATAGCATGCATTTGATGGGTAGCATAGTCCTATACTAGGGAAAATTTCCAAAACAATTTACTTGTCTTTAATAATATTTTACCACCAAACATCGAGTATTGAGGCAATCCAAGACCCAAGTCAATAAATACATATTTAGTTTATTATAAAATATTCAACATACACCATTTCTCTGACATTTTTTAAACGTGCTTCAAACTATATTATTCACGAATAAATAATTCTATCAACACGAATACGACGATCGTTAAGTTGTTATAGATATCACGCAAGTATAAATCATTCTATCATTTATTAAACAAGTCTGTAATCGTTCTAATACTATCGTGCATAAGTAATGTTTTTCCATTTAATATACATGAATGAAAATACGGTTCTTATTTCGCCGTCTCAATCGTCAAGCAAATAAGCACAGTGAACTGTATTATATATGTATGTATATATATTCTGACTTCGTTTTCTAGAACCACTAATAATAAAGTCAATGAAAATATACAGGGTATATTTTTTTTTGGTAGGTTATTTTTTCCTATCATCGTATTTGGGTGGAAAATACACTGGTTTTCTAAACTAATAGTGTGCACTCTTTTATTTTTAAAGGCCTTATGGTACGCAAGCGTTTAAATTATTATTTTGGCAAAAAGTATGGATGATGATATTTAAAAAAGTCACACAAAAAATTGTCGCGTTTCTTTGCAAAATATTAAATGGCATTGTGTTTGTAGTCACTAAAACTACCACCCGGCTTCGTTTTCGGTAGCAATCTTGATATACCTTGCTTAACCGAATTATTTTATTGTTATTTTTTATCATGCCTCGCTACTCCTGTATGGTACGCATATTATGACTGACGATAAGAGATACATATAGAAATGTATACCACTTTTATATTGTATTTTCCGTTTTATGGTCCTTAATAAATGAAAAATATCCATTAGAATTATACATAAGTATGTAAGAACTTCAACAAGTATCTAAAAAGCGGAAAAATGAACTTAGTTCTTTCAAGATTATTTTCTATAAATACATACTTGTCGAATATCAACTAATTACTCTCTTAAATGCAGGGATATTTTAGAGCTATAAAAAGTAATCTGAGCAAATTGTTCCATATTCCAAGTTTTATAACTGATATGGAAAAGTAACTGCAATGGAACTCATAATGCACGTGATACTTGACATTGTCAAAGTACGGGCAAATAATAAAATAAATTCCGTATAAAAAAATATAGCTAGGAATGGAAAGACGAGCATGCCGTTCGCCTGATGGTAAGCGATACGACCGCTCAGTGATAGTAGCAGCACCATGAATTACATAGCAATGCTTGACATTCCTCTGTGCTCGCCATTCTGAGACATAGGATGTTAAGTCTCATTATTTCAAGTAGTTTTAATTAGAATACGATTTAAGTTTTACATACTCTGATACAACATTATTAAGTCGAAAAAAGATTTAAATCGATAATAAATATGCCTAAAATTTACAACAACGGCCATCTGAAACTCAAATAATTAATTAAATGTATTTTTAAAGCAATAACACCAACCTTGACGCTGAAATAATAGTTAGTAAACATTTCTGCCATTTAATTAGTTGGTGTTAGTGAAAATTTATTACTAACAATAATGTCACGCCACGGCTATACATTACCCTGTATCTGGAGTTGAATTTGTTTTATTTTATTTTTAACATTATTTCACAATGCATTGCCGTGTCCGATTCCTTGCGGGGTGGAGTGACGTTGCACTCCCGGGTGCTCGATGGTCGTGTCTAATGAAGTCTCGTGCGGCTACCAGGTCCCTCCCTCCCCTTCCTCCTTCAGCCCGCCCTCTGCTTGTCACCGTTAGTGCTTAGTCTCAAGAATGCGACACTGAAAATGCTTACTAGATGCGACAAACTACATTGCTGTTGTTTCATATTATATACTATTATCTTTAGTTGCGCTTTCGTACTGGTATTTATTTCGGGATCTTATGCTTTTTGTTGTAATTTATTATCCTTGAAAGGCAAAAAATTATCGGTTCTGTTCGTGTCATTATTAATTATATTTTATACGTTCATGATTTTCGCAACTTATGCTTAAATCAGCCAAAAGGCCAGATTTTCATTAAAATATCTCTTTCACCTTTTTGATTACGTATTTATAAAATATTTGCGGAAAATATTCAATTTGCACACAAAAGTTGATTTAAAATCGCCCAAACAACTCGAATTTAACGCTTAAATTAAAACATATTTTTCAACGTTTTAATCGAATGCAACGGGACACGATGATTTCATGTAAACTGGTGTCTACATGAATGTGTAAATACCAATAAATCGATTTATTATGCGGGTAGGAAAACATTTACTATTTACCATATAGCAAGACAAAGGGAATATACATTTTGTTGTGTCTGTAATTACAACCACAGTTAAACTAAGTATGAACGACCGTGTTCTAGTCGCTAAATACAGCACAAATTTTGTCGTAGTTTGTAGTGTAATTATATTTGTTTATCTATTTACCGTTTTCAATGATTTTATGCAGGTATGCTTTGCTGGCCATATACCTTTGACTAAAATAATAAGAAATTAAAATATAACTCGAAACAATATGTTTTTTTATCATTTGCCATTGTTCTGAGTTCGAACCTGCAGTTTTCATTTTCATAGACGGCTTGTCATTGTGCGCTACGTAGACCGTATAATACAATAGAAATATAATAGTTTTAAAATGCCGTATGTAGCCTCTCCAAAGGGTTAAATAGTCAGAAAATTAAACCCAAGCATTTAGCTGATATTCCTTGCCCAAACTACATTGTAAGGCAAGTAAATGGGTAAGATTCGTCCTTAAAATTGCACAGTTATTGGTGCACAACAGGTATGCAGACCGCTTGCCAGACAGTTTAATAATACAAAATGGTCTTAAAGTCCAGTCTTCAGCATAATTGGACGGGGTGTAAATTATGAACGGCTGAAGTAGAAGAAAATGTGTTTTCCTTCCATTTTATTTTATCGTTCTCAAAGAAATCCAAGAACCGGCGCTTCAATGCATCGCAGATTAAAAATTGTAAAGATTGCAAAATTCTTCCTATTGTACATTTGATATTCGATGAATATTCTACACGCAATACAAATATCACGTACGTTTCTCGCGAAGAGTTATTCGAGGGCAATATTTTAAATTTTTATTTTTAAGAATGAAAAATATATCGAGATAAAACATGGCCGTTGAAACGGTACGCAGATGCGACGGATCCACGATCCCTCGCCCGGGGGAGCGAGAAACAAACATCGTAAAAACTTGCGAATACAGCAAACAATTCGCAAAAGTTGAGTAGGTAAATGGACATATTCCTCCTTTGAAGAATTCTGCGTGCCACATGTGAAAGAGTCTGAACGAAGAGAGAATTGGCGGGCGATTCACAGCGTGAATAACTAACGAAGGAAAAATGAAGCACTCAGTGAACCCTACAACCGAATTACGCGATCTCTCAATAGCTTCCACGGCGATCAAGTGTTTTATTTTGCATATTATTGGTCCAATAAAATTTTATCGGTATATTTTGCGAAACCTTCCTTATCTCGAAAATCTATTTACTTATTGAAAAAGCTTATAAGTTTGTAGGAGCGTTCTTGGAATTTCAAAATGAGATTCAGCTTCTTATTATAATATACTCGATTGGTACGATTCAAAGTGGTTTTTAAGAGTTTTGCAAGAATAAAGATAAGTATGGGATAGAAAGGAAAATCCAATTATCATTATTGATTAACACTTCTTCGTAAAAGGTTCCTCATGTGTCATTTCACACCATTTTCTTGATGAAACTTCCGCGTTCGAATCATTCGTAACAAAGTAATAGTAGACAATTTGCCGCGTGGATAAGTTGTATACCTTAGTAGGCAATACCGTGATAAAGGCATATTCTAACATTACTGTGTCAGATATTCTGCAATTTACTTTGATTATGGAAAATATAACACCTGGCAAGTTTACTCCGCAGTTATTTAATGTTATTTACAATAGTTTATGGCTTTTATTGTGGATATTATATTTCTTTTTTCCCCTAAATAATCTTGGTTTATTTGAACTAGCAATACTTGCACTGTACTTTCGGATAAGTCTACTCCTGATTCCGCATACATCTTACATCCAAATATTTGCTTTGTGGCAGAGCTAAGCCACCGAAAACTTTCCAACATTCAGTGGCTTTTCTGTCATAAGGAAAGAATATTTATTTACAAGCGGAGAGCTCGTCAGCAAATCCTTAACTGTGAGGCGCGTCTTACAAATTGTCGCCGCCGCGTCGCCGACTCGCGCCCGCGGCAACTCTCTGTTATGAAAACTCCGTGCCACAGGTAAAGAGCGGCGGAGCAAACAATTTGTTCGCCGCTTACACACTGAATAAACATCCTTATCTTGCGTGTACGTGTAACAGATACCTATAACGTGCTTTAGCGGGCTTTGCGCGTACCCGATCTCCAGTTAGGAAACTGAGCTCGTCATTTTTTAAGAGCGTTACCGTAATGCCTCTTTATGACGTCGATTTATATTGTGCGCGTTGTCCTGTCTCTGTTAGTGGCATCGATGCACCGCCGCTGGCGTGCTCACATTTATTATCATATTCTCTTATAAAATGAACCTGTAAACTGAAAAATTTGCTGGTGATGCGATATTTTTAAATTGTGTTTTATGTGAAATATACGTTCAGTTTTATATTGATTACATCACTATATTTAATGAGATTGTGAATATCGAAACCCTTTGTCACTGTATACCATTGGATCGATAATGTGTTCCATTACTTGAAGGTATTTCCCTTGAGCGCCATATGTAATTAATTATCGGAACTAAATTATCAAGTGCAGCTGTTGAATTCAATCTATCACGACATTACGCAGAATTAAGCACAATATGTCCGCCCTGACAGATGTAGGTACGGACGGGCGCTATGCCATAAGTCCACCGCACATTGCCCAAAGGACTTCCTAATGACGATATCCACTCAATTATTACCATCCAGCTGTAAAGCAATTACAGTAATTGTCCACTTAATACAAACGACGTCTCCAATAAATATTATGTACGGTTATTGGTAAATCCCTGTATTTATGTAAACAATTATTTCACCCTAATTGCTAGCCTGGGATACCGGTTTACGTTACGCCACTAATGAACACAATAATGTAATAGATATTTTCTGACCTCCCATAATTATGTATAAATTGCTTACGTTGTTAGAAGGCAAAATATATTCCTTTACTATTCGTGTATTTACAAATCTCTTCGTTACTAAGGTTGTTATAATGAGTATGTCAACTAATAATTTTAGTTAAAATAACGTCCCTATTAAATACCTAAATAATCAACTAACAGTATAGCATTAATAAATATATTCTAATAACTAAATTAAAAATATACAAAATACATTTCGCAAAACGTTTAACTGTTTCAATAAATTAAAAAACTTTTGTATTAAATTAAGGAAAAACATTAATCAAATATTAGAATAAATATAAAAACGCGACCAGTTAGCGAACCAATTTCAAAATCCCAACGCACAACTTTAACCCGCGTTCCCACTGTTTTTTGTTGAAATGTTTGCGATTCAGCGCAATGGCCGATGCATTAGTTATTGCAGTTCAATTATGTAAACGATAAACTGCTGCGTCTATTGTTTTGAGTGTTTACAAACACTGCATAATAAGCTGATATATTTACTACTGTTGACGCAATAACGACCATTAATTACAATAATTACAATAGATTAGTAATAATTATGTTGATTTGAAAGAGCTGTAATGTCTGAATGATGATCTTCTGTCTTAGATTTGCATATAAATCTTTATTGTCTATTCCATCAATAGTTATGTATAGTAAATTATTTCATTGATTATTTATTAAATTTATTCTAATGGCAATTACATCTGTTCAGCCAATAATATAAATCAACAATTTTAATTATCACAAACTGAATTTTGGTGGAAAATCGTCTGTAACTGAAAAAATATTTATCTCATATATATCCCACTGTAGGGCACGAACTTCACATCCAAAGGAGAGTACGATTAAGAGGGGTTAAAGTACACGGCGCTGACCTAGTGGGGGTTGACGGACTTTACATATCCCAGAAATTCTTGAAAATCGCTATGGGATGAAGGTTTCCTCGCGATGTTTTCTTTCATCGTAATAGTGCAGTGCGTGGTTATTGACTATCAATACACACATGACCCCCAAAAGTCATAGCTGTGGCCTAAGATTTGAACCTACGACCACCTAAAACATTTTGGCAGGTGCGTCTAGTCCGTTACCAAATTGCTGATGTTAAAATATGGTGATTATTCCGAATCATGACTTTACAACCTCATCATACCATATTGATAAAAGGATAATGTTCCAACCGATTTACGAGCTCTTTCAAAAATTAAGGTATAGCTAAGTATTGAGTAGAACAATTTGCATATCAGTAAAAACCATAAACATAATAAATCGGTTGCGTGCTACACACAGATCGGCGTGAGTTTGATCTATTCACACGCCTCCTGTGTTACGCGATTATATCTAACGTTACGGCACTGGTGATTTGTTGAAACGTTAATTACTGCTCGCTGTAAATTAATGATATAAACCTTTTTTATTTTATCTTTTTTATGGTCATGTCAACTGTATAGTTCTTTTTTTATTTTTTTAAATGTGGAATCGTTCCTTCGTTCGACTTTTTATGGCACTAACTTTCGGCTGATTAAATCGGCGGGTATTTTGCTTCCTAATTAAGCTTTGTAAATTTTGATTCTAGATTATGATTTGTAAAATATAGTGAAAATAATTTAGGTGAATCATTCTCTTGTGTTCGTGCAAATAGTAAAGCCGGTGTGAATTGATCAAATCATTCGGTCATTTTAATTCGGTCAAATCCATCCATTTGTTCTAATTCGCTCCTTTTAATTCAATCATCATTTTGTCATTGCGATCAACAATGACCATGCTAATTACGTTGTAATTTTACTCCGCACGTTGCAAATTAGATCAAATAATCCAATGAATTAGTTTGACGGTAATTATATAGAATTTACTGAGCTCGCTCAATATACTTATTTATGATTTTAATCAAGTTTATAATAAATAGGTAATATTGAATTTGCAATCATGTGGACTTTATTCATTTTAAATCCGATTCAGTATTACTTATAAAGTATTGTAAGTTTTAGTACAAAATTGTTGTCTGATCAATTTTATTTTTATTATTCATGTCTCTGGCATCCTTTGATAATAGAATAACTATATCAATGATTTTACTAATTTAAAAAATCTAATATTAATATAAACTATTTACAATTAATTCAATATGAATCATCGAATCATCGGATGCGCTACAGTTACTAATGTCGGGGAAAAAAAACGAAAATTAATTTTAAATATTTTCGTTAAATCTATGTATCCGTCCATCTTTAG